>CM060894.1:133770748-134405748 GCA_030762935.1 Hymenopus coronatus
ATTTATTGCACAACATTCTACAGCTCTTAAACTACTTTTCCACATAACTGCCGAAATTTTGCAGGCATTTGTCATAGCGTGGTACAAATTTTTGTATACCTTCTTCAAAGAAGTTTGCAGCCTGTGTCTTCAAAAAGTTGGAAACATTTTCTTTCAGCTTTTCGTCATTGTTGAAGTGTTTACCGCCAAGGAAAGACTTGAGATTTAAGAACACATGAAAGTCGCTAGGAGCGAGGTCAGGGCTGTAAGGAGGATGTCAAACACGTGCCAGCCAAATCTCTGTAGGAGGTTTTTCGTCACATTTGCAGTATGTGGTCATGCGTTGTCGTGAAGAAAAACAACACCTTTTGACAGTAATCCTCGGCGCTTATTCTGTATTGCGCGGCGCAATTTCCTAAGTGTCTCGCAATAAACATCTGCTTTGATTGTTTGACCACGCGGTAAGAAATTAATGAGTAAGATGCCTTTCCAGTCTCAGAACACTGTGCACATCATTTTTCGAGGTGTCAAGATTTGTTTCGGTTTAACCTTTGCTGGGGATGAAGTGTGCCTCCATTCCATTGATTGCCGCTTACTTTCAGGGGTGTCGTAAGAAACCCAAGTCTCATCTCCTGTGACTATCTGTGTCAGAAATTCTTCGCCGTCTTCATCATAACGGGTTAAAAACTGAAGTGCACTACCCATCCGTTTTGTTTTGTGTTGCTCAGTAAGAATCTTTGGTACCCAACGTGAGCAAAGTTTACGAAATTTTAGTTTTTCGGTAACAATTTCATGAATTGGTAATCGTGAGCTTTGGGGAAATTCCATAGCGAGAGCACTAATTGTAAACTTACGGTTTTTCTGGATCTTGTCATCAATCGCGTGAACCAGTTCTGCTGTAACCAAAGATGGACGCCCACTTCGTTCTTCATCGTGCACTTCACTACGTCCTTCATTGAACTGTCGGACCCATCTTCTCACCATTGAATCACTCATCGCATTTTGTCCGTAAACTTCGCAAATTTGCCGATAAATTTCAATTGGTTTCACTTTCCTAGCATTCAGAAAACGAATCACAGATCTGATTTCACAAGCGTCGGGATTTTCAATCAACACCGACATTGAAAACAAGCACAACAAAGCGTATGTGGCTGACAGCGATCTCAAAATGGCGCACGTTTCTTCTCCTTGATACAAAGCGTCTACCGCGCATGTGCGGAACTGCGATCGCAGCGCTGCTGCGGAGATAAATTGAAACGGAACCTACTTTCTGGACGAACCTCGTATATAGAATCATATTTATTTTAAAGTAACTAAATATATAATATATGTGTAATATAGCAATCTTTAAATGTTTTATTCTTAACTTTCACTGTTTTCAGAAGATTGGTTTCTCCTATGAATTTCAAGGAGCATATTTTCTATTCTTTCGTGTGTATAGGTTCGTTGTCCTATGTAAAGCATTTGCTTTTTACTTTCGCTAGAACGTATGTACATATAACGTACACAATTAGTAGGTGGAGAAGGTATTGTATTCCACCCAAAAATTCTATGTGGAGATTTACCGGTAATATGTTTTGATCCCCCCCCCCCAAATTAGAAATTGGTGTGTGTGTGCGCGCGCGCGTGGAGAAGGTAACATAGCTCAAAGGAAGTTTTTTATTCGTTGGAATGAGTTAAGAATTTTGGGTATTAATTATTAAATAAAATAGGTATTAAAGTAAAAATTGTAAATGCCAAATTTGGCATCTATGTTAAAATATTCCCAGGCTGGGAAACAGAGCTTTTGAGGAAAATTCCCCCACCCGAAACTACCGTTTACATGGAAAAATGTTTGAAAATTTTGTTTTTCTCAAAAATGGCTCTAACGATTTCGACAAAAATACCAATTATTAAAGGTATTTGCATCAAAAATAAAATATATATCTTGAATTTTCTGGGAATATCCTCTGAGAATTTTTACTTTCTCCATACGTACTATGTACATAATGTATAGAGAAAGTATTGCACTCCACCAAAAATTCGATACCGAGACTTCACCGGAAATATGTTTTAGGGCCCCCAATATCCAAAAAAAGCATTTTCACAAAAAGGTCCGTGTGTGTGTGTGTGCGCGTCCGTGTGTGTGTGTGTGTGTGTGTGTGTGTCGGTGTGTCCCTGTGTCTGTGAACACGATAACTCAAAAACGAAAAGTCGGTAAAATATCAAACTTGGTATTTAAGTTTAGTATCTTCCAGGGATGCGACACGAAGATTTTGAGAAAAATCCCCCCACCCCCAACTACCCTTTATATGGAACTTTTTCGAAAATTTTGATTTTCTCAAAAATGGCTCTAACGATTTTGATTAAAATTTCGTATATGAAAGATATTTACCTGACAAATAAAATATATATCTTGAATTTTCTGGGAATAGCCTCTGAAGAGTAGTTTATTCTGGATGAATTTTACTAAATTTTGAATAACTGCTAAACCGTAAGAGATGGACAAAAACTTACTACACAAAAAATGTAGAGCACATTAAAACACACAATTTATGTTATATACATTTTTTTTTCGTGGAGTTCGTCGTTTTTGTGACATTCCTTATTTTTGGTTTCTGCTATGAAAAACGTATACTTTTCTCATACTGGAACTTGTCAACTCCTATCCATATAGACAAAGGAACTTCATTGACATAGCAACCAGCTTTTGACTATCATTTTAACCTAAAGTTGTCCCTTATTTCGCTTCTACTTACAAGGAAGCGAGTAATTAGACTATTTCTGCTATTTTTTTTCTGATTAGCATAAAGTAAATAAAAGTATAAGCTTTTTAAGAATAATTTGTTGCAGGGATATGGAGAAAGGTCGTCTCCTTAGCGCGGTGGTAGCGCAGCTGCCTACCAAGCGGGAGACCTGGGTTCGATCCCCAGTACCGGCGTGGGAATTTTTCCCCCGCTGGGAGACCTGGACCGGGGTGCACTCAGCCTCGTGAGGTCCCTGAGGGGCCAATTGAGGAGCTACTTGATGGAGAAGTAGCGGCTCCAGGTCGTGAGGACCGCATTAACCGGCCGGGAGGGGCTCGAGGCGCTGACCACGTCTCACCCTCCAATACTGCACCCCATCCATGACGTCTATAGTGGACCGAGATGGGGGACGCAGCGGCCGGGCGGTAGGCCAAGGTTCCCCGTGAGCTGTCGTGCCATGGAGTTATGATATGGAGAAAGTCATGTGAATGGTACACATCAGATTTTTTATTCTGGAAAAATTTGGCATAACTGATAAAAACATAGACAAAAACTTACTACACAAAAATGCATATCTCGTTAAAATACATAATTTATGTCATATAGGTTTTTCCAGATATTGCTTGTTATTGGTTTCAATTTTGAAGTACGTAAACTATTCTAAAGCAGGAAGGGTAAAGCTGTAAGAGAGTACCATCAAATAAATATATCCTTAATTATTGAAATTAACCTCATAATCCAATTCAGAGCATCAAGGAGCTAATATGTTTTCATCTAGAATTAGAATATGCCACCGCTCCCACCCTATAAATACACTTTCGAATCAAAGAACTAATATGTTTTCATCTAGAATTGGAATATCTAAACACACTTACTTAAATAGCTAAATTCACGAAAATTTTCATGGTGGGGGAAGATTTAACAGTTGTTGCTAGGCGGGAAGTAAGTATTTACGGTTTAGAAACAATGAACAGTGTATAATACCAACGTAGATAAAGTCACCAAACTAGAAAGAAAGAAAAATAAAGTGAAGCTCAAAAATCACCAATATTCACACACTAACAATGGAGTGCTAAGGCTGTAGCTGGAACATAATACAGTTGGTGAAACCTGCGGCGGGTTTATTGTCCCACGTGATGGTCGTCAAGTATGAAGCTGACGTAACACACCTAGTGGTATATGCCAAGTATACAACGTTATTTAACACCCCGTTGAAGAGCCAAGCATGAAGTTGGTGTTGCTCTTGCGTTAACGGGTGCCGCTAGACTCACTCCACTACCAAAAGAGTAGATCTCCAAGTACCTTGTTCAGAAGATCCACTACCGGTGGTTTGCCTCTGGCTCAGCTCAGTCTGCATGTAGATTTGACTCACTCGGGTGGAAGCAATGAGGGTAGCTGGGGAGTGATCTTAAGAAATAGTTAACACACACTTTTATTTTACCTATTCGTTTATTCCTGACTAGAAGACATGTCGACAAGCACTGTGCTTTACAATCTAACTGAATTATTTCTAGGAGCTTTGCTTCTTTAACGACGTACATGAACTTCACTTATTAAACTCATTACTTGTTCACTTATTACTCTCAAACCGAATTAATAATCTGATAACGAGATGCCTTCAACTTAACGGTTAGGCGTACACAGCGACTGATAGACATTTGAATGCCTTGATGAGTATAACTGCGGGTGTCTTGACGTGCGTAACCAAGTGAGTAACTTGACGTACGTAACTGAGAGCCCTGAGATCCTACAATCTCCTACTTACATAGTAGATTTTCTGTCATGGCTGCATATTTCTGATTGGTCAGAAAGACCGCGAACTTGGCGCTGATGTGGCCCATAATGCATAATTTTCTACCCAGAATGCACCATAACACTCACGTGACCAACATCACACAGTGGAAAAAGACTCATTTCACTACAATTTGGAACTTCACCATCACTTATTTTTCTATTGCACGCACATGCAATACGTGACTGACAATAGAGACATTTCTCACAAAAAGCCTCTTTCCACTAGCCAAGTTTGGGTAAATAACTCTGAGCTGTGCTTACTAGAAGCTAGCTTTACACCTTTAAATACATAAAATAATTGATTATAAATACTCTTAAATAACATTAGCTAATCAACAATTGATGGAAATACAATAGTCATAGTAGCGAGGCCGACTAACGGTCTCAAAACCGGTGGAAATTATTATAACCAAAAACAGGAAAGTCAGTTTATTAACACACACCAACCTAAACCTAACACACCTAATGCTTGCTTCTGTGGCATGCTTTGGTGGAAACAATGGAAATTATTAAAACCAAAGTAGACGAAAACTAAATAGTTTATTTAATACAATGACCTAAACCTAGGTTAGCGCATGCTATCTTCGCTCGCATACATTGGTAACATCAGTTACAACTATTAAAACCAAAGTGCATGAAAATCAGTATAAAAACACCAAAGACCTTGGAATTGATTACCTAGACACACCGCCGGCGCTAGTGTCGCCGCCACAAATTGAAACCTCTCGCGCATTCTCAACTGGAGGACAGAGCATGCTTTTTACCATATGTTCAGTACGCTGAAAAGGCTTTCAGTACCTCGAAAACCACATTTTAAGAACTTGGTGGTAAATTTTTATGTAAAACTCAGGTGTTATCATGCAGCAAAATCTTACAGCAGTGTGCTGCACAAGAAAATAGTCAGACAGCATCTCTCTAAATCAATTTTGTTTATGAATCAATAGGTTATTAGAGTTTAATTATTTTTGCATAAAATTTACTACATTAAGAAGTAATTAATTCTAATTTTATATTTATACATCTTATCCATCTAACACAAATATACCACAAATGCTTACTAACGTATTGAATACAATTTACCAAAGAGGAATACAGGTACCTAATTTCCCATTTATTTTAATTTTATACTGTGCTTATACTGTCTCTGTAAATCCAGTATCGCATGTGTGTTTTTATGCTAAAGCGCTTTATTTATGTTTGTTTTTATTTACATACGCCTTAGGTAATATGGCCGTATCACCACTTTGACCTTCAATAACAACTGCTTAAATTGTTGAAGTATACATTAAAAATGCACTTCTCGATTAACTTAACACACATTAACTATCGCATTCATATTTTTAGGATCTTGGAATAATATTTAAATAAGAATTCTTTCATCAGCTTAGAATCGAGCGCAGCATATTTTGCATTTTTTAATTCAGCATTTTGACCGCTTTACTACAGACACACTCTTAACAATTCGTGTTTATAATTCTTGTTGACGACTTTGTGTATTAAAGTAAAAATCCAATGTGTTCCATTCATATAAATTTCTCTACATATCTTGACAAATTATTGTTAAAAAGCTTATTCTTCTCTCTACTTCATACTAATTGATTAGCAGACATGATCTTATTAATTGCTTCCTTGTAAGTAGAAGGAAAAAAAAAAAGCTAAGCGATAGTCATGTCTTTTAAAACTGGTTTCATATGTATGAAATGCGTTTGTTTGCAGGGCTAGGTGATGACTCATTCCCGTTAGAGTAAATATTTTAAAACAGAAACCAATAACAAGGGATCTCTCAATTCCACGAAAAAGTATATATGAAGTAAACTGTGGTTCTATCGAGATCTACATTTTTTGTGCAGTATCTCTTGTGGTTTACTAGTTATGCAAAATTCATCCAGAATAAAGAGGTCTCAAAGGCTATTCCCAGAAAATTCAACATATGCATTTTATTTGGCATGTAAATATATTTAATATACGGTATTTTAATCAAAATCGTTAAAGCCATTTTTTAGAAAATCTAAATTTTCGAAATTTGTCCACCTAAAGGATAGTTTGGGCTGGGAGCTTTTGCCTCAAAATCTTCGTGTCGCATCTTTGGAATATACTAAACTTAAATACCAAGTTAGAGTTTTTACCAACTTTTCGTTTTTGAGTTATCGTGTTCATGGATACAAACACCAACACGGACCTTTTCCTAAAAGTTCTTTTTTATACAGGGGACGCTAAAACGTATAGTTCTGGTAAAATCTTGGTATCTTTTTTAGGAGGAGTACAATACCTTCTCTATACGCCAAGGTACATCACGTGTAGAGAAAGTAAAAAAGCATACAGTATATATGAAATCAGTGAGAAGAAACTGCGAAAAACAAAGTCGAATTATACTTTCGGTGATGCTTACATCCGTTTTGTAAATCACTTTATATGCAGGTATGCGATATTCAACTTCAATTATAATATTTACTTTTGTCTTTTTCAGTTGTGGGATGAAATTCCCTCTAGTCAATGAAGTGATTTTATTCAATCCCCAACTGGACATTCAAGGTCTAATCCCCGTGCATAAATGCTGATGATCATAAAGAACGTGTTGTCGCAATTATTTCCAACTCAGGTATCTTCATGATGTAATTACAGCGGTTTTAAATTTCACTGTTTCCCCATTGCAATCAATGTATTGCGCGCGACCTCGCACGCCTTCTGCCCTCCAAGAAAATCTTCTATTTCCGACGCATAGCTCTCTGCGCAGCCAGAGGTGTGGGGACTTGAAAAGCACTCACACTAACCTAAACCTAACAGCGCACGCTCGCTTCACTCGCATGCTTTGGGGAAATTATTGAAACCAAAGTGCAGGAAAATCAGTTTCTTTACACATTAACCTAAACCTATCACAGAGCATGTTTGCTTCACTTGCGTGCTTTGGCGAAACCACTGAAAAGTACTAAAAATAAATTACACGAAAATCACGTATTTTCACAACAATGGATTCAGAACTCCAAAAGAACAGAGTCACTTTTAGAATCGACAGGATGGCATATTGCGGTATTTTTTATATTAATGTTGCAAATCATCGCCATGATGTAAAAAAAGGCAATTCATGCCTTAAAATCAATTATAAAGCGACTCTAGTGATCTAATAACAAATCACCAATGATGGTTACACAAACTTTTAATGGCTAGTGATAAGCAGTTTTCAGATATTGGTAATTCTGAATTTTGCAACATGAAGGTCAACTATGAACGATGTAGATGCCACCTGTCTGATAGCTAGTGAAACAATAGAAATTGTTGTAAAAAACTTAAGGAAACGAATACTCTCTGTATATTTAAATGTAAATCGCGTACTTTGTTGAAACTTAAAGGCCAAAAATAGACAAGATATATTTTTAAAACTATGTAATAAGATATTACCTTGAGTAAAAGTGAAAAAACGAATACCTATATAGTTTTAGTGGTAGTTTAAGCGGTGGAACCAACGAATAGTAATTATGACTTCTGCTAATGTTTAAATCGATTAGTATAATGTAGATAAAAGAATGGTTTGTGTGTGGAACAGCTAGAGAAAGCCAAGGAAATGGAACATCAGATTTGTTGTTTTATTCTGTTTTTCACATTGTTTATTTTCCTAAATTAAATTTCATTATAATCCCTGAAAGAGTCTTCCCTAAATCTTGTTTATATCCGGCCATTGCAAAGTTCTAATTTTCTGAGTTACAATTTTATTAAATAGTTTTTTAAAACATCCGCGAAACACGATTAAAAAGTAATGTTTCCTATACTATTTTGACGTTATAAATCGTATAAATTAATTCACAAATGCTGAAATAAATTATTATTTATTTCGTATGAATAAAACTCGACGACTCAAGATGGAGGTGACCTTAATCGCGACCAACGTCTCATGCACCTACGTAATGATATGCGTCTCAGGTTTTGGAATGAATTAAAAAAAAAAAAAAAGCCGCGCCTCACGTCATGATTTTTTAAGTCACCTCAGAAGGTATCTCAACACGTGAGACGCAGCTTCTTAAAACAAATTATAGGCAGATTTTGTACCAGTTTTGGTGGTTTTTGAGTGCAGAAGAAAACTTTATTAAATCAGGGGGATTCTGAAGAACTAAATTATAACGAACTTCAAGATTAAAGCAAAATGTGCAGTGGCTTGTACAACATTTTCTTCCCAAAGCAACAGGAACAAGAGGTGTAGTTTTACGCAAAGGAGCAAAGATTAGAATATTATTGTAATTTTTTTTCATTTATACTACTGTGTCAAGAAAGTTCCCGGAATTTGCCAATAAAACACAAAAAAAATGAATTGTTCATCCAATTTTATTTTAACGCCTTCAAAGTAGGCCCTTCTGAAATTATACATTTATACTAACGAATAATCCAATCATCAAAACATTTTTGTGGCGCTTTTAGAAATCGATGTCAATTGTCGCCGCGAATTTTCCTTTGTCTTCTATCGACTGAAAACGGGTGCCTCGAAGTGGTAACTTGAGTTTTGGAAAGGGAAAGAAATCAGCAGGAGACAGATCAGATGAATACGGAGGTTGTTTGACGAAATTTGTTGAGTTTTTGGCTAGAAATTCGTTCACAATAATAGTCTTGTGAGCTGGTGCGTTATCGTGGTGCAGAATCCATGAGTTGTCGTTCCACAAATCTGGCCCTTATCGCCGTATTTGTTCTCTCAAACGCCGCATAACGCTCAGATAATAGTCTTTATTTACCATCTGACCTTTACGAGCATTTGATTGGAATAAATTTCTGGTAAATTCTGCTACATTTTAAATAGCTATATATGGCAAGAATACAATAGATGTCCTTATGTTATTATGGGAGCTTTAAATTATATTCTATAATAATAAAACAGAAATTTCATGTTGACGAAATCATTACCAGGAAAGGCGTTGTTTACAAATGGCATGGTTCTATTCAGGAGCAAAATTCCGATGTCTGCAGAAACATTCGTAATAACAATAATAACGACGACGACACTAATAATAATAATAACAATAATAATAATAATACGAATGCGCTATTTTTTAAAGATGGGGGCTATGGACATCATATACGACCAATGTAGGTACGTTAAGATTTTGATCAGGTAAAAGAGTTTTAAAATAATTCAATAACAAGTAACGTTAGCTGTAGAGTACCTTCGTATATCTAATAAACATTTGCAGGAACTTATTACGAGATTCTTGGTAGAAGACTGTGGGGAGGAGTAAGAGCAGGAAGACCAGCTAATAATGTTTTTTTTTTTAAATAATAATACAGTTCCGGAGTCTGATCGGGACTCCGGCGCTGTATACCCTACTTTTTAGTTACCTAATTTGTTTACTTTGATTACTGTATGATTACTGAATTTCTGTTTTACTTTTTACACACACATACACAAACATATAACACCCATGCCCAAGGCGGGACTCGAACCCACGATCCCCTGCGCTGCGAAACACCAAAGCGAGACGCTTTGGCGAGCGCGGCCACGGGGACCGGCATGTTCAACATGAACATGAGGTTGATTATGGTGATGATGGAGAGGAAGCAGGTATATTACGGAAAGGGGACCCAAGTAGCAAGAATAAAACTCTGGTGTGTTCCATTCACATGACTTGCTCTACATCTCTGCAACAAATTATTGTTAAAAGGTTTATGCTTTGTTTTTCACTTCATGCCAATCGAGAAAAATTAGCAGAAATTGTCTTATAACTTGCTTCCATGCAAGTAGAAGGGAAAAAACAAGTATCATAGGGCTAAGGTATTAGTTAAAAACTGGTTGCTTTGTGACTGAAGCTCCTTTGTTTTTATGGACAGGAGTTGACAAATTCCCGTATGTGAAAATTGAAAGTTTTTTAAAGCTGAAACCAATAACAAGGAATATCTAAAAAACGGTCCACTCTACGAAGTAGCTTGTTATACGGCCCAAAGACTAACGGTTTGCTGGAGGAAATCGAGAAAAAACAAGAAGAGATAGAAGGCAGCTATCAGACGATTGTGATTCACGTTGGGAGTAATGACTTGCGAGGAAGTGATGTGATGGGAGACTGTTAAAACAGCTGTTTCCCTCAGCAAAAATCGTCATTAGTGGTGTTTTGAGGTGACGTGATGTAAGCAGGAGAAAGGTAATGCAAGTAAACGACGCATCTTCATGGGTAGCAGAACGACTGGATGTGCAGTTTGTGGACCCAAATTCTTGGATTGAAGACCGGGACTTCGGACACTTGAACCGTAAAGGATCTTCAAAGTTGGCAGCATTGTTCGGGAGGGTAACGAAGTGGAGCGACAGCATCGAGTGGCAGGAGCAACAGTGACAACCAACCTTGTAGAAATGAAGCTCACAGGTAGGGGCTGATTCCTTAAAGCTGTTATAGGTAAATTGCCGTAGTATTACGAACAAAAGTGTAGTATTTTGGGATTTAGTTGAAATATGCAATGTAATCATAGGTACGAAGTCATGGCTAAATATTAACAAACAACGCGGAAGTTTCCAGATCAGATTACAGTATGTTCAGGAGGGTTAGGGACGGAAGGGGAGGGGGAATTTTTATTTGCACTAAGACAAACTTAAACAGTAAATTACTGTGGGTAGAAGAGGATGAAGAAATTATGGCAATCGAAATTATTGATCAGGAAATCGAAGGAAATAATACTATAACAATGATAGCTTGCTATTGATCACCTGGCGAAACTGATTACAAAACACTGTATAAATTAACAGAAAGAATCTCTAGCGTAAGGGGAAAAAGTGTTATTGTAGCAGGGGATTTAAATCTGCCAAATGTAAACTGGGACGGTCAGCTAATAGGAGGCGAAGCTCAAAATCTAGTGAATTGTATGGTTTGGAAACAGAGGATGTTGTTAGAGCAGGTACGCGGAAATTAGCCTTACTGGATGTATTCTTATGCAGGCCTGAGCCTTTGTTTTCTGAATGAGAGGTTTTACCACGTATCAGTGACATCTTTGTGTGCAATTAGAAGTAAACTGGAAGGGGCGAACAAACTGGTTTGAAAGAGAACAATTGACAATTAACTGGAAATTCCAGAGAGTTATCCAAACCTTTCTGCACCAACAATATGGGGAATTTGTACAATCTGCCATTAGTGTAAATGAAGCCTGGGCTAATTTCAAAATACTCACCTAGGAAGCAATAATTAAATATGTACCCTTTAAAGTTTTAAAAAATAACGCCGATCCAGAATTTTATACAAAACGAAATAGGTCAGTCAAAAGGAAGATAAGGCACGAGTATCACAAAAGGAGGGAACCAGGATGGCATTTTAATAAATTCAAAGAATTAACCAAGCAAATACAAGACGAAAAGTTGCAGCCATAGGAACGGTTCTTAGAAGAAATCCTTAACGGGGAAAATAATGGCTGGAAAGCGTTTTACAATTATGTGAGAAGACGCAGGGGTAATCAAGAGGACATACCAGGCTTTAAAGTTATTGGAATTGCTGTAGCAAATGATAAGGACAAAGCGAACATATTAGTTACTTATTTATATCATAAATTGGATGATAGTTCTGAACAGGAAATTGGGGACGGTGGAGAATCGCTTTTTCAAATAATGGCACCCAAATTACGGAAAAGAATCAAGCTGCTACAGAATGGAAAACGAGAGGACCGGATAATATACCTACAGACATTTTAAAAATAGGAGGTGGGGAAGCCACAATTCCCCATCCAATTCTCTTGTTTAATATGTCAATTAACAACTGTGCTATACCAGAAGATTGGAAAACCGCTATTTTAGTTCCAATATATACCTAAAGGGGGGTAATAAATCAGAAATAAACAATTACCGACCTGTAAGCCTAACTTCAGTAGTGTGTAAAATATTGGAACATTTACAGAATGCATAGGGAGAAGTTAGGAAAAAAGAAATGGTTCAAAGAAGTGCAATATGGGTTTAGATCTGGGTATTCGTGTGAAAGTCAAATAATCTCATTATATCAAGATTTGGTAGATGAGGTGGATGCAGTGGGAAGGATTGATGCAGTGGTGATAGATTTTTCTAAAGCTTTTAACGTGCTGGTCCCCATGGCCGCGCTCGCCAAGGCTTTGGTGCTTCGTAGCGCTGGGGATCGTGGGTTCGAGTCCCGCCTTGGGCATTGGTGTTATATGTTTGTGTATATGTGTATGTTGTAAAAGTAAGAAAACAGTAATAATACGGTGAAACAAAGTAAAAAGAAAAAGGTAAATAAAAGTAGGGTATACAGTGCCGGAGTCCTGATCAGACTCCGGTACTGTTTAAAAAAAAAAAACAAAAAAAAAAAAAAAACGTAGTGCCGCAAAATTTACTCATCCGAAAGTTAGCAAAAACAAGAATCGACAATCGCGTAGTATCGTGGATAGAGCATTTTTTTGAAAGGAAGGGCACAGAGAGTAAGAGTAGGTAAAGAACTATCTGTGAAGGGTTTTGTAAGTCCGGGCGTGCCCAAGGCTTGCTACTGGGTCCATTACTTTTTCTTATCCTCTATAATTATTAAATGTCAGATTAAATTGTTTGCAGACGATTGTATTATTTACAATAAGATTCGAAATACCATGCATGAGACCGCTCTTCAGGATGACCTAAATGAAATAAGTAGGTGGGACGTCGCAAACAAAATGGCAATTATTGCTAGGCAAAGTAAGTCAAGTGTTTTAAGTCGAACTAATGGGAAAGTTCTTCATAGCTATCATATGGGCAGGGAACAAATTCCACAGGTGGACAGCTGCAAATATTTGGGAGTGTGCTTGTCAAGTAATGCCGGATGAGTTGATCAGATAAATTCTACATCTAGGAAAGCGTGGAAGACATTGCACTTCGTAATGAGAACAGCACAAAGTCCAGGGAAATTGCCACAAGTCCTTAGTGCGGCTAATTATGGAATATGGAGTAGCATGCTGGGACCCATACAGGATTAATCAAACTGATCCGCTCGTAAAGATCCAGAGGCAGTCTGTTAAATTCATAAAGAGAGGTAAAGATTTTGGACTTATGAAAAGTGAAGAGAACAAGTGGGAGCCGCTAAAAGTTAGGCGTAAAACACATAGGTTAGTCGCGCTATTTAAAGCTTATACAGGTTTAGATGCATGGGTGGATGTTAGAAAGAGGTTAGAAAAACCGGCATACAACGGACGAAACGATCATTTGTATAAAATTAAGGGTAGAAGGTGCAAAAACCGACGTAGGAAAATTTTATTTTGTTAATAGGGCCATTGAAGAATGGAATGAATTGCCTGTAGCAGCCTTTCAGAGCTGCCCTCTTACCTTAAAGAAGTTTAGGGATAATTTAAAGAGAATAATGTTCGTTAATTTAAGTAAATATTGTGAAGTAATTAAGGATCTCAAAAACTGTACTAATGTATATTATTATTAATGCATATATTAGTAATGTATGGTATTAATGTTGAGGCTTCATAATAACTGTTTATAAACATGCTGGTAATTGACATAAGTACTGCTATACTGAATAATAAGTAGTTAGACATAAAAAAAAAAACCATGCATATGTAATATGTTAGTTATATAACTATTCTTAATATAACTTAAGATTATTATTGTAAGTGAATTTTGTACATTTAACTCTGCCACCGGACAGTGCCCATTGCACACACGCGCGCGCGCACACTCACACGCACACACATAAACAAAAAATGCATATAAGATAAATTGTGTTAAACAAGCTCTACATTTTCTGTTAAGTAAGCTTTTGTCTATCTATTACGGTTTGCCAGTTATACAAAATTCCATAAAATGTATCCAGAATAAACTAGCCTTCAGAAGCTATTCCCCGAAAATTCAAGGTATTGTCAGGTAAAAATTTTGGAAACATTTTCCATATAAAGGGTAGTTGAGGGTGGGGGGGATTTGTGAAAAATGTTCGTGTCGCATCCTTAGAAGATACTGAACTGAAATAAAAAATGCTTGTTTTTGGATTCAAGGGGACCCAAAACATGTATTTCCGGTAAAATCTCGGGATCGAATTTTTGGGTGCAATACTATATCTTCGCTATACACTATGTACATAGTACGTGTAGAGAAAGTAGTTTTTTTATAACCAAAGCAATATTACAATAATATGTATATTTAACAGGAAATACAGGTATTTTAATAAGTAGGTACAAGTTTTTAAGTTATTACGAGAGTTATTAAATTATTAGTTTCATCGACACAGTTAAGAATTAAGAATTTTGTATAGTAATTATTAAATTAAATAGGTTATAGTAAAAACTGCAAATACCAAACTTGGTATTTATGTTTAGTATCTTCCAAGGGTGGGAAACGGAGTTTTTGAAAAAAATCCCGTCACCCCAAACTAGTGCTTACATGAAAAAATGTGTGAAATTGTTTTTGTCAAGAATGGCTCATACGATTTTGATCAAAAATACCATATATTAAAGGTATTTGCAATGGGTAGTATGAATAAAAGTGAGACGCGTCTCATTTATTGCACCCAAAATTCGATATCGAGATTTCACCGGAAATACAAGTTTTGAGACCCTGAATCCAAAAAAGCATTTTTAGAATCATGTCTATTTGTGTGTGTGTGTGTGTGTGCGTACGTGTCTTGGGCAGCATAGCTCAAAATCGAAAAGTTGGTTAAATATCGAACTTGGTATTGAAGTTCAATATCTGTCAAGAATGCGACACGAAGATTTTCAAAAACATGTCCCACCCCCAACTGCCCTTTATATTGAACATTTTTCGAAAATGTGATTTTTTCAAAAACGGCTCTGACGATTTTGATTAACATGTCATATGTTTAAGACGAAACGATATGTATATCTTAAACTTTCTGGGAATAGCTTCTGAGACCTCTTCATTCTGGATGACTTTAGTATGACTGGTAAACTGTAAGAGATAGACAAAACTGTACTACAGAAAAAAAAAGTACATCTCATAATTGGTAATATTCATTTTTTTTAATAGATTTAACCGCTTTCGAGATATTCCGAGTTCTTAGTTTCAGTTTTAAGGTGCTTAAACTTTTCCCAAAAGAGAAACATAAATATTTCTTTTTATTTTCTCCCTAGTAAGCAGGGAAACCAAAAAAACGAATTTCAATTGTTTCACTTAGCGACTGGCTTTTAAAAGATCTGACTCGCATATACAACTAATCGTTTATAAGGAAAGCTTTTGTAGAAGAACTAGAGAAAGTCATGTTAGTGGAACACGACTGTCGCCATCCGTGGTCTAGTATTACCATGCTAACTTCGTATACGGGTTCAAACCCGGCAGAGGACGATGCTTTTTTTGGGGGGGAGTAAAAATCCATAGCACGGCTTCCTTCAGAAGGTAAGTAAAGCCGTTGGTGCCGTGTCGTAGGTTTACGGCACGCAAAAGAACCTCAAGTCTGATAAAAGAGGCCTCTGAGCAAAATTAAGCGGTCTTTCACGCCCAGTATAGAATGGTATGCTGAGAACCACAACAGTTAAAGAGCGTTAATAATAAAAACATCATTTATATTTTGGAACACGATTTTTTTTATAAGTAAAGATTCAAAGTAAACATTAATAGTGTAAATTGGCTAAATTATTCAATATGGAAGAAATATTCCCGATAGGCACTTGAAAGGTACAATTTTTACTTTCTCTACGTGTACTTTGTACATAGTGTATAGAGAAATTCGATGTCGAGTTGTCACTAGAAATATAAGTTTTGAGGTCCCCATCGCAACTTTTGTTTACTTTCTCTGCTAAATATATGGTGCTTAGGTACAGAAGGTGTTGCATTCCACTCAAAAATTAGATACCAAGATTTCACGGGAAATACACGTTTTAGAGTCCCATGTATAAAAAGTATATTTAGAAAAAGGCCCCTATGTCTGCGACCGCGATAACTCAAAAATCAAAAGTCGGTTACCTACCAAACTTCTTATTTAGGTAGAGTATCTTCCAAGGACGCTATATGAAGATTTTGAGGAAAATCCCCTCCCCCACCCCGCCCAAATTACCCATATATTAAAAAAGTTTCGAAAATTTTGTTTTTCTCAAAAATAGCCCTGGTGATTTTGATTAAAATATCCTATTATAAAGATATTTACATGAAAAAAATATATATCTTAAATTTTCTGGGAATAGCCTCTGCAGACCTCTTTATTTAGGATGAAGTTTTCTAAATTTTGCATAAAAGATAAACCAGAAGAGATACACAACGTATTACACAAAAATGTAGATTTCATTAAAACACAATTTATGTCATATGCATTTTTTTTTGTGGAGTTGACCATTTTTTAGATATTTCTTGTTCTTTGTTTCAAACTTTTCACATACGGGAATTTGTCAACTCCTGGCAATGCAAAGAAGCGGATTTCATCCACATAGCAGCCAGCGTTAAAATATTTTACTATCGCCTTAGCTTAGTGATTCCTTTATTTCCCTTCTTCTTACTAGACAAAAGGTAATAAGACAGTTTCTGATAATGATCTCGATTAGCATGTGTGTTACTTTCTCTAGCATGTGTGTTACAGAAGGTAGGTATTGTATTACATCCGAAAATTTGATTACGAGATTTCACTGGAAATGTGTTTTGAGGTATCCTGAGTCCGAAAAAAACATTCTTAGAAAAAGTTCCGTGTGTAGACGGCATAGCTCAAAAGCTTAAATACAAAACCTGATATTTATGTTTAGTACCTTCTTAGGACGCAACACGAAGATTTTCAAGGAAATCTCAAGACCACAAGGTATCCTTTATATTCTAAAATTTATGAAAATATTGTTTTTCTCAAATTATTCGATTTTGATTAAAATAGCATATATTAAAGTATTTGCATCACAAATAAAATGCATATCTTGAATTTTCTGAGAATAATTGGTAAACTGTAAGAAATCCTACTACTCACAAAATGTAGATCTCGTCAAAACATGTGTCCTTTACATTTTTGTTGTGGATCTAACCGTGTCCGAGATATTCCATGTCATTGCTTTCAATTATGAATCATTTTATACTTTTCTCAAATAGAAAGTCGCCCGTATTTCTTTTGTTTTAGTTCCGGTGAAGCAAAGAAGCGAATTTGAATGACATCCACATAGTGACAGCTTTTAAAACATTTGACTTTCGCTTTAGCAAAATGCATTCCTTTATTCCTCTTCTACTTATAAAGTAACTAAGTAATAATATGCTGCTGTCCGCTTTGATAGTGCGCGGGTAGCTTGTCTATCTCCCATTCAAGAGGTCGCGAGTCCGAATCTCACTTAGGATTAGTTCTTTTCGGGGTTAAAGTCGAGTAACTTAGAGCTCCATGCACCCCGAGATCATTTAAACGTCATTTCACCGATTTCATTCATCGACCAATATGACCAACGAGGTTAAAGGACGTTAAGCTATAGAAAAAAAAAAACAAAAAAAAAACAACTAAGAAACAAAAACAAACAAAAAATCTGCTAACATTTGTATTCTAGATTAATAATAGATAGAAAAATACTCTTTTATAAGAAATTTGTTCATAGAACAACTAGAGAAAGTATTATGAGTGTACAAGAAGATTGTTTACTTTCCCTGCACGTACTATCTGTATCTAGTGTACAGGGAAAAATTCAATATCGAGTTTTCCCATAAATACATGTTTCGAGTTGGCGTGAATATAATAATAATAATAATAATAATAATAATAATAATAATATAAAATACATCATCATAAAATTAATAATACTAGTAATAAAACACTACTACCACCACCACCACCACCACCAGCACCTCCACCACGACTACGACGACCACCAGCACCACCACCAGCACCTCCACCACGACCTCGACGACCACCAACACCACCACCACCAGCACCTCCACCACGATCACGACAACCACCACCACCACCACCACCACCACCACCACCACCACCACCACCACCACCACCACCACCTCCACCATGACCACGACGACGACCACCACCAGCACCGCCACCACCACCACCACCAGCACCGCCACCACCACCACCACCACCACCAGCACCTCCACCACGACCACGACGACGACGACCACCACCACCACCTCCACCACGACCACGAACACGACGACCACCCCCACCACAACCACTTCCAACACTACCACCACTACTATTACTACTACAACTCCTGCTGCTGCTACTCCTGCTGCTACTACTTCTACTGCTACTGCTACTCCTGCTGCTCCTACTACTACTGTTACTGCTGCTACTGCTACTGCAACTGCTACTGCTACTGCTACTGCTACTTTACTGCTACTGCTACTTTACTGCTACTGCTACTGCTGCTGCTATTGCTACTGTTACTCCTGCTGTTACTACTACTGCTAACGTTACTGCTACTCCTACTCCTATTGCTACTGCTACTGCTACTTCACTGCTAATGCTACTCCTAGAGCTACTGCTATTTTACTGCTACTGCTATTTTACTTCTACTGCTACTACTACTCCTACTGCTACTGCTACTCCTACTGCTACTGCTACTCCTACTGCTACTGCTACTGCTATTTTACTGCTACTGCTACTCCTACTGCTACTGCTATTTTACTGCTACTGCAACTACTACTGCTACTGCTATTTTCTGCTACTACTACTCCTGCTGCTCCTACCACTACTGTTACTGCTGCTACTGCTACTTTACTACTACTACTACTGTTACTGCTACTCCTACTGCTACTGCTGCTTCTATTGCTGCTACTCTACTGCTACTCCTACTGCTACTGCTGCTTCTATTGCTGCTACTCTACTGCTACTGCTGCTACTCTACTGCTGCTACTCTACTGCTGCTACTGCTACTGCTACTTTACCGCTACTGCTGCTGCTATTGCTACTGTTACTCCTGCTGTTACTACTACTGCTAATGTTACTGCTACTCTACTGCTACTGCTGCTACTCTACTGCTGCTGCTCTGCTGCTACTGCTACTACTACTGCTACTTTACTGCTACTGCTACTGCTATTGCTACTGTTACTCCTGCTGTTACTACTACTGCTAATGTTACTGCTACTCTACTGCTACTGCTACTGCTATTGCTACTGTTACTCCTGCTGTTACTACTACTGCTAATGTTACTGCTACTCTACTGCTACTGCTACTGCTACTGCTGCTACTCTAATGCTGCTGCTCTGCTGCTACTGCTACTGCTACTTTACTGCTACTGCTGCTGCTATTGCTACTGTTACTCCTGCTACTCTACTGCTGCTGCTCTGCTGCCACTGCTACTGCTATTTTACTGCTACTGCTACTCCTACTGCTACTGCTACTGCTATTTTACTGCTACTGCTACTACTACTGCTACAGCTATTTTACTGCTACTGCTACTCCTACTGCTACTGCTATTTTACTGCTACTGTTACTCCTGTTCCTACTGCTACTGCTATTTTGCTGCTACTGCTACTACTACTCATACTGCTACTGCTACTACTAATACTAGTACTACTACTACTACTACTACTACTACTACTACTACTACTATTACTGTTACTGCTACTCCTACTGCTACTGCTATTTCACTGGTACTGCTACTCCTACTGCTCCTACTACTACTGTTACTGCTGCTACTGCTACTTTACTACTACTACTGTTACTGCTACTCCTACTGCTACTGCTATTTTACTGCTACTGCTGCTACTCTACTGCTGCTGCTCTGCTGCTGCTGCTTCTACTGCTACTGCTGCTTGCTGTTTTGGGCAGTTCTCAGGGGAATTTAACATGGATTCTTACAGGGGTTTTTTTAGTTGGTGAGAATCCAACTCGCCTGAGGCGTCTTTGTAAGATTTCTTCCCCTGCAAAACAAAAAAAAAAAAAAAAAAAAAAAAATAAGGAAAAAAAAAAGGCTGCTACTGCTGCTGCTACTACTGGTACTGCAGTTACTGCTACTGCTGCTACTGGTACTGCTACTGCTGCTGCTGTTACTGCTACTGCCACTGCTACTGCTACTTCTCCTTCTACTGCTACTGCTAATGCTGTTACTGCTACAGCTGCTGCTACTGCTACCGCCACTGATGCCACTGCTACTGCTACTGCTCCTTCTACTGCTACTTCTAATGCTGTTACTGCTACAGCTGCTGCTACTGCTACCGCCACTGATGCTACTGCTACTGCTCCTTCTAATGCTACTGCTAATGCTGTTACTGCTACTGCTGCTACTGCTACTGATGCCACTGCTACTGCTGCTCTTGCTACTGCTACTGCTAATACGGCTACTGCTAATGCTGTTACTGCTACTGTTATTACTGCTGCTACTACTGTTAATACTACCACTACTGCTGCTAATGCTGCTACTGCTATAACTGCTACTGCTGCCACCACTGCTACAGCTACTGCTGATACTGCTGCTACTGCTACTGCTGCTACTGCTACTACTGCTACTTCTGGGACTATTATTGCTGTTACTGCTACTACTACTGCTACTGCTGCTACTACTGTTGCTGCTGCTGCTGCTACTGCTACTGCTGCTACTGCTGCTACTGCTACTACAGCTACTGCTACTCCTGGGACTATTATTGCTGTTACTGGTACTACTACTGCTACTGCTGCTACTACTGTTGCTGCTGCTGCTACAGCTACTGCTACTATGGCTGCTACTGCTAATGCTAATACTGCTGCTACTACTACTGCTACTGCTGCTACTACTGTTGCTGCTGCTACCGCTACTGCTACAATGGCTGCTACTGCTCATGCTAATACTGCTACTGCTACTGTTACTACTGCTACTGTTACTGCTATTACTACTACTATTGCTGCTGCTGGTATTGCTATTGCTACTACTGCTACTGCTACTACTGCTCCTGCTATTGCTACTTGAATATGGTCATCCTCTTAAGGTAGAAGGGGATATTGCAATGGTATTTAATGTAGAGAACAAAGGACAAGGAATGGTGGGGAAACTCAAAGAGGTTTACTCGGATATATCTGATGTGTTATCAGAAGGAATAGAAGGAAATAGCGTGGAGTTTCTACAAATGAACTCCAATATTACCACAAGCAAAGGAAACAGAAAATATTTGTCGAGAAATGTATACCTGATACCGTATAAAAAACATGTAACGGGGATAATGATATAGAGCTCCTGAATGAAAGATTAGTTCAATGGGAAAAATTATTCCAAGAACATCAGAGGGAAAATGTTGTATTTGTAACGCCAAATGAATTGGATAGAATATTGATTAGAAAGAACTTGGAATGGACTTTTAATAAAAGTAAAATTGCTGTTAGATATCTATTTCCATCAAGTATACAGCGAGAGCAACGAAATATAAGTGGATGGCACGAACAAGACTCTGGCAAAAAGAAAGGAGGTGAAGTGCAGGAAATGGTTAAAGTTAAGGTAAACGGGAAAACGTTTACTGATGTCTTAAAGACAGTTAAGCAGGAAGTAGATATGGATAAGATCGGAATAAAAATTAAAACCATTAAAAAGAGTGGCAAGGAAGACCTATTGCTTACCATAGAAGGAGAAGGTAAAGTAAATATACTGAGACAAGAGTTGTAGAGGGAAAATATCCAAAATTTAGAAGTGACCTCAAAGAGCAATGTAGCTATTGTGCTATTGTATGGGGTGGATCCATCTGTTGGAGAAGATGCGTTAAAAATGACACTCAGCAAGGAAACAGGAGAAGAAGAGACGGAAATTGAGGTAAATAGTTTTAGGCCAGGTAGATTTGGAAACAATAATGCTACCATAACTCTACCAAGGGAAACAGCAAGAAGGATAATAAAAAATAGGAAAATGCAGATAGGCTGGACAGTCTGTCAGGTGCGGGAAAGGGTGTCTATTCTAAGAAGTTATAGATGTCTAGATTTAGGCCATAGAGCGTACCAATGTAAAAAAGATGTAAATAGGACAATGGATTGCCTTAAATGTGGAGAGGCAGGGCACAGTGTAAAAGAGTGTTCAAGGAATGCTTATTGTAGTAAATGTCAAGTAGAAGGACATAGATTTGATGAGATGAAATGTCCTACATTTAGGAAATTGGTATTGGAGACTAGGGGAAGATGGGCAAATAAAAAATAATGCAGCTGGTTACACAGACCATACGCATAATTCAGGCAAACCTGATGAGGTCCAAGTACAGTCATGATATATTAATGGTTGCATCAGTAGATAAGTCAGCCGATATTATAGTGGCAAGTGAGCCAAATAAAAAAACACGTGGCTGGTATTAATTGGATAAAGGACAAACGAGTGGATGTTGCTATTTTAATTATAAATAAGAACTTGGAAGTATCCACTAAAAGAGCAGAAGTTGGATATACATACCTTGGTTTTAAGAAGTGGCAACTGTTTGCATGTTACGGTTCACCGAATATACCCTTTGAAGAGTTCAAGAGCGATACAGATAAATTGATGCAAGATCATAAAGATACTGGAGGAGAGAGTGTCATCTTGGGAGATTTAAATATTAAATCGCCACTATGGGGTTTACCCACCACAGGTCGCAGAGGTAGATACTGGACAGAATGGTTGGCTGCGCTAGATTTTGTCGTTCTAAACACAGGGGAGGTGCCCACATTTGTTAGTGGCAGCTGTGAATCTTATATAGATGTAACCTGTGCTACACAGCGAATTGCAAAGCAAATAGAGGGAATGGCAAGTACTAGAGGAGGAAACCCTCAGTGATCATGGATTTATCTATTATGAGCTCAAAGGAGCAAGAGAATGTAAAGAGAGAATTATTGAGATAACCAAAGTAGCCTATGATTGGGAATTATTTGAAATATTGTTAGACTGGAAGGTTAAAGCTAACAAGGAACCGGAAAATGCGGATGAATTGATTACTATCTTGCAAGAAGCCTGTGCCATTAGTCAGATACAAAATAATAACGGGATAAAGAACAGAGTACCCTATTGGTGGATGAAAGAAATAAGCTAAGCTAGGCGTAAATGTATTGAGAAGAGAAGGTTGTCAACCAGGTCTAATAAAAAGAACATAGAGATTGAGTATATTGAACAACTCAGGTAAAACTACAAGGTGGGCAGGAAAGAATTAAGGTGTCTTATCCAGCAATCGAAGAGAAGACAGTGGCAAATGTTGTGTGACGAACTAAATAATGATATTTGGGGTACAGGTTATAAAATCGTGACTGAGCAAAATGTAAACAGAATGCCGGTTTGCTTAACCAGAGAAAAGAAAAGAACTATTGCCGAAGTACTACTTCCACATAGAGAAGTCAAGATGGAGTCGCTATGTCCAAATTTTAAAGTGGATGTCTTTACGATGGAGGAGTTGAGGGCAGTAGTAAAAAACATAAAATTAGGGAAAGCACCAAGATTTGATAGAATTCCTCCAGAGGCGATTAAGGGTATGGCTAAAGTTGCGCCAGAATGTATTTTAAACATATTGAATGAGTTGATAGTAAAACAAAAATTTCCAGAAAAATGAAAAGTAGCTAAGGTAGTTTTACTGATGAAAGGGGATAAATCCCCACAAGATCCATCAGCATATAGGCCCCTATGTCTTTTGAATACAGTTAGTAAGCTCTATGAAGGTTTGATACGCTTAAGGTTAGAAAAAGAAATAGAAAGAGGAGGAGGATTAAGTAACTGTCAGTACGGCTTTAGTAAAGGGAAGTCCACTAGTCAAGCAATTGAAGCGGTGATTCAGATCAAGAAAGACGCTGAAGATAAGTGGGTAGCATTAATAACATTGGATGTGAAAAACGCATTCAACACGGCGATGTGGAGTTATATAATAGATGCGCTTAAAAGAAGAACTATTCCTGAATATTTTATTCAGGTTATAATATCTTATTTTGAAGGAAGGAATATTCAAAGAGATAATGAAGATATGGAAAAAACTGCAGGTTTGCCACAAGGTTCAATACTAGGGCCAACTTTGTGGAACATATTGTATGATGGAGTCTTGGAAGTGCAACTGACAGCAGGGGCAACAACAATTGCCTTTGCCGATGACTTAGCATTAGTAGTATCGGCGGATGACGAAGAGGAGCTCGTCTATAGAGTAAGTGAGTCACTAAGACGCATCGACAGGTGGATGCAACGAAACAAATTGGAGTTGGCACCGCAAAAGACAGAGTCTGTAATAATGAAAGGACTCCGGCGGAAACATAATATAAGTTTTATGCTACGAGGGACAAAATTACACCTATTAAGACAGTAAGATATTTGGGTGTTATGATTAATGAATACCCACATTTGGGGCCCATATTAAAATGGTACTAAAGAAAGCGGAAGAAAAAATATCCCAACTAGTACGTGTAATGCCCAATATTGGAGGACCGAGGCCGATAAAACGGCAGATCATATAAAGTGCTGTCAATTCCATTTTGTTATATGCCTAATCTGTATGGGGTATTGCGCTAAAGAGGAAAAAGTACGCAATGGACATGGAGAGGGTACAAAGAAAGATGTTGCTCAGGGTGATTTGTTCATATCGCACCGTCTCTAATAGAGCACTACAGGTGATTGCAGGCATACTACCGATTGACCTACAGATAAAAAGAGGCAACTCATACATGAAGAAATGCCGGAAAACCGGCGCTTCCATAAAGCAACTATTCGAGCGGAAATGATAAAAGAATAGCAAAAAAGATGGGATGAAACAACTTTGTTTGGTCAATGGACAAAGACACTGATTGCAGATATAGTGAAGTGGGTAAATTGCAAATTCCGCCAGATTGACTATTATCTGACACAAGTTTTAACAGGGCATGGCAGATTCCAAAACTATGCATTAAAGATGGGAAAAGTAGACAGTAGTAATTGTAGGCATTGCCCAGCTGAGGACTCTGTAGAGCACACAATATTCCACTGCGAGAAATGGAAGGAAATAAGAAAGAAAGTAAATAATAAATTAGGACTGATACTTACACCTGAGAATATGATCTCAACGATGATAAAGAATAAGTTGGCCTGGGAAGAAGTGAAAAGACTAAGTCAGATAATATTGGAGACCAAGGAAAAAGAAGATAGGAAGTAATGATGCACAGCTACCATTTTGATGTTTATGCCCATCCGCAGTTACAAAATGAGTAGTGTAGAGGTAGGGCTTTTTAGTTGGTGAAAATCCATCTCGCCGTAAAGAATGGTGTCTTTGAAAGATTTTTCCCCTACAGAATTGAAAAAAAAAAAAATACTATTGCTGTGACTGCCGCTACCACTACTACTACTTCAGCACTACTACTGCTGCAACTGCTGCTGTAGCGTCTACATCTACTGTTGCTGCTACTGTTACTGCTGCTACTGCTACTACTACTACTACTGCTGCTATGCTGCTACTGCTGCTGCTACTACTGATACTGCTGATACTTCTATTACTGATACTACTGCTCCTGCAGCTGCTACTATTGCTTCTGCTACTGTTGCTACTGCTGCTACTGCTGATACTGCTGATACTTCTATTACTGATACTACTGCTCCTGCAGCTGCTACTGCTGCTACTGCTGCTACTACTGATACTGCTGATACTTCTATTACTGATACTACTGCTCCTGCAGCTGCTCCTGCAGGTGCTACTGCTGCTACTGCTGCTACTACTGATACTGATGATATTTCTATTACTGATACTACTGCTCCTGCAGCTGCTACTGC
This sequence comes from Hymenopus coronatus, assembly GCA_030762935.1. Lineage (NCBI taxonomy): Eukaryota > Metazoa > Arthropoda > Insecta > Mantodea > Hymenopodidae > Hymenopus > Hymenopus coronatus. Next base: position 133,796,722 of record CM060894.1, read on the forward strand.
TGCTACTGCTGCTACTGCTGCTACTACTGATACTGCTGATACTTCTATTACTGATACTACTGCTCCTACAGCTGCTACTGCTGCTACTGCTGCTACTACTGATACTGCTCATACTTCTATTACTGATACTACTGCTCCTGCAGCTGCTACTGCTGCTACTGCTTCTGTTGCTACTGCTGCTACTGCTGCTACTACTGATACTGCTGATACTTCTATTACTGATACTACTGCTCCTGCAGCTGCTACTGCTGCTTCTGCTACTGTTGCTACTGCTGCTACTACTGATACTGCTGATACTTCTATTACTGATACTACTGCTCCTGCAGCTGCTACTGCTGCTACTGCTGCTACTGCTGCTACTACTGATACTGCTGATACTTCTATTACTGATACTACAGCTCCTGCAGCTGCTACTGCTGCTACTGCTTCTGTTGCTACTGCTGCTACTATTGTTGCTACTGCTGCTTATACTGCTACTACCGCTACTACTTCTGCTGCTACTGCTGCTATCACACTGCTGCGACAGGTACTATTACTGCTGCTGCTGCTACTGCTACTGTTTCTGCTGCTGCTGCTACTACTAATGTTTGTGTGGCTACTGCTGCTGTATTTGCTGCCACTGCTACTGCTACTACTCCTCCTACTGGCTAATGCTACTGTTTCTGCTGCTACTGCTACTGTTTCTGCTACAACTGCTGCTGCTGCAGCTACTGCTTCTGCTGCTACTGCTACTGTTTCTGCTACTACTGCTGCTGCTGCAGCTATTGCTTCTTCTGCTGCTGCTACTGCTACTGTTTCTGCTGCTACTGCTGCTGCTGCTGCTACTAATGTTTGTGTGGCTACTGCTGCTGTTTTTGCTGCCACTGCTACTGCTACTACTCCTCCTACTGGCTAATGCTACTGTTTCTGCTGCTACTGCTACTGTTTCTGCTACTACTGCTGCTGCAGCTACTGCTTCTGCTGCTACTGCTACTGTTTCTGCTACTACTGCTGCTGCAGCTATTGCTTCTTCTGCTGCTGCTACTACTACTGTTTCTGCTGCTACTGCTGCTGCTGCTGCTGCTACTAATGTTTGTGTGGCTACTGCTGCTGTTTCTGCTGTCACTGCTACTGCTACTACTCCTCCTACTGGCTAAGGCTACTGTTTCTGCTGCTACTGCTACTGTTTCTGCTACTACTGCTGCTGCTGCTACTGCTTCTTCTGCTACTGCTAATGCGACTGCTGCTGCTGCTACTGTTTCTGCTGAAACTGCTAATGTTGCTGTTTCTGCTACTACTGCTGCTGCTACTACTGCTACTGCTGCTGCTACTGTTTCTGCTGCTACTGCTACTACTACTGCTACAGTTTCTGATACTACATCTACTGCTGCTTTTACTGCGACTGCTGCTGCTACTGTTTCTGCTGCTACTGCTACAGTTACTGATTCTGCTACTACTGCTGCTGCTACTGTTTCTGCTACTACTGCTACTGCTGCTGCTGCTACTGCTACAGTTACTGATTCTGCTACTACTGCTACTGCTACTGCTACTAATTCTGCTACTACTGTTGCTGCTGCTACTGCTAATGCTGCTACTGCTACTGCTGCAGCTGCTGCCACTGTTTCTGCTGCTACTGCTGCTGCTGCTACTGTTTCTGCTACTACTGCTGCTACTGCTACTTCTACTGTTTCTGCTACTACTACTGCTGCTGCTGCTTCTACTGCTAATGCTACTGTTTCTGCTGCTACTGCTGCTGATACTGCTAATGCTACTGGTTCTGCTACTGCTACTGCTAATGCTACTGTTTTTATTACTATTGCTCTGCTGCTGCTAATTCAGCTGCTACTGTTTCTGCTGCTAATGATACTGCTACTGCTGCTGATGCTACTGTGTCTGCTGCTACTGCTACTGTTTCTACTACTACTGCTGATGCTGATAATTCTAATGCTACTGTTTCTGCCTGTACTGCTGCTGCTACTACTGCTAATGCTACTGTTTCTGCTACTACTGCTGCTGCTGCTACTGCTAATGGTACTGTTTCTGCTTCTACTGCTAATGCTTCTGTTTATACTGCTACTGCTGCTGCTGCTACTGTTTCTGCTGCTACTACTTAGATGCTACTGTTTCTGCTACAACTGCTGCTGCTGCTACTGCTAATGCTACTGTTTCTTCTGCTACTCTACTGCTACTGCTGCTCCTACTGCTAATGCTACTGTTTCTGCTGCTACTGCTAATGCTACTATTTCTGCTACTACTACTGCTGCTGCTGCCTTTACTGCTGCTGCTACTGCTAGTGCTACTGTTTCTGCTGCTATTGCTGTTACTGCTGCTGCTACTGTTTCTGCTGCTACTACTTAGATGCTACTGTTTCTGCTACAACTGCTGCTGCTGCTACTGCTAATGCTACTGTTTCTTCTGCTACTCTACTGCCACTGCTGCTCCTACTGCTAATGCTACTGTTTCAGCTGCTACTGCTAATGCTACTGTTTCTGCTGCTACTACTTAGATGCTACTGTTTCTGCTACAACTGCTGCTGCTGCTACTGCTAATGCTACTGTTTCTTCTGCTACTCTACTGCCACTGCTGCTCCTACTGCTAATGCTACTGTTCCTGCTGCTACTGCTAATGCTACTATATCTGCTACTACTACTGCTGCTGCTGCTGTTACTGCTGCTGCTACTGCTAGTGCTACTGTTTCTGCTACCATTGCTGCTGCTGCTGCTACTGCAGCTGCTACTGTTTCTGCTGCTACTAATACTGATAATTCTGCTACTACTACTACTACTGATACTGCTGCTGCTACTACTACTACTACTGATACTGCTGCTACTACTACTGATACTGCCGCTACTACTGCTGATACTGCTGCTACTACTACTGATACTGATGCTGTTGCTGCTACTACTGACACTGCTGCTACTGCTACTGATACTGCTGCTGCTACTACTATTTCTGCTGCTGCTACTACTACTACTACTACTGATACTGCTGCTGCTACTGCTACTACTGATACTGCTGCTGCTGCTACTACTATTTCTCCTACTACTACTACTACTACTACTACTGCTACCACTACTGATACTGCTGCTACAGCTATTTTTGATACTGGTACTACTACTACTGATACTGCTTCTGCTACTACTGTTTCTGCTGCTGTTACTACTGATACTGCTGCTGCTACTACTATTTCTGCTGCTAAAAATACTACTGATACTGCTGCTGAAAATGCTACTACTGATACTGCTGCTGCTACTGTATTCTGCTGCTGCTACTACTACTGATACTGCTGCTACTATTGTTTCTGCTGCTACTGCTACTAATACTGCTGCTGCTACTACTACTGATACTTCTGCGGCTCCTACTGTTTCTGCTGCTACTACCACTGATACTGCTGCTGCTACTGTTTCTGCTGCTACTACCACTTATACTTCTACTGCTACTGTTTCTGCTGCTACTACTACTTATACTGCTGCTGCTACTGTTTCTGCTGCTACTACCACTGATACTGCTGCTGCTACTGTTTCTGCTGCTACTACCACTTATACTGCTACTGCTACTGTTTCTGCTGCTACTACCACTGATACTGCTACTGTTTCTGCTGCTACTACTACTTATACTGCTGCTGCTACTGTTTCTGCTGCTACTACCGCTCCTGCTGCTGCTACTGTTTCTGCTGCTACTACTACTGATACTGCTGCTGCTACTGTTTCCGCTGCTACTACTACTGATACTGCTGCTTCTACTGTTTCTGCGGCTACTACTGCTTATACTGCTGCTGCTACTGTTTCTGCTGCTACTACTACTGATACTGCTACTGTTTCTGCTGCTACTACTACTGATACTGCTGCTGCTACTGTTTCTGCTGCTACTGATACTGCTGCTGCTACTGTTTCTGCTGCTACTACTACTGATACCGCTACTGCTACTGTTTCTGCTGCTGCTACTGTTTCTGCTGCTACTGATACTGCTGCTGCTACTGTTTCTGCTGCTACTACTGCTGATACCGCTACTGCTACTGTTTCTGCTGCTGCTACTGTTTCTGCTGCTACTACTACTGATACCGCTACTGCTACTGTTTCTGCTGATACTACTAGTGATACTGCTGCTGCTACTGTTTCTGCTGCTATTACTACTGATATTTCTGCTGCTGCTACTGTTTTTGCTGCTACTAATGATACTGCTACTGCTGGTGCTACTGCTGCTGCTGCTACTGCTACTGTTTCTGCTGCTACTACTACTGATGCTGCTGCCGCTGCTACTGGTTCTGCTGCTACTGTTTCTGCTGCTCTTACTGCTACTCTGCTATTACACTGCTGAAAAAGCTGCTACTGCTGCTGCTACTCATACTGCTACTGCTTCTACTGCTACTGCTACATTTTCTGTTGCTACTGCTGCTGTTGCTGCTGCTACTGCCAGTGATACTGCTACTGCTGGTGCTACTGCTGCTGCTGCTAGTGCTACTGTTTCTGTTGCAACTGCTACTGTTGCTGCTGCTACTGCTATTGCTGCTGCTGCTACTGCTGCTGCTACTGCTACTGCTTCTACTGCTACTGTTTCTATTGCTACTGCTGCTGTTGCTGCTGCTACAGCTACTGCTACTGCTGCTGCTGCTACTGCTGCTGCTGCTACTGCTACTGTTTCTGCTGCAACTTCTACTGATTACTGCTGCTTCTATTTTACTGTTTCTGCCGCTATTGCTACTTTTTTCTTTTGTTACTGATACTACTGCTACATTAATTGCAGCTACTGCTGCTGCTGCTACTTTTGCTGCTGCTACTGCTGCTGCTACTACTACTGTTTCTGCTGCTACTTCTACTGATAATGCTACTTGCTCTACTACTATTGTTGCTACTGCTGCTGCTACTGCTACATTTTCTGCCGCTACTGCCACTTTTTCTGTTGTTGCTGCTGCTACTGCTACAGTAATTGCTGCTACTACTGCTACTGTTACTACTGTTTTTGCTACTGCTACTGCTGATACTGTCACTGTTTCTGTTGATACTGCTGCTAGGCTACTGTAGTTGCTGCTACTGCTACTACTACTGATACTGCTGTTGCTGCTACTGCTACTGTTTCTGCTACTGCTACTGTTCCTGCTGCTACTTCTACTGATACTGCTGTTTTTGCTACTGCTACTGCTGCTACTGCTACTGTTTCTGCCGCTACTGCTACTGTTTCTGCCGCTACTGCTACTGCTACTTTTTCTGTTGTTACTGCTGCTACTGCTACTGTAATTGCTGCTACTGCTGCTAGTAATGGTACTGTTACTGCTGTTGTTGCTACTGCTACTGCTGCTACCTTTACTGCTACTGTTTCTGTTGCTACTGGTGCTACGGCTACTGTAATTCCTGTTACTGCTAGTACTACTGCTACTGCTGCTACTGCTACTGTTTCTGCCGCTACTGCTACTGTTTCTGTAGCTACTGCTGTTACTGCTACTGTAATTGCTGCTACTGCTACTGCTTCTGAAGCTACTGCTACTTTTTCTGTTGTTGCTGCTGCTACTGCTACAGTAATTGCTGCTACTGCTGCTACTATTGCTACTGTTACTGCTAGTGTTTCTGTTGCTACTGGTGCTACGGCTACTGTAATTGCTGCTACTGCTACTACTACTGCTACTGATACTGCTGTTGCTGCTACTGCTACTGCTGCTACTGCTACTGTTTCTGCCGCTACTGCTACTGCTACTGTTTCTGTTGCTGCTGTTACTGCTACTGTAATTGCTGCTACTGCTACTGCCACTACTACTGTTACAGTTACTGCTGCACTCCTACTACTACTGTTACTGCTGCTACTGTTATTACTACTGCGACTTCAGCTGCTACTGCTACTCCTGCCACTCCTACCACTACTGCTACTGCTACTACTGCTGCTATTGCTACTATATTACTGCTTCTGCTACTCTGCTGCTACTGCTTCATCTACTGCAACCGTTGCTTGCCGTCTTGTGCAGCCCGAGGGGAATTTTACATTGATTCTTGGAGGTTTTTTTTTTTTAGTTGCTGAGAATCCAACACTCCTAAGGCGTCTTTGTAAGATTTTTTTCCCGTTGCTACTGTTGATACTGGTACTGCTACTGCAGCTGCTGCTACTGCTACGCTGTTACTGCTACTGCTGCTGCTTCTGCAAATGCTCCTGCTACTGCTACTTCTACTGCTTCTGCTGCTACTGCCACTGCTGATTCTTAATCAACTTCTACTGTTACTGCTACTGCTACCGCAGCTACCGCCAATGCTGCTACAGCTAACAGTACTCTTGCTACTGCTACAGCTATTACGGCTACTGCTTAAGCTGTTACTGCTACTGTTATTACCGCTGCTAATACTGCTACTAATACTCCTACTACTGCTAATGCTGCTACTACTGCTGCTACTACTGCTACTGCTGCTACTACTGTTGCTGCTACTGCTGCTGCTACTGCTTTTGCCTCGGTTACTGCTTCTCCTACTGATACTCTACTATTACTGCTACTGCTACTGTTGCTATTACTATTGCTGTACTTGCTGCTACTACTCATACTGCTGTTACTGCTACTGCTGCTACTACTCATACTGCTGTTACTGCTACTGCTGCTACTGCTACTGCTACTACTGCTCCTAGTGCTGCTACAGCTAATGCTACTGCTACTACTACTACTACTGCTACCTTACTGCTACTGCTCATACTGGTGCTATTGCTGCTACTTCTGTTTCTTTTACTGTTGGTACTGCAATTACTGCTACTACTACTACTACTACTACTACTATTCTACTACTACTACTGCTGCAATTGCTGGTACTGTTGCTACTACTGCTACTACATCTACTACTACTACTGCTGCTACTGCTGCTATTGCTTCTGCTACTGCTTTTACTATTGCTGTTACAGCTACTACTGCTACTACTACTGCTGCTACTGCTGCTACTACTGCTACTACCGCTACTTCTACTGCTGCTACTTCTACTTCTGCTACTACTGATACTGCCCCACAAAGGCCAACCGTTCGTCCGGCATGTCATACTCGGCCACGTATGGGTCGGGCAACGTGCAAAAGAGATCTTGGTCGGCAAACAGAGCTCTGGCAATGCAGGACTTATTGTTGGCGCTCGGCTATGAAATTGGTAAAACTCTAATTATTAATTATGAATAAGATTATAAAGGATTGCAGTTTACGGGACAGGGGCTTCGGGTCCCAAGAACCGGTTGGAGATGGTGGTGAGAGGCAAGGCCCCACCCGACCGTTATCAAGCGACTGCCAAGCAACAGCGGTGGGGAACCAGGCCGAGTTGCAGGGTAACATTACTGGAACAAAACTAAGTGAAGTAGACGCTATGGAAATAGAAAAGACACAAAATATAGATGAATCATATCCTTTTAAACAACGCCCCTTAATCGGGAGTATCGCTGGAGATAGAGAAGGCCTTCTCAGGAATCGGGCACACGATTCTCCTTCTCCCAGTATGCAGATGACGTGCTGCTTTTCAACACAGATAAACATATTCTCAGAGCTCTCAACCCAATACAGCGAAACCTCTGTCTCATTCAAGGATGGTGCCAGCTTTGGCGAATGTCCATGAATACGGACAAGAGCTACGCCATTCTGCTAGCAAAGCAGACTGTCATAATTTACATATCAAGATCAAAGGATCGAGTGGTCAAACTCTATCACTTACCTGGTGTTCAAGCTGGACAAGGGTCTAACTTTCGGCGAACACCCAAGGCAAAGTGGGCAATCACTCCTTGTAACCTATACTGTAACCCGGTTCGCCTGAAGATACACTTTCCGAATGCTGATATTCTCGCCTCATGCTGTACGCCTGTGAAGTTTGGGGCATGGCCACAGCCAGCTGTTAATCCAACCGAAAAGTATAAAACTTAATCAGCTAGGTAAAGCCATTTATGTTTTATTTAAAGTTATTTTTTTATAAATCATAATAATATCCTCCGACCCCAACGGGCACAGAATAACAGATTCCGGTCCATCGGTTCTGTTGACCATGTCTTCCCTGTGAGGCTGCAGCACGAGGCTTCCATATGTGCCGGACAAAAATAGAGGCCGGTCCACACAATTTACGCAAATTTGAACAAACAACAGAGCGATCTGGTTAGGTCTCCTGGTGACTATGATTGAAGAACAAGCATCATTGGGTCCCCCGCATAGCTTGCGGGCGCACCTGATAACACTGGAGCAAATCCAACAGCAGTAAAACCTGAGCTCAACTTCACCGAAAGGGGCTTCCAACCAGCAACATTGAAACCTATTATGACTTATTATTATATTCACCACCACCACCACCACCACCACCATCACCACCACCATCCCCATCAACACACCATCATCACCATCACCACCACCGTCACCATCACCAACACCACCATCACCACCACCATTACCACCACCATCACCAACATCACCATCACCACCACCATCACCATCACCACCACCAACACCACCATCACCACCACCATCACCACCACCACCAACACCACCATCACCATCACCACCACCACCATCGCCATCACCATCACCACCAACACCACCATCACCATTACCATCACCACCATCAACACCACCATCACCATCACCACCACCATCACCACCATCACCATCACCACCACCAACACCACCATCACCACCACCATCACCACCATTACCACCACCATCACCACCACCACCACCATCACCACCACCAACACCACCATCACCACCACCATCAACATCACCACCACCATGACCACCACCAACACCACCATCAGCATCACCATCACAACCACCATCACCACCAACATCACCACCACCATCACCATCACCACCACCATCATCACCATCACCAACACCATCACCACCATCATGACCATCACCATCACCACCACCATCACCATCACCACCACCAACGCCATCATCACCACCAACACCACCATCATCACCAATACCACCATCACCACCACCACCATCACCACCACCATCACCACCACCATCACCATCACCACCATCATCACCATCATCATCACCACCATCATCACCATCATCATCACCACCACCATTACGACCATTACCACCATCACCATCACCAACACCACCATCACCATCACCATCACCACCATCACCACCACACCATCACCAACACCAACACTACCATGACCACCACCATGACCACCACCATGACCATCACCACCACCATCACCACCACCAGCAACACCACCATCACCTCACAACAACTACCACCATCACCACCAATATCACCACCACCACCACTACCAAAATCACCACCACCATCACTATCACCACCACCATCACCATTACTATCACCATCACCACCACCATCACCACCACCATCACCACCACCATCACTATCACTATCACCACCACCATCACCATCACTATCACTACCACCACCACCATCACCATCACTATCACCACCACCACCATCAGTATCACCACCATCAGTATCACCACCACCACCATCACCATCACCACCACCATCACCACCACCATCACCATCAGTATCACCACCACCATCAGTATCACCACCACCATCAGTGTCACCACCACCACCATCACCATCACTATCATCACCACCACCATCATTATCACCACCACTACCACCACTATCATCACCACCAAGACCACCATCACCATCACTATCACCACCACCACTATCATCACCATCACTATCACCATCACCACCACCATCACGACCATTACCACCATCACCATCACCAACACCACTATCACCATCATCATCACCACCATCACCACCACACCATCACCACCACCAACACTACCATGACCACCACCATGACCATCACCACCACCATCACCACCACCACCAACACCACCATCACCACCACCATCACCACCATCACCTCACAGCAACTACCACCATCACCACCACCACCATCACCACCACTACCAAAATCACCACCACCATCACTATCACCACCACCATCACCATCACCACCACCACCATCACCACCACCATCACCACCACCATCACCACCATCACTATCACTATCACCACCACCATCACCATCACTATCACTACCACCACCACCATCACCATCACTATCACCACCACCATCAGTATCACCACCATCAGTATCACCACCACCACCACCATCACCATCACCATCACCACCACCATCACCATCACCACCACCACCATCACCACCATCACCATCAGTATCACCACCACCATCAGTATCACCACCACCATCAGTGTCACCAGCACCACCATCACTATCATCACCACCACCATCAGTATCACCACCACTACCACCACTATCATCACCACCACGACCACCATCACCATCACTATCACCACCACCACTATCATCACCATCACTATCACCACCACCATCACCATCACCACCACCATCATCACCATCACTATCACTATCACCACCACCATCATCACCATCACTATATCCACCACCACCACCATCATCACCATCACTATCACCACCATCATCACCATCACTATCACCACCACCATCACCATCACTATCACCACCACTACCACCATCACTATCACCACCACCACCATCACTATCACCATCACTATCACCACCACTACCACCATCACCATGACTATCACCACCACCATCATCACCATCACTATCACAACCACTATCACCACCAACACCACCATCACTATCACCACCAATATCACCACCATCATCACCATCACTATCACCACCACCACCATCACCATCACTATCACCACCACCATCACTATCACCACCATCAGCATCACTATCACCACCACCATCACCATCACTATCACCACCACCATCACAACCACCATCACCACCACCATCACCATCACCACCACCATCACCACCATCACCACCATTACCACCACCACAACCATTAAATGTTTGAATATTGTAACACCAGATATGCAGACTGATCCGTGTGGCCTAAGAACAGCTGTTGGGGTACAACATGCTACATCTTTCACCCTAACCCATCCCAAAAGACATCCTTAAAACCCTGTGGTCTGTTGTGGGTGGACATGCACCAAAAGCACTCTAGCTGAACCTCAGTGATAATGTCAGTCGACCAATGGTTGCCAACACCTGCTATGGCTAAGCTCTTTTACAATCATTCAAGAATTGCTGGGACTTCAAAATTTTAATCACAAAATAAATAACATATTTTGCTAATTAAAAAAGTTGTGCACAAAGGCTGGTATCCATTGAGGAAATATCCTGATACTATCCGCCACCCTGCAAACTCCACATTCCCACGTGGTTAAATTTAGTAAGACTGGGTACACGTCTACCACACCGTTGGGCTGCGCTCTACCACAGCAAAATAGCACAGAAATAAGCTCTAGTTATACATTTGATTGCTTCCAAAGGTGCCTTTAAACAAGTTATTTCAAAGAACAGCAGTAATATATAAATAACCACTCACAGTCTTTTTGTGCAGACTGTCTAAAAGAATTTTGAATACCATGCATTCTATACACAAGAAAATTTACACATTAGATGTTGCACTTATATGTTTAAATATATTACTCAATAGTTATCATATAGGAATAAGAAAATTAAATATATGCAATTATGTTGCAACTCAAAGTACTAAATTTTACACTATGGTTATAAATACATAAGATACCCTTCATTCTGCATCAATGGCGGTGGCAAGAACCCCTCCGAAAGAATTGTTCAAGGTGTAACCCCAATAAGTTTGCAACAAATCAATTTCATGAAATCTATTTCATCTTAACAGTCATTATAACTAATAAATGTACATTGTAGTGATTTCCAAGAGCACCCAGTACATAAACATGATACTTAAAGTACCTATACACATATTACTAACTTTGGTTTTACAATTTAAGACATCTCAAATTGCAGGATAAGAATGTGATTTAAAAGCAGTGTCTGTGTCTGAGTAAAGCTAAGTAGAAGCATGCTTTTGAAAGTTGCTGCATTGTTCTTTTTTTTTTATCTTGTTGGATTGCGGTGTTTTAATCATTAGCAAAAATGTAGACATTTGTTTCGTTTTCTATTCTTTAGTTTATGGATATTTTCAAGTACTATAGTATCTTCCATTGAAGTTGAACCTTTATATTATCAGACCTTCTCAAATAGTTATTGATTCCCTTCTTTGTGCATATTGAGCATGAACATCAAGAAGGAATATGACTGCTGCAGAATCTGCAAAAAGAAAAAGCAATATTTTCACTATTATGTTCAGTATTATGAATACTAATTCACTAATATCAAAGGTGATAGTTGATTTTCACCAGCAATGTACATTAGGTTGATCAGTCAATCATAACAATAATTCTATATTTATTATCTGGAATAAATTTCCTTTGGTACCTGTGACTTATAAGCTATTAATATAGTCAATTAAGAATTATATTACAATTATCTACCTATTCTAAATGTGAATGCTTTCACATAATAAAAATTAAAATATTACATTAATATTGTGTATTCAAACAACTTTATCGGTTTTCAGTATTTAAATTTCAGGATTAGAAGTAGTATTGTTGCAAACCATATTATGTCCATCCCTGAACAAAATCAAATTTTACTTAAATTCACATAGTTTCTAGCATGCTGATTCATACTGTGAACTCTGTTTGCATGAAATCATATTTTGTCCCAATGTAATTGGCACATGAAAAGTGGCTTTTGTTGCAAATCGTATCAGTTCCACATTTGTGATTGCTGCACACTAAATTATGTCCATATTGCTTTTACTGCACTTACACAAAGCTTTTACACATAGCAATAGTGCCGAGTGAATAGTTATTAATTTCTTCTTCAGGTATTGTTACAAAGACTCAGACTTGACTAAATTTAAAGCTCCAACTTCCATTGTTGTAGTGTACCTATATAATTTCTTCTCATGCCAAAAAAAAGTGTCTGAAATAAAAACAAGGAACAAGATTGTCTACTTTCCCTATTAATTTCTGTACCTAAAAGTACCGTGTTTTATATAATACCTACTAATTATTTAAAGTTTTTCAGTTTGAAGTTGTTGCTTTCTTATTTACAATTTGTGGATGACAGTAACAATCCATATTAAGCTCAATATTAATTCTCTAACTTCAAAGGCTTGTATTTTGAAAAAAATATTTTATTTGTAATAACATTCCATTTGATACCTGTAAGGACAAGATTTTTGCCAGTTTTGACATGCCTCCCATAGTTTAAGTGTAATTCATTTTTTACTTTTCCTGTAAAATTTTCATTTTGGCATAATATAGATTGCACAATACTCCTCATGTACGGTCTGGTCCACTAGGCATGGGTCAACTAAATCACTCTTAGCTTCCCTAAAGATTTGTTTTCATGGGCAATTGCCTACATCTTCAGCTATTTGATGAATTCATTTTCTCTGGTGACTCTAGCAGACCTTTATTGAACTTTTACTTCTCTCAGACCATTAATGAGCTTGTCTTGTGCCAGTACTTCAAATTTGTCTTAACTTCAAATTTCTTTAAATTTTAAGTCACCTAAGAAGAGAGATGGATGTCTAGGAGCTAAGAAGTATGTATATGAGAATATGAACAATAGCTCACAAAACATTTTCTTTGAAAGCTGCAGGTGACTATCTATTTTTATATATATTATGTATATAAATAATACAATATATAATAGGTAGTCACCTGCAGCTTTCAAAGAAAAGCTTTCCTCATAATTCGAGTGTGTACTTCAGTAAAATTGCTCCAATTATAAGGTTTTAATCTAGTAGATTTAATAGTGTGATATTCCTTGAGGCTGTAATTGCCGCACATGGGTGAATGCCTTGCTTGAAAAGTCATAGCTGTTTGTTACCGTGCATTGTTACACCTGCGTGAGCGGATATTGTGCCGTCGGCAAGTTCTTTGATTTGGAAGCTGCTGTTGTTGAACCTGCATGAGTTTGTGGTTACATGTGCGACTGCTTCTGAAAGTGTCTTACCACGTCATCGACAGGTATAAAAAGGAGAGAACGAGTCCCGAAAGCTAGATTTTCAGTACCAGGTTACCGGGTGTATCGCTCCGATAGGCCCAATGGGCGCTCAGGAGGCGGAGCAGCGGCAAAGCCATAAGCGATCACCAAAAGCATATACGTAATTTAGGACATACTGCTATGATATAGCACATATACATTCCTTCTAACAGACATCAGCGGCCGAACACGCTAGATTTTACCCTATTTAAAAACACCACGTTTAGATGCAACTTACAAGTGGTAGATTCTCTGTCTTCTGATCACTATGCTGTACAAATTGATATAGAAAAACCACCCACCAGTGCTCCCCCACCGATGAGAAGGGATTACAACAGGGCTAACTGGAAACTATTCACAGCCACCCTAGACACACTACCTGCAGAACCCAGAAGCAGTAGACGATTTAACAGAAAAACTGGAAACAGCGATACAGGCAGCCACAGTTGCTACTGTCCCATGGAAAATCCCTCCACTGTGCGATATTGTATTCCTGCCGGACGTTTTAAAGCTAATGCGCGAGAAACATAATGAACGCATACGAAATCTTGTACACAAAGTAATTCAAGCCACCTTAAGCAGTCAAGTCAAAACTCACATAAATGAAATATTCCACAAGCAATGGGAACAAACCATATGCAATCAAATGCAAGTCAAATTTTGCAGATTACTAAGAGGCTGAACAAAGAGCCGCTCAGAACCCCGCCTTTACTGCTGCCCAAAACGGCTGACACTATGCCGAAACGTCTCAGGACAAAACTAAAGCTCTTGCAGACGCTTTCGAAGAAGTCTGCCAACCTAATGAGGAACCTAACGACCCAGCATTTAGAGAGCAAGTAGAACAACAAGCAGTGGCCATTATTTTCAATAGAACTCATAATGTGGCGAAGAAAATCAACAGAGGAGAAATTAAATGGATAATAAAAAAAACTGAGGAATAACAAAGCACCCTGAACAGATCAAATACCAAATGTGGATCTGAAGAACTTAAGTGACCAGGCCTACGAAGCGCTGATAGATATATGTCGTTATTGCCTGCAACACAGATACTTCCCCACTGATCCTTAAGCGCCTAACGACATACATAAACAGACGCAACATAATTATCGATGAACAATTCGACTTTAGAGCAATTCAATCGACCACCCTGATACTGACACGCTTTGTTGAAATCATAACACACGGATATAACACAAACAGATCCACAGCAGCGGCATTCCTAGATATACAGAGGGCTTTCGACACAGTATAGCATCCTGGATTACTGTACAAGCTGCAAGCGTTAAACTTTCCCGATACATTGGTAAAAGTTACAGCGCAGTTCCTGAACTTGAAGTAAATCTAAATAATGCTTGCTCAACAAGGAGAGAAATACGAACAGGAGTTTCACAAGGAACTCTCTGTGGCTCTGTTCTATTTAACTTGTATATAAACGACATTCCAAAAACACCAAACACGCAAATACTGCCATAGGCTTCCCAATCGTGGAGACCACAGATGGCAGCAAAAAGGTTACAGACCCCTTTAGATGACCTCGGACCGTGGCTCCAGAAATGGAGAATAAAGGCTAATGCAGCAAAATCGCAAACGGTCCTGTTAACCCAGATAACTTCACTAGAACCACTCAATTTGTTTAACGAAGATATTCGGTGGACGAATAGTGCCAAATACCTATGAGTAACACCAAATAGTAAACCCACCTTTTCTACCCGGGTGAAAAACATAAGACGCAAAGCTAACTACCAACTTCATCGCCTCTACCTCTTGCTAAACCGTGACACTCCAATAAGCACAGAATTAGGGCTAACACTGTATCAAATGCTAATTAGACCAGTCATGACATACGCCTGGAGTTCACTGTGCAAAATCTCACATAAGAACTCTACGGGTAAAATCCTTAGAGTCATCACTAAAGTGGGAGAAGCGCACCAGTAGATATTTTACACGAAAACCTTAAAATGCAAACAGTTGAACAATTTATCAAACGGTTGACGTTCAATATGTACAAACAATGCGAGAGGCACTACAAACACGTGATCTCGCGCCCGGGACAGTACAATACCGATATCGGTAAGCACAATCAGCCATTTCCGCTGTTTGACAGAACAATTCCGTTCAACAAACATACAGCCCAACATGACGTTACACAACATCTAGCATCATTAATACAGTAACAGTAGAAACAACGTAATGCCCCCAACGATCTTCACACAGTCCCACAGAAACCCTTAAGCCAACAGGCTAAGGCCCTCCCGAGTGGCACACTAGGGTAGCCGCGCCTTGATTGGGTAGTCTACTGATCTGTGTGGCAACATACACATCAGCAACGAAAATGGCAACCGATCAACGACTAAATCTTAGGTTAGTATAGCTTATTAATATATAAATATCTGATGTGTTCCATTCACATGACTTTCTCTACATCTCTGTAACAAATTATTCTTAAAAAAGCTTATGCTTCTATTTATTTCATGCTAATCCAGAAAAAAAAATTAGCATAAATAGTCTTATTACTTGCTTCCTTGTAAGTAGAAGCGAAATAAGGGAGTACCATAGGTTAAAGTGATGGTCAAACCTGGTTGCTATGTGACTGAAGTTCCTTTGTTTGTATGAACAGGAGTTGACAAATTCCTGTATGAGAAGAGTATAAGTTTTTCAAAGCTGAAACCAAAAACAAGGAATATCTAAAATAACGATCAACTCGACGAAAAAAATGTATATTATATAAATCGTGTGATTAAACGTACTCTGCATTTTCTGTGTGGTAAGTTTTTGCCATCTCTTACGGTTTAGGAGTTATTTAAAGTTCCGTAACATTCATTTAGAATAAATTAGTCTTCAGAGGCTATTCCTAAAAAATTCAAGATATACAGTTTATTTGTCAGGTAAAATATCTTTAATATACGATATTTTAATCAAAATCGTTAGAGCAATTTTTAAGAAAATCAACATTTTTGAAAAAAAGTTCAATGTAAAGGGTAGTTGGGGATGGGGGATTTTCTTGAAAATGTTCGTGTCGCATGCTTGGTAGATACTGAACTTAAATAAAAGTGTTTGGTATTAAACGGTCTTTTCGTTTTTTAGGTATGCTGTCCACAGATACACAGACACACACACACACGCACACACACGGACCTTTTTTATGCTTTTTTATTTTCTCCATACGCACTATGTACATAGTGTATATTACTTTCTCCATACGCACTATGTACATAGTGTATATTACTTTCTCCATACGCACTATGTACATAGTGTATAGAGAAAGTATTGCACTCCACCCAAAAATTCGATACCGAGATTTCACCGGAAATATATGTTTTAGGGTCCCCAATATCCAAAAAAAGCATTTTCACAAAAAGGTCCGTGTGTGTGTCCGTGTGTCTGTGAACACGATAACTCAAAAACG
Source organism: Hymenopus coronatus (assembly GCA_030762935.1). Classification (NCBI taxonomy): domain Eukaryota; kingdom Metazoa; phylum Arthropoda; class Insecta; order Mantodea; family Hymenopodidae; genus Hymenopus; species Hymenopus coronatus. The sequence goes on from CM060894.1 coordinate 133,814,048, forward strand.
AAAAGTCAGTAAAATACCAAACTTGGTATTTAAGTTTAGTATCTTCCAGGGATGCGACACGAAGATTTTGAGAAAAATCCCCCCACCCGCAACTACCCTTTATATGGAACTTTTTCGAAAATTTTGATTTTCTCAAAAATGGCTCTAACGATTTTGATTAAAATTTCGTATATGAAAGATATTTACCTGACAAATAAAATGTATATCTTGAATTTTCTGGGAATAGCCTCTGAAGAGTAGTTTATTCTGGATGAATTTTACTAAATTTTGAATAACTGCTAAACCGTAAGAGATGGACAAAAACTTACTACACAAAAAATGTAGAGCACATTTTTGGTTTCTGCTATGAAAAACGTATACTTTTCTCATACTGGAACTTGTCAACTCCTATCCATATAGACAAAGGAACTTCATTGACATAGCAACCAGCTTTTGACTATCACTTTAACCTAAAGTTGTCCCTTATTTCGCTTCTACTTACAAGGATGCGAGTAATAAGACTATTTCTGCTAATTTTTTCTGATTAGCATAAAGTAAATAGAAGTATAAGCTTTTTAAGAATTATTTGTTGCAGGGATATGGAGAAAGTCGTGTGAATGGTACACATCAGATTTTTTTTGGATTAAGGGGGACCCAAAATATGTATTTCCGGTGAAATCTCGGTATGTAATTTTTGGGTGGAATACAATACCTTCTCTATATATTATGTACACAGTACGTGTAGAGAAAGTAAAAATTAATAGAATATAGCTAACCGTAGCCAATAATCATAACTAACATAAGAGATTACACTGTATTCATGTGAAGTGTGCAATTGTATAACTATCTATACCTCGGAGTGGTCTCCACTCTACACCTGTAACTTAATCTGAACATTCCCAAGAATATTAACCTTAATTATTAACAAGTGGTATGGACAGTGTGTTTCTATGTTCGGACAGGTCAGCAGCCCCTATTCCAGCCAGGAGGGAGCAACTTATTGCTGACGGCGCCTCTTTTTTTCCCTGCACCCTATCCCCTCTTACCATGAGCCCGCAGGTCGCCACTGTGCACCAGATCCTGGCCTGAGTTTGACCTCGTCAAGTCCAGGACCTCGCCCACCGACTGTCCGAGACACTCTCTTGTGTTAAGGGCATTTTTATGTAGTCACCCACAAATCTCAGGTTGCTACGGTGGTACCTGACTTAATCTTTACCTGCTTCCAGACCATCCCCCAAGGCAGTAGCTGTAGTGCATGGTAGGAGAGGCGATGTAGATGATAGCCGCCGGGAGTGGCGTTGGAGGGGCCACCCATATGCCCCCTTCAGGGTTTAAAAAAAAAAAAAAAACTAAAAAAAAAACAAAAAAACAAAAACGAAGAGGGTTCAGTTTCAGCTAAAAATACACAGTGTGCAGCAGCTGACCCAGTTTCGAAGGAAGTAGTTGCCGCAGCCCCAGCAAGCGTCGAAAAGAAGCTACGGCGGAATTGTTGCGGAAGCATCGAATAAAGAAATTTATTTGTGAACATATTCTTATTTATTAAAGAAAAAAATAAAGTTATTTGTTGGAGTAATAAAGAGAGTTTTTGTTACACAGTGTTATGAGCAGAAGCTACGTCACGATGGAAGAGACGATGAAAACTTTATTCGCGGAAATAAAGAATCAGAAAACGGAATTGACGAAATGAAAACAAATGATATCGGGAAAGGAGAAAATTGACGCGGAAGTTATATCTGGAATGAATCAGGCATAGAGAAGATAGAAGAAATGAAATCGGTAATGGAGAAGAAAGAATCCGGAAGAGAAGATGAGAACCGAAATGACGACTGTGAATTGCGCGATGGAGAAGATGAAGACTAACATATAGAACAAAAATGACGAACGACTGGCAGGTTGGGAAAAGGACACAGAAAAACTTGGAAGATCTCGGCGGAAGAATAAAGAACCTTGATAAATTCGTTAACACTGTGGAGCGCGTCGAAAAACGGGTTAATGTCCTGGGACATCTCGGAGAACGACTTAATGCTATGGAGGGAAGCGCCAAAGAACTGAATACGATGATGGAAAAGATACATGACGGAAGGCTGAAGATTTTCGAAATCTTCCGCCGACAGTTTTCCGCCGTCGCCACTCATAATCGGTGGGCAGCAGAAGAGGTAGCTGCACAACTGATAGCAAGCCCCCAGGGATGAACAGCGGAAATACTGAATGCAATCCCGACGTTGGCGATGTCCAGAGGCATCTAAAGGCCCTCGAGAACCGGTTCGGAACCATCAACGGCCACAGCTCAAGTCGAATCTGCAACAGCCAGGGGAGACGATGCAGTAGTTCACCCTGGCTGTTGAACAGCCGGTGAACAAAGCCTTGGTGAACCTATCACATGTTGAAACAAAATATTTTGTTTGTTAACAATTTAGGATCATACCAGCGTCGGCGGTGTACCCACAGGGGTTCTTTAACATTGCCAGTAAATATGATGACATGGGGCTGTCGCTTTTAAGCACACTTAAAACCATTGGTCTAAGCCACGACCTTGAGTTCAGAAGGCCAGCGCCTAACTAACCTGCCATCTGATTACGTGACCTAGGAAGCTGCTTACTCTTTCATCAACGGATCGTGACACCGAGAAATGACAGCGCCTGGTACTCGACTACAAGACAATCCACGAGGCGTTAACGACAGTACTAAGGATGGAGGCGACCAAGATAACAGGTCGAGGAGTATTCGGTATGAAGAGAGAGAGAGACAATTTACAAATGACATCAACCTTCAAGTGGTATGCGTTGGGGTGTGGCCAAGAAGGACATATAGTGAGTGGTGTCAACAAAACCAACCAACAGATGGAGGACGACTGTGCGGCACTTTGGAATTATCAACGCCAACCCCTTGAGTGACCCTGCATGCCATGGGCATATGAATTGACGACAGTCGCAGACGGCTAACGTGGCGAAGGGCTTGCACAGCCAGTCGACTAATGACGTCGGGCGAAATCTTAACCTGTGGAGAAGGCCCTTGTGAAGCAGCTCTAAAAAACTGAAATAATTATTAAAAATGATATTTCTGTTCATATCAACCCGAGCACAGTGAGCATGAGCATTGTATTTGTCGCGAGGGTAGCCGAAGATTGATAATGGAACTGGATGCCCTCAGGAGACACGAGGCGACGGTCGGAAGATCTTGCAACTCCACCGAGAGGTGTTACTCCAGAGCCCCCACGAACATCGGGACCTGCAGGTTTATCCTGATGATGCAGTGGTGTCCGCAAGAAGAAAAGTGTTGGTGAATGCGCTCTTGGAGGTCCAACTGTCAAGGTACCTTGTATTGGACCGGAAAACACAATTGAATGGATTACGGTTGCCCGGGCATTGTTGTCTTGTCGGGAAGAAGTACCCAATGGACACCGACCAAAAAACATCAGGCCAAGACAGAGTTAGGGAAGTGCGAGCCAGCAGTGAATGTGTTGCCGTGTGACGGATCTGACCAGCTTGCACTCGCAGGATCTGGGGCTCTAGCTAAAAGGCTTGCTGAAGAGGGCGGCCGAACATCTGACCGCTTCACAGCTGCAGAGGTTCCGGCGTGTCCTTAACAACTGATACCAGCCGGCCTTCAGCGAAGGGAACGGCGATTATGGCCACACTAAGCGGGTACACCATAACATCGACACCGGAAACGCCTGACATATCCGGCAACTACCAAGGTGTGTTCCTCTGGTAAAACAGGCGTAGCTACGGGCCATGCTGCAGGACATCTAGAGTTTGACAGCTCTTGGAGCTCCATTGTAGTTTTGGTGAAGAAGAACGGCGAGCTACGCTTCCGTGTGGACTACAGAAAGCTAAATTCCGTCACCAGAAAACACTGTTTATCCTTACCAGGGATTGGGGACACCTGCTGATGCCCAATGGTTCTCGACTTTGGACTTGAAATCGAGATACTTGCAAGTAACTTTAGATCCCAAAGACAAGGAGAAGACCGCTTTCTCGACTGGCCAAGCGTTCTGGGAATTTATGGTTGTGCCCTTTGGCCCCTACAACAGCGCTTCAAGGAACCACAGGGTTGAATTACGACGCCTGTCTCCAGTATCTGGATGCCATCGTCGTCATAGGCCACAACTTCAAGACAATCTCGAGAACATGACAAAGATACTGCAAAGGCTGCAGGTAGCTAATCTGAAGGAGAAGGCTCGGGCAATGAGAGTTTGCCCTCAATGAAAAACAAACGAGAGCTGCGAAGTTTATTGAGCCTGCGGCTACATTTATTGGATCGTCAGATGATAACCATTTATGGCTGTATCAGACAGGGGCATGAAGTAACTGTTGGTTGCCATGGATTGCTTCACCAAGTGGCTGGAAGTGTATGCCATCCCTAACCAAAAGTTCAAGATCATTGCGACTGCCTTGTAGAAGAACTGCTTTGTCAACTTGAGGCACCATTGGAGCTTCACAGTGATCACGGCACCAACTTTGAGCCCAGCCTGTGAGAGAAACATTGGGGTGACTTGGAGTGCACAAAATGTGCACAACAGTTTTTCACCCACATGTTGAGTGGTACACTTGAGGAAGGTTGTAGTCAATCACTGGGTTGTGAGGGTTGCACTTTACTTCAACCCACGATACCACCAGGTTGACACCAGCCAGTTTGGACTTTGGCAGGGAGTTCTATGCGACCTGATGTTTGGATATCCTCCTGGAGCGGAACAGCCAGCAGTCGACTACATGGAAATATCATAGATGGCTCCATGACATGCATGAGATGGCACGTCAATGCATCCAGACAGCGAGCGACCGGATGAAGACCAACAGCTTACGTTTCCAGCTGGATTATTTGGTGTGACTATATTGCCCTACCCACCAAGGGGCGCTGCCCCATGCTTCAATAATCATCGCAAGGGCAAGGTTGCTGAAGAGGATAAATGATATTATCTACCGCATCCAGAGACTGCCACAAGGGAAAAGGCTGGTAGTGCATCTGAATCGTCTATTGCATTATGATAGAACTGGTCATGACGCCTAGAAGGGAGGAGAGTGACACCTTGTGATCATAATCACTACAGGTTTGTGCATGGCTTGTTTTGGAAGTCATAGCTGACTGTTGCCATGCTTTGCTATATCTGCTTGAATGTACACGTGTATTGTTGGTGTGTTCTTTGACATGGAACCTGCAATTGTTGCACCTTGGTGAGTTTGTGATACTTGCAGTGATATGTATGTGCAACTGAAAGTTTCGTGCCACATCATGGACAGATGTAAAAAGGAGAGAATGGTCCCCATAGAAAGTTCAGTTTCAACTGGGAATGCATAGTGTGCACGTTTCAATGGAAGACCAGTAGTAGTCACTGCAGCAGGCTTTGTAAAGAAAATATGTGGCAGACTTGTTGCAAAAACATTTAATAATGATATTGAATAGTCAATAGATTTTTATTTGTAATGAGTGGAAGAAATAAAGAGATGTTTGTTGGACTAATAAAGACAGTTTTGTCACAAAAGTTTTTGAGATGAAACTACAAATAAAATATATTGAGTGTTCAAGTGACTTCGAGTGAATACAGTTCCGGATTTTTGTAGCATGAAATACATAAATTAAGTATATAAAATGGTCAGTAACATAAAATGCTATTCCTTGAGTCTAGAACATATTTGCAGTAACTGTCTACAACATATGCATACGAAAACATTGAGTCAAGTCTATTCAGTTATTAAGTGATAAACGTTAAGTGACCGAATTAAAATATGAAATGAAAAATGAGCTTCTAAAATTTAAAGGTATTTGGACTACATTATTGTAATTAATGCTTGATTTCAATTAAATGTTTTAATGAGTGAATTTCAAGAATTCATGACTAGAAATGATGAGGAATATAAAAAAACATTATAATCTGCCTGGATAATAGTTATTATGCAATATTGGATGAGATTAATTCAATCAACTTGGGTACAAGTTGATTCCTATTTAAAGGTAAATTCATAAATTCATAGGAATCATAAATTATTGGCAATCTGTAGAACATTTATAAAAGTAAAAGGTTGTTTTTAATTGCTTTATTAATATGTGGCCACCGATGTATTAAGGTCTGTGATGTTAAATCTGATGCATATTAACATAGCTTAGGCAATTACATTTCTAAAATTCTGTATCAGTAGGTATTTTCAATTTTATATGCATGTCACATCAGGTGCACAATATTTTACAAAACTAGAATTGGTGATATAAAGAATTTAATACTCACAGCCTGAGATGTTGTCAAGGACACGCTGGATATACTCCCTGCAGTTATAACAAGTTCCTTACTTATCATTGCAATGAAGAATGCAATATTGCGTTGGACTGGTATAGGAAGTCCAACCCAGCCACAGGCCCAAACTGCTTCCCTTAGTTCCTCAACCTAAAAATATATTTTACTTTATTAAAACCATAGTTTCGCTACTTCCTTTTAAATTCTAAGGCAGCAATCAATACAAGGCCACATTAGAAAGTAGGTTTGCAACTCCATAATAACATATGAGTCACCCAGGCCATTGAATGTCTTGTCTATGCTTTACAAGTGCATATTCACCCGCTTCAGATCACTACAGCCACCACCATCGAGATAACCAACACTGCTACCGCCACCACCACCACAATCACCGCCACCACCATCGCCACCAACACAGCTTCCACCTACGCCACCATTACAACCACCAGCATCACCACCGCTACCACCACCGCAACCACTACCACCACCACAGCCACCGGCACCATCCACCGCCACCCCCACCATCACCGCCTCCACAACCATCGCAACCCCCACCACCACCGCCACCACCATCACCACCATCACCCCCAAAACCACCGAAACCACCAGCCTCACCACCACCATCCCCAAAACAACCACCCCCACCGCTACCACCACCCCCACCTTCACTACCTCCACCACCCCCACCACCTCCACCACAACCACAGCCACACCAACTGCTACCACCACAACCAGCGACAAATCCGCCACAATCACAGCCGCCACCACCACCACAAAACTACCACAACCGCCACCACCAACACCGCCAGCAATACCACCAACACCGCCACCACCGCCAAATATACAACCAACACCACCATCACCGCAACCACCACCACGGCTACCGCACCAACCTCCGCCAGCACACACACCATATGCATTACCACCACCACAACCGCCACCACCACCCCACCACCACTACCACCACCACCACCACTACCATTACTAACACAGCCTCAACCACTGCAATCACCACCATCTACACTGCTGCCACCAAAAACGCCACTAACACTGCTAACGCCACCGGCACCACCTCCTCCATAAATGCCACCACAACCACCATCAACACCTCTGTCACTATTACCACCACCTTCAGCACCACCCCCAACACCACTGCCGCCACCACCACCACCACCATTACTACCACCGCCGCAACCACCACCACCACCACAGCAACCTCCACTACTGCAACCACCACCGCCACCACTACCATTGCTAACTCCACTGCTACCACTATCACCAGAGCCACTGCCACCGCAACCACCACCACTGCCACCACAACCACATCCAACTCTACTGCTGCCACCCCCACCCCCGCCAAAACTACTGCCACCACTACTTCTGCGCTACCAAGATCACCATCATCGCTACAGCCACCACACCATCGCCAACATCACCAATGCCACCGCTACCATCACCAAAATAACCACCACCACAACTACCGCCACCAGCACCACCACCGCCACCATCAAAACCACCACCGCCGCCACTACTACCACCACCAGCGCAACTACAACCACATTCACCACCAACCCCACCGCGCCACCATCTCTACAGCCACCGCCACTACACCAACACCGCCAGCAAAACCACCAAAACCGTGACCACCGGCACCACCACCACCACCACCACCACCACTGATACCACACCAACCACCGCTAACACAAATACCAATACCATCAGCAATACCAGCACCACCACCGCCAGCACCACCCCCACCACTGCCGCCACCACCACCACCACCACCATTACTACCACCTCCACCATCACCATAAGAGCCACCACCACCACTGCAAACGCCACCACTACCATCACTGCCAGCACCACCACTTCTATCACCAGCATCGCCATAATCAATACTGCTAGAGCCACCAGAACCACCACCAACATCACCGCCACCATCACTGCCGCCGCCACCACTTTTATCGCCAGCACCACCAACTAAACCACCACCCTCACTGCCAAAACCGCAACCACCGCCACGGCCATTTTGGCCACCGCACCCACCGCCACCACCACCACCACCAACATCACCGCCACCACCACCGCCACCACTTTTACAGCCAGCACCACTGACTAAACCACCACCGCTACCGCCACCACCGCCACCTCTGAAACCGCCACGGTAACCACGGCCACCGTATACACCGCCACCACCACCACCGCCACAAGCGAACCACCGCCATCATCACCACCATAGCCAGCATCAGCACCACCGCCAGCTTTGCCACCAACACCGCCATCATCACCACCATAGCCAGCATCAGCACCACCGCCAGCTTTGCCACCAACACCGCCACCACCGAAACCACAACCACCACAACTGCTACGGCACCAACCACCGCTATCCACAAATACCACCAGCAATACCACTGCCACCAAAACTACCGCAACTTCCACCGCCACCACAACCTTCGTCACGACCACCACCGTAACCAACACCACCATCATCCCCACCAGCACCACCGCCATTACCACCACCGCACTCACCATCGCCACCAACACCACTCTCACCATCGCCACCAAAACCGCCACCACCACCGCCACTACAACCGTATCCACCACCGCCATCACCACCGCCAACACCACCGCCACCAACACCACCACCCCCAACTCCAACGCCACCATCCCTTCTACCGCCTCCACCACCGCCACCACTACCACCGCTACCACCACCAGCTCCATTGCCGCCACAACCACCACTGCAACCACCACATCCACCTACATTATTCACCACAACCGCCACCACCACCACCACCACCGCAACCACCACCACCTCCGCCACTACCACCACAATAATCACCACCACAATCTCCACCACCTCTGCCACCATCACCGCCACCACCACCCTCGCCATCACAGACACCACCACCACAACCACAACCACCGAATCCACCACCGCCACCACCATCGCAACCACCACCATCATCACCACCGCCAGAACCACCACCAACGCCACCAGCACTACAGCCACCACAAAACCGCTACCATCATCGCCACCACCACTGCCAACACTTCGGCACCACCAACGCCAACACCACCAACACCAAACCACCGCCACGCCGCAACCACCTCTGCTACCGCACCAAACATCGCCACCGCGAACACCTCCAACACCGCAACCACCACCGCCATACCACTACCATCACCGCCACCACCACCATCACTATCGATACCGCCGCCTCCACCACCACCACCGCGACCACCACTACCACTGTCGCAACCACTACCACCACCATACTAGCACTCCCCCCGCCACCGCAACCATAACCACTGCCACTTCCATTGCTGCAATTACCACCAACGCCGCCACCCCCACTGCCACACAACCGCCGGCCCCACCACCACCCCCATCACATCACAACCGCTTCCACCACAGCCACCGCCACGTCAACCACCACCAATGCAACCTCCACTGCAGCCACCACCACCACCACTGCCACCTCCACTGCTGCTTCCACCACCACTGCCAACAAGTGGCTAACACCACTATAACCAACGTCGCTACCACCATTGCCACCACCACTGCTACAGCCACCATCATAACCGCCACCACCACTACTATCGACTCGACCACCACCACCAGCGCCACCGCCACCACCACAACCAACATCGCCGCCACCACAACCACCACCACCACCACCGCAAACACTATCGTCATCACCACCACCGCTACCACTACCGCAACCACCACCATCAGCCCCACCACTACCGCCACCACGTTCACCGCCACCGCCACTAACACAATCACCACAAACACTGCTACCGCCACCACCACCGCCACCACCACCGTTACCACCACCAACACCGGCAGTAATAACATTAACACGACAATACCGCAACCACCACTACCACCACAAGCACCACTGCTACCGTACCCACCACCGCCACCATAAACGCCACCACCAATATGGACCCCACTGCCACCCGCACCACCGTCACCACCACAACATCCACCATGCCACCACCATCTGCACGGCTACCACCACCCCCGCCGCCACTGCCACCGCCACCAACACCACTGCCACCGCCACCAACACTACTGCCACCGCCAGCGAAACTACCACCAGTGCCACGTCCACTGCTGCCACCACCACGCCACCACCACGCCACCACCCCGCCACCACCACTGCCACAACCACTGCCACTGCAACCTCAACCATCAGCACTGCCACCTCAACTGCTGCTACCACCACTACTAACACTGCTACCTCCAATACTGCCACCACCATCGCTACCACCACCACAGCCACCGCCACCGCAACCACCACTATTGCCAGCTTTACAAGCAAACAAAACCACTGCCACCACTACCGCCACCGCCACCACCACTGCCAACCCACTGCCATCTTGACTGCTACTAGCACCACAGCCACCGCCACCACAACCACCACTATTGCCAGCACTACATGCTGCCAAAACCACTACCACCACCACTGCCACTTACACCACCACTGCCACTGCCATCACCACTGCCTTTTGCACCACTGACACCTCGACTGCTACCACCACCACCACAGCCACCGCCACCTCAACCAACACTAATGCCAGCACTACATGCCACCAAAACCACTACCATCACTACTGCCACTGCCACCACCACTGCCACCACCACTGCCACCACCACTGCCACCACCACTGCCACCAGCACCACAGCCACCTCTACCGCAACCTCCACAACCATCGCAACGACCACTACCGTAACCACAACCACCACCACCCCCATCAGCACCGCCATCAGCACCATTGAGACTACCACCATCGCTATCACCACCGCCACCACCACCGCCACCACCACCGCCACCACCACCGCCAACACCACCGTCACCTACACAACCACCACCGCCACCTCGACCGCCACCACCAATTCTACCGCCTCCACTTCCGCCACCACTACCACCGCTACCCCCATCGCCACTACCAACACCCCAACAGCCGCAACCACCATTTCTACCGCTTCAACCACCGCCGCCGCCACCACCACATCCACCTACACTATTCACCACAACCGCCACCACCAGCACCGCCACAATCACCACCGCCACTACCACCACCACCCACACCTCCGCAAACACCACCGCCACCACTACTTCTACCTCCACCATCCCAGACAAAACACCCACCGCCACCGACGCCAACACCAGCAATGCCACCACAACCAGGACCACCAAAACCGCCAGCATTATTTAAAAACGGCCACCACCGAAACCACCACCATCGCCGCTACCGCATGAACCTCCGCCACCACAAACACCACCAGCAATATCAACGCCACCGCCCGCACCACCACCGCAAAGTCCATTGCCACCACCATCACCGCCAACACCACCACCGCAACCACCACTACCACTACAACCTCAACGCGACCACCACCCGCACCACCACCCCCACGATCACCACAGCTACCACCACCGCCACCAAAAACGTCACCACTAGCACGCAAACCGCAGCCACCATCACCAAGGCCCCCATCACCAGCGTCACCACCGCCAGCAATATCACCAACACCGCCACAACCGACACCACACAAACGACCACTGCTACCGCACACACCGCCACCACCATCACAATCACCACCACCGCCACCACAACCACCACCAGCACCATAACAACCACTACCGCCGCCACCAAAACCACCATCCACCACAACCGCCACCATAAACACCACCATCGCAACCACCACCATCGCCACCACCACAACCACCATCACTCCCACAACCGCCACCATCACCGCCACCACCACCAGCGCCTCCAACACCAACAACACCGCCACCACCACCGCGACCACTACCGCCAACACCTCCAGCACCATCACAACCACCATCCACCACAACCGCCACCAAAACCACTACTACCGCCACCAGCACCACCACCGTCACCAGCACTACCGCCACAACGCTACCAATACAATCGCCACCACCACAGCCAGCACTACCAACACAGCCAGCCCCTCCAACACCGCCAGCAATACTAACAACACCGTCACCACTGAAACCACGACCACCACCACTGTTACCGCACCAACCACCGCCACCACAAATACCACCAACTATACCTCCGCTACCTCTATCGCCAGCACCAACGAAACCACCACCACCATCACCCCACCACCAGCTCCACCACCATCAATACCGCCAACACAACCACCACCGTCACCATCACCACCGACACCATCACCACCAACACCAGCACCACCACCACCGCCTCCACCACCTCAATTGCCCACTACATATACACCACCACCACCACCGCCACTACCACTTCTACCGCCACCATCACCAACAAAACCACCAAAGTCGCTACCTCCACCACCGCCACCACCGCCACCACCGCCAATACCACCACCACACACGCCACCACTACCGCTTGCGTGCCCAACACAGCCAGCACCACCAACACCGCCAGCAATACCACCAAAACCGCGACCACCGAAACCACAATCACCACTACTACTACCGCACCAACCTTCGTTACCACAAACACCACCAGCAATACCACCGCCACAGCCACCAATAACACCGCAACCTCCACAGCCACCATCACCCCCACCAGCAGAGCCAACAGCATCACCGCCACCACAACCACCGCTGCCACCACCGAGACCACCACCGCCCACACCACCACCGCCACCACCACCATCAGCACCACCACCAACGCCACCTTCAACGCACCGCCACAACCACCAACTACAATACCACCAACTCCACCGCCATCACCACCACTAACATAATCAACGCCACCACCACCACTACCACAACCGCCGCCACAACCACCACCACCATCACCTTTTCCACCGCCACCACTACTTCTACCGTCACCACAACCGACACCACCGCCACCACCACCACCGCCTCCTCCACCGCCACCCCACTTCTACCGTCACCACCACCAACAATACCACCAGCATCGCTACCACCACCGCCACCACAACCGCCACCATCACTACTTCCGCCACTGCTGCCACCACCACCGCAACTATCACTTCCACTTCACCACAAACACAACCACTGCCACCTTCACTGCTGCCATAACCACCATTTCCACAAGCATTGCTGTCACCATCACCACAACCACCACCAATGCCACCTCGACTGCTACCAACACCACGGCCACCGAAACCACCTACACTGCCACCACCAACACTACAACCACAGCCACTGCCATCTGAACTGCTGCCACAACCACCACCACCACCACCACTACTGCCACTACCACAGCTACCGCCACCAACATCCCAATCATCATCAAAGCCACCACATACACTGCTACCGTCACTATTCCAACCGCCACCATCACCATCACCACCGCCTTCACCTGCACCGCCACCACCACCACCGCCTCCAATGCCATAACCATCACTGGTATAGCCACCGCCACGTCTCCGGGCAACACCATTATCACCGCCATCGCCACCACTGCTACCGCTACCACAACCACCACCGCCACCACCAAAACTACCCCCACCACCGCCAGCACCGCCACAACCCCTGACAAAACCACTACCACCACCACCACAGCCAACACCACTACCTCTAGCACCAGCAGCAATACCACCAACACGCCACCACCGCAACCACCACTCCTCGCACCCCACCGCACAAACCACCGCCAAAACAAACACCACCACCAATACCAACAACACCACCACCACAAACGCCCACACTACTACCGCCACCGCCACCACCGACACCATCAGAACCACCACCATCACATCCACTGCCGCCACCACTGCCCCTACCACCGCCACCACCACCACTGCCACCTCCACTTCTACCTCTACCACAGCCACCGCCACCGCAAGCACCACCACTGCCATCACCTCTGCCACACAACCATCACCACCACCACCGACAAAGCCACACCTGCCACCACCACTGCTACAGCCACCACCATCACCATCACCACCACCACCATCATCATTACTTCCAACACAGCCACCATCTCCATGCTACTGCCACCATCACCATCTCCGCTACCACCACCATCACTATCACCGCCACAACAACCATTACAACCGCCACCATCACAAACACCACCGCCACCACAACCTTCTAAACCGAAACCACCACCGCCATCACCATGCTACCGCGACTATAACCACCACCGCCAGCACCACCAATGCTACAGTCATCACCACCACCTCCTTCACTACCACTGCTACCGCCACATTCACCACCATCACCACCACCACTGCCACCACCACCGAAAAAACCACCAACGCCACCACCGCCACCACCGCCACCACCGCCACCACCGCCACCACCACCGCCACCCCCACAGCCACCACCGCCACCACCGCCAACGCCACCACCGCCACCACCACCACAAACGCTAACACCACCGTCAGCAACACCAACACAGCCAGCACTAACAACACCGCCACCACCACCGCCAAAACCACCACCGTCACCACCACAACCGCCACAACCAACATCGCCACCACTACAACCACCATACCACCATCACCACCATTACCCCCACCACCACTATAACAACCAGCAACACCACCATACCACCACCATCATTTCCATCACCACCATTACCACCACTTTCATTACCACCATTATCACCACCACCACCATTACCACCACCATTATCACCATCACCCTTATCACCACCACCACTACCACCATTACCAGTACCACCACCACCATTACCACCACCACAGCCACCATTGACACCGCCACCATTGCCATAACCACCACCACAATTACTATTACCACCACCATTGCCTCCACCACAATTACCACCATCACCATTATCACCACCACCACCATCACCACCATTACCACCACCACAAAATACCGCCACCACCACCACCACCATTTTCACCACCACCACAATTACCACTACCACCATTACCGCCACCACCATTACCACCACTACCACCATTACTACCATCACCACCATTACCGCCATTTCCTCCACAACCACCATTACCACCACCACTACACCACTACCACTTTTGCCACCACCAACATCACCGCTACCACCAGCACCAACACCAGCAGCAATACTACCAACACGCCACCACCGCAACCACCACCCCCATTCCTACCGCACAAACCACCGCCACAACAAACACCACCACCACCACAACCGCCCACACCACTGCCGTCAAAAATGCCTTTACTTCAACACCTTGGAGAGGTATAATAAATGAACTTGTAAGAAGAGAAATAGCTCCATACTTAATTAAGATTATTTGTAGTTACTTGGAAGATAGATATATACTGATTGGTGATAACATAAAAATGAATATGAGTTGTGGTGTTCCTCGAGGCTCCGTCTTAGGTCCCACCCTGTGGAACATATACTATGATTCAGCATTAAAGGAGGAATTACCAACTGGAGTAAAAACCATAGGATATGCTGATGATCTAGTGTTAATAGTATGTGGCAAAACAAAAGAAAAAGTCGTGTGGTCCATGAATAAAATAGAAATATGGATGATCAAAAAAGGATTATGTCTGGCACCAGAAAAAACGGAAATGATAATACTGGAAGGACGAAGATCTTTAAAGGAAATAAAGGTTAATTTCGGTAAACAAGAAATAAAATCCAGTAAGAACATAAGATATTTGGGTGTTCAAGTGGGACATAATTTGAGCATGTGGCCACACATTAAGTGTGTAGCTGCTAAAGCAGAAAGAAGTATTGCTGCTCTAGGAAGATTAATGACAAATATGAGAGGACCCAAACCAGAAAAAAGGAGAGTACTGAGTAGTGTAATAAACTCTATAATGCTGTACTGTGTACCTGCCTGGAAAACATGGGTGGAAATAGAGACCTTCCGGAGAATTATGGAAAGTGCACAGCGCAAGATAGCGATTAGAATTGCTAGTGCATATAGGACCGTATTCACGCGGGCAATTCAAGTAATAGCCAGCACTATACCCATACATCTAGTGGCTCGGGAGCGTGCACACGCAGCTGAAAAACATGGAAATGCACAAAAGTGTAAGACAAGAGAAAAAATGGTACAGTTATGGGAAGAATGGGAACAGCAAACCAAGACGGCACAAAGGACCAAGAAACTGATTTAGAGCCCTGGATAAACCGGAAACACGGACAAGCAGAGTACTATTTAGCCCAATTTTTAACGGGGCACGGAGGATTAAAAAATTATTTGTTTAAAATGGCTATCACTAATAGTGAAAACTGTCTGTATTGTCAGGAAAAGGATACTCCTGAACATACTATATTAAAATGTAAAAAATGGAATAATATAAGACAACCAATTATCAAACAAATTGGACAAGAAATAACTGCTAAAAATATTATAAAATTAATGCTGGAAAATACATGGAAAATTATTCAAGACATGATAGTCAAAATAATAAACGCTAAAGAATTGGATGAAAAGCAGAGATAAACATGATTGCTTCATTGTGAAGTAATGCTGAGAAGCAGTTTCCGCAATGAGAGCAAGAGAATAAAAGAGGGTTTTTTTAGTCGGTATGAGTCCGGCACATCAGAGCTATCTCCCCTGATGCCCATGAGGGTTTTTCCCCCTCTTTACAAACAAAAAAAAAAAAAAACTACCGCCACCGCCACCACCGACACCATCACATCCACTGCCGCCACCACTGCAACTACCATCTACACTGCTACCTACCAAAACCGCCCTCGCTGCCAACTCCACTGTCACCTCCACTGCAGACAACTTCCCCACCACTGCCACCTCCACTGCTTCCACCACCGCCACCGCCACCACCACCACTGCCACCTCCACTTCTACCACTACCACAGTCACCGCCACCGCAACCACCACCACTGCCATCACCTCTGCCACACAACCATCGCCACCACCATCGACAAAACCATACCTACCACCACCACTGCTACAGACACCACCATCATCACCGCCACCACCAACACTGCTACCGCCAGCACTCCTACCCACCACCATCACCAACACCACCATCATCACTGCCACCACAGCCATCATCTCCATGCTACTGCCACCACCACCATTACTGTCACAGCCACAACAACCTCTGCAACCGCCACCATCACTACAACCGCCACCATCACAACCACTACTGCCACCACAACCTTCTAAACCGCAACCACCACAACCTTCTAAACCGCAACCACCACCGCCATCACTATGCTACCGCGACCATAACCTCCACCACCATCACTGCCAGCACCACCAGTGCTACAGTCATCACCACCACCGCCTTCACTACCACTGCTACCGCCACATTCACCACCATCATCACCACCACTGCCACCACCACCGAAAACACCACCACCGCCAACGCCACCACACCACCGCCACCACCACCGCCACCACCACCGCCACCACCACCGCCACCACCACCGCCACCACCACCACCACCACCACAAAAGCCAACAGCACCGCCAGCACTACCAACACCGCCAGCAATACAACCAACAACGCCTTCATTTGCATTCTGCTATGAAGGGAGTTTCAAATGCCAGCAAGAATTTCAAGGTGCTATAATGCTGAAATAATACAGAGTAGGATTGATGCTTTATTTATGAGCTAAGCATATTTTAAGCATAATAAAGGTTTATAATAGTTTTATCTTACAATTGCATAACTTGTACTACCACTTTCAAACTGCTTAATGCTAGAATTAAATAAAGATCTCTTTAAAAACAGTTTATCTTAAATAATATTTGCTGTGACATATGGTGTTTCCAAAAATGGTTGAAATTGTTCAACATTCATTCTTAAAGTCCTGTCAATTTTCAGTTGTTTCTCCTGATGCCATAGAAAGGGTATGAATTTTAAGGCTAGTATATTCCCTTTGGATGCACAGTGAAAGGTAAAATGCAATTGCAAAGGTAAAATGAATTGGATAGCATGCTTTCATAAAAAATGACAGAGGAAGAGGAGGTCGTGGGCTGTAACACATATAGTTTTGTACATTTCAGGCTAATTTATACATTATTTTGCAGAAATGATTTAATTACACATTTTGTTGTAGGCACAAAGTGTTTACAAAATTGTGATAGTCAAATGTTTTAAAATGCATCACAACATATTGGCATTAAAAGTCTACCTTTTCCATGAGACTCAACTGTATAGCAAAATTACTTTAAAAATGACAAAGTATTGAAACATTTGGATCAGGAAAAGCAAATATTCTAGAGATGGACTTTGGACAGTACCTGATTCCGGCACACTGCTTGGTTGGAAGCTACATCTAGACTTCAGATCAACAACAATGATGGGAGCCATTATAAGCACTATATATATTATTCATTCTCGGCGAGATTTGAGAGAAGATGAGCTAGATTGAATTTCAATTACAAGGTATACGTATATGTATTCGTTGGCTTGCACAAGGGCTTTTCTTTTGCTATACCATCTGCATGGATTTAGATTAAAAGTTAAATTTGCTTTTTGAGCAACTGCAGACATTTGATGCATGCCAATTATTGTATCTTGAAAATCTTGAAGGTGATCTAGCTCATCTTCTCTCAAATCTCGCCGAGAATGAATAATATATATATATATTAAAATAAATTATGTGTTTGAAAGTCATCAACATTTTTATATAATAATTTTTTGTCTATCTCTTATGGTATACTCATATACAAAAATATGGTTGATTGGTTGGTTGGTTGGATGGTTGGTATCTATTGGCAGTGAAACCTTTCGCTCTCTTACATACCGGTATGTTGATGTTATATAATCATGTTGACTAAAGGTTGGGCAGCGGAGTAAGTGGTTTCCATCCGTATCTTCCTTAAGTGTACAGAAAGGACACAGAGGAGATCTCACTATATCTTTATTCAAGATTGGTATAGGAGGGTATAGTTATACAAAGTATAGAATGTGCTTTTGAATGAAGAGAACTTCACAGCCTATTCACAGAAAATCCAAGATATACATTTAATTTGTCATCAAATATTGATATCATATTAAAATATGATATTTTAATCAAAATTGCTTGAGCCACTTTTCTTAAAATTAAACTTATTAAAATTTTTTTCAAACTTAGTTAAGAGTGGGAGGAACTGTTTTTCTTCAGAATCATTGTCAGAACTTTTGAAGATACTGAACTTAAAGAGTTCAATGTTTATCAGAATTTTCATTTTTTAGTTGTGTTCATGGGTATATTCTACGTTATCTGCAAATGTTGGTAAATTTATGAAGAAATAATTTGTATTAATTAGTACATAAAAAGAATTTATATATGCTATATTGGCTGTTTGCATTCTTGCCTATCGTTAGGGCATAAAATGGGCTCATTGCAATAAAACTTGATTTGCAATGTATTGTAAGCCTGACTTCTCAGGCAGGAGTAGCATGACTGACGGGGCACATAACCACAAAGATACAAGAGGGGAGAAATCGCTACAACAAACCTCCCACAGACCTTTTCTCTTGCCAAGCGAAGCCTAGCTACTGAGTCTTGAGCAAACCAATATATTGCTGTACATCCAGTGTAATGATTTTTATAACTGAAGATAGAGATTCTTAATTTAAAAAAAAATAGGAAAAAAAAGAGTATACACTCACACGCACGCACCCCCCCCCCACACACACACACACACACTCACACACACACACACACACACTCATACCCACACACACACACACTCACACACACACACTCACACACACACTCACACACACACTCACACACACACTCACACACACACACTCACACACACACACTCACACACACTCACACACACACTCACACTCACACTCACACACACACTCACACTCACACTCACACACCCACCCACACACACACTCACACACACTCACACTCACACTCACACACCCACACACCCACACACTCACACCCACACACCCACACACACACCCACACACACACACACCCACACACAACCACACACACCCACACACTCACACACCCACACACCCACACACACTCACACTCACACATCCACACACTCACACACCCACACACTCACACCCACACACCCACACACACACCCACACACCCACACACACCCACACACCCACACACACACACTCACACTCACACACCCACACACTCACACACTCACACACCCACACACCCACACACACATACACACATACACACACCCACACACACAACCACACACACCCACACACACACACAAACACACACATACACACATACACACACACACACTCACACACCCACACACTCACACACCCACACACTCACACACCCACACACTCACACACCCACTCACCCACTCACCCACACACCCACACACACATACTCACACCCACACACACACCCACACACACCCACACACCCACACACAACCACACACACCCACACACCAACACACACATTCACACTCACACACCCACACACACACTCACACTCACACACCCACACACTCACACACTCACACACGCACACACACATACACACTTACACACACCCACACACACACTCACACTCACACACCCACACACTCACACACCCACTCACCCACACACCCACACACACACACATACACACATACTTTTTTATGAAAATGCTTTTCAGGACACCTCAAGAACTTATGAGGAGTGTTTTTTCAAAACTGGATAGAGGACAAAAAGATAGTCTTACAGAAATTACAGTTTTTTATTCTAGCACACAAACTTCCTTTTTGGCAATGCTAGACATTATCATGACAACAGTGAAACTCCTAGAGCATAAACATTTTCATAGTATTGGCCAGTAAAAAATTCTTGTTTTTCCAAAACTCGATAGAGGACATGGACTATGAAACAAGCAAATTTGACTGAACCTGAATTTGCTACTAGTTTTATTGGTTTTATTACCGTTTTGATTTTATTTTCATTTCTTCATATTTTATTTTTTTATGTACAGTATACAATGAAATAATAGACATTTATAAAAAATTGCAAGATTATAAAATTAATAAATATGGAGATTTAAGAATACAAAGCCATTAAATGTAATAATGTGTACACTTATTTTGATATCATAACAGTCTCTGAGATCATCTTTATAAACTCCATTTGCTTCTTCTGAATTTAAAAAAATTGCACGAGTTTTTTTTACATCTTTCTTCTTCTCACTGGACACCATGTTCATCTTCTGTGTACATGAGGACCTCAGCATTTCTTTGTGGCATGTTTTAATTCCAGATTTGAAAATAGAAAGCTCCATAGGTGATACTGTGTAAGTGTTGTGCACACATTTGAGAAGGCTTTTTGTACGATGTGACACGTTGTATTCCTATGTTAAATGGCAGCTTTGCTTTCACAATCTTCTGAGGAGTCTCCTTCAGAGTTTTGATTTACCAGTCCCTGTTGGTAACTCCATGGGATTGCAGAATTCAGTAGTATTCATTGGGTGACAAAATATCTTCCTTTCTTCTCTACTCCTTGTCAACCCTACCAAAAACACGATTAGGAGCCACAGAACTATGTCCTCGTATGGGAAAGAAATGACGTATACACGTAAATGTTGTACTTCTTTCCAAAAAGGCAATGAGCGTGGTCATTGCTACGCTGTTCTTATTTTGACCTGGACATGAACCTGAGAAAAGGTGAATAATGGAAGGACAGTTCATTTTTTCCCTGGTCTAACAGAAAATTCAACAAAGCAAATGCTATTTGATTACATCCCTTAGATGACTTGGTTTCCTACCAGGTGCAAAAATGCATATTCTCTTTCATTTGTGGTTTACAATGAATCATAACGCAAAGATTATAGAACCAAACTTGCCTGGAATAGTATACTTCACCTACTGATAATTTAGCTAGTGGCTGATTTTGCTGCATACCGAAATAGATTTTGATTACATCAGGATTTTCTTCTTTCATTATAGTTTAAAACTTCTTTGCACAAAGTTTATGCAGTCTGTAGTTTGTCCTATATTCATTCTTCTTCTCCAAATCTAACTCTTACTTTGTGGAAATTAGTTCTATCTTGCACATGGAGCATGCATAAGTGTGTAGTGTCTTGAATGAGAGATTAAAACACTTATAAGAATAAACTTGTATTTGGATAATGAGCATGTAGATAGTTTTTCCTTTTTTCTTTTTTCAAAAAATATTTCCCACATTTTTTGAATATTTAATTCGGATGGTATGTAGTTTCTTGAAGAGTTTCCTCTACTTTAGTGGCTTTCTCTGCACTTGGAGCTCTTAATATCATTTTCACAGCAATGATAAGCTCCTTGTCCTTTGCACCAGTTCTATCCCCTCTTTGATTTTCTTGAGGAGAATTCCCAGTAGAATAAAACTTTCCTGTAAAGAGGGACAGTCTATCCTAGTCATGCCTGCTATTCCCTGAAAACTTGCAGCACAGATTGGTAATACATCTCCATTTTTCTTTCTGATGCTATAATTATTTAATGCTCGCAGATTGTTTTCTTTTAGAATTTTCCTCCTTCACTTTCCTTTGTTTTGGAGAATTAAGTGTCATATATTTAAGCAACAATTTCTTTTGGTTCACTTTATTTACATGTTTTACGTATGTCAGATATCCTACTCTGTATCCTTACTTTCCCTCTTCATTGATTTAGATGGGTAATTTTGAATTCCATGATTATATTATATGGACGGTTTGTTATTATTGGGTTGTGTAGCTCAAACAAGACATTTTCTTCTATTTTCCTGCCATCATCAGATTCAGTCACCTTATACTTTCGTCCATGACTTAGCTATCGCTTTCAAGAGACCAGTTCAATATATGTGCATAACACTAGTGACACAGACATAGAAATGTTTCAGAAAGTGTAATACTCTTTACTGTGAGGTAAACAATGGTTTTAAACAATGGCTTATCTTGTAGAAATGCTGTGCTATTCTGATTAAAGTGTGGAACGTGTTTGATTGTTAGGACTTTGTAATGCTGCTTTGAGAGCAATGTTCAATAAGTGCATGTGACCCCAGAGTTTGTTCATATAAACCACATGCCAAATAGTATTGTAATTCTCTTCCCTTTGAATCAGAAAAATGTGGCGACAATACTAAATGAATCATTCCCTATATTATTTAGCCATGAGAAGGCTATAAATAATGATATGGTTTTTGCATAGCTTTTTATTTCAGGAAAGCAAGGTCGGACAGGCAGAATATGGCAAATTATTATCAGATCAGTACCGGATCTTGACAGGTGGCAAATCTTTTCATGTACACTGTGTGTATCGAGTTTTGTAAAATCGCTGTGCATGCACTCTATTAAGTTATGAAAGAATGCTCATCTTATTTTCAGTGAAATTTCAAAATTAGATTTTTTGTAGAGAGTTTAAATATTTCTTCTATTTATGGTCAGCACATAGTAAAGAAAGTAAAAATCTAATGTATTTCATTCACATAACTTTCTCTATCCTGTAATCTTTATTTACAAACTATTCATGTAAAACCTTATTCTTATACCTTCTTCAAGTTAATTATGATAAACATTTGCATAAATATTTCTATTATACGTTTTTTGTAGGTGCAAAGGGGATAATGATATTCAAATGTTTAATAGTGCATGCTCAAAGAAATTGAAGGAAACAACCGAATAGCTAGAGCACTTTAAAAATGATAAGTATTGAAAAATTAAGAAAAAAAGTTCACAGAAAAAGTTGTGTATAAAATCAATTAAGTGAAGTTTTAAGACTTTCCTGATGCCAGTTGGATAATTGGTCTGGTTTATTTCCAGTGAATTCCAATTCCTTAATAAATATAGCCTAATTGTAATATAGCCATGGAAGTACAATAATTATTTATAATATAATGGTAAGCTTAAAAAAGGTATAATAATAATAATAATAATAATAATAATAATAATAATAATAATAATAATAATAATAATAATAATAATAATAATTATAATTAATATATTATTGTTGTTATTATTATTATTATTATTATTATTATTATTATTATTATTATTATTATTATTATTATTATTATTATTTAATAAAGAAATTGCAACAAAACTCAAACTTTGAATCTGAAATCCCAAATTGGTAGCCAAGCTATTAAATTCTGGAAATAATGGTGTTTGATGCAATAAAATCATAAGCAATAGAGTTCAGTAATGTTATAGAAGTGATTACAGTTTCATTATGTGCTTAACTGAGGTCACAGTTTTGCAGAATTTACCTGCTGTGTTAGTTGTGTACCAAACCAGCAAAAGCAGAAAAGCAGGATAAAATTAGCCCCAGATAAAATGAGCTCTTCGGTGTGGTGGAGAACATGTCCTAGATTCTGAAAAGAAAGAACACATTAGCAAGATTTAGTTTTCTAAGCTGGCAATAATATACATATAGGATGATTTAATGAAATCAAATGTTTACAGCAAAAGTGCATATAAAACAATTAAATTTATATTTTACTAGCTGAAACACTAGGCATTGCTGGCGATCTAATGGATTATACCTATAACATTTAGCCTTGGGTTGCACCTACTGAATAGTCTGACTTTCTTTAGAGGCATTTAATACTTTTATATTGATGATGCTGCTATATTTATATTACAAGGGTATACTTTTTCAGCTGGTTCTAAAAGTGAAAAAATATTTTGCTATTCCATAACCATATCACCTTTAAATCTGTTAATTTATTATTCCTAGACTGGTACTGTAAAGCAATGGGAACTTCTCATCTATATTTTTATAAGTAAGGTTCAATAAAGCATGCTGATAATACTCAAATACACCAAAATCACTTTGTTTACTTTGGCAGCTTTGATGTGCTATATGAAACACATTTGCAGAGCTATATGAAAATGCATGATTTTCATGCAAATGCAGGTGTCAATCTAGCAACCTGTATTATTCGGTGATTATGCAGTAGTGGCAAAATGATATGCTTTTCTTCCCCAATATAGTTCCGTCATTTTTGGTATTTAAGCAAATGTCTTAACAGGGTGGGTGCATCATGTTGTTTCAAAGTGTGAGGATAACATAATGGCTTCTAGACACTCTATAATGGATAAAGGTTTATTCAGTTTCTAAGCATTGTATTTGCTCCTGGAACAGTCATCAAGTGGTACCACCATCATTGTACATTCATGGACAAAAAAATGAGAAATGTCTGAATGCCAAATTCGTCTAAGTCCTACACGACACATCATCCTGTACATCATCTGCTATACAGTTGTGTAGTGGCAGCAACAAGTTGTCACAAGTTTCAAATCTTAATATCGTGACAAGGTGCGCATGTTTGCTGTGGTATGTGGTAGAATTGAAATGTGAGACATTCCAGTTGGATGCATAAACAACAGCGTGACAAAACAGGAAGCTTCAGAACGTGACACATGACATGATTCTTTCTCAATATTCAAAATGTTTCTAAACTTGGTTTCTACTAGCTTGAGAAATTTCCAGAAAGTTAGTAATATCATTCTCGTGCTATAAAAAGGAGGGGAAATTGTAGAGAGTTGTGTTGTGAATTATACTGAGTTGCAAGTGACTTGAGTGTTAGCATGCAGTGGTGTGCGACCCATGGATGGCATGCAGTTGTAAACTATCAACTGGGAACTATACTGAGTTGCAAGTGACTTGAGTGTTAGCATGCAATGGTGTGTGACCCATGGATGGCATGCAGCTGTAAACTATCAACTGTGAACTATACTGAGTTGCAAGTGACTTGAGTGTTAGCATGCAGTGGTGTGCGACCCATGGATGGCATGCAGCTGTAAACTATCAACTGTGAACTATTTGAAGCATTATTTGTAACTAATTGTGAGTCAGTAAAGACATTTATTACACGGGTACTTATTCATGTGATAGAACCAGTGGAGGAATGCCATATAGATGCCAAGATGGAAGAGATGCTTCAAAAGCTTTTGGAGAAGATGGGAAGTGAAATAGTGGCAGTGAATGTCGGCATGGAAGAAATGAGGGGCGAAGTGAGACACTGAATTCATTAGAGAAGGTGCACATGGAAACTGCAGTGGAAAAGTTGGAGGAGAAGATGGGAAATGAAATATTGATTGTGAATTGTATGATGGAGAACAAGAAGACGAATCGACGAACGACTGGCCGGCGTGAAGAAAACCATGGGATATCTCGGGGGAAAGGATGAAAAACCTTGAGTAACGTGTTAACGCACTGGAGCGGGTCAAAGAACGCATTGACGCCCTGGAATATCTTGGGGAATGCCTTAATGCTCTGGAAGGAAGAGCTGAAGACAGCAAATCTTCCGCCGACAGTTCACTACCATCGTTACCCACAACCAATGGTCAGTAGAAGAAGAAGCCGCACAGTTGGTAGCAAGCCTCCAGGGACAGGTGGCGAAGTATTGAATGTGACCCCGATGTTGGCAATGTGCGGAGAGATCTGTGAGACTCTCGAGAACCGCATCGGGAATCATTGTTTGGCTGCAGCCTATCGCAGTCAGCTAAAGGCGAGGTTGCAACAACCAGGTCAAACAATGCAGGAGTTCACCCTAGCCATCGAACAACTTGGAAAAAAGCCCTGGGGTTACGAGACCCAAGAAGCAGTTTACCCCTTCGTCGACGGGGTACATGACGCCGAGCTAAGACAGCGCCTGGTACTCGGCGACCATAAGACCATCCACGAGGCGTTCGACGTCAGCACTTAGAATGGAGGCAGTCTCCACCCAGAGAATTAAGAGTCTCCGGTACTATAGCGGGGACAGAGACTCGGCTGAAGGAATGTCGGCTAAGATCTTGCAGTGGTTTGTGTTGGAGGTGAGGCCGGTGCATGGAAGTGTCAACACCAAGACGCCGACCGAGTGGCACCTGCGCATAGACAGGAAAGCGTGGGCCTGAGGTAGCCGGTAGCAGGGGTAACCGAAAAGATTAAGACTACTCAGTGCTACGACGAAATGGGTTCAACACAAGGACAACGAACTTTATGTGGCGTGTGCTGAGGACGTGGCCGACTCGTGCACCTGGTGAAGGACTGTAGCAACCTAGGCGACGCGCATCAGACAGTATGCGTCGGGGATGTGGGCGCCCAGGGCACCCAGTGAAAAGCTGTCCACAGTCTAGTCGACTGGCAGGTGTGCACGAAGAAAACCTGACGTGGCGAGGGGCAAACCTGAATCATCACCATCTCCTCGCTTGACGCTGTGTCGCTTGGGTAGAAGATTGGACGACATCCTAATTGCAGACGGCTGGATACAAGGGAGGTTGTGTCGCTTATTAGAGGTCACTGGTACAACTGTGACCATAATCCGACCAGATGTGCCAGGGGGTTTGCCGTCACGAATACCCAGTCGGCTGGTAATGGCGGCATCAGGCCAGTGGAGAAACAAGTATTGCTGAATTTGACCCTGAGACGGAGCGCCATAAATTTGTGGGTGTTCGTCACCAGGAGGCTAAAGAGGTGATATTGCGACGTGATGCCCTCAGGAGCCATGATACGATTACTTAGAAAAGTGTAAAGTATCGCTGGTGACTACTAAGCAAGCTTACTGCAACGTTTGAGTGATGAGGTGAAAAAAAAAAAAACTCATTTGACAAAAAAAAAAAAAAAAAAAAAAAAAAAAAAAATCTGTTTCATTACGAGAATGCTTTGGCCCATCGCTCAAAATTTTGTTTCACCACAACAATGCTCGACCCATCGTTCAGTCATTGTAGCGGGAAAAATGTGTGAATTAAAGTTCAAATTGCTGAAACATCCACCCTATTCGCCAGATCTAGCACCCGGTGACTACCACCTGTTCCCAAACCTCAAAACATTTCTTGGAGGATGAATATTTCACAGCTTCGAGGAGGTCATTGATGTGGTAAACAGCTATTTTGAGGACCTTGATAAATCGCACTACAGATATGGTTTAATTAAATTAGAACACTGATATGGCAAATGTATTAGCCTTTCTGAGGATTAACAAAAAAAAATTCAAAAAAATTAAACGCTGTTTTCATTAAGAGGCCTGGGACTTATCAGCCAACCCTAGTATGTCATAGTGACTTAAGTTTAGCTTACTTTCTATAAATAAAAGTGTCTTTTAAGTTCGTGTCATTGCATATTTCATCTAATTGCCTATTGTAGCATGCTACAGCAGTTCTCTCTATGTGTGATTCAAGCTTCATCAAGATATGTTACTTGGCAGTGGCGTAGCATGTGACTGTTAATTTCAACCTTAGGTTTTGCACACAGGTGTTGTTATAGTTTTGTGAAGTGATATTTTTTAGAAAAGCTGTTAGATATCAACATGTTTTCGTATTTCTATGATTGTGAATAGGGCGTGACTTTTTTAATGGCAATTTCTTTTAATTTTCATTTTTTTTTATTCTCAGGTCTCGGAACGTATAGATAGATGCTTTTTTGAACTGTAATTTATTAGTTCGTATTACATCACATGAGATTTAAACCAAGAAAACAAATTCATAACAAAATTAGTGGTGCTATGTGGCAACACATGATGAATTCATTTCAAAATGGTCTCCATTTACTGCCAAATAATGCCAAAGTCTATCTTTGAAATTAGTAAATGTTTCCACCAACACTGTTCGCCTGATCAGCTGCATTTCTTGCCTAATTTTTTGCTTTAACTCTTCAAGATCTCCTGGTCGGTCCTTGTAAACCCTCCACTTTAAATATCTCCACAAGAAAAAGTCTAAGGGATTCAGGTCAGGAAATCTTGGCGGCCATTCAGTACTTCCTCTTCTGCCAATCCATCTTCCTGGAAATTCATGATTTAGGCAATTCACTACCTGCTTCCATAATGTGCAGGGGCACCATCTTGCTGGAATGAGATATCATTTTGAATTCCTCCTCCTTCTCCAGGGGATAAAGTAGCACAAGCAGGAATTATTTCATTTTGTAGAAAGCGTAAATACACTTCAGAATTTAAGTTGCCATGAATATAAAATGGGCCTATCAATCCGCCATTAATTATACCAGCCCACACATTTACTTTTTGTGGACTTTGTGTATGTTGTTCAATCATCCAATGGGGATTCTCTTTAGCCCAATAGTGAAGTTGTGATGCTTTACATTCCCATTTAGGCAGAAAGTAGCTTCATCAGAGAACACAATTCTATTCATGGTGTTAGGGTTCTGATCGAGCATGTCATTCAAGGTTTCAGCAAACTCAGTACGTCTGTCAAAGTCATCTTCACTGAGTTCTTGCAGCTTGTATGGGTGCCACTGACTGCCTTCGTTAAGTTGCATATGAACCACTGACTGACATTGTAGTCCATTGCAAGCTGGCGAGTAGATAAATGTGGGGTTTCTTCCACTGAAAATAAAACATCAAGAGCTTTATCACCATCTGTAACTCGTTTTGGTCTTCCAGACTTTGCCTTATTTTTAACAGTTCCAGATTCATTGAATTTTTTCAAAATTTTGCTTACCGCGGAATGAATAATCCTTCGCTCTGGATATTGTATCGTTTAATTCAAAGCCTACTCAATTTGAAGTAAAATAAAAATTATCCCTTCATAAAGTTGCAACAGCAGGGTTACAGCATTGTTCCATACTTTTTACTCAACCTGTGTATATATATCAATATTACTTAGGAAGTTTGTCGCTCTCACATTGTGCACCAATATGTCGCCGTTCTTTTGTCTACCTTGGAGTCGGTCTGGATTAGCACCAGTGAAATACTTTATAAACTGGCGTGTACATACCTCTTGAAAGTTCTTTGATGCGCCGGTTCTGCTCGTTCATGTAGAACACAAGTTTGGCTCTCACTGAGGGGGAGAAAGAATGACTGGGGTATGTGACACGAGGTCGACTCACAAATAAAAGTACTGCACTTCAGATTCCACTGAATTAATGCTTTTATTCACCTATGTTACTTGTTGAGGCACTAATCCTACAAGCGACTCCCGACATAGTAATTCTTGAAGAGGTAGAAATATTAATAACTAGTGCTATTTTCTTCTGCTTACAAAGTTCTTGTTCCGACAGTCATCGGTAATTACTGCGAACTTCCCTATTACGCGACAAATCAACTCGTACAATAACTACAATGTTTCGCGTAATAATATCACATACTCAGGCACTAATACCGCCGTGTTCACGTACGTACCACGTACATCCTATCGCGTGCCGCGTACAGCATCACAAGTATAACAAGCAACCCAACAAGAAGAAGAAGCCTAATTTCTTGTAAGCGCATCGCTTGTATATCTAGAATTTCCAATCTTGGAGCTCATTCCTGATTGGTTGAAAAGAAGCGCGAAAATAACGCTGTCACGTGATTAATTTTGTAAGTTCTTTGCATTTGACTCACGTGACCGCTCTTTATAATGGAAAAATCCCGAGATGCTAACTTTTAGGGGAGAGACCTCTCTCTAAACCAGTGTTTCCCAACCTTTTGAAGTTCACGGCACCCTTGGGAATAACATTAAACACCAGGGGCACCCTTCCTTGAATTAAAAGATAATTAAGCTTAATATGTTAATTTATTGAAATATTATATAATAATAACGTACACCATAACATAATACAGTAAACTTTACTACACTCACTGAGTAAAAATACATCAATAAATTTTGTTCGATTAATGATTAATGTGAAACTTGTGATTGATGCTTAGAGCACAGATATGTGATGTCGGGTCTTACAGTTGACAGTGAAACACGCAAATCATCCTCAAGGTTATTCAGTCTATTTCTTGCTTTGCATTTTATTGTCACCATAGCAGAGAAGGCTTGCTCGCATAGATAGGATGTTGAAAAGGGCAAAAGTGCGTTAATTGCTTTCTTCATTAGGTTAGGGTACTCCTCTCTCCGTTGAAGCCAAAAACTAGCCACCGACGCCTCACTCTTGGTGAACTTACCTTTGAGTGTGGAATCAGCGCAAAGATCAATAAATTCATCTCGTTCGCAAGCAGTGAAATCTATTTCCTCTGCACTATCTACGAAATCAAATGGTGAGACAACCCAGTCGAGATTCGTAGTGGAAATAGTTGGAAAGTACGCATCTATTGCATCTTGCAATCTTGATAAGTGATCACAAATGCGGTCTTTCAGTTTACCCAGATCTTTATCTCCTGCCACATTAAGAAGAGATGGAAAGTTCGGCAAATCTCCTTTTTGAACTGCAGACTTCCAAGAACTAAGTTTTCTTTTAAAACCTTTCATTTTATTGGTTGAGGAGATTATTGTTTCATGTCGACCCTGCATCCAAACATTCAGTTCATTCAGCTTATGAAAACTATCTGCCAGATACGACAGTTCAAAACACCAAGAATCACTTAGTAAGAGCTCATGAAATGTGTCTTGATTTTCATCCTTAAAACAAGTTTTTAGCTGTTCTTTAAGTTCGAGAAACCGGTTCAATACATGACCCCGCGACAACCACCTTACTTCTGTGTGAAGTAACAAAGAGGTATGAGCTGCATCTGTTGCGCAACATAACAGTTAAAAAATTCTGCACTTTAAAGGTCGAGACTTCATATAGTTCACTATTTTCACAACTTGGTTAAACACTTCAGCAAAATCTTCATTACACGCTTTCACTACTAATGCCTCTCTATGCAGAAAACAGTGAGTTATAATAATGGATGGATTTTCATTGAGAGCTCTGGCAGTAAAACCTTTAATTTTCCCAGACATAGATGGTGCACCATCTGTACATACCACAGCAGTCTTTCCATGAAAGATCATGGTCATTGAGATAGGAATTAATAGAAACGAAAATATCATGGCCTGTGGTTGTAGTCTCCAGCGGTCTACAGAACAGAAACTGTTCACTAATATCTTTTTCATTAATATATCTGATAAAACCAAGGAGTCGCGGTTTGTCAACAATATCGAGACTCTCATCTACTTGCAAAGCAAATGTTCTATAAGTTTTTATTTTCTCCGTGACTTGTTCGTTGATATTGCATGACATTTCAGATATTCTGCGGCTGATTGTGTTGTTGGACAGAGGAACTTTCGAAATTTGATTAGCTGCTCCTTCGCCAAGTATTGTTGAAACTATAACTTGACATGCAGGGCCAATGATTTCCTCTCCAAGCGTATGAGGTTTCTTTTTTTTTTTTTTTTAGCTATCAGTTCTACTACTTTAAATGAGGCTTCAAGAGCAGTATCACCTATGGTCATTCTCTTTGCCATTCGCACAGCTGTTTTCTTCTCCCCTTCTAATATATGTGAAAAATACATTACACTTTTCAGTGACACACTAGGATGCTTTGTTGTAAGATGCCGCTTCAGTTTGCTAGGTACCATGGCCTCGTTGCTAAGTGTTTCGCCACAAACTAAACACACAGGGATAGGGTTTTCCTCGTTGTTATTCCACTTAAATCCATACGCTACGTAACTGTCCTGGTATGTTCTTTTCTTTCGTTTGTCTTCTTTATGTGGTGAATTCGACGGTCCGGGAGAAACTGTAAGATTTGGCTTCTTAAAGCAAGCAGTAGGAGCCGACTGTTCACTTTCACTGTCCTGGCGTTTACGTTTAACAATGAATTTATCCATAGCTAAACACTGTGAATCAACGCGAGGAAGGCGCCAAGCGGCGTACACTTTATATATTCATCTGTCGAAGTCTCGGGAATGTTCGTGAGGAAGCGAGTAGTCTCGGGAATGTTCGGCAGGGTATAGCTGTAATGCCATCTATGGGATACTAGTATAACTGAATTATTGAAATGAATCGACCACTATCACCATCTGCCGTGCATGAGAGTAATTGATTTGACTTATTTTATTTCAAGACCTTACAAGACGTAAGGCTTCAGTAGAAGGTATTTTTTTTTGTTTATCTCAATATCTCGCGGCACCCCTTAGCCAATTACACGGCACCCTAAGGTGCCGGGGCACACCGGTTGGGAACCGTTGCTCTAAACAATACCCTGTTACTTATGTCTCTAATGCGCTAAAATCTTGCTCTACAACGGCAATTGTGTTGCTAAGATTAACAAAGAAGATAACCTTGGCGTTCACAATAGCAATTCCTCACCCTAAGGTTTTGTGTTTTACAATCTGCTCAGTCTTGGCTGCTGAAGCAGATATTTCCCAAATGAAACCTATGCAAAAATATTAATTAAACTAATAAAATACAAAGTGGGCTAATATACTGTCGTAAGTTACAAAGAAGTAATTAATTTAGTAATGGAGCTGGATCTTAGCACAAAACTTCAAAGTATAATTTTTATGAAAACTGTTTCTTTATTGTTACTTTTATACTTCTAACACTGAAGAAGAATGGAAGTCGCAGTCTTCTGATGATGAGGGAAGGTCCCTTGAAACATAACCTGTATATAATCTGGATAAAAGACCAGATAATGAAGAAGTTGTGACAATTTATAAATGAAATCATTCACGTAAATTAAAAACTATAAAAAAATTAATGCCAATAATGTGCTATTTTATATAACATAGGAAGGCATTTCATTTTCTGCAAATTACACCCCACAAGTGTAGGATTTCTGGCATGATAATGTGGCAACATATCATTTTGGACATCATCAATGCATTCTTTAAACATTTTAGCTGCAATATTACTCATTTCTCTGTGAATACTGTCTTTAAGATCTACAAGAGAGTAGCCAAAATTGTTACAGCAACATGGACCTATTGCATATACAACTAGAATTTCTATTCTAGCTCTTGTAGTGAAGCCATCTCAACATTATATGACTTCTAAGATACTCATGTTAATCTGTCTGTTTGAGAATATTTGAAGAGTAAGATTTATTCAAATGATCCACAAACTTTAAATAAGGGATTAAATAAATAGAACTTACCATTACTGTTGAAAATGCTGAGAAGCATAATCCAAGAGAGATCATAGTAAATAACAAAAGAATTAATTTGCTTGTTGCTTCTTCTAAATCACGAACAAATCTAGAAGAAATGTAAAGATAAAAGTTTATGTTAACAATTTCTTTTGAAGTAAAGTATGGAATCTGATAAAATAAGATCAGTTCAGTGATGTATTGGAATTAAAGTATTAAAATTTTCATCTTGAGAGAATGAATAAAATTGATAAAATTGTTATCCAAAGGTTGTGAAGTAAGTAATTATTTTTCATTTTTTGATGATTACATGCACACTCTTTACTGTTTTGACACCTTTGCTCCCTAGGTGAACTTGAAAAACGATATACTTTGGCACCGCATGAGAGAAAACACAGTTTTACTTTCACTGCTTGTATATACCAAACATGATCAAAAGATTAGTAACTGAAGCTCAATGTTGCACTAAAACATTTACACCAGTTAAGTACTACTTTCAAACAATAAAAGTACATACATCATTTTTTTCTTGCTCTAGAAAATGTGCTCTAGTGCATGTTTTCTGGTAAAAATACTGGTTAAGCTATTGCATTTGAACACAGCAGCAGGAGTATATGAAATGCATTTTGTGTGTGTCTGTGTGTGCGCACGCACGCATGTGTACATACGCAGGTATTTGTTTGTTTTGTTTTTTGTTTTCGGGTATAAAGTCATAGATTTAACCAATAAATAAGTGTTTTTTGACTATTCAAAATTCCTTTATATTTGGAAAAGCTACGCATTTTAATGGACTATACTGCAGTAAATTCACAATGTGAAATAAATCAATGCATGGAGACACTATTTATGCCCAACTGCTCAATTATTATTATTATTATTATTATTATTATTATTATTATTATTATTGTTGTTGTTGTTATTATTATCATCGTCATTGTCGTCGTTGTTGTTATTATTACTATTAGTATTGTTATTATTGTTATTATTATTATTACTACTACTATCATTACTATTATTATTGTTATTGTTATTATTATCATCGTCATTGCCGTCGTTATTATTACTATTACTACTATTGTTATTATTGTTATTTACTTATAGAAAACAAAACCGGCCGTGAAAGCCTTCGAACTTTAATTATTGTTATTGTTGTTATTATTATTATTATTATTAATTTATCATTATAATTATTCTAATCAAAGACATTTTAAGATAAGTTACTAAAGATGAAGAGCATTTTAATATGATTTGCCATGTTATGTTAAACAGTGTTGAGAAGAAAGTGCTAAAGCTTGAACATGATACAAAATAAGACTACAGAGTGGATCTTGAACTCCTATATACAGAATGGTGCATTTACTCATTGCACATTATTATTTTAGTATAGAAGGGGTTGAGACCCTTCATGTCTACAAATACAGTTGAAACTTACTTATAAGTTATTCACTTCAACATTTTTCACACATATACGCTAACATTTTAGGGACGAGTCGTTCTCCATTAATATTTTGCTCAATTATACATTTTCGGTTATACGTTTTCTCGGTAATGTGTCACTTTTTTCTGATCCCCATACACAAAATGTACCCATGTACATGTTTTTTAAAAAAAACATATGCTTGCTGTGTATAGCCTTGGGATTGCCTGGTTTGCGGTTTTCATTGACGCTTATCGTTTCATTGTCGTCATGCGATTCCAATAATCTGTTATGTGGAGTTTCGAGCTACAAACAGGAGAAGAACATCCGCCCTAGTGAAGTCCAAGGCGCACTCCGGCGTCTCAACACCAAAAAGGCTTGCGGGCAGGACGGGCTGACAGCCGCCATGCTCAGCAACCTTCCATTCAGAGCAGTGCTGTATCTCACCAAGGTATTCAGCATGTGCCTCACCTTAGGTCACTTTCCGCGCGAGTGGAAGGTGGTGTGCATTTTGAAGCCTGGTAAAAACCCTGCACTTCCTTCCAGCTACCGCTCCATTAGCCTCCTACCCACCCTCTCGAAGGTCTTCGAAGGTCTTCGAGAGGTTAGTTCTACACCGCTTGTCGCCGCAGGTAGTCGACATTCAAGCCATCCCTCTCCATCAGTTTGGATTCCGTCCTGGGCACTCGACAACCCAACAGCTGCTGCGGGTGGTGGAGGCTACCGCCCTGGGGTTCTAGGACGGGGCCTTCACGCCGGCGGTGTCTTTGGATGTCGAGAAGGCCTTCTCAACCACCTGGCATGAGGGTCTCCTGTTTAAACTCATCCAGATTGGCCTACACACACAGTTAATCAACATCATATACAGCTTCCTACACCAGCACACCTTCGTAGTTGCAGTTGCGGGACAAACATCTACACCTAAACCCCTACGAGGCGGAGTCCCAGAAGGCTCTGTATTATCACGTGCGTGCGTGCGTGCGTGTCTGGTAGGCTCATGGTGAGCCTGGGTGTTGTTGCTGTGTACCTACCCTGGTAAGGGTTTAACCACAGGAATGAGGTGATGGTTAAGGTTTTGTTTGAGGTTTCGAGTGTTGGTGTTAAGGAGGTAGCGCTGGTAGGCTCCTCGAGCGTATTATCACCCACCTTGTATAGCCTTTTTATGGCAGACTTCCCTACGG
Organism: Hymenopus coronatus; assembly: GCA_030762935.1. NCBI lineage: Eukaryota > Metazoa > Arthropoda > Insecta > Mantodea > Hymenopodidae > Hymenopus > Hymenopus coronatus. The sequence continues at coordinate 133,850,473 of CM060894.1, forward strand.
TGCAGGGCGTCAACATGGCCCAGTTTGCTGATGACGTCCTGCTCTACCGCACCGACAGGAACATACGCAGAGCCTTCAACCCCATACAGAGACACCTCCGTCTCGTCCAGGACTGGTGCAGACAGTGGCGGATGTCCGTTAATCCGGGCAAAAGTCATGCTGTTCTGTTCACCAGAAAACGCCCCGAAATAAACCAGATACCCAACTTTTCCTATCAGGGACAAAGGATAGAGTGGGGGAATTCCATCAAATACTTGGGCGTCATTATTGATAAGGGCCTAACTTTTCGTGAACACGTGCGGGGAACGTCGGACAGGGCGAAGGGGGCGGTAGCCTCCCTTTACCCTGTGCTGGCCTCCCAGATGCCGGTTCACTTAAAGTGACGCCTTTTCAAGGCGCTTATAGTCCCCCTGATGCTCTATGCCTGCGAAGTGTGAGGTATGGCAGTAGACTCCTGGCTTCTCTGGTTACAGCGGGTGCAGAATAGAGGACTCCGGTCCATATATTCTGTATGTCGACGTTTCCCTTTGAGGCTACTACATGAAGCTTCGGCCCTCCCATATGTGGAAGATGTTATTAGGTGCCGGGCTCAAAAATTCTACGCCAGATTGGGCGAACATGAGAACGCTCATGTCAGATCTCTGGGGGAGTACTTACCCTTTGAACGCCGAAAAAGGTAACAACGACTTTAAACCAGCCAACAGCGTAATAGCTGAACAAAGCACTCCCCCCCTCCCATAGGGAGAGGTCTATCAAATTTCACCACCATATTTAAATAAATAAACACCAGCGGAGCAGAGGAAAGGATGCTGCTCCTAAAAATGCAACCGCTCGAGGAGCCTACCAGCGCTACCTCCTTAACACCAACACTCGAAACCTCAAACAAAACCTTAACCATCACCTCATTCCTGTGGTTAAACCCTTACCAGCGTAGGTACACAGCAACAACACCCAGGCTCACCACGAGCCTACCAGACACGCATGCACGCACGCACGCACGCAGGAGAAGAAACATATGTGAATATCAAGCAGCAAGGAAGAAAACAAGAAAATCCTTAACTCTGGATGAGATCCATACCAGAAGATAAAATCAGTTAAACGTTTTCTCATTTATACAGTATTTTAGTAGTCTCCGTTGAAAAACATAAGTGAGATTGCACTGTATTTGCATTCATGAAATTACATAGGTACTGTTACTATTGGTAGTTCACAGTTACACAAACAAGCGTTACTCTAAAAACTTTCAGAATGGACAGTGAGATGTGATAAGCCAAAGCTACTCTTCCTAACTTTAGATTTAAGTTCAAATAGTAACATACTCTCTCACAATGTGCATTGTCAGCACAGCATGTGTGTGTGTGTGTGTGTGTGCGCTTGCGTGTGTGTGCGAGCGCGTGCGTGTATGTGTGTGAGCGCGCGTGCGTGTTCGCGCGTGCGTGGTGTGAATGTGTGTGTGCGCGTGCGTGTGTGTGCGCGTGTGCATGTGTGTGTTTGTGTGAGGTGTTGTTATGCCATATGTCCATTCTCAAGCGATTAAATTTCTGTGCAATAATGTTCTATATCTTTAAAATCAGTTTAGGGAAAAGAGAATGCCTTGAAAGAATGCATTTTGCATTTGGGGATCTTTGCTCTTCACAATCCATCATTTATTGATTTCATGCAGGGCTTAGAGGAGGAAGAGATTCCCCTCAAAGATGATCAAGCAAGATGGATGAAACTGTGGTGAAGGCAGAGCGCATGTTGCAGGAAGATCATCATTGCACAAATAATCAAATTCAGAATCCCTAAATATTAAATTGTCAGCAGTGAAAACAATCCTGAATGAAAAGCTGGATGCTTTGCAGTTACTGGATCCCCCATCATAACATAATTAGCAGAAACAAGCACGTATGCAATGTGCCAGGAAATTATTGAAACATTCAATGGAGGAATACCCAAAAACATATTTAATAGTGTTATAGGATGACAAAAGCTGGATTTATCAGTATGATCCAGAAACCAAACAACACTCATTGGTCTGAATTTCTCCATAAGAAGATCCCCCAACAAAAGTGAACTGAATATGAAATATTGGCAAGAAGATGATCTGTTTCTTCGTCTCAATAAGTGGTCATATTGTGAAAATTGTGCTTGAGGGACATACACTGGTGGGTACACCATATATACATGACACCTGATGGTACACCACAAAATGTCTGCTACAGGTGTTCAATGAACCGAGAAAAAGCGTCCTAAGACTGGTCAGCATGGAATTTTGTTGCACCGTAACAATGACTCTGCCCACGTAGAACAAGAAATAAACCAATTTCTGCACGAGTCAGAAGCGAGAGAGATATTTGCTGCATCCTCCCTACAGTCCATACCTGGCCTCTTGCAACTTTTTTCTATTCCCCAAAATGAAAGAAGAAATTCAAGGTCAATGATTTGAAAAACCTAAAGCTGCATTAGCTGCTTACAAAGAATACATTTGAACTCTCTTCAAAACAGAAGAATGGCTTTAAGCATTTGAAAAATAGTTTGAAAGGTGAGACGGATTATCGCCCATGAGAATAAGCGCATAACCAATATTTGTAATTGATTAAATTGTTTAGGTTAATTAGTAAGTAAGATAGCATGTATTTATTGTATATTGAATGTTCAGAGAGATTGTTCCTGGAAAGCGTTTCTAATTTCAACCCGAGAGTTCTCAAGCGACGAATTCAGTTGTTTACGCTATTTCTTTGTCTATTGCAAGAGGGGAAAGAGGCTATTGTGTGGTCACGTCTCCGCAAGAGAAAGCGAAGGCGATATAAACCGGGGAACCATGAGGAAATCTAGGTCAAGAATCACGTGAAAGACGCATTGACTAATTACAATTAATCACGTCACGGCAGAAGCGCACCCTAAGCCAATTTTGGCGCCAAAAATGGGCCAATGAGATTACGAATTGACGGTGTTGCGCTTGGGTAGAATTTGTTATAAATATAGAGTATTCGCCGCAATTTTCAGGCAGTTGAGATGTAATCCCCAAGGGGAACCTGCGAAGCCTAAAACAAGAAGTATCCGCGAGTTAGCACAGTTATTACAGTGATGAGGCAGTTGGGATGTAACTCCAAGGGAGAGCTGTGACACCCAAAACAAGAAGTATGCGCGAGTTAGCAGAGTTATTACAGTGATGAGGCAGTTGGGATGTAACTCCAAGGGGAACCTGCGAAGCCCAAAACAAGAAGTATCCGCGAGTTAGCAGAGTTATTACAGTGATGAGGCAGTTGGGATGTAACTCCAAGGGGAACCTGCGAAGCCCAAAACAAGAAGTATGCGCGAGTTAGCAGAGTTATTACAGTGATGAGGCAGTTGGGATGTAACTCCAAGGGGAACCTGCGAAGCCCAAAACAAGAAGTATGCGCGAGTTAGCAGAGTTATTACAGTGATGAGGCAGTTGGGATGTAACTCCAAGGGGAACCTGCGAAGCCCAAAACAAGAAGTATGCGCGAGTTAGCAGAGTTATTACAGTGATGAGGCAGTTGGGATGTAACTCCAAGGGGAACCTGCGAAGCCCAAAACAAGAAGTATCCGCGAGTTAGCAGAGTTATTACAGTGATGAGGCAGTTGGGATGTAACTCCAAGGGGAACCTGCGAAGCCCAAAACAAGAAGTATGCGCGAGTTAGCAGAGTTATTACAGTGATGAGGCAGTTGGGATGTAGCTCCAAGGGAGAGCTGTGACGCCCAAAACAAAAAGTATGCGCGAGTTAGCAAGTTATTACAGTGATGAGGCAGTTGCGATGTAACTCCAAGGGAGAGCTGTGACACCCAAAACAAGAAGTATGCGCGAGTTAGCAAGTTATTACAGTGATGAGGCAGTTGCGATGTAACTCCAAGGGAGAGCTGTGACGCCCAAAACAAAAAGTATGCGCGAGTTAGCAAGTTATTACAGTGATGAGGCAGTTGCGATGTAACTCCAAGGGCGAGCTGTGACACCCAAAACAAGAAGTATGCGCGAGTTAGCAAGTTATTACAGTGATGAGGCAGTTGCGATGTAACTCCAAGGGAGAGCTGTGACGCCCAAAACAAAAAGTATGCGCGAGTTAGCAAGTTATTACAGTGATGAGGCAGTTGCGATGTAACTCCAAGGGAGAGCTGTGACGCCCAAAACAAAAAGTATCCGCGAGTTAGCAAGTTATTACAGTGATGAGGCAGTTGCGATGTAACTCCAAGGGAGAGCTGTGACACCCAAAACAAAAAGTATGCGCGAGTTAGCAAGTTATTACAGTGATGAGGCAGTTGGGATGTAACTCCAAGGGAGAGCTGTGACACCCAAAACAAAAAGTATGCGCGAGTTAGCAAGTTATTACAGTGATGAGGCAGTTGCGATGTAACTCCAAGGGAGAGCTGTGACACCCAAAACAAAAAGTATGCGCGAGTTAGCAAGTTATTATAGTGATGAGGCAGTTGCGATGTAACTCCAAGGGGAACCTGCGAAGCCCAAAACAAGAAGTATCCGCGAGTTAGCAGAGTTATTACAGTGATGAGGCAGTTGGAATGTAACTACACGTAGACTCGTGATGCCCGAAACAAGAATCCTCGTAAACATAGTAAAGTTATTACAGTGATTCACACAGTTGTTGAAATAAATGTCACGCTTAAGGAAGCCACGGCGAAAATTTAGAGTGTGTACAATAATTCTGCAGGTAACCGTTGCACTCGTCGCGGCATAAAGTTTAGTTACCTTTATGCGCGTTACCCTCTTGTTCGAGGGAAAATATCGAAACTCAACCGCGCCAGGAACATTCTCGGGAACGCTTCAAAAAGAGAAATAAACCTTGATTGAACGAAACGTGCCGATGTTATTTAAGTTAATTCCCGTACCACACCCTGGAGATCACCGTAGCTAAATACCAAATCTAGATAAAAATAGGTCTCAATTGCTCGTCGCTGAGCCCACCAATAGCCGAGGAGCATCGAGAATCGACTTTAGCAGCTGCAACGCCGGAGAGAGGACCAGTCGTCGCTGCGCAGACCAAACCCACCCGGTACGTCCACCAGTTCTATACGCCTCATAGGATGAAATAGTGTACAGACTGCAGCGGAGAATATTTTGGAAATATGCAATAATCAAATCAAATGTCTCTAAAACTTCTGGGGTGACCCTCAGATGTACTAGAGACTGGAACATTTGGTGGTAACCACTTGCAACAAATCCATAAATTGGCTTCAGATGCACACTTTGTTGCATGTATGGGGAAAAGGATTGAACATTTCAGCGAATTTAAATGTAAAATAATTAGGTTCCTTCCTCTAATTATGATTTTAAGCTATACCCTGCACTTTCAAGTAAAGTTTCAGTATTTACTTCATATGTTTGCCATTTTAACAAGAGCAGAAAACTGGGAAGCGTGAAACAAAAGGAAGGAATGACTGACATGACAGAATTGCATTAAAAGAAATCTATACCAATGATCAGATTATTGCACAGCAACTGAGGTGAAACGTTGTTTCAGATTTACAGTTGGACTCCCTGACCAGCAGTCAGTCTCATTTCAGTTTCTGATTCAGGCAGTCTTATGTACATTGGATATTTTTGTGACGGCAAACTCACATTTTTGCCATATATGATCAAAAGAGATGTACCAGAATCAGTGACATACACTGGGAGTTTGGAACCACTTTATTTCTAATTAATCTATGAGTAAGCAATTATTTTAAATATTTCAACTTAGGATTAATTCATATTTAGAATCTCATTTTATACAAATTGTTTAAACCTGGATGCCTGTATATAAAGCAGCCTTAGTATTTTTCTGGATGCTTACTCAACATTCATCGTCTTCACTACAAATGCTAGAGATTCTTTTCACTTTCTCTACACCTACTATGTATAGAACAGGTATTGTATTGCACCCAATAATTCAATACAGAGATTTCGCCGGAAATATATGCTTAGAGACCCTACTGAATCCAAAAATAGCATCTTTAGAAACATGTCTATGGACAGCATAGCTCAAAAACAAAAAGATCTTAAACACCAAACTTGGTATTTTCCAAAGAATCCGACAAGATTTTCAAGAAAATCCGCCACATCAAACTACTCTTTATGTGGAACATTTTTCGAACATTTTGATTTTCTCTAAAATTGCTCTAATGATTTAAATTAAAATATCTTATGTTTAGAATACTTTTATGACAAACGAAATTATGTCTTGAATTTTCTGGGAATAGCCTATGGAGATTTCTTCATTTTGGATGACTTTTGTATAACTGGCAAATTGTAAGAGATACACAAAAACTTACTACACAAAAAGTGTAGATCTCATTAAAACACACAGGTAGTGTTCATTTTTTTGAAGAGTTGACCATTTTCGAGATATTTCAGATAATTGGTATCAATTTTAAGGCACTTAAACTGTTCTCAAACGGGAAGACATCTTAATTCTCATTTCTTTTCTCTTAGTAAGAAAAGAGAATGGAATTTCAATTGTTTCACATATAGAACAGCTTTTAAAGGACTTAACCATCGCTTTAGCCTGTGCATCCCTTTATTTCCCTTCTATGTATAAGGAACTAAATAATATGTCCGTTTCTACTAAAGTTTATCTCAATTAACATAAGCATTAGTAGATAGAAGAATACGCTTATTAACAACTCGTTATTAAGATTTAGAGAAAGTCCTGTGAATGGAACACATAATAACCTTTTTTTAGTTTTTGATTCTGGATCAAACATTGATTAATTATTTAAGAACTTTTATTTAAAGTTATAATTAATAACCAACATTGAGAAACCCTCATATCTTTAAATTATTATAAGCAACGGTTGTGGGTAAAGCTATTGGTATGTATAATTTTAATTTAAAATCAGTTATTGAAAGTCTATTATACCTTATTAGTCTTTGATGCGTCTGAATACAGATTGCAAGTTGTTGTTTCATTCTTTGTAAGCGTACATGTTCTCCCTTTGATTGAAACATACAGAGCTGTGAATTCTCTTCTCTCAATTTTAACATCGACATTTTCAGTTTCTCAAATTGGCTGCAAGACACAGCCATCATAGTTGCAAAGTAACCTCCAAATCCATAGTAGTTAAATGCATATGGAAACACTGCAACATACTGATGAGACACATTTGGTGAAAATGAGATAATTTTACTTTCTCTACAACTGTGTGTGAGTGTGTGTGAGTGTGCGAGTGAGTGTGTGAGTGTATGTCAGTGTGTGTGAGTGAGTGTGAGTGTATGTCAGTGTGTGTGAGTGAGTGTGAGTGTATGTCAGTGTGTGTGTGAGTGTGTGTGAGTGTATGCCAGTGTGTGAGTGAGTGTGAGTGTATATCAGTGAGTGTGTGTGAGTGTGTGTGAGTGTATGTGTGTGAGTGTGTGAGTGTATGTCAGTGTGTGTGAGTGAGTGTATGTCAGTGTGTGTGAGTGAGTGTGAGTGTATGTCAGTGTGTGTGTGAGTGTGTGTGAGTGTATGCCAGTGTGTGAGTGAGTGTGAGTGTATATCAGTGAGTGTGTGTGAATGTGTGTGAGTGTATGTGTGTGAGTATGTGAGTGTATGTCAGTGTGTGTGAGTGAGTGTATGTCAGTGTGTGTGAATGTGTGTGAGTATGTGTGAGTGTGAGTCTGAGTGTGAGTGTGTGTGAGTGTGTGAGTGTGTGAGTGTGTGAGTGTGTGTGTGAGTGTGTGTGAGTGTGTTTGAGTGTGTGTGCGAGTGTGTGTGAGTGTGTCAGTGTGTGTGTGTGTGTGTGAGTGTATGTCAGTGTGTGTGAGTGTGTGTGTGAGTGTGTGTGAGTGAATGTCAGTGTGTGTGAGTGTGAATGTGTGTGAGTGTGTGATTATGGGAGTGTGTGTGAGTGTGTGTCAGTGTGTGTCAGTGTGTGCGTGAGTGTGAGTGTGTGTGAGTGTGTGTGAGAGTGAGTGTGAGTGAGTGTGTGTGAGTGTGTGTGAGTGAGTGTGTGTGCGTGTGTGAGTGTGTGTGTGAGTGTATGTGTTCTAGTGTGTATCAGAGTGTGTGAGTGTGTGTGAGTGTGAGTGTGTGTGAGTGTGTGTGTGAGTGTGTGTGTGAGTGTGTGTGAATGTGTGTGAGTATGTTTGTGAGTGTGTGTGTATGTTTGTGAGTGTTTGTGAGTGTGTGTGAGTGTGTGAGTGAGTGTGTGTGAGTGTGTGTGTGAGTGGTGTGAGTGTGGGTGTGTGAGTGTGTGTGAGTGTGCGAGTATGTGTAAGTGTGTGTGAGTGTGTGTGAGTATGTGTGAATGTGTGTGTGTGAGTGTGTGTGAGTGTGTGTGAGTGTGTGGGTGAGTGTGTTTGAGGGTGTGAGTGGGTGTGAGTGTGTGTGTGAGAGTGTGTGTGAGTATGTGTGTGTGAGTGTGTGTGTGGGAGTGTGTGTAAGTGAGTGTGTGTGAGTGTGTGTGTGTCTGTGTGTCTATGAACATAATAACTAAAAAACGAAAGGTAGGTAAAGTTCCAAACTTGGTATCTTCCAGAGATGCGACACAAAGATTTTGAGAAAAATCCCCTTATTCCAAACTACCCTTTAGATGGGACATTTTTTGAAAGTTTTTATTAAAATACCGTATATTAAAGATATTTACCTGACAAATAAAATGTATATCTTGACTTTTCTGGGATTGGCTTCTGAAGAGTTTATTCTGGATGAATTTTACGGAATTTTGCTTTACTGCTAAACCGTAAAAGATGGACGAAAACTCACTACACAAAAAATGTATAACACATTAAAACACACAATTTATGTTATATATATATATATATATATATATATATATATATATATATGTGTGTGTGTGTGTGTGTGTGTGTGTGTGTGTTTGTGTGCGTGTGTTTCTCGTGGAGTTGATCGTTTTTGAGATATTCCTTGTTATTGGTTTCAGCTTTAAAAACTTATATTTTTCCTATACAGGAATTTGTCAACTCCTGTTCATACAGTCACATAGCAACCAGCTTTTGGCTATCACTTTAACCTATGGTAGTCCCTTATTTCACTTCTACTTACAAGGAAACAAGTAATAAGCATGTTTCTGCTAAGTTTTGCTCGATTAGCATGAAGTAAGTAGAAGCATAAGCTTTTTAGCAATAATTTGTCGCAGCGATGTACAGAAGGTCATGTGAATGGAACACATCATATTTTTAAAATTTGTTTTTCAAAATGAAACCCTTTAATCATCTGATATGCAATTTTCATTAATTTTTTTCTTAGAATTGAAAGTGAATCAAAAGTTGGTTACTATGTGACTGAAGTTCCTTTGTTTGAATTGACAAATTCCTGTATGAGAATCATGACTTAGGCATTCTTTAGAATAAAGACTTAAGCAGTGATGTGTGGTTAGCATGTTGATATGATCAGGGAAGCTCAATTCACCAAGCAAGGTTGAACCCATTTCTGAGGTGGGGGCACTATTGTTACCTTCAGCAGTTGGGTGATGAGAAGATGACAGTGAATTGAAAGGTGTCCAAACTGCTTTTGACGTTGGATATACTTTTCTTGGATAAGAGCTTGAATAGGGCTAATTTAAAGTTACCACAGTCACGAATCAAAGCCATGAACAGGATTACTGAGCTACCCTGGCACCCATTTCCGTTAAAAAGGTAATGTATACAGAATTCTATATAATAGCTACTGAGTTTCCATATTCTTAATAACCCCTTATAATAAAGGTGTTCATTTGTTTTTGAACTTTCACAGATGAGGGTCTGATGTACCTTAAAATTAAAAAAAAAAAAAAAAAAAAAAAAAAAACACACACACACAAAAATGTATTTTCTTCTAATAGTAAAATACACTATTTTCTCATATAATTTTATTTATTTTTTTATGAAGCAACAATTGTAATATGTTTACTTTCTTGCTCCTAATTGAAGTTATAAATTATATTTTGTATTGTCATTCTCACTAATCTTGTGTATAATTAACTAATTAATATGAAATATAACTCAACAATCATTTAACGATCGATCACATCAAGTTTTGTTACAATATATAATTAAATATTTTTGTAAATTTCTGGTAGAAAGCCCTACCTTCAATCACTTAAAATGTGTTAGATTGAAGAAAATGACCTCTCCACTTCATATGAGTATCACAGGCTGTGGGTAAAGAATAAGAATTAAATTCATTTTCAGATTCACCTTGTAACACTGTTCACATTCCGAATAAACTTCAGTCCTGGATTCCTGATTTCAATATTTTCATTTTCTCACGAAGTGTGTGTCCAGTTTCTCAGGCTCCATACATCTGCAAGGCAGAAGATAGTGGCACTCCTGTTTCTTCCACACGTGTGATTGCAGCTGGTAGTTTACTAAAAGCTAATGTAGCTTTTCTCATTGCATGCATTCACTGAAACTGCAATACATGCTGCTTCATTCACATTCAAAGTTTCCAGCATCTTTTACACGCCTTCTAGATGGTCACAATAATACAATACCGCTTCTATCCATGTTCCCCATCTTGTAAGGATTGGTTCTGGGGGAATACGAGTATCTGGCACCATTTGAGAAAATAATTTCACTCTTGATTGAGCCTTCACAAAATTTTTTTTCATAGGAGAAATTATGGTATTCACTCCTGGAAATTTTACTCTGATCTGTTCTGGCAATCTGTGAAGGCCGTGAGCTAGATATGTCACATGCACTGCCTTCGGATAAAATATTTTTAAAACTTTAGCTGCCTTAATTATAATATATGTTGCCGCATCTGTGACTATCAACAAAAGTTTTTCTTCATTTTCCTGAATAGGCCATTACGCGCCAGACAAATTTATATCCAACCTTACACTATCTTCGTTCATGCCGTTCTTCACTTCATGATCCAGGGCAGGCAATGTAAGAGATCTCCACTCATTCAAGGTCTGCTGCTGGAATGCTAATGATCGGAGACTTCATGTTCTACTCGTACACGAGACACACCTGCAACACCTCGGATACACAGCCATTTACATCAATCATAGCATCCAACACAAAATGCGGAGGTTACAGGAGTAAACCTTCCAGTAAACCTATTGTTTACAGTGAGCTGGATGTCTTGTTCCCGGCTTCCACCAGAATGACTCGCCGAGGAATTACCTGCTGTAAAATGACATACTCTCGCCATCCTCCCCAACCATCTCGTCACCATAATGCATCCCGGGCAATGGAGAAGTGATTTGTTTCTCTAGTACTCTGCAGGCAATAAGGTGATGTGTTCCTGTTCCACAGTTTTCCCATGGCGACATTGGCAATGTATCTACCACACGAATCAGTTGTTTCTTCTACAGATAGCCATATGTTTGAATTATCAATGTCAGTTCTGATTTCTCGGAGCATATATAATAAAATAAAATATTTTAAATTTACAATATAATTCCTAAAAATTTAGTTAAATTATGCAACATTACAAGGCACTTTATTTAAAATTTTTTGAAGTAAAATGTAGCTTCTTTTGGTGTTAAGCAGAACGCCATTTCTGTGGAATGAAGAATCTTATATTTTTTACTCTATATAAGAGGGAGTAGCAACTCAAACGTTACATAAGTAATTTTAAAAAATTACCGCATAATCTTAAATTATATTAAAAAGAATATATCCATAAATTATAATACCAGTTCCAGCTTATTACATTTTTATATGATTTTCCCAATCTGTATGTTAAAAAATTACATACAGATTATCACGTGAACGAAATAGCAAACAAAAGTGTTGAATGAGACTACTTGATTTGATACCCTGTACTCGTTAACGAGTTTTATTTATTTATTTACTGTGTGAGATTTTCGGTTTTAGATAAGACTTTTTCAAAGTGCATGATTTGTTTTTCACTGTAATACAACCAGTTCACTCAGTAAATCAAATTCGGCTATATACTGCGGAGGAACTGTTCCTCAAATTTGTATTTTAAACACATACAATGCAAAAGTAAGAAAAAGTTCCGAGAAAAAAAACTCTGCCTTCGCTCTTATTAAAAAAATACGGCCCTTATATAATATTTAAGTTTATTTGTTTTCATAGCTTCATTAATTAAACGAACTTGCCTCTTCATAAACAGGGCCAATGAAATTTTTCCTTAGAGTAGAATCGTCAGAACGTTTCTTCCGCAATATTTCTCCAAGAGTCCTCATAATTCTGAATTTTTTAATTTCTTTAAAGGAATGTTTGCGACACCAAAGGTTTACACAGGTCTGTTGAAGAAACATAATTTCCACCGTTCTTTGCAGAAAATGCTGATGTTAATGTTGTCTGAATTTTTGACGTGGTTTTCCCAGCAGCATTTTTCTTGTGAACTGCTCTGTGTAAGTGTTGAATGATCTGAAGCTTTCTGTTACTGGGAACCTGTAAATAAAAATGAATAATTAGTGAAATGTAATTCACCTTACTTTACTGCATATGAAAAGACATTCAGTGCAGAATTATATTGATTTCATAGTGTGATAAACAGATAATAACTTATTTAAAATACTCACATGTTTGTCGCAGACTTGGCATAGAACAATTTTTTCCATTTGTTGTTTATGTAGGATTCCCAGCAATCCATTGATGAAGCAAAGATATTTTACAATATTTTACAGGATTTGGACCACTAGTGCTCACAAAATGGTATTTGAGAAACAGCTAAGATTTCCGCTTTGTTTTGTCACCTGGTCAATAATGCACAATAAAGCTGATGTTCAAACTCCAAAGAATATCGCCGGTTGGAAATCACCAACTGTCTATTGTTGGCAAGCTTGTTTCTCTCTTCCGAAGTTCCAAATTCTTCCTTTTGGGAAATGGTATAGGCTATATTGCTTTATTGACCTGTTGAGATTTAAAACTATACACCCCCGTTCAGCATTCTCACTTTTTTTGCGAAAAAATGAATATTTTATATAATTGGGCTTTCTTTGAAAACAATATTATCATCAGCTGCAAAAATATGACAAATAAAGCTGAAACTTGTCATTTTATGTGGTTAAAAAACTAATATTTTAACCTTAAATGGAGAAAAAAGTGTAATATATACACCCATATGCACATATTAGTGAAATATATGTTAATCCCGTGAATGTGCATTTATACATATAAAACTTTACCAATTGACTGCAAATGACAAGGAAAGCATTTTCCTCTTACAGGTATTTGTTTAACTTTGAAGGAATAAAACATACAAATATGCAGAAATCCGCTCTCTAATGATGAAATTAGGAGAGAGAGAGAGAGAGAGAGAGAGAGAGAGAGAGAGAGAGAGAGAGAGAGAGTCACATTAAACCAGAGGCACTGGTAACATTATGAAAAATGCCAATACACGCCTTTCAGAAAACTAAAAATTACATAATGTTACTACTAAGTTGCACACTTCATCCCTAGCAAATATTGCCTGACAAATCATAGTACGGAAGGGGTGGGAATGAGAAATGGCATCGACTTTATTCATAGCCGTATACTGCAACCAAGTTCTGGGGTACCTAGCGCTTTTTATTTTCTCTACACGTACTATGTACGTAGGAAATAGAGAAGGTATTGCAATCCACCCAAAAATTTGATACCAATATTTCACCGGAAATACGTGTTTTTGAGTCCCATTTGAATATAAAAAAAATCATTTTTTGAAAAAACGTCCGTGTACGCGCGCGCGTGTGTGTGTGTCTGAGTGTCTGTGGACAGCATAGTTCAAAAATGAAAAGATCGTTAAATACCAAACTTGGTATTTAATTTGGTATCTTCCAAGGATACGACACGAAGGTTTTCAAGAAAATCTCCCCACCCCCCACTACCCTGTACATGGAACTCTTTTTGAAAATTCTGATTTTCTCAAAAATAGCTCTAACGACTTTGATTAAAACATGGTATATTAAAAATATTTGCCTGACAAATAAAATGTATATCTCGAATTTTCTGGGAATAATCTCTGAAGAGTACATTAGTCTGGATGAATTTTACGGAATTTTGTATAACTCCTAAACGTAATAAATTGACAAAAACTTACAACACCAAAAATGTAGAGCACGTTAAAACACACGATTTATGTTATGTACATTTTTTTCGTAGAGTTGATCGTTTTTGAGATATTCCTTGTATTAAGTTTCAGCTTTGAAAAACTTGTATTTTTCTCATACAGGAATTTGTCAACTCCTATCCATACAAACAAAGGAACTTCAGTCACATAGAAACCAGCTTTTGAGTATAGATTTAGTCTATGAAACTTCGTTATTTCGTTTCTACTTACAAGGAAGCAAATGATAAAACTATTTCTGCTAATTTTTTCTCGATTAGAATGAAGTAAATGGAAGCATAAGATTTTTAACAATAATTTCTTGCAGTGATGTAGAGGTCATGTGAATGGTACACATCAGATTTTTTTTTACTTTCTCTAGCCCGTATACATAGAGTGAATAGAGAAGGTATTGTATTGCACCCAACATTTTGATACCGACATTTCGCCGGAAATACATGTTTTAGGACCCCTGAATTACAAAAAAAACTTTTTTAGAAAAAGGACCATGAGTGTGTGTGTGTGTGTGTGTGTGTGTGTGTGTGTGTGTGTGTGTGTGTGAACAGCATGGCTCAAAAACGAAAAGACGGCTAAATACCAAACTTGGTATTTAAGTTTGGTATCTTTCAAGGATGTGACCCAAACATTTTCAAGAAAATTTTCCCACCCCTTACTACCCTTTACATGGAAACTTTCTCGAAAATTTTGTTTTTCTTAAAAATGAATCTAACAATTTTGATTAAAATACCACATATTAAAGCCATTTCCATCACAAATAAAATGTATGTCTTGAATTTTCTGGGAAAAGCTTCTGAAGACATCTTTGTTCCGAATGCATTTTGCAAAACTAGTAAACCGTAAGAGATAGACAAAAACTTACTGCACAAAAAAATACAGACCTCGTTAAAACACACAATTTATGTCATATACCTACATTTTTTTTCGTAGAGTTTACCGTTTTCAATATATTCCCTGTTATTAGTTTCAATTGTAAAGTAGTTTTCTCAGAGATAAAGTGTCCATTTTTCTTTTGTTCTACTCCTAGCCAAGCAAAGAAGCAATTTGCAATGACAGTCGCATTATGACGTTTTTAAAACATTTGAGTATCACTTTAGCGTAGCGCATTCCCTTCTACTTATAAGGACCTAAGTAATAAGAACATTCTGCTAAAATGTATCTCGGCTAGCGTTGTGTAGAAAGAAGAAATAGTCTTTTGTAAGAAGTTAGTTGGTAGAGTAGCTAGAGAAAGTCATGTGAGTGTAACACATGAGATTTTTACTTTCTCTACACGTACTATATACATAGTGTATAGAGAAGGTGTTGTAATGCACCCAAAAATTCGATACCAAGATTTCACCGGAAATACATGTTTTGTGTCCTCCTGAATCCAAAAAAGACAATAGCATTTCTGTAAAAAGGTCCGTGTGTGTGCGTGTCTCTGGACAGCACAGCCCAAAAACGAAAAGACTGTTAAATAGCAAACTTCGTATTTAAGTTTGGTATCTTCCAAGGATACGAAACGAAGATTTTGAAGAAAATCCCCCCACCCCCAATTCCCCTTTACATGAAACAGTTTTTGAAAACTTTGATTTTCTCAAAAATGGCTCTAACAATTTTGATTAAAATATCGTGTATTAAAGATATTTTTACCTGAGAAATAATATGAATATCTTGATTTTTCTGGGAATATCTTCTGAAGTATACTTTATTCTGGATGAATTTTACGGAATTTTGCAAAACTGCTAAACCGTAAGAGATAGACAAAAACTTTCCGCACAAAAAATGTAGAGCACATTAAACATAATTTATGCTATATATATATATATATATATATATATATATATATATATATATATATATATACATACATATATATTCATGGAGTTGATCGTTTTTGATATATTCCTTGTTTTTTGTTTCAGCTTTAAAAACATTCTTTTCTCATACGGGAACATGTCAACTACTATTCATACGAACAAAGGAACTTCAGTTACAAAGCAACCAGCGTTTGACTGTTGCTTTAACTTACAGTACTTCCTTACTACTTGCCAGGAAGCAAGCAATAAACTATTTCTGCTAATTTCTTCTCGATTAGATGAAGTAAATAGAATAGTTTGTAGCAGAGATGTAGAGAAACTCATGTGAATGGAACGCATCGAATATTTTTTATTAGCAATTGATATTTTGCATTCCGCCCAAAAATTTGATACTGAGATTTCACCAGAAATATATTCTGGGTCCCGATGGATCAAATTGTTTTAACTGTTTCATTTGTATAGGCCCCTTAAACTTCGGGGGCTTTTACTTTTGAAACAACTCGTCTTACTGTAGGTTTAGAACTCTAGGTTAATCGATTTTTACTTTCTCTACACATACTACATGCATTGTGTATAGAGGAAGCATTATATTTCACTAAAAAATTCAATACTGAGATTTCACCGGAAATACATGTTTTAGGACCCCCTGAATCCAAAAAAAGCTTTTGTGTTCGATTCACATAATTTTCTCCACATCTCTGCAATAAATTATTGTTAAAAACGTTATGCTTCCTATATTTCATGCTAATCGAAAGAATTAGCAGAAAGGGCCTGTTACTACTGGCCTCCGTGCAAGTAGAAGGGAAATAAGGAAGTATCATAGGCTAAAGTATCAGTCAAAAGATAGTTGCTATGTGACTGAAGTTCCTTTGTTTGTATGGACAGTAGGTGCAAAAATTCCCGTATGAGAAAAGTTTTTTAAATCTGAAACCAATAACAGGGAATATCTCAAAAACGACCCACTCCACGAAAAAAATGAATATAACATAAGTTGTGTGTTTTAACGACCTCCACATTTTCTGTTATGTACGTTTTTGTCTATTTCTTACGGTTTGCCAATTATGCAACATTCCGTAAAATTTATCCAGAGTAAAATAATCTTCAGAGGCTATTCCCAGAAAATTCAAGATATATATTTTATTTGTCAGATAAATATCTTTAATATACGATATTTTAATCAAAATCGTTAGAGCCATTTTTAAGAAAATCAAAATCATCAAGCATTTTTCCATGTAAAGGTCAGTTTGGAGTGGGGGGGGGATTTTTTTTTTTTAAATCTTCGTGTGTCATCCTTCGACAATAACAAACTTAAATACCAAGTTTGGTATTTAACGGCTATGCTGCCCACACACACACACACACACACACACACACACACGGACATTTTTCTAAAAATGCTTCTTTTTGAATTCACTGGGTTTTAAAACATATATTTAACGGTGAAATCTCTGCATCGAATTTTTGGGTGCAATGCAATACCTTCTCTATACACTATGTACATAGTACGTATAGAGCAAGTAAACAAAAATCTGATGAGTTACATCCACATGACTTTCTCTACATCTCTGTAACAAAGTATTGTTAAAAAGCTTATGCTTCTATTTACTTCATGCTAATGGAGAAAAAATAGCAGAAATAGTTTTATTACTTGCTACCTTGTAAGTAGAAGAAAAATAAGGGAGTACCATAGTTAAAGTGATAGTCAAAAGCTGGTTGCTATGTGACTGAAGTTCCTTTGTTTGTATGGATAGAAGTTGACAAATACAAGTATGAGAAAAGAATGTTTTTCAAAGCTGAAACAAAACACAACGGATACCTTAAAAACGATCACCTCCACGAAAAAAATGTATATATCATAACGTGTGTGTTTTAATGTGCTCTACATTTTCTGTGGAGCAAGTTTTTATCCATCTCTTACGGTTTAGCAGTTAAGCAAAATTCCGTAAAATTCATCCAGAATAAAGTAGTCTTCAGAGGCTATTCCCAGAAAATTCAACATATACATTTTATTTGTCAGGTAAATATCTGTAATATACGATATTTTAATAAAAATCGTTAGAGCCATTTTTTAGAAAGTTCCATTAAAGGGTAGTTGGGGGTGGGGAAATTTTCTTGAAAATCTTCGTGTCGCATCCTTGGAAGGTACTAAACGTAAGTACCAAATTTTGGTTCTTAACGGACTTTTCGTTTTTGAGCTATCCTGTCCACAGACACACGCACACACACACACACACACACACACACACACACGGACCTTTTTGTAAAAATGCTTTTTTTGGATTCATGGGGATCCAAAACATGTATTTCCGGTGAAATCTCGGTATTGAATTTTTGGGTGGAACGCAATACCTTCTCTATGTACATCATTCTGATCTAAATTATAATTTAAATCTATATTTTCTTCATATTCCATGTGTCTTTATAATTTGTGTTTTTTCTTCTCTTCCACCATAGGCATTTAAAAAGATTCTTCGTTTTCCATTTTCTACTTTTCCGTAATTTAACCGCTCTTCTTCCTTGTTTTCTTGTCCTTCTCTGCAGGCTTTTGCCATCTCTTCTGATATTGTCTTTTCTTTATTCTCTTCATTTAATTCATCAGTAATGTAACTGTGCACTGTAACCCACTTCTACTTTCTTTTTACTTTCTCTATACGAACTATGTACATAGTGTATAGAGAAGGTATTGCATTCCACCAAAAAATTCGATACCGAGATTTCACCAGAAATATATGTTTTTGGGTCCCCTTTATCTAAAAAGGTATTTTCAGAAAAAGGTCTATGTGTGTGTGTGTGTCCTTGTGTCTGAACACGATAACTCGAAAACGAAAAGCCGGTAAAATACCAAACTTGGTATTTAAGTTTATTATGTTCCAGGGATGCGACACGAAGATTTTGAGAAAACTCCCCCCACCCCAAACTACCCTTTACATGAAACATTTTCGAAAATTTCGATTTTCTCAAAAATGGCTCTAGCGATTTTGATTAAAATATTGTATATTAAAGATATTTACCTGACAAATAAAATGTATGTCTTGAATTTTCTGGGAATAGCTTCTGAAGAGTAGTTTATTCTGGATGAATTTTACGGAATTTTGAATAACTGCTAAACCTTAAGAGATAGACAAAAACTTATAGATGTAAAAAAATGTAGAGCACGTCAAAACACACAATTTATGCTATGCATTTTTTTCGTGGAGTTCATCATTTTTGAGACATTCCTTCGTATTGGTTTCTGCTATGAAAAACTTAGACTTTTCTCATACGGAATTTGTCAACTGCTGTCAATGCAAACAAAGGAACTTCAGTGGCATAGCAACCAGCTTTTAACTATCTCTTTAACACATGATACTCCCTTATTTCGCTTCTACTTACAAGGAAGCAATTAATACGACTATTTCTGCTAAATTTTTCTGATTAACATGAAGTAAATAGAAGTATAAGCTTTTTAAGAATAATTTGTTGCAGAGATGTAGAGAAAGTCATGTGAATGGTACACATCAGATTTTTACTTTCTCTATACGCACTATGTATATATTGTATAGAGAAGGTATTGCACTCCTCCAAAATATTCGATGCCGTTCACCGGAAATATATGTTTTAGGATCTCCAATATCCAAAAAAAAAAAGCATTTTCACAAAAAGGTCCGTGCATGTGTGTGTGTCCGTGTGTCTGTGAACACGATAACTCAAAAACGCGACACGAAGATTTTGAGAAAAATCCCCCCACCCCCAACTACCCTTTACATGGAAGTTTTTTCGAAAATTTTGATTTTCTCAAAAATGGCTCTAACGATTTTGATTAAAATTTCGTATATTAAAGATATTTACCTGACAAATAAAATATATCTTGAATTTTCTGGGAATAGCCTCTGAAGAGTAGTTTATTCTGGATAAATTTGACTGAATTTTGATGAACTGCTAAACCCATTTGAAATCATTGGAGGCAACATTTTTTGAAGCGGGTATTGCAAAGCTTGTGCACAGGTACAATAAATGTCTCAATATTTTCGGTGATTATGTTGAAAAGTAACCATAAGTGTAGCAAACTTTTAGGAATAAATTAGTAGTTTTCCATGCACTTGTCTTTTATTTATAGCCTATTGGAGGTTGAAAAAGAAAACGGCTCGTGTATACACTATGTACATATTACGTGTAGAGAAAGTGTAAGAGATGGACAAAAACATACTACACAAAAAATGTAGAGCACATTAAAACACACAATACATGTTATATACATTCCTTTCGTGAGTTCGTCGTTTTCAAGACATTCCTTATTTTTGGCTTGTGCTATGAAAAACAATATTTTCTCATACAGGAACTTGTCAACTCCTATCCATATAAACAAAGGAACTTCATTGATATAGCAACCAGCTTTTGACTATCATTTTAACCTATGGCAGTCCCTTACTTCGCTTCTACTTACAAGGAAGCAAGTAATAAGACTATTTCTGCTCATTTTTTCTCATTAGTATGAAGTAAATAGAAGAATAAGCTTTTTAAGAATAATTTGTTGCAGGGATATAGAGAAAGTCATGTGAATGGTACACATCAGATTTGTTATACCTAGTTCTTGATCCGTTTTATGTATTCTTAATATAGGTGATATTTCTGGTCGAGCTTCTGTTACATTTATATTGGTTACTGCTGAATTATTTATCTCTAAACTTGCTAGTTAAGACATCTGTTTGAGAACACTGTTGTTTATAATTTATTGACCTTAATTTAATTTTATGGGCTATTATTCTCTTTAATGTTCTTTTCATTCTACTTGGGGTGTTTGTTTACGGATTTCTTAGCCCTAACAGTAGTATATCCTTATCCATAATCAGTTTCCACATTCATGTATATGTAGGACAATTTTGTTTTCCCCACATCTCTTCTTTCTACGCTCACACTTTGCTTGTCTTTCTTTATAATTACACTATATCCTCTCATGTCCACTTTCTCCACAGTGACCACATATAGCTTCCTGGTGGCTACAAAACTTAATCACAAGCCCATAATCAAAACATTTCAAACATTTGGCCACAGAGATAAAATCTTTAGTATTTACTGCTTGGAAACCAATAAACAGTTTATTTTTTGAAATTGTTAATTTTCTCAACCTTTTACCTTCAACCACGTGGTGTACTGCGGCTCTATTGCGGGGTCCTGTTTTGAATCTAACTTAATTTCCTTTTCAAAAGCCTCTTTGGAAATGTCCTGCTCTAGAGTCTGTAGGTAAATATCATTTTTCCATTCTTCTTCTCCTTTGCTTCTGCCAAAATAACATACATAATAATTAATGGTTTTTATCATGTAGGCTCTTGCAATTTAAGATCTTAATCAGATCCTGTTCCGTTTCTATAATTATTTCTTTTCCTGCAGTTCTTACATTTGAAATGTAGATTTTCTCTTCTTTGGTTTCAAGTTGGTAGTTACAATTTTCTGCATCTTTTTCGCGACATTAATTTGAGTAGATGAAATGAACACGGTATGCTTTTTCTTTTGTATGGTTTTCAGAATATTGGCTGAACTAGTAGTTGCAGTTGATGCCACTACTTTCGCAAAAGTCATTATTGGTTCATCTTTGGCCAATCTGGCCTCAGCTTTAGCTCTTTCCATTCCAGTTTTAAGATTATAATACATCTGTTAAACTTTTCCAAAAAGCTCAAAGTATTTTTCTTCTTATCTTCACTATTCTTTTCCTTGTACATTAAATTATTTAAATCGACCATAGTTTGATCAAAATTAATATCTTTCATTGTTATCGTTGCCATATTATCGGTTTCGTTTCTTGTACTGTAACATACATTACTACCAATGTCCTATCTTGGTGGAGAAACCAAGTTGTTTGTTGGGGGTAAAAACCGTACTTTCTGCCATTTTATTACGGGGGGGGCGGAAGGAAGAACATTTTTATGTTCAACTGCGCTTCTTATGCGTAGTTTTTTCGCCTGTGTTCGGGGGGAGCACAGGTACTTAGCCAATAATTGACAGGATATATGTGCCAGGCGAAAAAACTACGCATAAGAAGCGCAGTTGAACATAAAAATGCGTACATCAGTATCCGCACGTGACCGTGACGACAGTAGTAGTGTCAAGTAGTAGCTTCGATTATATCTTCTTTTAATTTAATTGCTGCCTTTGTGTGTAATTTACAAGAGAAAAACCTTATATTAATTAACATACACAGTTTTTCCCAATGCTATCACACAAAACTTATTGCACTGTATACTTCCCGTTGTAAACTTACACTTTACAGAGCTTAACATAACACGTGTGCTGAACCAGAGCGGTAGTTGCAGAACTACTCATAACACGACTGGCTGTGGCGCCACCTCGCTGGACATCCACCGCGCTATACCTCAGCTCCGGCTCTCTACCTCGCGGCCATCAAAGCAAGGCAACTCTCCGGAACTACTCATAACACGACTGGGTGGCGCCACCTCGCTGGACATCCACCGCGCTATACCTCAGCTCCGGCTCTCTACCTCGCGGCCATCAAAGCAAGGCAACTCTCCGGAACTACTCATAACACGACTGGCTGTGGCGCCACCTCGCTGGACATCCACCGCGCTATACCTCAGCTCCGGCTCTCTACCTCGCGGCCATCAAAGCAAGGCAACTCTCCGGAACTACTCATAACACGACTGGGTGGCGCCACCTCGCTGGACATCCACCACGCTATACCTCAGCTCCGGCTCTCTACCTCGCGGCCATCAAAGCAAAGTAACCCTCCTCCGGAACTACTCCACCGCATCCACATACCTCACCAAGCTAAGAACTTCTCTCCAACTCCGACAGGGAAGGGCTTCCATCCAAACAGCGCAAGCTGTACAGGATCGAGAACCACATAAGAAAACGTCACCTTCAAAGGAGCTTGCCTAGCCGCCATAGAAGCTTCAGGCACCGGAATGCAGAAAGCGTTGTAACTCCAGCAGGTGTCTCTTTCGGATATGCTCAATCAGCACCTCGAGCACATCGGCAGTTTACTCCGATCGCAAACAGTGGTGCAAGCAAGCAATTGATCATCATTGGTATCGGCGAAGCTAGACTTAAACTCCTACTCCACAATCACGACACAACAACATCCGCACACTCAACACACCACTCTTCAGAACTTCACCTCAACAACCGCAACAATTACCCACAATGTCGTCTGGGTATTACACCAAGGCGCCAGTCCGCACACTCAACACACCGCTCTTCAGAACTTCATCTCAACAACTGCAACAATTACCCACAATGTCGTCTGGGTATTACACCAAGGCGCCAGTCCGCACATTCAGCACACCACTCTTCAGAACTTCACCTCAACAACTGCAACAATTACCCACAATGTCGTCTGGGTATTACACCAAGGCGCCAGTCCGCACACTCAACACACCACTCTTCAGATCTTCACCCCAACAACTGCAACAATTACCCATAATGCCGTCTGGGTACTACACCAAGGCGCCAGTCCGCACACTCAACACACCACTCTTCAGAACTTCACCCCAACAACTGCAACAATTACCCATAACGCCGTCTGGGTATTACACCAAGGCGCCAGTCCGCACACTTAACACACCACTCTTCAGAACTTCACCTCAACAACCGCAACAATTACCCACAATGCCGTCTGGGTACTACACCAAGGCGCCAGTCCGCACACTCAACACACCACTCTTCAGAACTTCGCCTCAACAACCGCAACAATTACCCACAATGTCGTCTGGGTATTACACCAAGGCGCCAGTCCGCACACTCAACACACCACTCTTCAGAACTTCACCCCAACAACTGCAACAATTACCCACAATGCCGTCTGGGTATTACACCAAGGCGCCAGTTCGCACACTCAACACACCACCCTTCAGAACTTCGCCTCAACAACCGCAACAATTACGCACAATGCCGTCTGGGTATTACACCAAGGCGCCAGTCCGCACACTCAACACACCACTCTTCAGATCTTCATCTCAACAACTGCAACAATTACCCACAATGTCGTCTGGGTATTACACCAAGGCGCCAGTCCGCACACTTAACACACCACCCTTCAGAACTTCACCTCAACAACCGCAAAAATTACCCACAATGTCGTCTGGGTATTACACCAAGGCGCCAGTCCGCACACTCAACACACCACTCTTCAGAACTTCACCTCAACAACTGCAACAATTACCCACAATGTCGTCTGGGTATTACACCAAGGCGCCAGTCCGCACACTCAACACACCACTCTTCAGAACTTCACCTCAACAACCGCAAAAATTACCCACAATGTAGTCTGGGTATTACACCAAGGCGCCAGTCCGCACACTCAACACACCACTCTTCAGAACTTCACCTCAACAACTGCAACAATTACCCATAATGCCGTCTGGGTATTACACCAAGGCGGCAGTCCGCACACTCAACACACCACTCTTCAGAACTTCACCCCAACAACTGCAACAATTACCCATAATGCCGTCTGGGTATTACACCAAGGCGCCAGTCCGCACACTCAACACACCACTCTTCAGAACTTCACCTCAACAACTGCAACAATTACCCATAATGCCGTCTGGGTATTACACCAAGGCGCCAGTCCGCACACTCAACACACCACTCTTCAGAACTTCGCCTCAACAACCGCAACAATTACCCACAATGCCGTGTGGGTATTACACCAAGGCGCCAGCCTGCCTGTCCCTTAACAACATGTACCCACAAACCTCCTGGTGCGAATGGAGGTACCGGACACCATGCTTTCTCCCCATGAACAATGTTATGATCATTAAATACAGTCACCCAGAATAAAACTTCCTTCTCACCCTTATTCACCAAACCCCACCCATTGTTTCTCACTATCATCCCTGCCGCCCTCCAAAGTGCCACCTACTTCATTTCGAGGTCAAAGCCTTCATATGAAGTTTAAAAATGTTATTACTTTTTGTCATATCCCTTTGGGCATATAATTTGATATTATGATACAAATAACATTTTGATAACATTATAAGTATGTACAAACTAAAATAAACCCCATGTTTTCCACTTGCAGATGGATAATTTTAGATACTTCTTAGTAGGTAATCTAGTGTGTCGATATGCTTGACCCATTCAACAAAGTTTAAAACACTTCACACCTGCAAAGAGTCTTTGGGTTTTCGCGCATACGTCAATGCTTGGCGTGAATAAATACTGTATTATCTACTCAATATTTGCAACATTTCTATGAGACACGGCTGTTGACATAATGGATACAAGCGACTTGCTATTAATCTATGGCAAAACAAGGTGTAATGCTCTTGTAGCAAAGCACCTGTATGAAGAACGGTTTCCAGAAAGTAGGGCACCTACTGCAGATACTTTACGAAGGGCTGAAGGACGCTTTCGTGAAAGCGGATCAACTGTAAGAGCACCACCTGCTCGCAATGCTCCAGAAACCTCTAGAAACAATGAATAGGCTGTGCGAAACGCAATAGAACACAATCCATGTACCAGTTCAAAGACTATAGCTCAAGATCAGTACATAAGTCAGTCCTCAGTGATGCGTTATTGCACCGCAATAAATATTATCCGTTCCATCTACAACCAGGCTCTCCTCGGACGCGACTTTCAAGCGCGAGTGGCTACAGCAGCGAGCGCAAATGGACCAGAGTTTTTAGAAAGTGTTCTCTTCAGCGATGAAGTCGCATTCCCCACAATAACGCCATAATATGCACTATTGGAGTATAGGCAATCCTCACTGGATGAGAGAAGCTGCATCCCAGGTACAGTGGAGCATCAATGTCTGGTGCGGAATATTAGGCATCCAGCTAATTGGACCGGATTGTTTTTTTGAAGGAAACCTAACGTTACATTTCTGTAAGAAGAGTTGTCATTGCTACTGGAAGATGTGCCACTAGTGAAAAGGACAGGAATGTGATTCCACCAGGATAGAGCTCCACCACACTTGTCACTGATTGTAAGGAATCACTTACATGGGACATATCCGCAAAAAATAATTGGCTGAGGGAGCCCAATCGCATGACACCTTAGATCATCTGATCTCACCCCACTGGAATTCCTTCTTTGAGGACATATAAAGACATGGGTTTACGCTCAAGAATCTTAAAGCTCAAATCATCTACAGGCCATAATAATTGAAAAATACAGGCAGATTACACCGTGCATATTACATCAATCAAGAAGGTCTCTCCGGCTATGTAACCAAATATGCATTGACGAAGGAGGTCGTCATTTTCAAACATTTACTTCCTTGATGAAATCCACGCTCTTTGACAATGTGTTATTATCTGTTTACTCATGAACTTAAGACATTTTGAACATTTACTTCCTTGATGAAATCCAAGCTCTTTGACAATGTGTTATTCTGTTGACTCATGAACCTAGCACATTTTGAACATTTACTTCCTTGATGAAATCCACGCTCTTTGACAATGTGTTATTCTGTTTACTCATGAACGTAGCACATTTTGAACATTTACTTCCTTGATGAAATCCACGCTCTTTGACAATGTGTTATTCTGTTTACTCATGAACCTAGCACATTTTCACCATTTACTTCCTTGATGAAATCCACGCTCTTTGAAAATGTGTTATTCTGTTGACTCATGAACCTAGCGCATTTTCAACACTTACTTCCTTGATGAAATCCACGCTCTTTGACAATGTGTTATTCTATTTATTCATGAACCTAGCACATTTTGAACATTTACTTCCTTGATGAAATCCACGCTCTTTGACAATGTGCTATTCTGTTTACTCATGAACCTAGCACATTTTCAACATTTACTTCCTTGATGATATCCACGCTCTTTGACAATGTGTGATTCTGTTTACTCATGAACCTAGCACATTTTGAAAATTAATTCCTTGATGAAATCCACGCTCTTTGGCAATGTGTTATTCTATTTACCCATGAACCTAGCACATTTTGAACATTTACTTCCTTGATGAAATCCACGCTCTTTGACAATGTGTTATTCTGTTTACTCATGAACCTAGCACATTTTGAACATTTACTTCCTTGATGATATCCACGCTCTTTGACAATGTGTTATTCTGTTTATTCATGAACCTTGAACATTTATTCCTTGATGAAATCCACGCTCTTTGACAATGTGTTATTCTGTTTTCTCATGAACCTAGCACATTTTCATCATTTACTTCCTTGATGAAATCCAGGCTCTTTGAAAATGTGTTATCCTGTTGACTCATGAACCTAGCACATTTTCAACATTTACTTCCTTGATGAAATCCATGCTCTTTGACAATGTGTTATTCTGTTGACTCATGAACCTAGCATATTTTCATCATTTACTTCCTTGATGAAATCCACGCTCTTTGACAATGTGTTATTCTGTTTACTCATGAACCTAGCACATTTTGAAATTTAATTCCTTGATGAAATCCACGCTCTTTGACAATGTGTTATTCTATTTACCCATGAACCTAGCACATTTTGAACATTTACTTCCTTGATGAAATCCACGCTCTTTGACAATGTGTTATTCTGTTTACCCATGAACCTAGCACATTTTGAACATTTACTTCCTTGATGAAATCCACGCTCTTTGACAATGTGTTATTCTGTTGACTCATGAACCTAGCACATTATGAAATTTAATTCCTTGATGAAATCCACGCTCTTTGACAATGTGTTATTCTATTTACCCATGAACCTAGCACATTTTGAACATTTACTTCCTTGATGAAATCCACGCTCTTTGACAATGTGTTATTCTGTTTACCCATAAACCTAGCACATTTTGAAATTTAATTCCTTGATGAAATCCACGCTCTTTGACAATGTGTTATTCTATTTACCCACGAACCTAGCACATTTTGAACATTTACTTCCTTGATGAAATCCACGCTCTTTGACAATGTGTTATTCTGTTTACCCATGAACCTAGCACATTTTGAACATTTAATTCCCTGATGAAATCCACGCTCTTTGACAATGTGTTATTCTGTTTACCCATGAACCTAGCACATTTTGAACATTTACTTCCTTGATGAAATCCACGCTCTTTGACAATGTGTTATTCTGTTTACTCATGAACCTATGGCATTTACAACTCCTTTGTCAGCCGAAGGGGTGAAACACAAAGTTTAAACATGAAACAAAAACGATTTAATAGCATCGACATGCGCCCAAAGAAATGAAAGGTAACCATGTAACACGGTTTACAGCACTAGATACGGTACAACTTATAATGATAAACATCATATACAATTATCTGATTGTAATTCTTGTGCTTTTGGCTCACAGAGGAGTCAGAAACAACGTTAAATAAACTAGTATACTAAAATACGGAAAATAAACACAAAGAGAAAGGGTAAAAATATTGATAAGTATTAATATGAAACCTAGCTTTTTTTTTACGACATTCGGGCAGCTAACCCGCTAGGCCAGAACCCGTGCACTGGTCCTGCTCTTCGAGTAATAAGACAAAGTCTGGTATTGTTTATCTTGATTAGCATGATGTAAATAATAATCTTTTATAAGACAAATCTGTTTATGGAACAGCCAGAGAAAGTCATGTGAATGGAGAACATCACATTTTTGAGACTGTCATATCTACAAAACAAACCCTAGATACATGCAATGATGCTTAGGAAAATATGTAGGTAGGAGCTATAAGCAAAAGATTCAATGGCCTGCCAAGTTTTATTTAATAAAATAGCTTAATACTTTGAATTAGAATGGACAGTAAATATGGTTAGACAGAATGAATCAGTTCTGTCATATATAAAAATAAACTAACTTTACAGGAGACTTTCCATGTTTCTATATCATATATGTTATAATTCTTGTCATTACACGAAAGAAAGAAATAATACAAAACTGAAGCTTGATGCAAATCTTATTTGTATTTGAATTCTTCTTTAATTAGGTGCTGAGAAGCATTGGCCGCCTTTTCTCTTACCACTGTTCATTATTATACGAGCAGTAAAACTTTAAGAGGCAACAAATATTACAAATGTTCAAATATTCAGTGTACAATATAACTGCTGAGCAGCCCAGTAGCTAGAACTCCCAATTAGAATCGCTAATGTGTATATTATGAAAAGTGTTACACTTCAACAACAACACATCTGTTTACTCCGTCCCAGTATGGCACAATTCGCGCATGCGCACTGAATTTTGCCGCAAAGATTACAGTCGAGTTTCCTTTCTGTATACTCTCTATTCTGAGGCAATTTCAAGGAAAAGCAATTTTTACTTTCTCTATACGTACTATGTACATAGTGTATAGAGAAGGTATTGCATTGTACCCAAAAATTCGATATCGAGATTTCACCGGAAATATATGTTTTGAGACCACTTGAATACAAAAAATGCATTTTTAGAAAAAATTCTGTGTGTCTGTCTGTGTGTATGTGTGTGTGTCTGTGGACAGCATAGCTCAAACACGAAGAGACCGTTAAATACCAAACTTGGTATTTTCTGAAAAATGTATCTAATGATTTTAATTAAAATATCATATATTAAATATGATTTGTTTCAGCCTTAAACAAACTTCTCTCATACAGGAATTTGTCAACTCCTGTCCTTACAAACAAAGGAACTTCAGTCACATAGCAACCATCTTTTGCTATCACTTTAACCTATGTTACTCCCTTATTTCGCTCCTACTTACAGGGAAGCAAGTAATAAGACTATTTCTGCTAATTTTTTCTCACATGAAGTAAATAGAAGCGTAAACTTTTAAACAAAAGTTTGTTGCAGAGATATAGAGAAAGTCATGTGAATGGATTGCATAAGATTTTATAAGCCTTTCGCAGCTATTTGGTTGTCATTCAGGCCTTTAATCATTAATGATGGTTGCTATAGTAAGTGCAGAACTGCAATAACAGTTTGTTTGCTAAAAGGGTCAATGTTTTCACATTAGGCTATTAACTGTGGGTTGTATAGATACAAATAATGAGGGGCAGCGGACTTCCCGGGTATATACTTTGAAAATTGTTAATTAAATGGCAGGAAAAAGTAGATTAAATCTTATAAACCCTAGTCGTAATTATCGTCATTGTCAACCTCCCCCTCCATCGTTATCATCATCTTTTTTAAATGTACAATTTAACATTCTCTTCACAGCTTTATAACAGTATATTTACGACTATATAGTACTATACCCCCCCCCCTTTTTAGCACCATATTGGTATGATAATAACAGTACTATAATAATGAACAATGAACAATGAACAATGAACAAATTGAATCAAGACAGTTCCTCATTATGGCTTCACGGGTGATCAGCCGTGTCAGGTATATAAAATCCAAGCTTTCGACCATTGCACACTCCATGGTTTTCATCAGGGACTGCATAAAGTTAGCCCAGCCCAGAGCAATTGGCAGGCTGAGGGCAGCCCGAGGTGTGATAGACGTGTCCCTGTTCTCGGAGAGAACTTAACCACGCTCTGACGGGATTGTGGGTTTTTGCAGCATGGCGGGTGAGTTTTGGGGTTGTGGAGTGACAGGAGGAGGCAAGTATTGCTCCTCGACGGTTGCCTGTCTTGGTGCAACGGCCCTTGTGCACCGCTGGTGTGAGTTTGTTCAAAATGTTTATTTTGGTTTTTTTTAAATTTTGATATCCAGGCAACTCTTGAAAGGATTGTAAGGAGCTTAGCCGTAGCAGCTGTTGGAGGTCCTCCTTCGTGGAGGGGAAAAATGCATTATGCATTCAACACCCAGCCGAAGTGCAATGGCTGGGATGATATGTGGGACTCTCCGCTTCCTCATGCGGCATTCCCACTAAAAAAGCTCTCCACGTTATAACAGTAGTTTGTTGAGAATCTCGTGGCTTTGCGCGGTCCCGCTAATGCAGCCGCGTTAGTAGCCGAAAGATAGGAGCACGTTGTGCGGGAGCGGGTGAAAGGTTATTTCTAGGCTGACAGCCATGAAACCTGACTGCAGCCTAGGGAATAGAGGTGATATTGGAAAGGAAATAAAAGGTGGAAATTGAGGAGAGAATAGGACGTAGATCTTACGGATTATACCTGCTTCGGAATTGCTCCGCGAAGCTCCCAGTAGTCTTCCACTGTGTTGGTGGCCGAGTATCCCCGAGCCGTCCGTGACCCTCAGCCTGTACAGGAGGAGGAGCAGTGTTGGGTTGCTGACGTTTTGATTGGAACAGCTCAGCAGAGTATGCAGCTTGCTGCAGGAGAACCTGCCTCAGAGGCTGCATGAGGGCGTCGATCCTGGTGGACAGGTCGGCGGCTGTAGTCTGCTGGCTGGTGGCTGCTGCGGCGTTAGAAGCTTGCAATTCCTACAGCTTCTGTGTGAGCAGGCTGCATGTCTCTTCCAGGGCAGCTAGTCGAGCGCCGACGTTCAGGATCTCCGCGTGGAGGTCCTGAATGGCTTCTCGCGTCGCTGCGTCTGTTGAGAGTGCAGGTGGTGAGGCCTCAGTGGTTGATGTCTGCGGTGGAGTGGTGCGGCGGGCAGGAGTTGGTGAAGAAGTGTTGCCCCTTGGGTAGAGAGGGCACTGCGCTTGCCCGGTGAAATGACCTGTGCCACGGCAGGTGGCACAGAACCGGCGGCGACGGCATAGATTGTGCTCAGTGCACTCACAGTAGTGGCACCGCGGCGACGAGGAGCAGGTGTCGGCTGTATGCCCGAAAGCACAACAACGACGGCAGGGCCGGTGACGTTCCATCTTGCTGGCCTCGACGACCAGGAGTTGCCCTAACAAGGGCAGGCCTGACGCCAAGGCAGCGTCGAGGTCCGATCGATCCTGAAGCTCCAGCCTCATGAGCGGTGTAGGTCCCCGGTTGCAAATTATCCTTGTGGCCCTCAAGCAAGAAGGCCACCGCGACTGCACGGCGGTGAGCAGATGCCGGGTGGTAAGGTCCCCAGGGACCCCCCGTACCACGGCTCTGAACAGGGGCGG
This sequence comes from Hymenopus coronatus, assembly GCA_030762935.1. NCBI lineage: Eukaryota > Metazoa > Arthropoda > Insecta > Mantodea > Hymenopodidae > Hymenopus > Hymenopus coronatus. Next base: position 133,882,064 of record CM060894.1, read on the forward strand.
TGGCGACGTGGAGCTGGGTGGAGGCGGTGTCGGCGATGACGGCAACTGCGGCTGCAGCTGCGGCGAGGGTGAGGTGGCGGCCGGCGGCGAAGCAGGGCTTGCCGGGACCGGTAGCGACGGACGTGCTGCCTCCTCGGCAGCTGCCGAGGAAGTGGCGTCGGGTGCTGCCTTAGCAGCGGCGAGTCTGCGCTGTCTCTTCTTGGCCATCTTAACGAGTCGAAGAAGAAGCTCCGAATGCGCCGGCCATTATATATCGATTTCAATTACCCAGAACAGAGGACTGACCTGACGGAAAACAGCGGACAAGACGAAAGACGGCCCTTCGGTCAGCCGGGCCAATCGCAGATCATCACGCGTTCATTGGCCTGGGCAGCGCGGGCCACCTAGATACAGTATATAATGGAACGTATCCCAGCTTGGATTCCGTCCTGGGCACTCGACAACCCAACAGCTGCTGCGGGTGGTGGAGGCTGCCGCCCTGGGGTTCCAGGACGGGGTCTTTACGCCGGGGGTGTCTTTGGATGTTGAGAAGGCCTTCTCAAACACCTGGCGTGAGGGTCTCCTGTTTAAACTCATCCAGATTGTCCTACATACACAATTAATCAACATCATACACAGCTTCCTACACAAACGCACCTTCGTAGTTGCAGTTGCGTGGCAAACATCTACACCAAAACCCCTACGAGGCGGAGTCCCAGGAGGCTCTGTATTATCACCCACCTTGTTTAGCCTTTTTATGGCAGACTTCCCTATGGTGCAGGGCGTCAACATGGCCCAGTTTGCTGATGACGTCCTGCTCTACTGCACTGACAGGAACATACGCAGAGCCTTCAACCCCATACAGAGACACCTCCGTCTCGTCCAGGACTGGTGCAGACAGTGGCGGATGTCCGTTAATCCGGGCAAAAGTCATGCTGTTCTGTTCACCAGAAAACGCCCCGAAATAAACCAGATACCCAACTTTTCCTATCAGGGCCAAAGGATAGAGTGGGGGAATTCCATCAAATCATTCTTGATAAGGGCCTCACTTTTCGTGAACACGTGCGGGGAACGTCGGACAGGGCGAAGGGACTGGTAGCATCCCTTTACCCCGTGCTGGCCTCCCAGATGCCGGTTCACTTAAAGTTACGCCTCTTCAAGGCGCTTATAGTCCCCCTGATGCTCTATGCCTGCGAAGTGTGGGGTATGGCAGCAGACTCCTGGCTTCTCTGGTTACAGCGGGTACAGAATAGAGGACTCCGGTCCATATATTCTGTATGTCGACGTTTCCCTTTGAGGCTACTACATGAAGCTTCGGCCCTCCCATATGTGGAAGATGTTATTAGGTGCCGGGCTCAAAAATTCTACGCCAGATTGGGCGAACATGAGAACGAACTTGTCAGATCTCTGGGGGAGTACTTACCCTCTGAACGCCGAAAGAGGCGGTTCCGGGTTCCCCGCATGGCTTGTGGGCACCCCCGGTAACAACGGCTGTAAAACAGCCAACAGCATAATAGCTGAACAAAGCACTCCCCCCTCCCATTGGGAGAGGTCTATCAAAATTCACCACCTTATTTAAAAAAAAATAAACACCAGCGGAGCAGAGGAAAGGATGCTGCTCCTGAAAATGCAACCGCTCGAGGAGCCTATCAGCGCTACCTCCTTAACACTAACACTCGAAACCTCAACCTTCACCTCATTCTTGTGGTTAAACCCTTACCAGGGTAGGTACACAGCAACAACACCCAGGCTCACCACGAGCCTACCAGACACGCACGCAGCATGCAGTCCCTGATGAAGACCATGGAGTGTGCAATGGTCGAAAGCTTGGATTTTATATACCTGATACGGCTGAATAACATTCGCCGTGAAAGCCTCAAGTCTTACATCAAGACAGTTTATCATTTTTTTTTTAATTATCAAGAATTCGCAAGCAACTGCCAAAGTGCCGTTGAGAATTGCTCCTCACGCTAATCTTCCACCTCATGTACTGCTTCGGATCCACACCACTCTGGAAATGCGAAAGTACATAAAAGGTCGTGTGCCCAATGATCCATAGCAAGGTTTTCTGCCTCCTAAACGGGTGGGGAAAATCCGGACGAAGAAAGGTTTCTGGAGCACAAGTTGGTACTCCTAACTTTCCCAAAAAGCTTATAGCGATGGTATACACAGCAGGCACAGTGGAGCAAGTAGCAACACGATGTAATACAGTATCCAGTTGCTGACTTGTCGGTTAGTCACTCAGGTGAATAGCTGCCAGACGCTGTCGTGTCGGTAGGATATCATGAATTGAGTGACACCAAAGGGAGCGAAGTGCGTACGGAAGGACAGCGCCGCTGAAATTCTTTCAGAGTTGAAAATTCAGATGCAGTGGCGCGACTGGTTCAAGACGCATTGACGGACCTGCGCATACTTGAAGCAGTTCCTGATAGATGCGTTGTGCCAGATGACCTACGGGTTGTGAACAAGAGGGACTTAGGTAACACCATTCCAGAAATATGTTTGTAGGTATCGTAATGAAGCTTGGGTAGAGCGAAGATCCACACTACTACGTAGGTCAACAGTAGTGGACCAAGACTGCAACCACGCGGCAGAAAAAATTGTATGTGTCTTGTATATGTCTCCCACGACTAAGAAACAATGCTAGGCACTCAAAGCCAACATTTATCAGCCCAGTTCCACCTTTTTGCTGAGATAAATAGAAAGTAGAGAGCCCTGCCACATGAACCAAGAAATCGCACATATAATTTGTCTTGCATAGAATTTAGGCAGCCGCAAAACCTAAGCGACAAACCAACACTGGGAAAGTAAGTACATGTGTACCACACATCATCGCTGATAGAGACACAAATCTTGATGATACAGGTCCTTGGCACAGTTCTTTATCCTGCCAACAATGGGTTTCCAATTCAGATGCTGCATTGCTCCCAAGGAAGCTGTGAAGACAACGCCTCAAACTTTGAGTTGGGAAACAATCTGCAGTGGAGGCGTAACCCATCGTCCGAAGAGAAGCTCCTTGGACTTCGGCTCATTGATCTCAAGACCTGAAATAGAACTACAGCTTTGCAAGATACTCCATAAGGAGCGAAGATCGAGCTTATCAGCAAGGACAATGCTTACATCATCAGCAGATGCCAGGGCACTCAGCCTGTGAGTATGTAAGGAAATTTCAGCAATTTTAGTGTGTAGGTGACAAAGAAATGGATTTAAGGCTAGCACAAATAATAGTATAGACGCTGGACATCATTGCCGAACAGAACGACCAATGAGAAACTCACGAGAGAGAAAGTCATTAACCTGCACACAGCTACAGATACCCGTATACAAATATGGGAGGTAGGAGATAAAGACAGCACTGAAGACATGCCATGCTAAACATTTGAATAAAAATCATGACTGACACTATCAAAAACTCGTCAAAGACAACAATATGTGTTTGTAGCCCTGAGTACTGCGGGCAATGGAGTCACGTAAGGCACATAAAATGTCCAAAATGTTGCTTCCCCAGAAGAGGGCGAATTCTCTATGGCAAAACACAAGCCAAAATTTTGTAATTGTAATAAGCAGTTTAATGGGTGAAAAGTCATCAACAAAGAAAGAGTGGAGTTTCTTCTTAACAAGAACTATTACACCTCATTTTTGAGAAGCACAGAGATGTGGGAGCCGTAAGATGGAGTTGAATACTGCAGTTAAGTCGTCACCCAACAGACCACAAAATTGACGGTAAAACTCCATGGGTAAACCATCTTGGCCAGGCGTTTTGGAGTTCTTTCCCTGACGAAGAGCACTATACTCTTCAGTTTTGCAGGGGCCTACAACTGACCGAGGGAGAGGGGTGTAGGTTTACAGACGTCGAAGAGGGGCAGTGAGTGGATTTCAATTGTCTCCCGCTGGAAAATCCTTTCAAGAAAAGAGCGAAAGTTACGACTAATTGATGGCTGCGTCGTGTACTGTTGTCCATCTTCATCCTGCACCTTGAGTGTGAGACTGGAACGACGTTGTTTGTACGTCTGTATAAGACGATAAAGATCCTCACCGAGTTATTGAGGTGACTTCTAATCTGTAAGCCTTCCATGCGCTTCCTATAAATACTTAAGATTTGGCCTTGTTGAAGTTGGAGCGCGCAGGAACGGCACCTGCCGTCCATTGGTATTTCCTGAAGATCCCACAGACACCGGAAGAAAAACTGCAAGGTGTGTTCTTCATCCCTCATATTTACATACCTTTAAAGAAACGTCGCAAACAAGGCTTGACGTACAGGTCCCACAAATCGGCTGTAGCGCTGAAGTGAGACTTCTTTCGGGACCAGCACTTCCATAAGGCTGCTAATTCTTCCGTCAGAGCATTGAGCTTAAGAGAGGTGGTGTTACGTTTCCAGTAGTAAGGAGAGACGCAAGTCAATTATGAGGACAGCAAAATGGTCTGAAAAGGATAGTGGCACATGAGCATGGAACTAACATTTCCAGTAAGTTCCTCAGATAGATAGAAACGATCCAGACGAGAGGCAGAGTTAGCAGTGACATAGGTAGGTGCAGCCAATCCTTGTCTCAACAGCCATGCATCCTTCATACGGAGATTAGCCGTCAACTGTTGCAAACTGGCGCTGGGTCGGTAGGCCCCAAAACAATCTTCCGGTCGAAGAACGCAGTTGAAATCTCCACCTAAAATGTGGTGACGAGGCAGAAGAAAATAGGGTAAGTCAAGGCGAAAAAAAATCTTGCCTTTCCTTACGTTTGTTACTGCTTGAAGGCGCATAGATATTAAAGAAGGCATAGTCCTGATAGATACCATATCCCGAGGGAAGACTTTCAATGGTCTGAAGATCAATTGCAGATTTTGTGAGAAGTGCCGCACCCCGGCGTTCTGTCCCCACGTTAACATGTACTGCATAATGACGTAAGGAAGAAAAATCGGTGATGGTAACTTCTTGCAAGAGCAAAATATCAACGTCACAGTCATAAAGACAGCGCTTTAATATAATTTGGTCGGTGAAGAACTGCCAGTGAAGTTTGCTGTGGCAACAAGTAAGGAACGACTCACACAATGAAACTGACAGTTAAATTTGTGATTCTCGTGTACTGAAAGAGCGCAACAGAGTTGCTTCTACTCCTGCCTTACGAAGGAGAGGAAAATTAAGTTTGCTGTCCTGATGCTTTTTCCGACGCTTATTCGCAGAACCAACCACTAGGACTTCGATACATGTCTCTTCCCGTGGTGGCCCTACAGATCCGTTTGCTGAAAGGGATTCTGCTTCCATTGCATCAATCCAATTGCCATCACTCAAAGTGATATCTGAGCTTGAGGAATTTGCGGTGTCTGTCCCTGCAGCACCAAGAGCAGTGTCGTTGCCATAAGTACCAGCAAACCACTCGTTCCAGCAATCACAGTAGCATCACCAGCAGGATGTGGCACTCGGGCAGATTGACCAGGCAACTTAGAATATTCTTCAGGGTGTTCGTCAGTAGAGTCGGTTTCCGAGTCCGAAAGAGCCATGGGTTCTACTGTGGTAAGGCTGCAGATGTCTTCCATCACTACAGTAGACTGTGCAATGCGAGCACGCTGCTCTTGTATCAACGACCCGCTGGAAAAGGGCAATGAAGATAGAGGTACAGAAGACTCGATGTCCATTTGTGTCGCATTGTCCGCGGGACAAACAACCGTTGGGGCGTCCACAACAGGCAAGGTAGAAGGTTGTTCTACTGGAACGGTATCGTCAGATACATCAGGCGAAGAGCTGGACTGCTTAAACAGGTCACTAAGCAGAATGCGCTACCGGGGTTGAACGCCGCCGAATACCTCGATTAGGGCACGCGTGCAGGAGATGAGAAGAACTGCCACACGAGTAGGAAACCTGTGCTTGCCTGGGGTAAGTTACATAAGCCGCGTGACCAACAACATACATATTGGCGGGAATCGTTTTGTCTATCTGCATATAAGCAATCCTGATTCCAGTTTCCACAAGAAAACAGTAGCGATTTGTCCAATTCTCCCTTTCCAGTGGCCTCACTTTCTCATACTATGTGTACACAGTCATTGGGTATTTCAAGTGGAATATTCAGAACACGTACAGTAGTTAGTTCTTCTGCGGGTGTAATGTTTACAATTGTAATTGTCCCATTTGACAATTCAATTTGAGACTCACCCATGTGACGTTGGAGGTAGCCGCTGTAAACTGCTTCGGTCGTAAATTTAATGTAAACTGCATTTTGTTTCCCTACCAATTGAATAGGTAGTACGTCAGAATCCTTTACATGCAACACTGCATAGATCCAGCGATGGATATCCATTGCAGATGGGCGTTAGTCTTTCTTTTTAAATGTAGTCTTTAATGTATTTTGACGTACATATCTAGTTGCCATCGTGTACACAAAAAGTACCTGATACAGCAAAGAAAAACACTCGAAAAAAACCCGGCAAGTATGACGTAATAACCTCACCTACACTGCGTTTTAAGGTTACTCAGACAGTCACAACCTACCCAGGCGGCACCCTAACCGCGACTATCCTCACCACTTCCTCGTCCGTAGCCGAGTGGCTAGATCACTCGCCTCTCATTTAAACGGCCCAGGTTCGATCCCAAGCAAAGCAAAGCATGTGAGATTTGTGGTGGACAAAGTGGCCATCACATTCCACCGGTGCTCCATCTTCATTCCATGTATCACCAGTGTCATCGCCTGCGCTGCAATAGTAGTTCAACACTATAAAAAATACTTTTTCCATTTTTAACCTGAGTTTCATAATTAAAATTATAGAAACACTAAATTATTTATGTATTACCTGAGAAAGATTAGTCAGCTCATAGATTGGACTCTCAGTATGATTAAAAGGGTAAACTGCATTCAGTGTCAAAATGCGATCTTTGTGCATAGTCAGACGAAAAATGCAGTAAACACCGTGCAGAAGTGTTCCTGTGATTGTTAGAAATAAAATGACAGATAGTATTACAGGTATGAGAGTAGCCATTGTATGGTGGCCAGTGAGAGGATCCCATTTTGGAACATCATTCCACGTGAAATATTCTGTAAGTTTCATGATTCTTTCCAAATGTTTTCTGCGCAACCTGCAACATACAACTGCATATTAACTGAAAGGAACCTGATGTCATTTAAAATATTCTAATAGCTAATTCCTAAGAAGTGAAAACAACAAAAGGTATTTTAACAATAGCCACATTAATCATGAGGATGATTGTAAATATATTGTAAAATTCAAAATTGCTTTCCTTAAAATATTCTAAGTCTAACAGCTAAGTTCTTAAGAAGATAAAACAATAAAAGGTATTTTATCAATAGACATATTAATCATTACGATAACTGTAGACATATCTATTCTGAACTTAAAAACGGCTTTCCTCTGGACACATAGTTATTGTATTCTATAGGATAACATAATACAGCTATTATTATTATTATTATTATTATTATTATTATTATTATTATTATTATTATTTTATTTAATACGTACAGCGAAGCCTCAATAATTCAAGTCATTCAATTTATAATCCAACCATAAAAAGAAGAAAAAAAAAATAAAGAAGAGCAGTGGCCCTGCGGTGACCATTCCGATTGTTATAGTTTCTAAGCAAGCATTTGCAAATTAATGAACAGGCTTACCCTGATAAAATTACAACTGATAGTACCATAAATTAAAGAAATAAACATTGAGAACAAAAAATCACAGGTAACAGTGCACATTAAGAGACAAATATTAAGCATAAAAATTGCAACTGGTAATCGTTTACATTAAAGCAACAAATGATAAAGATAAACATTGTATCTATATGTTAATAGTTTAGTTTGAAGGATTAGTTATTGTGTATTAGTAGCAGAAGTATGGCGATCTTAATTATAAGTAACTTTGCCGCCTTGTAAAAACATGTGTTTATCAGGTAATTCATGTGCAAACAGGGTTTCTCCCCCTCGCCCTCCCCTCACATTCCTTTAGTGGTCTGCTAATAGCGCTTACATATTTACCCAATTAGATCCGCGTGTCAATTAGAGATGACAAAAGCGATAAGCAGTGTTCACATTTGTTCTCAATTAGAGGCGCTAAACATTGTTTAAATTTTTTTTCAATTGCAATATTATGTCATTTGGTTAGCACTTGACTGTCATTAACTAATTAACCACTAAAATAAACCATTTTGCTCTAGCTCTGGGAATTGGATAGATACAAAACACATTTGGGGATCATTTCCATCTGAAATTTAAGCGAGATTGCATTTCTACAATTGGATTTAACCTATCTCCATGCATATAAGTTTTGATTATAATTGAATTAATTAAGCTGCGAAAAATCCGCGGTTGGTTTGAGTCGCGCCACTTACTTATTTCGGTTTTCAAAGAACATAAATTGAATAAAATAAACTGTCATGGACTTTCAATCTGAATCTAAATAGTATACCAATCTGAATCAGCGTAAACCAATATGGCGACAAGCGGAACAGATGGCCATAACCCAGATGTTTTAAAGCTTCATCGAAAGAGCACTGGGCCTAATAGAACTGTTTTTCTTATTCAATTTTCAATTCTACAAATGAAATTACGTATTTTTGCTCAGAAAACAATTTCCGAGTGGAATATAAAAACCTAAGTTTTTACAAGATATGCCTGACCCTCCAAAAAGAATTTTCTAAAGCAATTAACACAAAAAAAAAAAAAACTTTAATTTAACTTATTTTATTGGCAGAAATATTCCTCATGCAATAGAAACCATTGCGAGCACCAGCGTTTCCCGAAATGACACATAAACATCTGAAAATGAATAACAAGCACTAAAAATGTAATTATCTGGTTATCTGAGCATTGAACGCTGAAAGGAGCCCCGCCGTAACTAGGCTATTGATCTTGGAGTCCTGAGATCGAGTTGAAAATACTTAAACACTTGATACACTGCTGAACAGCTTGCAGAGGTTCAATTTCGTATATTGCTGTTGCTTCAGATGGCTTACGTTAATCTTTAATCCTGTTTAGGGCCTATAATAATTCAGATGAATACCTCGAAGAAACTTTATTTAATAAAATTACGTTCAATGATTTAAGTATATACAGATGTGCCTGTTCGAACAACATTTTTCAACAATATTATACGAGAAAAGGTAATCCTTACAAACCAGGACAAATGTTTGAACACAGCTATTAGTACACGAGAACAATTGTGCGAATACATTATTGTTGAAGAGCTTTGTTGCTATTCTATGTATAACATTCATTTTAAGATTAGTGCATAGTCCTCAATAATATTATGAGGCGTACTAACGAAGAAAGTGAATAATGTTGCATTTAAGATTCTAAACACTTCCTAGCCTAGCAGACAAGTTTCGATACCCGGCTCACATAAATTTCTCTTCCTATTCCACAAAATATTTTTGCAAAGCCTATTGTTATGGAGATATAAACAGGCTAATAACTTTATAAAAAAACACTGGTTCGATTCCCGTCTTTTCATGAGAGGGCATTTTAAGATTTCTTATGCACTGACACGTTAGATAAAATAACCTCGGAACGTATAAATAATGCACCATGAACAGACCTCCCACTCTGATAAATATGAAGGCGGTTTGACAGCTACACTTAAACGACTTCAACAAATAATGACATCGGCGTCCGCACTATTCGAAGTTTCTACAAACACTTAAAAGCGTTGTTAAAAGCCTCTAACGCAATTAACATGCACGAAATTGATTTTTGATATCTACTGTCGATAACGCCATGATGACAATATGATTTAGCTGGAGAGAACACACGAAATGAAACGTATATGCAAGACAATGAATGCTAGGGAATGATAAATATAAATTTTAACTTAAATGTGTGTTTCCAACAATCCTTTAACGAAAACGGGGGGCTACCAAAATGTGTACTATCATAGTCATTTTTCATAAATTAAGCCGATGTCTCACGGTCAAAATTTGGTCCAAAAATTGTTTTACAATGTGAACGTTGTATGCAATTTCTCCATTCCATTCTCACGGGAGTGTGTATTGGTCCAAATATTTCTCGCATGCACATGAACAGCTGATGGAAAATGGTGGAGTTGCTGATCCACAATTATTTACGTTCGCTGTCGCAAGCTTAGTTTATCTATCTATTGCAAGAGCATATTATAATAGAAAGAAAAAATCAATAAAGAGGCGTTGGTGGGCTAGACCAGGGCTGGAACGTAGGAATGCAGGCCAAGGAAGAGGTGTACTACATATGCTGCAAAATGAACTCGTTTCTGACTCTAAAATTATTTTAACTTTCTTACAATGGACGAAAATTTGTTGCTGTCCGTAGTTGAGGCAAAAATCACACGCCAAGACAAATATAAGGCAGTCCATACCAGCAAATCAAAGATAAGTCCACGTTTTTATATTTTTGTTGAGAAAAGAAGGTTAGGTACAAATGGATTCGATAAAATACATTTTCAGGGGTTATAAATACCCGAGTCATTATATCATAAATCTCTGCCGCACAAAAAAATGTGTAGTTCAACAATAGCTCACCTACTATAACTCTATTATTTAGGACAGAGTCTACAAGATACAGCAAAGTTTCACACAATCATATGGGCGGGAAGGAAGACCCAGCGCTAGCTGCCATCTTATTACGTCATTACCACCAGGTCGCTCATTGGTTTGGACCAAAAATTAGAAACCGTTGTATCCTGTTGTAGCAAGCTGGAATTGGACCACAAAATAGGTCGGAAATTGTAAACAATGAAACTATCCGATGTAATTTGTAGTTTGAATAATATTAGACCAAAATATACGACCCTAGGACATCAGCTTAATAAATAGGAGATTTTAAAGCATATAATTCTGGTAAAAACGTTTAGGTCAATTTCATGGGGAAATAACATTCTTCTATTTATGTTTTAGGTATTCTTAAGTGGTAGAAAAATAGAAATAACAATAAATCTGATGCATACCGTTCACATAATTTTCTTTACATTTCTATAACAAACTAGAGTTTTTTGTTTGGTAGTGTATAACGCCCGCTTTTACTGCTATGGCACCGCAGGTGACGACACTGATGATACATGGAAGGAAGATGGAGCACCGGTGAACTGTTTTCATATATCTCTCTTAATATACAAAAGAACACATAAAACTGGATACACTCTTGTTACAGTCCATGAAATATGAATGAGATTGTTTTGATGTTTGCAAAACTCATTATTGGTTATGCGGTATTTTGTGTACAGGAAAACAGTCACCAACATTTACATGAAAGAACGATATATATCAATGCGGTTAAAAGGCATTTTGCGCAATATATGAAAGAAGGTTTACGAAAGTAACTGCAAAGGCGACAGGAAGTCTCTTGAATTTCCACAAAGAGAGAGACAGAGACAGAGAGAGGGAGAAAGAGAGACAGAGAGATAAGGAGAGAGAGGGAGACAGGGAGAGACGGAGAGAGACAAAGAGAGAAAGAGAGAGAGAGAAAGAGAGACAGAGAGAGAGACAGAGAGACAAAGAGAGAGAGAGACAGAGGGAGACAGAGAGAGAGACAGAGAGTGAGAGACAGAGAGACAGAGAGAGACAGAGAGAGATAGAGACAGAGAGAGACAGAGAGACAGAGGGAGAGACGGAGAGACAGAGGGACAGAGAAAGACAGAGAGAGAGAGATGTTATCGATAAAACTTGTTCCATCCGGCATGGACGTGAGGTGACACGTATATTTCATACACATTCATCTTCGCCTTTTCTATCCAATTTGTAGGTGCTCTGGAAACCTATTATTGTATAAATAATATTTCAAGGGCCTACTTGACATATTTCCATGTGTGGGTTATCTGAGCATTGAGGAAACTGCAAGTGATAGCGTTTGCTGATAAGCAATACTGATTGTTTTCTTAAATCGCAAGATTCAATTCAGTGTGCTACTTATTATGCACGATTAAACGTGCCTATAATAATGACTTCAATCGCCAAGAATAGTGAAAAGAATGACATGCTAAATGGATAACGGGTAAACTTGCAGCCATGCACTTCTAAGCGTAGTATTGATTACATTTGAAAACACCGCTTTTATGGCTCATATATTTTCATTTAAATAATTAATAGACGAAAAGAAATGTTAGGTACTTCTTTCTCATATACTCATTAAACGTGCCTATAATAATGACTTCAATCGCCAAGAATAGTGAAAAGAATGACATGCTAAATGGATAACGGGTAAACTTGCAGCCATGCACTTCTAAGCGTAGTATTGATTACATTTGAAAACACCGCTTTTATGGCTCATATATTTTCATTTAAATAATTAATAGACGAAAAGAAATGTTAGGTACTTCTTTCTCATATACTCATTAATCGCAATAAGCGAAGCATTCATTCGGCACAAGCGATTTTAATAATGTATTTTAGTTTAGAAAGCTAAAATCTTCGTATATTCCAGGTTTTAAATACCACTGAAAAATAAATGGAAATATTTTCCTTCTTTAAACCACTTTTAATAGCGCTTGAAATTTACTATTACTATTATTACTATCATCATTATTATTATTACTATTACTATTATTATTACCACTATTAGCATTACTATTATTAGTATTATTATCACCATCATTATGATTATTGTTGTTATTGTTATTATTATTGTTATTATTATGATTATTATTAGTATTATTACTATTATTACTATTTCTAGTATTATTATTACTATTATTAATATTATTATTATAATTATTATCATTATTATGGTTATTGCTTTATCATTATTAGTATTGTTATTATTATTATTAACATTTGAGGAGAGATTTCGCTGATAATGACTTCTTCGAGCGACAGGTATTTTGAAGGAGGAACGCGGCCGGATTCAATTCCCGGCAATACCACATGGGTACTATGCCACTCCATTAGACGAATGAACGAAAAGTATGTGCGAATAGAGGTAAGTACTTATTCACTCGTGGCATGCAATCAGAATGTACATAGTAGGCAGAGAAAACATTATATTATGTGTATGTTCATATAACTCAAAAATGTGATGGTAATATACCAATCGCTAGAGAAAAGCAGTTCAAATGTAGCACGTCAGAGTTTTATTTTTGTGCTGCTTCCATTTAATAATTATAGCAAGTATTTATTACATTACACGTAAATAAGTGTTTTGAAGACCCCTTAACCAACCAAAAGCATTTTCAGATAAATGTTAGCGGGTGTATATCATAGGATATATCATTTAAAATTATTTGCTCTTTGGAGATTTCATACTTAGTCGAAAAACCATCGATAGAAAAACTAGTTTCAGCCTTCTTTAATTAAAAAAATAAACAGGCTGATCCTATTCACAACCAATTAGGTTCAAAATTTTCATGCAATGGCACAACACATTGTGGAAATTCCTTCAGGCCTGCCTTCCCAGAAATCTCTGCATGCAGTTCATGTTTTAGTGTCTAAGGCCTCTCTTTATGACACTCTTCATATATAGAACTAATTAGCAAGCGCTTACAGCACACAAACCCCGATGTAATAAATGCCAAAAATACTTAGGATGCCACAGTCGGGGTAGGTAGTAGAGTTCAAGACATTTTCCAAAATCGCCACAAGTGCAAATAAACTACAGAGCAACGAGTCGAACTTAACTTAACCTAGCATAACCTAGCCATCACAAACTATCCATAATATAAACGTATTAGATTCCAATGCTTAAAAGTAATGAATTTCTAGGAGTCGAGGCCTTTCATTCCATTTCACGCTTCCACTAAAGAATTTTTAATTCCTATTATATCACACTGAAAAGAATAGCTCAGGTGGACGCTGGATCAAGATTTGACTATAGAATTCCATTTCGACATGTATTTTACGTTAAAAGCATATAAAAGAGAAGGAAATGGAAACTAATTTCAAGTAGATTGAATAAACCGACAAAGCAATTTAAATCGCCACATCTACAACCATCAGTTCCAATCAGATCTGCAATCAACACAAGAAACAATGTTAACATTCAATACACTTTAGCTATATTATGTTGCGAATACATGATTTGACAAATAATACAACTTAATGTATAACAACAATATATCGTTGCTAAACACCAGATATCAGCATAGGCGCGATACAATATGAATCCAAGTCTAGGATAAGAAAAAAAATGAGTGTTTCCCAACATGCTCAACCTATTATATACACATATTGCATCAAGTCCTTTAAAAATATAATTACACAGCGAAAATAACTCGAGATATTTCTCACAGTCAGTTAACTTTCAAGATGCAGTGCTGTTAGATTCTTATATGCTCTTTTTATAACTTGGAAATATATTTTAGCGCTATATAATGATGATGATGATTAGTTTTATTTCATATTTCAGGAACAACAGACACAACACTAAACCTTCATTCAAGACAAAAACTAAATTGCAATGCAAAAATCAGAAGGAGACATTACATCAAAACAAAAACATTGAACCGCAAAGGAAATAGCAGTCAAAAGAATATGCAAAACCTATCATCATCGCAGAGACCACAATCGCCAAGCAAACTAATGCATTCTTGTATTGTAATCAATACAAGAATAAGATCTCAGCAAAACGACTGCCTAAGCACATACCAAAAGTGAACAGGATAAATGTCTAAAATAGAATTTTATTAATTCATCTCCAAATATTCATTCGATATAATATATATATATATATATATATACACATATTGGAAGTATAATCTAATTTCAAATGCTAACACACGTAATGCTCTAATTGAACGTGTGCCATAACATTGAATTATTTCGATTTTATTAATCTATATTAATGCTTTCATTATAGAGGAAAGTATATCTCACACCCTCGTTACTTGAGTTAAACAAAGTTAATTTCACAGATCATTAATTACTCTATTGTTCCAGGACTAATACTGATCTATTAACATACGTGTTTATTATGTAAAATTACAAACTTAACCTAACTCATAACGCTAAAATCCCAGTCCTTTTCAGACAATCTAACTATAAGACATGTGTTAGCATGATAAGCGAAAATGTGGTGAATAACAATCTCCATCGACATCTGCATGACAATGAATTGTGATAGAAAACCGAAGGAAAAGCAACGCACCTCTGGAAAAAATAATCTGGAAACGTTTAACCTAAGCTAACGTATCATATTTTTGTGAATACCCAGCAATTCATTAATTACACCCCATAATTCATTGTTTGCTCAACGATATAGGATAACCATAACATATTCTAATCTAACTGTGCCTAAGCTAAAGTAATCTCTCACCATATCTGACGTGAATACCCAGCATTATTAATCAACAATTAATTAATTACACCCCCATAGTACATTATTTGCACAATAATATACGATGGACCTTATCTATTCTAACCTAGTCTAACCTAACCTAACTTAAACTTACCTATCATCTATCGTGGACTTAGTGTAGTAATTACGTCAAATGATTGTCACTTCATTAATTACATGCATTAATTGCACAAATTAATTACGTCAACGTAATTCATTACTTCCACATCAATATAGGAAGGGTCTGATCTATTCTAACCCTAGTCTAACCAACTTAGCCCAAACTAACCTACCGAGTGATCTTTGTTGTTCGCTGCTTGCGAATACATTAACAATCGTGGCCAATTTACAAGAGAATTTGCATTGCCATAAGATGAGCTGCATGTTTTACCCATGCTGCTTGCACGGACCACATTTCTGTCTTTTTCCTGTATATACCACACACTGCATCTCTCTTCTTTTTGACAGTTGTGCAAGTTCACCATATGGTACATACAGGGGTATCCCAGAATGTTTTCGCATAATTAGAAGTGCTGTAATACCACAATGAACTCGTAATGATTAACTAACGACCGAGGTAGAATATTAAAAGCTTCATAATATTCATAAGTTACAACAAAAACAAATACCAATGCAACGAGAGATTTAACACACCACATTGCAAATCATTTCCTAGGGTTCTACACTTAAATTACAAAAAAAAAAAAAAAAAAAATGTTTAACACTGCTAATTTAACAAGTCAATGCAACATATGCCAATCATAACCTAAACATCAGAATGATCACTTACAACATAACACAACAATCACGTTAAGTACCGAATGCAGAGAAACCATTGTTATTACATGTTGGTCTTCCAATAACCTTTAAGTCTTGGAGAACACCTCAAATTGGGTACATGTTTTACAAAAACACGACACTCTCATCGATGAAGAAAAGGTCAGATAAAGACAGGTAGTTCGGTTATTTTTTTTTAAACATTTATCCAAAGTATTCTCCAAGACTTAAATGATATTGGAAGATGAAAATCTAATAAATGTCTGCCATTATTAATGTATTCATAATATATTCTCTCATTCGGATTTAATGTGATTGCTTGCGTTATGTTGTAAATGATCACTCCAATATTTAGGCTATGATTGGGATATGTTACACTGACTTGTTAAACTAGCAGTGTTAAACATTTTTTTTTGTAATTTGAGTATAGAACCCCAGGATGTGATTTACAATGCAGTGTGTTAAATCTCTCATTGTATTGGTGTTTGTTTTTATTATAATCTATGAATATTATGCATGAATATGATTTTTTTAATATTCTTACTCGGCTATTAGTTAATATTTGCGAGTTCATTGTGATACTACAGCACTTCTAAATATGCGAAAACATTCGGAGAGACCCCTGCATGTAGCATATTGTGAACTTGCACAGCTATCAAAAACAGGAGATATGCAGTGTGTTCTATATGCAGGGAAAAGAAAATTATAAACCAGGTCCGTGTCAGCAGCGTGCAGATCATCTTCTTATAGTAATGTAAATTCGGTAAATCGGCTACGATTGTTAATGTATTCGCAAGCAGTGTACAGAATACACTCAATAAGTTAAGTTAGGCTGGGTTAGAATAGGTTAATTGTTGTTCAAATAATGACTTATGGGGATGTTGAGTCTAATGCTAGGTATTCATGTGAGATATGATGAGAGGTTAGGTTAGTTTAGGCTAGTCTTGTTTAGCTTAGTCTGGGTTAGAATAGGTTAATTGTTGTGCAAATAATGACTGATGCGGATGTTGAGTCTAATGCTAGGTATTCATGTGAGATATGAAGAGAGGTAGGTTAGTTTAGGTTAGTCTTGTTTAGGTTAGGCTAGGTTAGAATAGGTTAATTGTTGTGCAAATAATGACTTATGCGGATGTTGAGTCTAATGCTAGGTATTCATGTGAGATATGAAGAGAGGTTAGGTTAGTTTAGGTTAGTCTTGTTTAGGTTAGGCTAGGTTAGAATAGGTGAGGTCCATCTTATAGTGTTGTGCAGATAATGAATTATGGGGATTTATTAATTAATTGTTGAGTCTGATGTTGGTTATTCATGTAAGATATGATGAGAGCTTATAATAGCAAGGCAAGGTTAGCTTAGGTTAAACGCTTCCAGATTATGCAGATTGTTATTCACCACGTTTTCGATGATCATGTTAAAATGTATCTTATAATTAGTTGTCTGAAAAGAACTGGGATTTTGGCGTTATGAGTGAAAATAATAAAACATCTGTTGATTCTAAATGCTATTTATTAAGAAAATATGCAATGCATTGTGATATTACAGTTTTTAGGTTAAGTTTGTAACTTCACATAATAATCACGTAGACCAGTATTAGTCCTGGTACAATAGAGTAATTAATGATCTGTGAAATTAAAATAGCTTTACCTTTGTTTCAATCAGGTAGCATGCATATTAAAAGTTAATATCTAACGAGGGTATAAGATATTCTTGCCTCTATACTAAAAGCAATATTAATAACATATATATATATATATATATATATATATATATATATATATATATATTCAATGTTATGGTACGCTTTCAATTAGAGCGTTACGTGTATTAACACTTAACATTTTATTATGCTTCCTACGTGTATGTATGTATAGATATATATATATGTATATATATAATATCAATATTTGGATTTGAAATAATTACATTATATTTTTAGACGTTTATCTTGTTCGCTTTTGATGTGCGCTTGGGCTGTCGTTTTGCTGAGCTCTTATTCTGTATTGCGATGTTTGCATTAGTTTGCTTGGCGATAGTAGTGACCGTGTTAATGATAGGTCTTGCCGCTATTTGCTTTGCGGCTCGATGCGTTTTCTTTAGAGGTAATGCAATTGCATTGCAATTTGGATTTTGTCTTGGGTGAAAATTTAGCGGCGTTTCTGTTGTGTTTTGCTTTCTAGTGGATTCTTCAGTTCTATTCTTTGAATCAGGATTGGTCTGTTGAGTACCTTAACTAAATCAGCTAGTGCTGCTTTATACGCTTAGTCAACACCTATTACATTAGCATTTGGATCTTCGATCAGCTTTTTAATATGTATATCTGTGTGTGTGTGTGTGTGTGTGTGTGTGTGTGTGTGACACTAAACTTAAATAACAGGTCCTTCCCGTTAATGAACGTTTAATCGGTAGTTTATATAGGAAACCAATAAAAGGAATACCTCGAACCCTGATATACACCTGCTAACATTTTTTCTGAAAACGCTTTTGGTTAAGAGGTCTTCAAAACACCCATTTTCCGTGGCAATCGATTTTTGGATGTAATATAATACTTCCTCTACTTTTTAAATGGAAGGGGTACAGAAAATAAAACTCTGACGTGTTACATTTGAAATGTGTTTCTCTAATAATTGGTATTTTACCATCACATTTTTTTTAGTTGAAATGTTTACAGGTGCACGAACATACATACATACATACATACATACATACATACATACATACATACATACATACATACATACATACATACATACATAAACCTGTTTCAGAACATTCTATTTCGGATACAGAGGGCCTCAAACGTATATTTCAGTGAAATTTCGGTCTTGAAATAATT
The DNA here is from genome assembly GCA_030762935.1 of Hymenopus coronatus. Classification (NCBI taxonomy): domain Eukaryota; kingdom Metazoa; phylum Arthropoda; class Insecta; order Mantodea; family Hymenopodidae; genus Hymenopus; species Hymenopus coronatus. The sequence goes on from CM060894.1 coordinate 133,900,877, forward strand.
GGATGTAATACAATATCTTCTCGATGTGCTAGGCACTAAATAGAGAAAGTAAAACTGCTTTTTGGGCACAGGGGACCTGAGCCTCTGGTGAAATCTCTGTATCGAAATGTTTGGTAGAATACAACACCTTTACTATCCACCATGTGCTAAATAGAGAAAGTAAACATGCCTTATTTGGTCGCATAGGACATCAAAACATACTTTCGGTGAAATCAGTTCATTTTGGGCTTAATACGTCTTCTCTCATCAAAGTTCTTAGCTTTTCACGGCCCGTGTCAATACTAGCTGTAGTATAATCCGGGCTTGTGGGCCGTGGTCTACTAGACTGCTCCTACGTTCAGTAGAGTACTTCGACCTCGCCGCTGCCACCGAAGATGTCTGCCGAGTCGCAGACGAAACGTCTGGGAAGGAGGAGCCCAGTAGACCACGGCCCACAAGCCCGGATTATACTACAGCTATAATATCTTCTTTGCCTACTATGTACTTGTTAATGCATGCCATGAGTGTATAACTATTTACCTCTATTCGGAGATAACTGTTGTTCATTCTTCTGGTGTAATGAGGAGTGGTATAAGACTGAAATCTTGCTGATGTATTCTTGGATTTTGAATTTCAACGCCTTCCTCTTCCAAAATGCCTGTCGCCTGAAGCATTCACTATCAGCGAATACCAATAATAATAATAATAATAATAATGATAATAATAATAATAATAATAATAATAGTAATAATAATAGTTACAATAATAATAATAATAATAATAAATAATAATAATAATAATAATAATCAGGGTTTCCCGCTGGTTTTGCGCTTTGGATTAAATGCGGATTAAAGAAGGTAAAGTTGTCAGTGTGTTCTTTAAAATCCGGAATAATCGAAGAGTTTAGCTTTATAAGCTAAAAAGCCTAATTAAAATACTTCTGCCCGAGTGAAATCTTCGCTTAGTGCGATTAATGTATATATATAATGAAGAATTAGCTAACATTTGTTAAAGTTAATTTGTTTTCGCTCATTAATTATTTTATATGAAAAAAAAAAAAACATGAGCCTCAAAAGTAGTGTTTTCAAATGTAAGTAATACACTTAGAAATGCATGTCTGCAAATTAGCAGACCAGTAATCCGATTAGCACATCGTTCATTTTATTATTCTTCAAGATTGAAATAATTATTTTAGCCACGTTTTAATCGTGCACACTTAATTGAATATTCCGATTTACTTACTTACCAGCCATGATTGATGGGTAGTCCTCTGCTGTAATTTTGTGCTTAAAACGAGCAAACGCTGCCACATGCAATTTCCTCGGTGCTCAGAAAACCCACACATATGTCAAACGGCCCTTGAAATATTATTAATAAAGTAATATGGTTTTCAGAGCGCCTGCACTGTACAATGTTGAAACTGGGTAGAACAGGTGAGGTAAATTTGTATGACATATATGTGTCATTTTATGTCCGTGCCGGATGGAACAAGTTTTATCGATAACATCTCTTTCTCTCTCTCTCTCTCTCTCTCTCTCTCTTTGTGGAAATACCAGAGACTTCCTGTCGCCTCTGAGAGTTACCTTGGTAAATATTCTTTCATGTACACAAAATACCGTTTAACCTCATTGATATACATACCTATATACATCGTTCTTTCATGTACATGTTGGTGACCTGTTTTCTTGTACACAAAATACCGCTTAACCGATAATGAGTTTTGGAAACATCAAGAAAATCTCATTCATATTTCTTGTGCTATTTCAAGAATGTATCCAGTTAAATGTAGTGGTGGCCGGCCTTTAAGGGTACAGGGGCACGTGCCGTCCCTACAACAATTTCAGACAATAATTTCTCCACTATATTATTAGGTAAAATGCTATTATCTATAACACATTTTGTATACATTTAAAGCTACTATGCACACTGGACAGTTATAGTGAAGATGGCTTTCGGAAATAGTAACTAGTTGCATTTTTCGGACACAAGCAATTTTGTGGTCATCCTATGCACACGCGCTGAAGATGCAGTTAATTTGTTGGTGCGGGGTTCAAGGGGCCGAGAGGGAAAGGTTCTCTTAGGACACGAAAACCTCTGTGGTCATTTGCTGCGCATGCGCAACGAGAAAATAAGAACCGACAATAAGCAAAAATTAAAGTTTGAGTCAAATCCCTGACAAAAATATTTTGCCAAAGATTTCTTCGCGTGTAAGGGTAAACAATAAGAAACATTTCTTAAGTTTGATGTCTTCTTATTTGAAAACAAAGTTGATCTATAAACCTCCCGAACGAAATATTCTCTCCTCTCTGCCAAGCAGACGATAAGGTACGCTCGTGTGCCAACACTCAAGGCGTACAAGCAGTGTGTTGGTAATTACCCTAAGTTTATTGGGAAATATATTCGCGATACCTTTGACGCTTTACTTGAAAACAGAAGAAGGCAAAATAACCAATAGTTATTGAAATTATGGACGTGAACAAATAGTAAAATGGATCTTACTTCGAGAGGTGATTAGTGGCTAGTGTTTTGAGAATGAGTGCTGAGAGTTACAATATCCACCTTAAGAGTAAACTGATAAGCACTGGTGAAACAGTGCCATGAATGTATTTCACGTGTTAATGAAACATAATCCGAATACGCTGGAGAATAGTTTGGTGAAATTATCTGCAGAATAATATACCCATTTATCAGTTGCTAGCGCTCAAAGAAACGGCAGTGTTAGAACTCGCCTTAAGAGGGAAACTCCTAAACATTGTTACGAAAGAAAGGCGATGGTTTGTGAAGTATACAATTGCTTATAAAGAAAATGCTTAAGACATTAAATCACGATCGCGATCTACTTTACTTAAAGGGTAGTTTCCACAAATTTCTGAGAGAAAAGCGAGCTTCGTTTGTGAAAAGAAACATGGTGAACACTGCAATTGACATACATAAGCTATTAAAGTTGTGTAAGGTAGTATTGAAGACGGAATCGAGTGCATCAGCTGTTAAGACGAGCTGTGCATCAATTTACAGCAGGATCTCCTCTCTGATAATGTTGTTGACATATGGTAAACAGTGAAAGTGACGCTTTGTGTTCAAATTTCTCGGAACATGTGTTCAGTTTCTGACTGAAATCAAAGAGTTATGGAAGTATTTTTCAGGCAAACGATCGAAGGATGGACTTCATCTACAAACAGAAAGTTTAGTGCTAATATACAAATTAGCATTTCATTTCTACTGATAGCTTTTAGTATCCACTAATTTTAGTCTGTAGTCATCCGTGATCTAGAGGTAACATGCTAGACTCTGGTTCTCAAGGTCGCGGATTCAACCCGGCTGATTTTTTTTTCAGGCGTAAAAATCCGCTCCTTCATAAGGGAAGTAAAGTCGTTTATACCGTGTCGTAGATTTACGGCACGTAAAAAAACCCTCAAGCCTGATAAAGAGGCAATATTAAAGGCTTTTTGCGCCCAAAATAGAATAGGACGATTAGAACCGTAGCAATTAAAGAGCGTCCATAAATATCATTCAGTTTAGTTTTAATTTTAGTCAATCTTAAAATTGTGCCCCACCAGATAATTTGGCTACGAGCCGCCACTGGTTAAGTGCGTTCTTTTGTGTTTATCCCAATTATCTATTATTTGTGAAGAATGACTATGATAGTATTTTGGTAGCCTACCGTTTTCGTTAAAGGATTGTTGGAAACAAGTATTTAAGTTAAAATTATTTATCATCCCCTAGCATTAATTGTCTTGCATATATATTTCATTTCGTGTGTTCTCTCCAGCTAAATCATATCGTCAGCATGGCGTTATCAACAATCAATCTCGTGCATGTTAATTGCGATAGAGACTTTTAACAGCGATTTTTAAGTGTTTCCAGAAAGTTTAAATAGCGCGGACGCCGATGTTGGAAGTTAGAAGTCATTTAAGTGTAGCTGTCAAACCGCCTTTATATTTATCAGTGTGGGACGCCTGTTTATGGTGCATTGTTTATATTTATCAGTGTGGGACGCCTGTTTATGGTGCATTATTTATATTTATCAGTGTGGGACGCCTGTTTATGGTGCATTATTTATATTTATCAGTGTGGGACGCCTGTTTATGGTGCATTGTTTATATTTATCAGTGTGGGACGCCTGTTTATGGTGCATTATTTATATTTATCAGTGTGGGACGCCTGTTTATGGTGCATTATTTATATTTATCAGTGTGGGACGCCTGTTTATGGTGCATTATTTATCAGTGTGGGACGCCTGTTTATTTATACATTCCAAGGCTATTTCATCTTTTAAAATTGTAGTGCATAAGAAATCCTAAAAAGCCCTCTCATGAAAGGTCGGGAATTTAACCAGTGTTCTTTGTTATAAAGTTACTAACCGGTTTAATATTCCGGTAAGAATGAGCTTTGCAAAAATAGTTTGTGGAATAGGAAGAGAAATTCATGTGAGTCCATCGAGTCGGGTATCGAAGCATGTCTGCTAGGCTAGGAAGTACTTAAAATCTTAAATGCTTATGCCAAATGCAACATTATTCACTTTCTTCGTTAATGTACGCCTCATAGTTGAGGATTTTGCACAAATCTTAAAATGCCTTTGAATGTCACATATAGAACCGCACCAAATTATTGATTTTGTTCAACGCCGAAAATGACATTGCTACTGCAGACTGCTCTCACAAGAGTTGTCCAGTAATGACATTAACATATTTATGGATGAAACCTTTTTAGCGCTCAGTAATTTAAGTTCACTCGTGCTTTTATTTAACCTTTCTATGCTGCACATTACAGTCAGATCATTTTTGCTTTCTCTAGCCCTTATGCACAATGGATAGTGAATGCACTGTATTCCACCCAAGAATTCGATGTCAAGATTTCACCGGAAATTTGTTTTGAGGTCCCCGGGCTCCGAAAAATATTTTTAGAAAAAGCTCTGAGTATGTATTTGTGTCTTTGGACACCATAGTTCAAGTACGAGAAGCCGTTATAAACCAAACTTAGATTTTATGTTTACTATCTTCTAAGGATGCGACACGAAGATTTTTAGGAAAATTCCCCCACCACAAACTACCCTTTAGTTGGAAAGATTTTTTGTTAATTTTTTCTCAAAAATGGCTGTACCGTACACTAAAAAAATTTACAAAAGTTAACTTTTGAATTTTCTGGCAATAATCTCTGAAGACCTCCTTATTTTGGAAGGGTTTTCAGAATTTTGCATAACGGTTAAATCACAAGAGATAGATAAAAAGTTAAAACAAACAAAAAAATGAAGAGTTCGTTAAGACCCATCATTTATGACATATACTTTTATGTGTAGAGCTGACCGCTTTTAAATATTCCTTGTTATTGGATTCAATTTTAAACTATTTAAATTTTTCTCAGACAGGAAGTGACGTTTCGTTTCATGTATATTTTTTTATTGTAGGCCATGGAAAGCGAGCCGAGCTTCGATTATTTCACGTAGGTCCAGCTTTTTTTGTTTGTTTTTTTAATATACAGTTGCGAAGTGTTGTCGGGGCTCCGGCGCTGTATTTCTTTTTCCCCTTTTTGTTTTGCTTCCCATTTTCTCTACATTTCCTTTGTCTATTTGGTTACCATTTTCTTGTTTTACTTCTAATACACACACATTTACAAACACAAACATCCATGCCCAAGGTGGGCTTCGAACCCCCGAGCAGTTCAGCGAGCGCTGTTAAAACATTTGACTTTTAGCCTAGCACATTCCCTCTTGTGCCTTCAACTTACAAGGAAGCAAATAATAAGACAATTTCTGCTAATTCCTTGATTAGCATATCGCAAATAAGATAATAATCTTTTGTAAGGAACATTTGTTGTGTAATAGCTAGAGAAAGTCTTGAGACTTTTTATTTGCATGTAAAGCGATTTTAAAACTCGTTTTCTCAGAAAAGTTACTGCCCTAATAAGCGTCTTAAGGACGCTTCACATTTTACTTCATTGTTAAGCTAGCGCACTTTGTGTTCTATTTTCCCTAATAGTTGGGTTGTAGATGGTTATCAAAATCTGTTATCGGCGTTTCACTTCACTAAATTTATGAATTGCGTGTCCAACCGACATCCCCTAGACACCTATCTGTTGACCCAACACGTTTTATACTTTCTCTACAGGTACATGTACATATTGGGTAGAGAAGATATTGCACTGAACCCAAAGATTCTATGTCAAGATTTCACCGAACATATACTTTTTGACGTCCTCTGAGTCCAAAAAAGTCATGTTTTAGAAAAAGCTCCTGCGTGTATATATGTGTGTGCGTCCCTGTGCTTCTGAACACAATAACTCAAAAACGAAAAGTTAGTTAAATACTAAACTTGAAACTTAAGTCAGCCTCTTCCAAGGATGCAACGCAAAGATTTTCAAGAACCCCCCCCTCCCTCATGCTGAGTTGCCCTTTACATGGAAAACATTTCGAAAAGTTTGGTTCTCTCAAAAATGGCTGTGACAATTTTGATTAAAATACCGTATATTAAAGATAAATAAACGAAAAATAAAATGCATATCTTGAATTTTTTGGGAATAAAGTCTAAGCTCCTATTCTTTTTGAACGACTTTTGCATAACTGCTAAACTGTAAGGGTTCTACAAAAAATGCTACACAAAAAATATACATCTCGTTAAAACACACAATTTGTCGTATACATTTTTTTTTTTTTATGGTAGCTAACGATTGACAAGACATTTTAGTTATTCGTTTCAAATTTTTAAAATCCCAGAAAATTTGTGAAGTGCTAAGAAAAACTTCGAAACTGCGAAAAGTTAATTTTCCTAAGTTTTATGGTTTACATCCTCTGTAGATAGGCAATTATAAAGAATGAGCTATGTAAGAAAATGCATTGTGGTTTCATAATAACTAGAAAATGATTGTAAAATGGTAGGAAACGGAAACTTCGAAATAAAAAAGCATGAATGGAACTTCGTAAACAAAATGCTTGTCAGAGTTTGGGAAGTCCTGATAATACAAAAAGAAAATATTTAAATTTTATCTTACTCGTGTAGACCAGATAATATATTCTCCTGTTCATCAAAGCTGAAAGTCTCTCAATGATATCATCCTAAAAGTTAGGCTGGTCTTACAGTTCGCAGAGGAGATCATTAACATAAAAGTTGTGAAATTGTGTTCAAGTAAATGTTTATTGTTTTCTCAGTCACACTAAAGGAGGGCAGAGATACTACAAGTGAACTTCCTGGAGTAAATCTTCAACACCATTTTGCCACATGATTTCTAAAGCCTTTATCACACTAATATCACTATAATTGGTATCTGCATAAAACAGTTATAGCTAATTTTGTAGACGTCGAGGTTTCTTGAATAATAGGAGTAGCTGTGTAACACTGCATCAAACTGTTCAGAGCAGACGAAGGAAAGTCCCGCGAATACTCCTTCAATTTAGTACACTGTACTAGAGTTCAAAATGTTAGTTTAGCAAATCTTGAAATCTAGTATTTATTTACCATACGATATGATCAATTAGTTGATAACAGATACTTGTATTTAAGAAAAAAATATCCTCGTCGGATAATTTGGCATTAAGTCTTTTATGGTCCGAATTACTTTTCATTTTGCATCACGAAATATGCTAGTACTTTTCTGTTTATCAAAACACAAGTTTGTTGACTTTTAGTTGCACATTAATTTATATCCAAAGACTTTTTGCAGCACATCACCCAGAACATAAGTTAAACTGAATATATCATAAAAATCAAGAGTCAAAATATTAAATTAAAAATTATTAATTTCGTTCAAAAAACCTCTACATTCACGAATAGATGTGCTGTCGGATACAGAACTGTTTAATATTTCCTCAAAAACCTCTTTTAAACCCTTCCAATTTTCTGCATCTACAAAGTTCTGACAATTTCTGAGTTGTGTATCCATCATGTTCCCACAGATCTAGGAATTCGCTTTCCAATTATCGATTTGAGGACATAGTTACCTTTATCTGAATTTGAAAGAAATATGGTATGCCACTTATGTTTGCAAAAAATATTCGGCAGTTGGAAATATTTTTACAACTGTTTGACTAAACTAAATTCAAATGATGTGATAAACTATGAATGAAAATTGCCTGAGGAACTTCGTCTTTCACTTTTGCCTGTAAGCCATTTAAGTGACTGGATATGACACTTGAAACATCATAACGGTGACTATCAGTATATTATGATAATTGCATTGTTGTCTATCTAATAGTTGAAACACCGCTTTAATTAGGTCCATTTGAAGTTACAAACAACAATAGAGTTCTAACAGTTTTGAGAGATATCGTCAACGTGTATGGGCAAAAACATCAGTATATTACGATAATTGCGTGGTCGTCTATCTAATGGTTGAAACACCGCTTGAATTAGGTCCGTTTAAACTTACAAACAACAATAGAGCTCTAACAGTTTTGAGAGATGTCGTCAAATTGTATGGGGAAAAACATCAGTATATTATGATAATTGCATTGTTGTCTATCTAATAGTTGAAACACCGCTTGAATTACGTCCATTTGAAGTTACAAACAACAATAGAGCTCTAACAGTTTTGAGAGATATCGTCAACTTGTATGGGGAAAAACATCAGTATATTATGATAAGTGCATTGTTGTCTATCTAATTGTTGAAACACCGCTCGAATTAGGTCCATTTGAAGTTACAAACAACAATAGAGTTCTAACAGTTTTGAGAGATATCGTCAAATTGTATAGGGAAAAACATCAGTATATCATGATAATTGCATTGTTGTCTATCTAATAGCTGAAACACCGCTTAAATTAGGTCCAGTAATTTCGCATTTGAAGTTACAAACAACAATAGAGCTCTAACAGTTTTGAGAGATATCGTCAACTTGTATGGAAAACATATCGGTATATTATGATAATTGGATTGTTGTCTTTCTAGTAGTTGAAACACCGCTTGAATTGGATCCATTTGAAGTAACAAACAACAATAGAGCTCTAACAGTTTTGAGAGATATCGTCAACGTGTATGGGCAAAAACATCAGTATATTATGGCAATTGCATTGTTGTCTGTCTAATAGCTGAAACACTACTTAAATTAGGTCTAGTAATTTCGCATTTGAAGTTTCAAACGACAATAGAGCTCTAAGGGTTTTGAGAGATATCGTCAACTTGTATTAGGAAAACATCAACATATTATGGTAATCGGATTGTTGTCTTTTTAATAGTTGAAACTCCGCTTGAAATAGGTCCAATTGAAGTTAAAAACAACAATAGAGCTCTAACAGTTCTGAGAGATATCGTCAACTTGTATGGGGTAAAACATCAGTATATTATGATAATTGCATTGTTTTCTATTTATAGTTGAAACACCGCTTCAATTACGTCCATTTAAAGTTGCAAACAACAATTGAGCTCTAACAAAATTGAGAGATTTTGTCAACTTGTAAGGGGTAAAGCATTAGTATATTACGATAATTGCATTGTTGTCTATCTAATAGTTGAAACACCGCTTTAATTAGGTCCATTTGAAGTTACAAACAACAATAGAGTTCTAACAGTTTTGAGAGATATCGTCAATGTGTATGCGCAAAAACATCAGTATATTACGATAATTGCGTGGTCGTCTATCTAATGGTTGAAACACCGCTTGAATTAGGTCCGTTTGAACTTACAAACAACAATAGAGCTCTAACAGTTTTGAGAGATGTCGTCAAATTGAATGGGGAAAAACATCAGTATATTATGTTAATTGCATTGTTGTCTATCTAATAGTTGAAACACCGCTTGAATTACGTCCATTTGAAGTTACAAACTACAATAGAGCTCTAACAGTTTTGAGAGATATCGTCAACTTGTATGGGGAAAAACATCAGTATATTATGATATGTGCATTGTTGTCTATCTAATTGTTGAAACACCGGTCGAATTAGGTCCATTTGAAGTTACAAACAACAATAGAGCTCTAACAGTTTTGTGAGTTATCGTCAACTTGTATAGGGAAAAACATCAGTTTATTATGATAATTGCATTGTTGTTTATCTAATAGCTGAAACACCGCTTGAATTAGGTCCAGTGGTTTCGTACTTGAAGTTACAAATAACAATAGAGCTCTAACAGTTTTGAGAGATATCGTCAACTTGTATAGGGAATAACATCAGTATATTATAATAATTGCATTTTTCTCTATCTAATAGTTGCAACACCGCATGAATTAGGTCCATTTGAGGATACAAACAACAAAAGAGCTCTAACAGTTTTGAGAGATATCGTCAACTTGTATAGGGAAAAACATCAGTATATTACGATAATTGCATTGTTTTCTATCTAATAGCTGAAACACTGCTTGAATAAGGTCCAGTAATTTCGCATTTGAAGTTACAAACAACAATAGAGCTCTAAGGGTTTTGAGAGATATTGTCAACTTGTATTAGGAAAAAATCAGTATATTATGATAATTGCACTTTTGTCTTTTTAATAGTTGAAACACCGCTCGAATTAGTCCATTTGAAGTTACAAACAACAATATCACTTTAACAGTTTTGAGAGATATCGTCAACTTGTATGGGGAAAAACATCAGTATAAAATGATAATTGCATTACTTTCTATTTATAGTTGAAACACCGCTTGAATTAGGTCAATATAAGTTGCAAACAACAATAGTGCTCTATCAAATTTGAGAGATGTCGTCAACTTGTATAGGGACAAACAACAGTATATTATAATAATTGCATTGTTGTCTATTTAATAGTTGAAACACCGCTTGAATTACATCCACTTGAAGTTACAAACAACAATAGAGCTCTAACAGTTTTGAGAGATGTTGTCAACTTGTATGGGGAAAAACATCAGTATATTATGATTAATAGCATTGTTGTCTATCTAATAGTTGAAACACCGCTTGAATTAGGTCTAGTAATTTCGCATTTAAGTTACAAACCACAATAGAGATGTAACAGTTGTGAGAGATATCGTCAACTAGTATGGGGAAAAACACCAATATATTATGATAATTGCATTTTTGTCTATCTAGTAGTTGCAACACCGCTTGAATTAGGGCCATTTTAAGTTACAAACAACAATAGAGCTCTAAAAACTTTTAAAGATATCGTCAGCTTGTATGGGACAAAACATCAGTATCTTATGATAATTGCATTGTTGTCTATCTAATAGTTGAAACACTGCTTGATTTAGGTCAATTTGAATTTACATACAACAATAGAGCTCCTACAGTTTTGAGAGATGACGTCAACTTGTATGGGGAAAAACATCAGTATATTATGATAATTGAATTGTTGTCTATCTAATATATGAAACACCGTTTTAATTAGGTCCAATTGAAGTTACAAACAACACTACAGCTCTAAAATTTTGAGCACCAAAAAATTCTCTTCAACCTAAATCAATATTTTTAATTGAATCCAATCAGTTTTGAGAGATATCGTCAACTTGTATGGGGAAAAACATTAGTATATTGTGATAATTGCATTGTTGTCTATCTAATGGTTGAAACACAGCTTGATTCAGGTCAATTTGAAGTTACAAACAATAATAAGGCTCTAAGAGTTTTGAGAGATATCGTCAAATTGTATGGGGAAAAACATCAGTATATTATGATAACTGCATTGTTGTGTATCTAAAAGTTGAAACAGCGCTTGATTTACGTCCATTTGAAGGTACAAACAACATTAGAGCTCTTACAGTTTTGAGAGATGACGTCAACTTGTATAGGGAGAAACATCAGTATATTATGATAATTGCATTGTTGTCTATCTAAAAGTTGAAACACCGTTTGAATTAGGTCCAATTGAAGTTACAAACAAATATACAGCTCTAACAGTTTTGAGAGTTATCGTCAACTTGTATGGGGAAAAACATTAGTATATTATGATAATTGCATTGTTGACTATCTAATAGTTGAAACACAGCTTGATTCAGGTCAATTTCAAGTTACAAACAATAATAGAGCTCTAAGAGTTTTGAGAGATATCGTCAACCTGTATGGGGAAAAACATCATTATATTATGATATTTGCATTGTTGTTTATTAAACAGTTGAAACACCGCTTGAATTAGGTCTATGTGAAGTTACAAACAACAATAGAGCTCTAACAGTTTTGAGAGATATCGTCAACTTGTAATATGAAAAACATCACTATATTATGATAATTGCATTGCTGTTTACCTAATAGCTAAAACACCGCTTGAATTAGGTCCAGTAATTTCGTATTTGAAGTTACAAATAACAATAAAGCTCTAACAGTTTTGATAGATATCGTCAACTTGTATAGGGAGAAACAGCAGTATATTATAATAATTGCATTGTTGTCTATCTAATAGTTGAAACACCGCTTAAATTAGATCCATTTGAGGATACAAACAACAAAAGAGCTCTAACAGTTTTGAGAGATTTCGTCAACTTGTGTAGGGAAAAAAATCAGTATATTACGATAATTGCATTGTTGTCTATATAATAGCTGAAACAGTGCTTGAATAAGGTCCACTAATTACGCATTTGAAGTTACAAACAACAATAGAGCTCTAAGGGTTTTGAGAGATATCGTCAAATTGTATTAGGAAAAAATCAGTATATTATGATAATTGAATTTTTGTCTTCTTAATAGTTGAAACACCGCTCGAATTAGGTTCATTTGAAGTTACAAACAACAATAGCACTTTAACAGTTTTGAGAGGTATCGTCAACTTGTATGGGGAAAAACATCAGTCTATTATGGTAATTGCATTGCTGTCTATATAATAGTTGAAACACCGCTAGGTCCATTTGAAGTTACAAACAACAATAGAGCTCTAACAGAATTGAGAGATGTCGTCACTTGTATGGGGAAAAACATCAGTATATTATGATAATTGCAATGTTGTCTATCTTATAGTTGAAAAACCGCTTGAATTAGGTCCATTTGAAGTATCAAACAACAATAGATATCTAATCGTTTTGAGAGATGTCGTTAACTTGTATGGGGAGAAACACCAGTATATTATGGTAATTGCATTGTTGTCATTCTAGTAGTAGAAATACAGCTTGAAATAGGTCGATTGGAAGTTAAAAACAAAAATAGAGCTCTAACAGTTTTGAGAGGTATCGTCAAATTGTACGGGGAAAAACATCAGTATATTATGATAATTCCATTGTTGTCTATCTAATAGTTGAAACACCGCTTGAATTAGGTCCATTTTAAGTTAAAATCAACAATAGAGCTCTAACAGTTCTGAGAGATATCGTCAACTTGTATGGGGAAAACATCAGTATATTATGATAATTGCATTGTTTTCTATCTAATAGTTGAAACACCGCTTAAATTAGCTCCATTTGGAGTTGCAAACAACAATAGAGCTCTAACAAATTTGAGATATGTCTTCAACTTGTATGGGGAAAAACATCAGTATATTATAATAATGGCATTGTAGTCTATCTAATAGTTGAAACATTGCTTGAATTAGGTCCATTTGAAGTTACAAAAACAATAGAGCTCTAACATTTTCGAGAGGTGTCGTCAAATTGTATGGGGTAAAGCATCAGTACATTACGATAATTGCACTGTAATCTACCTAATAGTTGAAACACCGCTTGAATTATGTACATAAGAAATTAGAAACAACAATAGAGCTCTAACAGTTTTGAGAGATATCGTCAACTTGTATGGGGAAAACACCAGTATATTATGATAATTGCATTGTTGTTTATTTAGTAGTTGTAACACCGCTTGAGTTAGGTCCATTTGAAGTCACAAACAACAATAGAGCTCTAATAGGTTTGAGAGATACCGTCAGCTAGTATGGGGAAAAACATCAGTATATTATGATAATTGCATTGTTGTCTATCTAATAGTTGAAACACCGCTTGAATTAGGTCTAGTAATTTCGCATTTAAGTTACAAACAACAATAGAGCTGTAACAGTTTTCAGAGATATCGTCGACTTGTATGGGGAAAACACCAGTATATTATGATAATTGCATTGTTGTCTATCTAGTAGTTAAACACCGTTTGAATTAGGTCCATTTGAAGTTACAAATAACAATAGAGCACTAGCAGTTTTGAGAGATATCGTCAACTATAATGGGGAAAAACAACAGTATATTATGATAATTGCATTGTTGTCTATCTAATAGCTGAAACACCGCTTGAATTAGGTCCAGTAATTTCGCATTTGAAGCTACAAACCACAATAAAGCCATAACAGTTTTGAGAGATGTCGTCAACGTGAATGGGGAAAACATCAGTATATTATGGTAATTGCATTGTTGTCTTTTTAATAGTTGAAACTCCGCTTGAATTAGGTCCATTTGAAGTTAAAAACAACAATAGAGCTCTAACAGTTATGAGAGATATCGTCAACTTGTATGGGGAAAACATCAGTATATTATGGTAATTGCGTTGTTGTTTTTTAATAGTTGAAACACCGCTCGAATTAGGTCCATTTGAAGTTACAAACAACAATAGCACTTTAACAGTTTTGAGAGGTATCGTCAACTTGTATGGGGAAAAACATCAGTCTATTATGGTAATTGCATTGCTGTCTATATAATAGTTGAAACACCGCTAGGTCCATTTGAAGTTACAAACAACAATAGAGCTCTAACAGAATTGAGAGATGTCGTCACTTGTATGGGGAAAAACATCAGTATATTATGATAATTGCATTGTTGTCTATCTAATAGTTGAAAAACCGCTTGAATTAGGTCCATTTGAAGTATCAAACAACAATAGATATCTAATCGTTTTGAGAGATGTCGTTAACTTGTATGGGGAGAAACACCAGTATATTATGGTAATTGCATTGTTGTCTATCTAGTAGTAGAAATACCGCTTGAAATAGTTCGATTTGAAGTTAAAAACAAAAATAGAGCTCTAACAGTTTTGAAAGGTATCGTCAAATTTTATGGGGAAAAACATCAGTATATTATGATAATTGCATTGTTATCTATCTAATAGTTGAAACACCGCTTGAATTAGGTCTAGAAATTTCGCATTTGAAGTTACAAACAACAATAGAACTCTAACAGTTTTGAGAGATGTCGTCAACTTGTATGGGGAAAAACATCAGAATATTATGCAAATTGCATTGTTGTCTATCTAATAGTTGCAACACCGCTTGAATTAGGTCCATTTTAAGTTAAAATCAACAATAGAGCTCTAACAGTTCTGAGAGATATCGTCAACTTGTATGGGGAAAACGTCAGTATATAATGATAATTGCATTGTTTTCTATCTAATAGTTGAAACACCGCTTAAATTATCTCCATTTGGAGTTGCAAACAACAATAGAGCTCTAACAAATTTGAGATATGTCGTCAACTTGTATGGAGAAAAAAACATCAGTATATTATAATAATTGCATTGTAGTCTATCTAATAGTTGAAACAACGCTTGAATTAGGTCCATTTGAAGTTACAAACAACAATAGAGCTCTAACAGTTTTGAGAGGTGTCGTCAAATTGTATGGGGTAAAGCATCCAGTATATTACGATAATTGCATTGTAATCTACCTAATAGTTGAAACACCGCTTGAATTAGGTACATAAGAAATTAGAAACAACAATAGAGCTCTAACAGTTTTAAGAGATATCGTCAACTTGTATGGGGAAACACCAGGATATTATGATAATTGCATTGTTGTTTATCTAGTAGTTGAAACACCGCTTGAGTTAGGTCCATTTGAAGTTACAAAAAACAATAGAGCTCTAATAGGTTTGAGAGATACCGTCAGCTAGTATGGGGAAAAACATCAGTATATTATGATAATTGCATTGTTGTCTATTTAATAGTTGAAACACCGCTTGAATTAGGTTTAGTAATTTCGCATTTAACTTACAACCACAATAGAGCTGTAACAGTTTTGAGAGATATCGTCGACTTGTATGGGGAATACACCAGTATATTATGATAATTGCATTGTTGTTTATCTAGTAGTTGAAACACCCCTTGAGTTAGGTCCATTTGAAGTTACAAACAACAATAGAGCTCTAATAGGTTTGAGAGATACCGTAAGCTAGTATGGGGAAAAACACCAGTATATTATGATAATTGCATTGTTGTCTATCTAGTAGTTAAACACCGCTTGAATTAGGTCCATTTGAAGTTACAAATAACAATAGAGCACTAACAGTTTTGAGAGATATCGTCAACTATAATGGGGAAAAACAACAGTATATTATGATAATTGCATTGTTGTCTATCTAATAGCTGAAACACCGCTTGAATTAGGTCCAGTAATTTCGCATTTGAAGCTCCAAACCACAATAAAGCACTAACAGTTTTGAGAGCTATCGTCAACTTGTATGGGGTAAACATCAGTATATTATGGTAATTGCATTTTTGTCTTTTTAATAGTTGAAACACCACTTGGATAAGGTCCATTTGAAGTTAAAAACACCAATAGAGCTCTAACAGTTCTGAGATATATCGTCAACTTGTATGGGGAAAAACATCAGTATATTATGATAATTGCATTACTTTCTATTTATAGTTGAAAGACCGCTTGAATTAGGTCCATTTAAAGTTGCAAACAACAATAGAGCTCTAACAGTTTTGAGAGATGTTGTCAACTTGTATGGGGTAAAGCATCACTATATTACGATAATTGCATTGTTGTTTATCTAGTAGTTGAAACGCCGCTTGAATTAGGTCCACTTGAAGTTACAAACAACAATAGAGCTCTAAAAGTTTTGAGAGATATCATCAAGTATAATGGGGAAAAACATCAGTATATTATGATAATTGCATTGTTTTCTATCTAATAGTTGAATCACCGTTTGAATTAAGTCCAATTGAAGTTACAAACAACAATACAGCTCTAACAGTTTTGAGAGTTATCGTCAACTTGTATGGGGAAAAACATTAGTATATTATGATAATTGCATTGTTGTCTATCTAATAGTTGAATCACGGCTTGATTCACGTCAATTTGAAGTTACAAACAATAGTAGAGCTCTAAGAGTTTTGAGAGATATCGTCAACCTTTATGGGGACAAACATCAATATATTATGATAATTGCATTGTTGTTTATTAAACATTTGAAACACCGCTTGAATTAGGTCCAGGGGAAGATACAAACAACAATAGAGCTCTAACAGTTTTGAGAGATATCGTACACTTGTGTAATGAAAAACATCACTATATTATGATAATTGCATTGCTGTTTACCTAATAGCTGAAACACCGCTTGAATTAGGTCCAGTAATTTCGTATTTGAAGTTACAAATAACAATAGAGCTCTAACAGTTTTGAGAGATATCGTCAACCTGTATAAGGAAAACCATCACTTAATCATGATAATTGCATTGTTGTTTATCTAATAGCTGAAACACCGCTTGAATTAGGTCCAGTAATTTCGTACTTGAAGTTACACATAACAATTGAGCTGTAACAGTTTTAAAAGATATCGTCAACTTGTATAGGGAAAAACATCAGTATATTACGATAATTGCATTGTTGTCCATCTAATAGCTGAAACACTGCTTGAATAAGGTCCAGTAATTTCGTATTTGAAGTTACAAACAGCAATAGAGCTCTAAGGGTTTTGAGAGATATCGTCAACTTGTATAAGCAAAAATCAGTATATTATGATAATTGAATGTTTGTCTTTTTAATAGTTGAAGCACCGCTCGAATTAGGTCCATTTGAGGTTACAAACAACAATAGCACTTTAACAGTTTTGAGAGTTATCGTCAACTTGTATGGGGAAAAACATCAGTATATTATGATAATTGCATTGTTGTCTATCTAATAGCTGAAACACCGCTTGAATTAAGTCCAGTAATTTCGCATTTGAAAATACAAACCACAATAGAGCGCTAACAGTTTTGAGAGATATCGTCAAATTGTATGGGGAAAAGCATCAGTATATTATGATAATTGGATTGGTGTCTTTCTAGTAGTTGAAACACCGCTTGAATTAGATCTATTTGAAGTAACAAACAACAATAGAGCTCTAAGAGTTTTGAGAGATGTTGTCAACTTGTATGGGGTAAAGCATCAGTATATTACGATAATTGCATTGTTGTTTATCTAGTAGTTGAAACGCCGCTTGAATTAGGTCCATTTGAAGTTACAAACAACAATTGAGCTCTAATAGTTTTGAGAGATATCATCAACTATAATGGGGAAAAACATCAGTATATTATGATAATTGCATTGTTCTCTATCTACTAGCTGAAACACTGCTTGAATTAGGTCTAGTAATATCGCATTTGAAGTTTCAAACGACAAAAGATCTCTAAGGGTTTTGAGAGATATCATCAACTTGTATTAGGAAAACATCAGTATATTATGGTAATTGCATTGTTGTCTTTTTAATAATTGAAACACCGCTTGAATTAGGTCCATTTGAAGTTAAAAACAACAATAGAGCTCTAACAGTTCTGAGATATATCGTCAACTTGTATGGGGAAAAAAATCAGTATATTATAATAATTGCATTGCTGTCTATTTAATAGTTGAAACACCGCTTGAATTAGGTCTAGTAATTTCGCATTTAAGTTACAAACAACAATAGAGCTGTAACAGTTTTGAGAGATATCGTCAACTTGTATGGGGAAAAACACCAGTATATTATGATAATTGCATTGTTGTCTATCTAGTAGTAGAAACATCGCTTGAAATATGTCGATTTGAAGTTACAAACAAAAATAGAGCTCTAACAGTTTTGAGAGGTATCGTCAACTTGTATGGGGAAAAACATCAGTATAGTATGATAATTGCATTGTTGTCTATCTAATAGTTGAAACACCGCTTGAATTAGGTCTAGTAATTTCGCATTTGAAGTTACAAACAACAATAGAGCTCTAACAGTTTTGAGAGTTATCGTCAACTTGTAAGGGGAAAAACATCAGAATATTATGATAATTGCATTGTTGTCTATCTAATAGTTGAAACACCGCTTGAATTAGGTACATTTTAAGTTATAATCAACAATAGAGCTCTAGCAGTTCTGAGAGATATCGTCAACTTGTATGGGGAAAAACATCAGTATATTATGATAATTGCATTGTTGTCTATCTAATAGTTGAAAAAAAGCTTGAATTAGGTCTAGTAATTTGGAATTTAAGTTACAAACAACAATAGAGCTGTAACAGTTTTGAGAGATATCGTCAACTTGTATGGGGAAAACATCTGTATATTACGATAATTGCATTGTTGTCTATCTAGTAGTTAAACACCGCTTGAATTAGGTGTAGTAATTTCGCATTTGAAGTTACAAACAACAATAGAGCTCTAACAGTTTTGAGAGATGTCGTCAACTTGTATGGGGAAAAACATCAGAATATTATTTAAATTGCATTGTTGTCCATATAATAGTTGAATCACCGCTTGAATTAGGTCCATTTTAAGTTAAAATCAACAATAGAGCTCTAACAGTTCTGAGAGATATCGTCAACCTGTATGGGGAAAACATCAGTATATTATGATAATGGCATTGTTTTCTATCTAATAGTTGAAACACCGCTTGTATTAGCTCCATTTGGAATTACAAACAACAATAGAGCTCTATCAAATTTGAGATATGTCGTCAACTTTTAGGGGGAATAACATCAGTATATTATAATAATTGCATTGTAGTCTATCTAATAGTTGAAACAACGCTTGAATTAGGTCCATTTGAAGTTACAAACAACAATAGAGCTCTAAGAGTTTTGAGAGATGTCGTCAAATTGTGTGGGGTAAAGCATCAGTATATTACGATAATTGCATTGTAATCTACGTAATAGCAGAAAACCGCTTGAATTAGGTACATAAGAAATTAGAAACAACAATAGAGCTCTTACAGTTTTGAGAGACATCGTCAACTTGTATGGGGAAAACACAAGTATAATATGATAATTGTATTGTTGTCTATCTAATAGTTGAAACACCGCTTGTATTAAGTCCAGTATTTTGCATTTGAAGTCACAAACAACAATAGAGCTCTTACAGTTTTGAGAGATATCGTCAACTTGAATGGGAAAAAGCATCAGTATATTATGATAATTGCATTGTTGTCTATCTAATAGTTGAAACACCGCTTGTATTAGGTCCATTTGAAGTTACAAACGACAATAGAGCTTAAACTGTTTTGAGAGATGTCGTCAACTTTTATGGGGAAAACATAAGTATATTATGATAATTGCGTTGTTGTTAACTAATAGTTGAAACACCGCTTGAATTAGGTCCATTTGACGTGACAAACAACAATATAGCTCTAACAGTTTTGAGAAATGTCGTCAACTTTTATGGGGAAAAACATCAGTCGATTATGATAATTGCACTGTTTTCTATAAAATAGGTGAAACTCCGCTTGAATTAGGTCCATTTGAAGTTAAAAACAACAACAGAGCTCCTACAGTCTTGAAAGATATCGTTAACTAGTATGAGAAAGACGTCAGTATATTATGATAATTGCATAGTTGTCTAACTAAAAGTTGAAAAACCTCTTGAATTAGGTCCATTTGAAGTTACAAACAACAATAGAGCTCTAACAGTTTTGAGAGATATCGTCAACTTGAATGGGGAAAAACATCAGTATATTATGATAATTGAATTGTGAAATATCTAATAGTTGAAACACCGGTTGAATTAGGTCCATTTGAAGTTACAAACAAATAGAGAGCAGTAACAGTGTTGAGAGATATGGTCAACTTGAATGGGGAAAAATGTCAGTATATTATGATAATTGCACTGTTGTCTATCTATTAGTTGAAACACCGCTTGAATTAGGTCCTGTAATTTCGCATTTGAAGTTACAAACAACAGTATAGCTCTAAAAGTTTTGAAAGAGGTCGTCAACTTGTATGAGGAAAACATCACTATTTTATGATAATTGCATTGCTGTCGATCTTATAGTTGAAACACCGCTTGAATTAGGTCCATTTGAAGTGACAAACAACATTAGAGCTCTAACTGTTTTGAGAGACTTCAAATTGTATGCGGAAAAACATCAGTATATTATGATAATTGCATTGTTGGTTATCTAATAGGTGAAACTCCGCTTGAATTAGGTCCATTTGAAGTTAAAAACAACAATAGAGCTCCTACAGTTTTGAAAGATATCGTTAACTAGTATGGGAAAAACGTATATTATGATAATTGCATAGTTGTGTGACTAAAAGTTGAAAAACCCCTTTAATTAGGTCCATTTGAAGTTACAAACAACAATAGAGCTCTAACAACATTGAGAGATATCGTCAACTTATATGGGGAAAAACATCAGTGTATTATGATAATTGCATTGTGATATATCTAATAGTTGAAACACCGCTTGAATTAGGTGCATTTGAAGTTACAAACAACAATAGAGCTCTAACAGTTTTGTGAAATGTTGTCAATTTGTATGGGGAAAAACATCAGTATATTATGATAATTGCATTGTGTTCTATCTAATAGTTGAAACCCGCTTGAATTAGGTCCATTTGAAGTTACAAACAACAATAGAGCTCTAACAGTTTTGAGAGATATCGTCAATTGGTATGGGGAAAACATCAGTATATTATGATAATTGCATTGTTGTCTATCTAATAGTTGAAACACCGCCGGAATTAGGTCCATTTGAAGTTACAATCAGCAATAGAGCTCTAACAATTTTGAGAGATGTCGTCATCATGGTTGGGGAAAAACATCAGTATATTATGATAATTGCATTGTTGTCAATCTAATGGTTGAAACACCGCTTTAATTAGATCCATTTGAAGTTATAAAACACCATAGAGCTCTAAAAGTTTTGAGAGACATCGTCAACTTGTATGGGGAAAACATCAGTATATTATAATAATTGTATTGTTGTCTATCTAATAGTTGAAACACCGCTTGCATTAGGTCCAGTATTTTCGCATTTGAAGTCACAAACAACAATAGAGCTCTAACAGTTTTGAGAGATATCATCAACTTGAATGGGAAAAAGCATCAGTATATTATGATAATTGCCTTGTTGTCTATCTAATAGTTGAAACACCGCTTGAATTAGGCCCATTTGAAGTTACAACCAACAATAGAGCTCTAAAAGTTTTGAGAGATGTCGTCAACTGGTATGAGGAGAAACATCAGTATATTATTATAATTGCATTGCTGTCTATTTAATAGTTGAAACACCGCTTGAATTAGGTTCAGTAATTGCGCATTTGAAGTTACAAACAACAATAGAGCCCTAACAGTTTTGAGAGATGTCATCAAATTGTATGGGGAAAAACATCCGTATATTATGATAATTGCATTGTTGTCTATATAGTAGTTGAGACCCCGATTTAATTAGGTCCAGTAATTTCGCAGTTGAAGTTACAAACAACAATGGAGATATAACAGTTTTGAGAGATATCGACAACTTGAATGGCGAAAAACATCAGTATATTATGATAATTGCATTGTTGTCTATCTAATAGTTGAAACACCGCTTGAATTAGGTTGATTTGAAGTTACAGACAACAATAGAGCTCTAACAGTTTTGAGAGATGTCTTCAAATTTTATGGGGAAAAACATCGGTCAATTATGAAAATTGCATTGTTGTCTATCTAATAGTTGAAACACCGCTTGAATTTGGTTCATTTGAAGTTACAAGCAACAATAGAGCTCTAGCAGTATTTAAGAGATATCGTCAACTTTTATGGGGAAAAAATCAGTATATTATGATAATTGCATTGTTCTCTATATAATAGGTGAAACTCTGCTTGAATTAGGTCCTGTAATTTCGCATTAGAAGTTACAAAAAACAGTATAGCTCTAACAGTATTGAGAGAGGTCCTCAACTTGTATGAGGAAAACATCAGTATATTATGTTAATTGCATTGTTGTCGATCTAATAGTTGAAACACCGCTTGAATTAGGTCCATTTGAAGTGACAAACAACAATAGAACTCTAACAGTTTTTAAAGATATCGTTAACTAGTATGGGAAAAACGTCAGTATATTATAATAATTGCATAGCTGTCTAACTAAAAGTTGAAAAACCCCTTGAATTAGGTCCATTTGAAGTTACAAACAACAATAGAGCTCTAACAGTTTTGAGCGATATCGTCAACTTTTATGGGGAAAAACATCAGTATATTATGATAATTGAATTGTTATATATCTAATAGTTGAAACACCGCTTGAATTAGGTCCATTTGAAGCTACAAACAACAATAGAGCGCTACAGTTTTGAGAGATGTCAACTGGTATTGGTAATATCATCAGTATATTATGATAATTGCATTGTTGTCAATGTAATTGTTGAAACACAGCTTGAATTAGGTCCATTTGAAGTTATAAACCAAAATAGAGCTCTAACAATTTTGAGAGATGTAGTCAACATGTGTGGGGTAAACTTCAGTATATTATGAGAATTGCATTGTTGTCGATCTAGTAGTTGAAACACCGCTAGAATTAGGTCTATTTGAAAATTACAAACAACAATAGAGCTCTAAAAGTTTTGAGAGATATCGACAACTTGTAGTGGGAAAAACTTCAGTATATTATGATAATTGCATTGTTGTGTATCTAATAGTTGAAACACCGTTTCAATTAGGTCCAGTTATTTCGCATTTGAAGTTACAAACAACAATAGAGCTCTAACAGTTTTGAGAGATATCGTCACCTTGAATGGGGAAAAACATCAGTATATTTTGATAATTGCATTGTTGTCTATCTAATAGTTTAAGAATGCTTGTATTAGGTCCATTTGAAGTTACAAACAACAATAGAGCTCTAACAGTTTTGAGAGATTGCGTCAACTTGTATGGGGAAAACATTAGTATATTATTATAGCTGCATTGTTGTCTATCTATAAGTTGAAACACCGCTTGAATTAGGTCCATTTGACGTTACAAACAACAATATAGCTCTAACTGTTTTGAGAGATGTCCTCAACTTTTATGGGGAAAAATATCAGTCGATTATGATAATTGCACTGTTGTCTATAAAATAGGTGAAACTCCGCTTGAATTAGGTCCATTCGAAGTTAAAAACAACAACAGAGCTCTTACAGTCTTGAAAGATATCGTTAACTAGTATGAGAAAGACGTCAGTATATTATGATAATTGCATAGTTGTCTAACTAAAAGTTGAAAAACCCCTTGAATTAGGTCCATTTGAAGTTACAAACAACAATAGAGCTCTAACAGTTTTGAGAGATATCGTCAACTTGAATGGGGAAAAACATCAGTATATTATAATTGAATTGTGAAATATCTAATAGTTGAAACACCGGTTGAATTAGGTCCATTTGAAGTTACAAACAAATAGAGAGCAGTAACAGTGTTGAGAGATATGGTCAACTTGAATGGGGAAAAATGTCAGTATATTATGATAATTGCACTGTTGTCTATCTATTAGTTTAAACACCGCTTGAATTAGGTCCTGTAATTTCGCATTTGAAGTTACAAACAACAGTATAGCTCTAAAAGTTTTGAGGCAGGTCGTCAACTTGTATGAGGAAAACATCACTATTTTATGATAATTGTATTCCTGTCGATCTTATAGTTGAAACACCGCTTGAATTAGGTCCATTTGAAGTGACAAACAATATTAGAGCTCTAACTGTTTTGAGAGATATCAAATTGTATGGGGAAAAACATCAGTATATTATGATAATTGCATTGTTGGTTATCTAATAGTTGAAAAACCGCTTGAATTAGGATCCTTTGAAGTTACAAACAACAATAGAGCTCTAACAGTTTTGAGAGATATCGTCTACTTGTATGGGGAAAAACATGAGTATATTATGATAATTGCACTGTTGTCTATCTAATAGGTGAAACTCCGCTTGTATTAGGTCCATTTGAAGTTAAAAACAACAATAGAGCTCCTACAGTTTTGAAAGATATCGTTAACTAGTATGGGAAAAACGTATATTATGATAATTGCATAGTTGTGTGACTAAAAGTTGAAAAACCCCATGATTTAGGTCCATTTGAAGTTACAAACAACAATAGAGCTCTAACAATTTTGAGAGATATCGTCAACTTATATGGGGAAAAACATCAGTGTATTATGATAATTGCATTGTGATATATCTATTAGTTGAAACACCGCTTGAATTAGGTGCATTTGAAGTTACAAACAACAATATAGCTCTAACAGTTTTGAGAAATGTCGTCAACTTTTATGGGGAAAAACATCAGTCGATTATGATAATTGCACTGTTTTCTATAAAATAGGTGAAACTCCGCTTGAATTAGGTCCATTTGAAGTTAAAAACAACAACAGAGCTCCTACAGTCTTGAAAGATATCGTTAACTAGTATGAGAAAGACGTCAGTATATTATGATAATTGCATAGTTGTCTAACTAAAAGTTGAAAAACCTCTTGAATTAGGTCCATTTGAAGTTACAAACAACAATAGAGCTCTAACAGTTTTGAGAGATATTTTCAACTTGAAGGCGGAATAACATCAATATATTATGATAATTGAATTGTGAAATATCTAATAGTTGAAACACCGGTTGAATTAGGTCCATTTGAAGTTACAAACAAATAGAGAGCAGTAACAGTGTTGAGAGATATGGTCAACTTGAATGGGCAAAAATGTCAGTATATTATGATAATTGCACTGTTGTCTATCTATTAGTTGAAACACCGCTTGAAGTAGGTCCTGTAATTTCGCATTTGAAGTTACAAACAACAGTATATCTCTAACAGTTTTGAGAGAGGTCGTCAACTTGTATGAGGAAAACATCAGTATAATATTATAATTGCAATGTTGTCGATCTAATAGAGGAAACACCGCTTGAATTAGGTCCATTTGAAGTGACAAACAACAATTGAGCTCTTACAGTTTACAGAGATATCTTCAAATTTTATGGGAAAAACATCAGTATATTATGATAATTGCATTGTTGTCTATCTAATAGTTGAAACACCGCTTGAAGTAGGTCCATTCGAAGTTACAAACAACAATAGAGCTCTAACAGTTTTGAGAGATGTCGTCAAACTGTATGCGGAAAATCATCAGTATATTATGCTAGTTGCATTGTTGTCTATCTAATAGTTGAAACACCGCTTGAATTAGGTCCATTTGAAGCTACAAACGACATTAGAGCTCTAACAGTTTTTAGAGATGTCACCCTGTATGGGGAAAGACATCAGTATATTATGATAATTGCATAGCTGTCTATCTAATAGTTGAACCACCATTTGAATTAGGTCAATTTGAAGTTACAAACAATAATAGAGCTCTAACAGTTTTGAGTGATATCGTCAACTTGTATGGGGAAAAACATCAGTATATTATGATAATTGCATTGTTGTCAATCTAATAGTTGAAACACCGCTTGAATTAGGTCCATTTAAAGTTAGAAGCAACAATAGAGCTCTATCAGTTTTGAGAGAAGTCGTTTACTTGTATGGGGAAAAACATCAGTATATTATGATAATTGCATTGTTGTCTATGTAAAATGTGAAGCACCGCTTGAATTAAGTCCATTTGAAGTTACAAACAACAATACAGCTCTAACAGTTTCGAGAGATATCGTCAACCTGTTTAGGAAAACATCAGAATATTATGACAATTGCGTTGTTGTCTATCTAATAGTTGAAACACCGCTTGAATTAGGTCCATTTGAAGCTACAAACAACAATAGAGCACTATCAGTTTTGAGAGATGTCGTCAACTGGTATGGGGAATATCATCAGTATATTATAATAATTGCATTGTTGTCTATCTAATAGTTTAAAAATTTGCTTCAATTAGGTCCAGTAATTTCGCATTTGAAGTTACAAACAACAATAAATCTCTAACAGTTTTGAGAGATATCGTCAACTTGTATGGGGAAAAACATCAGTCTATTATGATAATTGCATTGTTGTCTATCTAATTGTTGAATCACCGCTTAAATTAGGTTCATTTGAAGTTCCAAAATTAATAGAGCTCTAATAGTTTTGAGAGATGTCGTCAACTGGTATGGGGAATATCATCAGTATATTATGATAATTGCATTATTGTCTATCTAATAGTTGAAACACCGCTTGAATTAGGTCCAGTAATTTCGCATTTGAAGTTACAAACTACAATAGAGCTCTAACAGTTTTGAGAGATGTCGTCAACTTGTATGCGGAAAACATCTGTATATTATGATAATTACATTGTTGTTTGTCTCATAGTTGAAATACCGCTGGAATTAGGTCCATTTGTAGTTACAAACAACAATAGAGGTCTATCAGTTTTTAAGAGATATCGTCAACTTGTATGGGGAAAAACATCAGTATATTATGATAATTGCATTGTTGTCTATCTAATAGTTGAAAAATTTGCTTGAGTTAGGTCCAGTAATTTCGCATTTGAAGTTACAAACAACAATAGAGCTCTAATGGTTTTGAGAGATTTCGTCAAATAGTATAGGGAAAAACATCTGTATATTATGATAATTGCATTGTTGTCTATCTAATAGTTGAAACACCGCTTGAATTAGGTCCATTTGAAGTTACAAGCAACAATAGGGCTCTAACAGTTTTTAAGAGATATCGTCAACTTGTATGGGGAAAAACAACAGTATATTATAATATTTGCATTGTTGTCTATCTGATAGGTGAAACTCCGCTTGAATTAGGTCCATTTGAAGTTAAAAACAACAATAGAGTTCATACAGTTTTGAAAATATCGTTAACTAGTATGGAAAAAACGTCGGTATATTATGATAATTGCATAGTTGTCTAACTAAAAGTTTAAAAACCCATTGAATTAGGTCCATTTGAAGTTACAAACAACAATAGAGCTCTAACAGTTTTGAGAGATATCGTCAACTTGTATGCGGAAAAACATCAGTACATTATGATAATTGCATTGTTATATATCTAATAGTTGAATCACCTTTTGAATGAGGTCGATTTGAAGTTACAAACAAATATAGAGCAGTAACAGGTTTGAGAGATATCGTCAACTTGAATGGGGAAAAATGTCAGTATATTAGGATAATTGCACTGTCGTCTATCTAATAGTTGAAACACCGCCTGAGTTTGGTCCTGTAATTTCGCATTTGAAGTTACAAACAACAGTATAGCTCTAACAGTTTTGAGAGAGAACGTCAACTTGTAAGAGGAAAACATCAGTATATTATGATAATTGCATTGTTGTCGGCCTAATGGAGGAAACACCGCTTGAATTAGGTCCATTTGAAGTTACAAACAACAATAGAGCTCTAACAGTTTTGAGAGATATCGTTAACTTGTATGGGGAAAAACATCATTCTATTATGATAATTGCATTGTTGTCTAACTAATAGTTAAGCACCGCTTGAATTAGGTTCATTTGAAGTTACAAACAGCAATACAGCTCTAACAGTTTTGAGAGATATCGTCAACTTGTTTGGGAAGACATCAGAATATTATGATAACAGGTTTGAGAGATATCGTCAACTTGAATGGGGAAAAATGTCAGTATATTAGGATAATTGCACTCTCGTCTATCTAATAGTTGAAACACCGCCTGAGTTTGGTCCTGTAATTTCGCATTTGAAGATACAAACCACAGTATAGCTCTAACAGTTTTGAGATAAGTCGTCAACCTGTATGCGGAAAATCATCAGTATATTATGATATTTGCATTGCTATCTATCTAATAGTTGAACCACCGCTTGAATCAGGTCAATTTGAAGTTACAAACAATAATAGAGCCCTAACAGTTTTGAGTGATATCGTCAACTTGTATGGGGAAAAATATCAGTACATTATGATAATTGCATTGTTGTCAATCTAATAGTTGAAACACCGCTTGAATTAGGTCAATTTAAAGTTACAAGCAACAATAGAGCTCTAACAGAGTTGAGATAAGTCGTTTACTGGTATGGGGAAAAACATCAGTATATTATGATAATTGCATTGTTTTCTATCTAAAAGGTGAAACACCGCTTGAATTAGGTCCATTTGAAGTTACAAACAACAATACAGCTCTAACAGTTTCGAGAGATATCGTCAAACTTGTTTGGGAAAACATCAGCATATTATGATAATTGCATTGTTGTCTATCTAATAGTTGAAACACCGCTTGAATTAGGTCCATTTGAAGCTACAAACAACAATAGAGCTCTATCAGTTTTGAGAGATGTCGTCAACTGGTATGGGGAATATCATCAGTATATTATGATAATTGCATTACTGTCTATCTAATAGTTGAAAAATTTGCTTGAATTAGGTCCAGTAATTTCGCATTTGAAGCTGCAAACAACAATAGAGCTCTAACAGTTTTGAGAGATATCGTCAACTTTTATGGGGAAAAACATCAGTATATTATGATAATTGCATTGCTGTATATCTAATAGTTGAAACACCGCTTGAATTAGGTCCATTTGTAGTTACAGTCAACAATAGAGCTCTAACAGTTTTTAAAGAGATCGTCAACTTCAATGCGGAAAACGTCAGTATATTATGATAATTGCATTGTTTTCTATGTAATAGGTGAAACTCCACTTGAATTAGGTCCAGTAATTTCGCATTTGAAGTTACAAACAACAATAGAGCTCTAAGAGTTTTGAGAGATATCGTCAACTTGAGTGGGGAAAAACATCAGTATATTATGATAATTGCATTGTTGTCTATCTAATTATTGAAACACCGCTTGAATTAGGTCCATTTGAAGTTACAAACAACAATAGAGCTCTAACAGTTTTTAGAGATGTCGTCAACTGGTATGGGGAATATCATCAGTATATTATGATAATTGCATTGTTGTCTATCTAATACTTGAAAAATTTGCTTGAATTAGGTCCAGTAATTTCGCATTTGAAGTTACAAACAACAATAGAGCTCTAACAGTTTTGAGAGTTATCGTTAACTTGTATGGGAAAAAACATCAGTATATTATGATAATTGCATTGTTGTCTATCTAATAGGTGAAATTCCGCTTGAATTAGGTCCAGTAATTTCGCATTTGAAGTTACAAACAACAATAGAGCTCTAACAGTTGTGAGAGATAAAGTCAACTAGAATGGGGAAAAACATCAGTATATTATGATAATTGCATTGTTGTCTATCTAATTGTTGAAACACCGTTTGAATTAGGTCTATTTGAAGTTTCCAACAACAATAGAACTCTAACAGTAATGAGAGATGTCAGTATATTATGCTAGTTGCATTGTTGTCTATCTAATAGTTGAAACACCGCTTGAATTAGGTCCATTTGAAGCTACAAGCGACGTTAGAGCTCTAAAAGTTTTGAGAGATGTCACCCTGTATGGGGAAAGACATCAGTATATTATGATAATTGCATTACTGTCTATCTAATAGTTGAAAAATTTGCTTGAATTAGGTCCAGTAATTTCGCATTTGAAGCTGCAAACAACAATAGAGCTCTAACAGTTTTGAGAGATATCGTCAACTTTTATGGGAAAAAACATCAGTATATTATGATAATTGCATTGCTGTATATCTAATAGTTGAAACACCGCTTGAAATAGGTCCATTTGTAGTTACAGTCAACAATAGAGCTCTAACAGTTTTTAAAGAGATCGTCAACTTCAATGCGGAAAACGTCAGTATATTATGATAATTGCATTGTTGTCTATCTAATAGGTGAAACTCCGCTTGAATTAGGTCCAGTAATTTCGCATTTGTAGTTACAAACAACAATAGAGCTCTAACAGTTTTGAGAGATATCGTCAACTTGAGTGGGGAAAAACATCAGTATATTATGATAATTGCATTGTTGTCTATCTAATTATTGAAACACCGCTTGAATTAGGTCCATTTGAAGTTACAAACAACAATAGAGCTCTAACAGTTTTTAGAGATGTCGTCAACTGGTATGGGGAATATCATCAGTATATTATGCTAATTGCATTGTTGTCTATCTAATACTTGAAAAATTTGCTTGAATTAGGTCCAGTAATTTCGCATTTGAAGTTACAAACAACAATAGAGCTCTAACAGTTTTGAGAGTTATCGTTAACTTGTATGGGAAAAAACATCAGTATATTATGATAATTGCATTGTTGTCTATCTAATAGGTGAAATTCCGCTTGAATTAGGTCCAGTAATTTCGCATTTGAAGTTACAAACAACAATAGAGCTCTAACAGTTGTGAGAGATAAAGTCAACTAGAATGGGGAAAAACATCAGTATATTATGATAATTGCATTGTTGTCTATCTAATTGTTGAAACACCGTTTGAATTACGTCTATTTGAAGTTTCCAACAACAATAGAACTCTAACAGTTATGAGAGATGTCAGTATATTATGCTAGTTGCATTGTTGTCTATCTAATAGTTGAAACACCGCTTGAATTAGGTCCATTTGAAGCTACAAGCGACGTTAGAGCTCTAAAAGTTTTGAGAGATGTCACCCTGTATGGGGAAAGACATCAGTATATTATGATAATTGCATTGCTGTCTATCTAATAGTTGAAACACCACTTGAATTAGGTCAATTTGAAGTTACAAACAATAATAGAGCTCTCACAGTTTTGAGTGATATCGTCAACTTGTATGGGGAAAAACATCAGTATATTATGATAATTGCATTGTTGTCAATCTAATAGTTGAAACACCGCTTGAATTAGGTCCATTTAAAGTTACAAGCAACAATAGAGCTGTAACAGTTTTGAGAGAAGTCGTTTGTTAACTTTTATGGGGAAAAACATCAGTTGCATTGTTGTCTATCTTAAAGGTGAAACACCGCTTGAATTAGGTCCATTTGAAGCTACAAAAAACAATAGAGCTCTATCAGTTTTGAGAGATGTCGTCAATTGGTAGGGGGAATATCATCAGTATATTATGATAATTGCATTGTTGTGTATCTAATAGTTGAAAAATTTGCTTGAATTAGGTCCAGTAATTTCGCATTTGAAGTTACAAACAACAATAGAGCTCTAAGTTTTGAGAGTTATCGTTAACTTGTGTGGGAAAAAACATCAGTATATTATGATAATTGCATTGTTGTCTATCTAATAGGTGAAACTCCGCTTGAATTAGGTCCAGTAATTTTGCATTTTAAGTTACAAACAACAATAGAGCTCTAACAGTTTTGAGAGATTTTGTCAACTTGAATGGGAAAAAACATTAGTATATTATGATAATTGCATTGTTGTCTATCTAATTTTTGAAACACCGTTTGAATTAGGTCTATTTGAAGTTAGAAACAATAATAGTACTACTACTCCTACTACTACTACTATTACTACTACTACTACTACTACTACTACTACTACTACTACTACTACTACTATTACTAACAGTTTTGAGAGATGTCGTCAACTTGTATGGGGAATATCATCAGTATATTATGATAATTGCATTGTTGTCATTCTAATAGTTGAAACACCGCTTGAATTAGGTCCAATAATTTCGCATTTGAAGTTACAAACAACAATAGGGCTCTAACAGTTTTGAGAGATATCGTCAACTTTTATGGGGAAAAACATCAGTATATTATGATAATTGCATTGTCGTCTATCTAATAGTTGAAACACCGCTTGAATTAGGTCCATTGGAAGTTACAAACAACAATAGAGCTCTAACAGTTTTGAGAGATCTCGTCAACTTGTGTGGGGAAAAACGTCAGTATATTATGATAGTTGCATTGTTGTCTATCTAGTAGTTGAAACACCGCTTGAATTAGGTCCATTTGAAGTTACAAACAACAGTAGAGCTCTTACAGTTTTGAGAGATATCGTCAACTAGTGTGGGGAAAAACATCAGTTTCAATTAATTCTTTTCGTATATGTAAGCTGAAATACATTCTGAATTCTTTGAGTCACCGCTGAACACCAATTTGATTCATAATTTCATCAAAATTACAGTAGCAGCTAGATAAGTTGTTCTTTGACATTACCGCGATTATTTGTTCAGAAACTCACGTCCTCGAAATATTAAATGTTGTTTTTCTAAAAATAGAATATCCTTAATAATAGGTAATATAAAGATCCTATTTAAACGCACAATATTTTAATGCTTAGCTTGCTGTAACGCATCGCGAATTGAGTTTAAATGTCTTTCGACATGATTCAGGTGTAACACAATTTAAATGTTCTCTCGAATCTGCATGCTTATGAAAAGCTCGCGTTGAGTTCACGAAATCTCCAAATCCTGTAATATTCCAAACGGTTTTCTTTCTCCTAGTAAAAACTGGCCAACAGTAAAGTTTTTGTAGGAAAATGCTACCACATAACCACGTGTATTTTCCATACCACGTATTTTTAAAATGTAGCTGATAAGACTGCTCTGATTTTTTTTTAACGTCCTTTAACCTGCTTGGTCATGTCGGACGATAGATGAAATTGGTGAAATGATGCTCAAATGATCTCGGGGTCCATGGAGCTTTAAGTTACTCGACATTCGTCTTCTCAGGGTAAGGGAAATCCCTAAAACTCACTAAGTGAAATTCGAACTCATGACCTGTTGAATATTAGGCAGACACGCTACTACCACACTACCCAGGCGGGCTAATTTTTTTCTTTTTAATAGAAACTGGATAATGCAGATTGGGTCCAATAAATGTTAACAGGTCATTTTTATCTTGTGTCCACCATCGCGAGAATGGTATTTCAAGCACACTGCAAATAAAATTGTTTTCTAAATTCATTAATAGGATGGAAATTTGATTAAATCCTCCAATTGCTCCAATAAATGCAGAAAGGATAAGTATAATTTGAAAAAAATCACCGAACACTTTGAAGTGAAATTAATGCAACTAAATATTAGGTAATTAAGGTCTTTATCAGACAAAAACTTGTCTAAATTTTATTCACTCCTCACAACTAAACACACAGTATAACGGTACACCTTGTTCTCACAAAGATAAGGTTAAAACTGAGTTCTTAAAATGTGAAAGTAAAGCGCTGTAGTAGAATAAGAATAGCAACCCTGAGTGACCTTCCAACAGGAAATGAAACCATAAAAACTGGGCGAAATAACCATATACAAGCGCGTTTGAAACAGAGTGGAAATACGAGCATTTTAGTCAGAGATAGATGCTCTCTCTCCTTGGCTGAGGGAGTGGGAGACAAGAGACATCCAGAGTGCGTTCGCACCACTTCACGAGAGATTCCGAGCAGGATATTGTGTGAATTAGTAGCACAAGATACAAACAGGGGCGGCTCGTCCTTACGTGCTGAAGAGCTGCAGCACGCTACTTTTTTTTCTTCTAAATTACATAACAGACATGCTGAAGGACCATGTAACAAACATAACACATTATGGTAGTAATAAGAAAGGCAGCACTGCCAATGACGAACTCTCGAAGCAAGGTAAACACGCAAGTTTAGCTAATGGAATGCATCCACGTGCTCAAAGCGATCAAGCACGGTAGGTGAATATTGCGCTTGCGTAGAACCTTCCCCTCTTACCCCCCCTGACGGTCGCTGTCCCATCGTTTTCGACACTGCTACGTGCTGCGTTTGGCTAAAGCACGGAATCAATGAAATCGCTACGAGTGTTAGTTCTTTTCCTTATAATCGTTTTGGCAGCAGACGAAACAGCCCTGCCACTCTCACCTAAGTGTCACACTAAACATCAGAATTTAGTGAAATTAATTAAAGCGTATTACAACGTTTTATTTTAGTTATAATAACTAATTATATCTTTGTGATACAAACTGAGCCATAAAAGGACTATTATCTCCATACCTTATTCACATTGGAACGTACAGAACATTGTTTGTTATATTGTTTGTTAACATTGGTAACCATAAGTTCATATTGGCGCAATGTGTTACTTCCGCAAATGTGAAATCTAACAGGCCCACGTGTATCACATTGAAACAAAGTGTTCTGTTGTGTAAATGTTATTCAGTGTCAGTTTTCAGTTTATTTCCAACTGTAATCGCACTTTATTATATTTCAGTATCATTCAGTGTAGGTTTGTGTTACTTTCATAGGTAAGAAAACTTTAGTCATACATAATGAATATAGTTGATGATCTGTTAAAAACTCCCTTTTCAAGGCGATCGTTAGATGAAAAGATCAGGATAAAAAATTTAGGGCGACCTACTCCTGATCTAAAAATTGAACAGAAAGCAAAAGGAAATATATTACAATGTTACAAATATCAGGGATTTCAACGTCAGAGTGATGGACAAATTCTGCATGAAGAAACATCGGCGTATGGACTTCATTTTTCGAAACTAGGTGAGTTGCATGCATTTTTTTCCCCCGTGCAGCACGCTACTTGTTTTAGGCACGAGCCGCCACTGGATACAAATATGTAATTTTGTATTTGGATTCAAAATTTAGGTGAAGAGCCACTTCACTGACGTCACCTGGCCCTTGATGTGCACGTGCTATATTGTTGCAAACTCGTGTGTTAGCCCCTCTCATATGGTCACCAACTAGTACCAGGAACACAGCAAAAGAGGTTTACAACCACTGCTAGTGTGAAAGAAGTGACCATAGTGCATCGGCAACAAAATATAATACTATTAACTGCAGTGTCCTGAAGATCCAAGAGAGCATGTAAAATACACAAAGAAAGTATTAGGAGTAAAGGTTTAACTTATATTGTTTATACTTCCTGTTACTGTTTTTAACCTTACATTTAAACTGTATAAAGTTGGCTCTCCTGAAATGCCCAACCAGGTTAAAGGACGTCAAGCTACAGAAGAAAACAAAAAGAAAGAAAAAAAAAAATAAGACGTAGCCCTCTGTTGTCCAGGACAAAGCCATTGATAATTATTAGTTTTATGCAAAATTATAATAAATTATGCTTAAATAAATACATCTGATATTTTGGTATTGAAAGGAGATTTATTATCAGAATAGGGAATATCACAGATGATCACTGTATGGTAGTACATGGGGAGCAACAACATGTAATAAATTACAACAGATTAATTGATTTCTGTGTCTATAACTACCTCAAAATTAAGAATTCTTTATTTAAATATAAGATAGGCATACATTTACACGTGAGGCTAGAAATTTAAGGTGTATTAGAGAATTTATAGATGGTATAATATACGAGAATAAAATAGCATAGATCATATTAGATAAAGACTTATTTTCTTGAAAAACCTTTGTGCCATATCCTTATCTTTAGAAGAAGATGAACATATATAATAGTGGTAATTATCGAACTTTTTGTTTTTGTTCTGCTGTGCTCACATTCATTTACAGAAAAGATTTTTTTTTAAATACCTTGTTTTGGGGTTAAAGAGGCTGAAACCATGTATTTATTGTGAAATATTGACACAAAATGTTTGGGTGAAAAATAAAACTTCCTCTTGAATGATAGATAAAGGCATATATATATATATATATATATATATATATATATATATATATATATATATATATGTACAGGGTGTATATAAATGAATATCGGGGTTTTAACTCTTTATAATATTTATTACATTCAACTTACACTTATAAATGATATGTCAAATGAAAAAGCAACTCAAACAGTTTTATCAAGAAGTTTATAAATGTTCAATGTGACTACCCTTTGTCACACGGCACACATCAAGTCTATAACCGAGTTCTTCCCAAACGTTGATAAGTGTGTATTCAGTAATTTTAGCAACAGCTGCTTCAATCCGGTTTCTTAATCCAGGGAGGTCAGCTGGTAGCGGAGGCACGTACACACGATCCTAGATGAAGCCCCAAAGGTAAAAATCGCATGGCGTTAGGTCAGGAGAACGTGGAGGCCATGCATAGCAAGCCCTGCCATTGGGGTCCTTGCGGCCTATCCAGCGCTCGGGTACAGTGACGTTCAACCAATCGCGTACTTCGTTATGCCAGTGAGGTGGCGCACCATCGTGCTAGAAAATGAAGTTCTCTGGCTCATTTTCTTCCAACTGAGGTAAGAGCCATTGCTCTAGTGTATCAAGGTAAGAAGTGCCAGTTACAGTAGGTTCACAAAAAACGAAAGGCCCATAAACTTTTCGTCGGGATACGGCACAAAAAACATTCATTTTAGCGGAATCTCGTTGCATTTGTACCATCTCGTGAGGATTTCCTGAGCCCCAGATGAACACATTATGGGTGTTAACATGTCCACTAAGGTTAAAGGTCGATTCATCACTGAAGAAAACACGATCCACAAAATCGTCATGAAACAACATGTCGTTTGCGAATTTGGCACGTAATCCGTGGTCTGTCGGCTTTAGAGTCTGTAATAACTGTAAACGGCAAGGACGTAGCTGTAAGCATTTTCTTACAACTTTCCAAACAGTCGACACAGGAACTTGTAATTCACGACTAGCCTTCCGGACTGATTTCTTTGGGCTACGAGTGAACGACTCTCTCAATCGCTCAACAATCTCTTCACTTACTCCTGGTCGTCCCGTGCTCTTCCCTTTACAAAGGCAGCCGGTATCTTCAAATCAATTATACCATCTACGAATGTTTTTATCACTAGGAGGATCACAACCGAACTTACTACGGAACGCACGTTGTACAGTAACTACAGATTCGGTCTTTGCAAACTGGAAAACACAAAACGCTCTCTGTTTACTAGTCGCCATCTTTGCTACTACCGCTGTCTAGCGGATTGTTGCAGAAACATTGCACGCACATGCGCACTTGTGCCAACAAACAAACTATGAGTTGCTTTTTCATTTGACATATCATTTATAACTGTAAGTTGAATGTAATAAATATTATAAAGAGTTAAAATCTGAATATTCATTTATGTACAACCTGTATATATATATATACACACACACACACACACACACACATACACACACATTTTGTTAAGAAAGTACCGGGAATTGATCATTTAAAAACCCTGTTTAAAAGGGGATTCGAAATTATTGTTGTCGCTAAGTTGGTACAGCTTACCTCTATACCCACGCGGAGTTTGATCGTCATCTGTTACTAGTTTGTTTACAGTCACCATTTTGTTAGTTCAGCTCAAAGGTAATTTGCGATTCTACGATGGATACAAATATTGAAAAAGAATCTGTCTCAAATGATGCATTGCAAATGGTATTTCATGTGCCGAATCGCTGAAAATGTTACAGAGGGCTTACGGTAAATCGACGTTATCAAAAACACATGCATATGAGTGGTACAGTGCATTCAAAAGTGGTCGAGATGAGGTCGAAGATTTGTCTCGCTCTGGTCGGCCATCAACGGTTTCAACTGAACTGAACATCGCTAAAGTGAAGAAAATGGTGTCTGAAAATCGTCATTTAGGTCTGAGAGAGATTGCCGCTGAACTTTCTGTGTCTCACGAATCGATTCGTACCATTTTAAACGATTATTTGGGCATGACACGCATTGCAGCTTGGTTAGTTCCGAAAGACTTGAATTTTGTACAAAAACCCAATCGCGTAAGGATTGCTGAAGACATGCTAGAACGAGCCAGTTCCGACCCCACATTCATGAAACGTATTGTAACTGGTGATGAGACGTGGGTTTACGAGTTTGACACTCATACCAGTCAACAAGCTTCCGAATGGCGCCTTCCAACTGAACCGAAACCTAAAAGGGCGCGTCAAACTCGATCAAAATTGAAGGTCATGTTGACAGTTTTTCCATTATCGCGGTGTCGTGCACTCAGAGTTTTTGCCAGAAGGTCCGATGATAAATAAAGACTATTATCTGAGCCTTAAGCGGCGTTTGAGAGAACAAATACGGGGAAAAAGGCCAGATTTGTGGAACGACAACTCATTGATTCTGTACCACGATAACCACCAGCTCACAAGGCTATTATTGTGAACGAATTTCTGGCCAAGAACTCAACAAATTTCATCGAACAACCACCGTATTCACCTAATCTGGCTTCTGCTGATTTCTTTCTCTTTCCAAAACTCAAGTTACCACTTCAAGGCACCCGTTTTCAGTCGATAGAAGACATAAAGGAAAATTTGGTGCAACAATTGACATCGATTCCTAAAAGTGCTTACAAAAATGTTTTGATGATTGGATTATTCGTTGACATAAATGTATGATTTCAGAAGGGGCCTACTTTGAAGGCGATAAAATAAAATTGGATGAATAATTAATTTTTTTGTGTTTTATTGGCAAATTCCCGGAACTTTCTTGACACAGTATATATATATATATAGGTTTGTTAACAAAGGTAAGAAAGTAGACCATTTCTCCAATAAATGGACTACATTTCTCAAAAAATGTTCATCCTTTCTTTATAAGTTCCAATAACCTGAGATCCCATCAAATTCTAAATTCACTGTACACTATTATTGAGAGATTTACCTGATCTGCAGAAGTTAACAAATACAAACTCTCTATAGACAACAAAACGGTTTTAGCAGTAAAAAAAAAAATCTGATTTTATATTAACAAACTTATAAATCTAAGTTACCTGAAGAAGGCATCACATGTAATAGCACACGTGATGGGTATGAAGACACGTGTACTCTCTGATAAGTTATCAAAATCATCAAAGTTGTGAATGATGTCAGCAAAAATGCCCATCCAAGTTCCATATGCACAGATAGCCATAAGTGTTGAGTACATATAAAACATTTTTGAAGCTCTTGGCATAAAGAATGGTATTCCAGCACCACGATACATATTGATAAGGATTTTAAAACGAGTTTCAGCTGAATTCTTATTTTCTCCAGCCATGATCTCAGCTTCCAGAGAAAACGGATATTTTTTGAAACCTAGAATAGATAACAGTTTTATAATTCCTTTAAATAAATATTCTCAAACTTTACTTTATTTTCTTATAATACATTTTAATTGATAATTTTTATATAAAGAAAGCCCCCATGAAGAATATAGTAATTTATGAAAGTTGATTGAAGATATGGAGAGCTCATTCCTTAATTGCAACATAATTCAAGAGTCATGTGGTTTGACAACATGATTAAAATTTAATATATTGATGTAACTTTTAGGCTGATTGCAACATGTGCTACATTCACATGACTTTCTCTACCCAATAATTTACTTTGATATAGATAATTTCTTCAAACTATTCTTATGAAAACACATTTATCTATTTACTTTATAAACCAGATAAACATTTGGAGAAATAGTTTCATTACCTATTATATTCATTATACAAGGGGGAGGAAATGGAACCAACAGTCACATATATAAAAATTGTGCTGCTGTATGTTGGACTAGAAATGTCATAAACTTTCCTTGCCATTACAAGAAACAACTGAATAGCGATAACAAAAAGACTATTTGAAATAAATTGTGTCTTTTTAAGCTGGCCACATTCATAGTGGTTGTAAAAGTTACCCTATCTCTTATGGTTTACCAGTGGCATATAATTATACAAATTTGTTTAGAACGAACAGTGCATAATAGGCAAAATCCAGAAATACAAGATACCCATGTATTTTATCGACTATGTAAATACCTGTAGGTACCTATGTATTTAAATCAACATTTTTGAGCTATTTTTCAGAAAATCCAAACTTTCCAAACATTTTACATTTAATGGGTAATTTGGGGTGGCGGATTTTCTAGAAAACTATGTGTTGAATTTTGTAAGACACTGAACCTAATTTGGTGTTCATTGATATTTTTGGATTATGCTGTTCTCTCTCTCTCTCTCTCTCTCTCTCTCTCTCTCTCTCTCTCTCTCTCTCTCACACACACACACACACAGACATGCACATATTTTTCAAAATTGTTTTTTTTTTCTCAGGATTTATGTTTCCATTGAAATCTCAAAATGTTGTGTGATGTTTAATACTTTCTCTTGCCTGCTACAGGTAGGTAGAAGAGAATTATAAAAAGGGAAGGACAATTAATTCCATATTATGTCTGTTTGATAATATAAATAAGCTTTCATTAATGTACATTCTCTGGGGCCTAGTTATGTTTGCCAGGTGCATCACATACAAGTATTAATACAAATGTTGTTGAAATGAGAAGTGGTGTTAAGTACTGTTTTTATAAAAATAGGATTCAGAGGTTACTTCTTACATACTGCTCATATCAGAAAATGTATGTTTAGCATAAAGTTACAATGCAACTATGCCTACCTGTTGACTTCATGGAAATTAAACTGGATTATAGTAGTAAATGAATGTATTTGGGGGGGGGGGGGTTGCAAGTTACTAGAGTAGTAGCTCCTGCATTAGACCTATATATACAGCAAAAAGAATCATTTTGGG
The DNA here is from genome assembly GCA_030762935.1 of Hymenopus coronatus. NCBI lineage: Eukaryota > Metazoa > Arthropoda > Insecta > Mantodea > Hymenopodidae > Hymenopus > Hymenopus coronatus. Next base: position 133,941,723 of record CM060894.1, read on the forward strand.
GACAGGTTGATCATAAAACTTTACGATATCCCTCTACCATTCTAGAACAACAAGAATTTTGTCTGCATTGCAAGCGTGTATGGGTAAACAGTTGAAGACTGTAAACCTTTATTTATAAAAACAGAAGCATGTCTACTATAAGTTACCATACATACTTAAACTAAAATTAGTAGTTAAATGGAGTAGAAAGCCACATGTTTATAACTTTCACATAGTAATGGGTTGTTAACTAGCAAGACTATAAACCAACAAAGATGCCATTGATATTCTAGTAATTCTGTTTCATTTTCATAACCGCAATAGAGTTTATTCCATTTGGAAATATTGACTTAATATTAGCAGTTATAACAAATTATTACTCCAATTACTATAAAACAACTTTTTTCACTGACTGTACTTCAACTTCTATCAGCTGTTCATTGCATTTGATTGTCTCTCTGACTCAACTGGACTTTCTGATTTTTGTCACTACTGACTTTCTCCTTGGAGCCAGCAGTTCCTTTTACACAGGCTCCACATACATTTTATATAGCAGGCAGTTCTGCAACGAAGGAAACTAGGTACTCAAAGACCACCAAAAAAGAACTGTTTATGCTTTTGGGAGCCATACAAAGCACTAAACTTGTTGATTTACCCATTATTGTCTGCCATTTACTCTCAAGAGTTGGCTATATGCATGCACAAGCACAGCACAGTCCTCCAACAGCAAACTATCCAGGCCAAGTAAAAGGACTGGTATGCTCTTACAAAGACATGGCACACCAATCACTTCACTCTGATGGTCACACTATTCCTTTTCAGGGATGGTTGTCCTGACCAAAGGGCTAAATGATCCAAGTACACTGGCCTCTTCTCTCAGGACAGCCTCTGAACATCAGTAATTCTGACCATAAGGTGAGTATTCGCATGGTTGCTGAATCTTTGATAACTTCTGGATACGGCAATATAACCCCAACTTCTGTTTCCCTGCTGATCGTAATGTGTCCTAATCCACTACTCGAAATCTGGATGGGCCATCTTAGGCACGTCGTGACGACAGTTCATGAAGTTCCTTAGCCATTGAGCTTCCAGTTGCGCCGTCACAGTTACCTTGCTCTTGCGAGCATAACCAGATCCGCCATCAGGGTCATCCTGCAAATCCCCTGATGTTCGTTGAGACTCCAGAGCGTTATCTCGTTTCGACTGAGTCTAAATTCTCTCTTGCCAACGTCGACCGCCGTCTTGCGACTCCTGAGAGCATCCGATCACTCAGCAGTCACCCTTATAACGAACACCAGTCACCCTTATAACGAACACCAGTCGCTCGCTGGACTGGTACTGTGAGGCTGTCTGCGTAGAGCGAGTGGAATCGGTCGGCATTACGGTGAGTTGTTTGTTTGCTACGGAATTTTTGCCGGTCGTCATATTTAATTCGATAACTTCATTCTTCTTCCGAGAAGGTGGCAAAGCATTAAACCGACAGTATATAAGCGGGTAAAAACTCTCAAAATTCAGTTTGACATCGCAGCAACTAGACCGTCTGCCCTAGAAATGGTCAATGGTTGGTAAACTTTAGGGCTTTAAAACCAGATCAAGTGGATACGCTTCATTTCAATAGCTGTGAACGTGCTGTTTATGTAAAGTTATTATATGATAAACTTATAGCACGTTACACTGATGAACAAACTTCACACATGAATCTGGGGAAGTCTCCAAAGTGAAAATCATGCCGGGTTATCAGCACATTGTTAATGTGCGGGTTTTCAACTTGCTACCAGAGTGGCCGAGCGCAGTTTTGTCACAGGAATTGTCTAAATATGGTATCATATTCGATATACAATGTGAGAAATAGCACCCTCATTATGTTATTCTGGCTAACAATGGCACGTGTACAGTGAAAATGGGGATTAATGCAATATACCGGCTACCTTGATACCATCACCTATACCGGCCAGCAGCAAGCCTGTCATTTATGTCGTGATACAACGTATTTAAAAATGGATTGTCCCTTTAGAGTTAGTCGGTTATCTATTCAGCCTAGAAATCGTCCGGCACCTTTAGCGAGGCAGTATTGTTTTTTAGGGGGGAAAACAGGAATAAAAGTTACAAGGATAACAGGTATGTAGGGTATTTGGGAAGGAAATAAGGAAAGGGGAGAGAAAGGATTTAATACTGTGGTGTCACTATTTATTGGGGCATATGTGGTGTCATGGGGCCCGGTACCGCCGAAGCAAACCGAGTGATTGTGGGTAACTGTACTATGAAGCGTGGGGTGTAAGGGCAAACGACATGGCGCAATGCCCTGACGTAGACCTATAAACTTTGAGATGTATACTTTTACCAGAAAGGCATGTTATTGGGGTGATGGAGCTCTTGCCAGGTGAGTTCTGGGCGATGTAGCCATAGCTCCAAAGCTTAACATGTTGGGTGGATGGTGTATAGCTGAAGTGAGTTGCTGCGTCATGTCTTTCAACCTGATGGTCAGGCCACGAGTCTGTTGCTGTAGCATCGAGCTGCTTGTGGACCTTGTAGATTCTGGAATTGTTGATGTAGTCCACCACCTTCTCGAGGCTCCTATTGAAATGGTCTCGCAAGGCGGTTCTCCCGGTGAACTTCTTGAGGTGTAGACTGAAGGCTGAGGGCGGTTGCCTGAAGCTCCGCCAGAGAGCGTGTCAGGGCTTCCTCCCACGTGGCGGTTCGGTCTGCGATGGTGTTGACTGCTAGGCGGAGGTTTTGTAGTTTGGCTGTGTTGGTTTTAAGGTCCGTTTGCAGTTGGGTGAGTGAGGTCTGCGGTAGTTCTGTCTGTGAGGATGTGATGGTGGGTGTTGGCGGTTGAGAGATTGGCTGTGGTGGCGCGACGTGCGGCCGATGAGTGGCTGGCTGTGGTGGCGCGGCGTGCGGTTGGTTAGTGGCTGGCGTGCGGTTGGTTAGTGGCTGGCGTTTGTCGGCGTGGATGTTTTGGGCACGCTGCTTGACCCGTGTAGTGACCTGTGCTGTTGCATGTACACAGTACACGGGCCGGCGTCTCAAGTTGTGGTAGGTGCAGGCGGCTGTTAGACTTCCGGCACCACAATAGTGGCAACGGGCGGCGGCTGTGCAGGTATCTGCGGAGTGGCCAAACTGGCAGCTCCGGCGGCATGGAAAGGCTCGGACGCTCCGGCCAGGCTCAATTGCGAGCACCTGCCCTAGGGCAGGCAGCCCATTAGCTAAGGCAGCGTGGTAGTCCGATTCGTCCCAAAACTCCAGCCTGACAAGTGGTGATGGTCCCCTCTCAGTGTGGATCCGGGTGACTTTCATCAAGGAAGGCCAGCGAAGACGACCGGCGTTGAGCACTAGACCATCCGGTAGCTGACGGTGAACTCCACGCACCACTGCGCAGAAGCGCGACAGCGAGGAAAGGTCTAGCGTTGGTGATGTAGGTTGTGTAGGCGGTATGTTGTCGGTAGAGGTGTTCTGCGGAGATTGTACGGCTTCGTCGGCGGGTGATGCGGCGTGACTTTCCGTGGTGGCTGGTTCAGGCTCGGCGGAGGTAGTAGGCTGGGAGACTGGGCCGGCGTTGGCTGTGACGGTCTCCGGCGGCTCCTCGATTGGCTCTTGGGCGGCTGCGGCAGGCTTGCGGCGTTTCCCTCCCATGCTTACTCTGTGAAGACAGAGAGCGAAGTCGAGGCAGTGGGTGCTTCAACTATCTTATAGTCGGATGCACACGCCAGGGCCGTCGATGGGGAGCCAAGTGAAGGTTATGACTGCATAACGACAGTTGGATGAGTGACAGGAGTTACCTACAGAGACATGGTGGAGCCAGAGACAACGAAAATTGTTGATGAAGTTCAGTCTATGCAGGCTGCCGTAAAACAGGATCCTGACCACAGGACTAAGGATAGCGACATACCTGTGGTGACAGAGGAAGCGGTCCGAAACTTGTGTGCTCAGACAAACGTTTCTGCGTCTGCTCGCGACCCTCGCCTTTAATCTGAGCCACTAGGACGTCATATAGATGCCCGTTTACTATCGTCTCCGCCAGCTAGTGACGAGGGTGTGCAAATATTACTTTACGATCTTCCTAACAGCCGCGTAGTGAAGGCTAGTGATTCCGGTAAGAGACCGGCTGAACATACCAATGATGCTGATGAGGATCTACGGCGTTTCTACAAGTATATTAAGGACCATCCGCACACGGATGCGGACAATTGATGGTTGCATACGCCGGTTTGAATTGACATGTGTCTTAATTACTATTTTGGTATCACGGCATTGGTCCTGAGATCGCGAGTACCTTTCCTTTGCCAGTTGGACTTCAAGTTTGGGCATCACTTAACGAGAATGGGTTGCGTCAACCAGTCCCAGCTACTTCGGGAATTTTTATGTAGTAATGATGTTAAGGTTTGCTTCCTTCAAGAGTTTGTTTGCTTATAATATGGACTTTATATATGGGTATGACTATGAGACTTATTTAGGACCCAGTGGTGACTGGAATTGCTTTTTGTAGTGTTTAACGTCCGATTTTACTACTTGTGGCACCACGGCGAACCAGGGACTGTCACTTCACGGCTTTGAATGTCATCCTTTAGGTAGAATCCTCTCGCGGAGTAAGATGGTGTTACCTTGTGAATATGTTTGCCTCCGTGGGAAGCTGCAAACGTAAACCACGAGAGGACATTTTTTTCGGCAGGAACGTTTAACCCATGTTCCCCGGAATTCCCCATTTTTATTGGTTGGGGACTTTAACTGTACGCTAGCAGCCAAGGATTAAAGAGTGGCCTTTGATGGTTGTACTACATTGCAGCAGTTGGTGGACCAGTTGCAATTGGTGATAGCTAGGTATTCAACCACGGTAAAAACATTATGTCCACCTTTGTATGGGGGCCAGAGAAATATCTATTTGACCGGATGTATGTTCTACCGGAGATGGCATCACAGATCTATCGAACGGAGATAGTGTCAGCAACTTTTAGCGATCACAATGCACTGCTACACGCCGTTGCAGGTCGTGCAGAGATACGTTGCAGTGGTCCAGGGTTGTGGAAGCTTAATTGCTCGTTACTTACAGATGCCAAGGTCCTAACAGAATTCCAAGAATGTTGGTTGAATTTGCAGACGTCTTTTCCGCGTTCTCCAACAAAGGCGAAGCCAGTAGTCCGCTCATGGCGTGTCGTAGAGCGTTGGCTCGGAGAGCAACTTTTGATTTTTATCTTGAAGTGCTACAGGATTTACAACTGCGCCAACAAGGGGAGGACTATACTGTCAGCTCTGGGAGGTCAAGGCTCATATCCAGCACCGTAAAACGCAAGAGCTTCAGGGTACATTAGCCGGAATACATGCCGCAGACGTGGTTTATGGTGCGAAGATGTGCTTCTTCTTCCTGGAGAAGGAGCGTAGGCAAGATCGCAGAACGTTTGTTACCAAATTGCTCGCTGATGGTCAAGTGGTTACGACCGGTGGACATGGTGGCTTCGATCCAATCGTATATGTCCAAATATGTTCCAGTTGTGCAGGGAGGTTCACAACGGTTACTTTATAACGGTTGCCAACTCCCACACTGAGGGATTGTTTACTGCAATTCAGACAGCAAAACTTCACACGCCGCCGGGACCGGATGGGCTGCCGCATGAATTTTATAAACATCTTTGGCGGTTTATTAAGAAAAAACTTCTAGTGTTTCAGGAAATATGGAGGCATGAAAACCCGCCACCTAAATATGGAACGGGGTGGTTCTACAACTCCCAAAGACCGCGATGCCCAGCCGGCCAGCAGATTATCAGCCCATTACTCGACTGCGACTATAAGTTGCCTGCGAAAATTCTCGCCCGTAGGCTACAAGTATGGCTAGTGCCATTGCTTAGTAAGCAGCAGGTGGAGGTGCAGTTATACACCACACCTTGCAGGATACTTCACTGTCGCCAGGAACACCACTCTGCCGCGCTGGTGAACCTGATGTCACTACCTTTCAGCTTGTAGAAAAGCATTTGATAATGTGGTTCACGAGAACCTTTGGTTACATTTGTAGTCATTGCAAGTTCTGACATGTTATATCATCTCCCTCGCAGCGTCCTCTAGTATTCAATGCAATGCGTTTCTGACTGCCGCCATACAAGTCAACAGATCCGTCCGTCAAAGTTGTCCCATGTCTATGCTGTTATTTACTGTGTACATTGATTCCTTGCTCCGATATCTGCAATCATTGGTCTGGCGGTCTATGGACAGGCACTGGCCGTTAGGACCTATGCAGATGATATTATGGTGGTGGTTACCGAGGAGCAGGATGTCACGTATCTACGAAGCTGTTTACAGGAATATGCCCGATGTACGGAAATTACTTTTAATTTGAAGAAATCTGAAAGTCTCCCAATTTGGCTGCACCTTCCGGTTGCCATGGTATTAGGAATACCCACTGCAACACAGAAATTCTTGGGATATACTTCAGTGGAGCTACGAAGACCTGTGGGACTATAATTGGACGTCATGCATTAATATTTTACGAGGTGTGCTGTACGGTTCAAAGTTCAAGATGCTGAACTTGATGCAACGTGTGTGGTTTTGTAATGCCTTTGCGTTGAGTCTTATATGGTACTCAGCACACGTGCTGCCCCCAACAAAACAACACACTCAGAGAATTGAACAAGTACTCGGATACTTCATCTGGACAGGGAAGTTTCCCTATGCAGTTACGTCTCTTAAAGGGCCGGGATGGCTGGGAGCTGTTGGATGTAGCGATGCAATGCAAAGCACACTTGTTAAAATGGTTCTGCAAATACTGGATGGGCAGGGTGATAGCGTAGAGCTGCTGGTGCAGCGGCGTTATCAGTTATTCTGGGAGCGGAAAGAACTCCATTAGATATCTAGAACGTTACGTAAACTCCTACGTGATTTGAGCATACTACCAGCGGCAGAGGTAGCTGACAGCCGTTTTCGGAAGGCAAAGGAAGTCTACGGAAGACACCAACTACTCAACATGTACAGGTTAAGCACCCGCAGTTTCCCTGGAAGCATATTTAGCGCGGATTTGCTATACCAGAAATCAACACGGTGTGGGTCTCGGAACCACATGAGATTGTCAATGAAATTCTACCAACTGCAGATAAATTACATAGACATCATATGGCTATACTTCCCGCTTGCCCAATGTGCTAAACCCCGGATTCATTCCAACATCGACTCTTGAAATGCTCAGGTAAAAGGTTGATATGGATATGGCTATTGGATAGATGTCGGGAGTGGACTGGTGACACCTGGCATCCTCCAGCAACAGATATTTTGCACCTGAATTTTCTCTGGAGGCGTCCTGCATTGTGAATAGCTCTTATTTGGACAGTAATGGGTACCTATGCCTGGCTTAGTACCTTCGACACGCCAGATGACTGTGTGGTGCGTGCTTTACGCAGTTTTTGTATACAGAGAGGTGGCGGATGATTCGCGACAACAGAATCGCCTCCTTTAAACCCTGGATATACAAGCTCTGAGCACCTTCATTGTTCCTATATCGATCCTGAATGACCTGGGATGAGAGATCTTGCATTCTTCCTCTTGTGATTCAGAGCTCCTGGTCCACCTGAAATAAATAAATTTTCTAGCTTCCTAAGAAAAATTGCTTGAATTCTGAACATTTATAAATAAATAAAACTCACACTAACAGATTGACATCGTCGCATTTCAGCTTTAGACAAGCATTTAAAAAAATACTTGCATTAACAATCTCAAGTGTGGAATTAATAATAATAATAATAATAACAATAATAATAATAATAATAATAATAATAATAATAATAATAATAATAATAATAATAATAATAATAATAATAATAATAATAATAATAATAATAACACCCGCAGAATTACGAGAGGCCTCAGAATTAACTCCAACCGGGCCTCCACCATAGGCATCGCCCGATACCGTTACGATCTGTAGGCCGACTCGGTTTCCTTGTCGACAAGCTCTTCTTCACTTCAGATCTGAAAATGCTACACTTGAGTCTGTCCTCTCCCTCGGCCTAAGGCACGCAACGTCACTCAGAGGTATGAGAATAACATGTTCGTCATGCCAGGCTTTATTTACTTCCCGACTGCTCGATGTATAATTGATTGTGGCCACTTATTCACTAACAGCCTTAGCTAATCTCAACCCCAATGCGCACCACTTGAAGATTTTTTTTTGGTAGTGTTTAACGCCCGCTTTAACTACTTATGGCACCACAGGTGGAATCTTCCCGTTGAATTGAATATTCCTGGTCTCTTTGGTTGTATCGCCGCTTCCATCCTCAACTCGGATGGTAGCATCAGATGTTGTCATACATGGGTGTAACGTGCACCGTCGCTGCTCCTTATTTGGCCGTTCCATCGAAGTTTCTGTTTAAGACGCTAAACTGTGGAAAGGTTACACCTGGGTATTAACGCATTGGTTAGGATCTTTCACCTTCCCGCCGAGCTCTTGCATATCTTTCTTCACCCCGATCAGTCTTTTATCATTTTGATCAACAGCTCCATCTTCAACTTATACATTTTCTGCTCCATTTTGCCCATGCTACACTCAGCCCGAACTCCTCGACACTAGCACTCCTTATATAATATTGGCACATGCTTGATTAGCGAGTGCTGTGCAGAAGCTTTCTTAGTTTGCATAAGTAATAAGAAGACTGCGGTTTCTTCTTTCCGATGGCCAATCCTGTGGAAACTACAATGAGGCCTGCTTCCCCAAGCTTTGCTAGTACCGAAAAACAAAACACTCTACAATTTTATTCCAATTCGAAATGCATTGATATTTTTCAGTGCAGTAATTAGGTATATACTCATTTTTTCCATTCAACATGGCATAAAATTTCTGGCACAGAAAAACTAAAAACTCTACAATGTTGTTCAATTCGATGTATTGCTAGTTTTCAGTGTGGATCTCCACTACATACTCATATTTTTTATTTAAGATATTTTCAGAAACCTCTACGGCAACGTAATCTTTCTGGTACCTATAAATTAATCGCTCACCAATTTTGCTGAAATTCAAAAGGTAATACTAGTGTTCAGGGCAGATCCAAACTACATTCACATTTTTTTTTTAATTTAAGACCTTTTATGAAACCTAAATAATATTTCTGGTACCAAAAACACTAAAAATCTACAGTTTTGTTCATACAGTTTTCAGTGCAGATCCCTACTACTCGCTCATATTATTCATCCCTGCAGTGGTCGCGTGGCGTCTCACAGACGCCAGGCGTCCTTTATTTACACGTTGTTATTGAACAGATACTCTGGCTGACTTGTGGTGCCACCTACCTTCCTATTAACTAAATACAAAAATCATCAACTTCGCAGTAGTTTCAATTCAGTGTTCGAAGGAAGAGATTGTTTCCGGGGCTGCGTTGCTGGAGTCTACCAGACGCCACGCGACCTTCTACGGTACTGAAGGTGAATATTTTATTTTTTATTTTATACAGTATTTTGCCTATGATTATTAATAGTTGTTGCTAAGTAATTTTGTTAATCTTCAGATCCAATATGACCTCAAAGAAGACCTACAACCTGGCAAATGTACGTGATCGAGAAATTGTACTCCGGTTGTTGTAGGAAAAAGATGAATCTGGTGACGAGTTTGATATTTATAATGACTTGGAAGACGACGGATTGTAATCGAGAGAAGAAAATACGGACACTGAACAAGAAGCGGACTCCAATGATAGTGACAGTGATAACCAAGTCGAATATTTTTGGGAAGGAATAAATCTTCAAAATGGTCAAAAATGTGTCCAAAAAATGTTCGCACACGACGGCAGAATATTGTCACCCATTTACCGGGAGTGATAGGTGCCGCAAAAATGCGAAAACACCAATGGAATGTTGGGAATGCTTTTTCGACAGCGAGTTATCTAATATTGTTGAGTACTCAAATAAAAAGATTTCTAAAGTTCCAGGACATTATTCCAGGGAAAGGGATGCTCACTAGACAGACGTAATTGAAATAAAAGCTCTGTTAGGAATATTGTATATATGCGCGTCTAGGAAAGACAATCATACACCCACCCAAGATATATGGGCTTCAAATAAAATGGGAATTGAGTTATGCCGTCTGATAATGCCTGAAAAACGATTTAGGTTTCTATTATACTGTTTGAGGTTTGATAACAAGGACACTAGAAAAGAAAGAAAGAAAGCTGATAATTTAGCCCCTATAGTGAAATATTTACTTGTTTTGTGGAAAATTGTAAAAATGCTTATTCAGTTGGGGAGTACTGCACTGTTGATAAAAAGCTAGAAGCTTTTAGGGGCAATCGTTTTTTTTTTTTTTTCAGGCAGTACATCCCTAGCAAACCAAATAAGTATGGACTTAAAATATTTGCTTTGGTGGATGCTACGATGTATTACACCGTCAACCTAGAAATTTATGCTGGTAAACAACCTGCAGGGCCATTTGAACTTGGCAACAAGCCAGCAGATGTTGTGAAACGTCTCATTTCTGTGATCTCAGGAACCAGGCGTAATATAACCGTGGACAATTGGTTTAGCTCCTTAGATTTAGCTGACTATTTGCTTCAGAAAAACCTTACCCTGGTTGGAACCACGAGAAAGAACAAACCAGAAATTCCCCCGGAGTTTACACGAGCAAAAAACCGGGAGAGGAACAACATTTTTTGGGTTTCAGAAAAATGCAACCCTAATATCCTATGTCGCCAAGAAAAACAAAGTGGTTCTGGTTCTTTCAACAATACGTCATGATAATGCAATTGATGCAACGTCTGACGATCCGGAAATAACCTTCTATAATATAACCAAATCGGGCGTTGATACTGTGGATCAATTGTGCAGCTCGTACAATGTATCCAGAAAAACCAACAGATGGCCCATGGCAATCTTTTATAGCATGAAGAACATTACAGCTATAAATACACAAATAATATACCATGCAAATAATTCTGATGTTAGCAGCAGGAGCAGTGAATTTTTGAAACTTTTAGGACGTAATCTAGCAGATGATTACTTGCGTTTACGTTTTCAGTGTTCATCATTGCCAAGAAACCTCAATCGAGACATTCAAAGTCTTTTTACAGATGAACATGCAGTGCAAACTACAGAAGAGGACCGAGGTACAAAAAGACTGAGGTGCTGTGAATGTGGTCGTTCAAAGAACCAATATACCAAATACAAATGCCGCAGCTGTAGCAAATGTTGTGTTTAGAACATGCCCAGCAAGTATGCGCTGATTGCTAATTGTACTACTCAAAGTATGAACTGCATTATGTATATTATGTTAAGAGTACATGAATAGAAACATTTGTTTTTCGATAAGGGATTTTCACCCATAGTTTGTATTGAACGAGAAGACGTTTTATGCAGCAAACACCTTTGCGGATTATATGTATAACTAAAAATCACAATAATATACTAGTGCATATACTACTTTAGTTTTTAATAAAATAGTACGTTTACACTCATACATTTGAACTGACTGAGTTAAAAACTCATAGAGAACGCAGAAACGTATTGGCGTCTGTAAGACGCCGCGCGACCTTCAATGTAACTATGAACCACGCGACCACTGCAGGGTTAAAACATTTTCGGAAACCTCTACGATAACATAACCTTTCTGGTACCTAAAAATTAAACCCTCAGTAATTTCGCTCAAATTCAAAATGTTACACTAGGTTTTAGTGTAGATCTTAACTATATACTCATATTTTTTTTTTTAAGTCATTTTACGAAAATTAAATAACCTTGCTGGTATCGAAAAGCTAAAAATTCTACAATTTTATTCAAATTCGAAATGTTTTACTAATTTTCTGTGCAACTACAAACTCATATTTTTCACTTAAGTTATTTTCAGAAACCTCTACGACGACAAAGCCTTTCCAGTACCTAAAAATTAAACTATCACCAATTTTTTCAAATTCAAAATGCATTATTAGTTTTCAATGCAGTACCTAACTTCATACTCAAATTTTTACTTTCTCTATACGCACTATGTACATAGTGTATAGAGAAAGTATTGCACTCCACCCAAAAATTCGATACCGAGATTTCACCGGAAATATATGTTTTAGGGTCCCCAATATCCAAGAAAAGCATTTTCACAAAAAGGTCCGTGTGTCCGTGTGTCCGTGTGTCTGTGAACACGATAACTCAAAAACGAAAAGTCGGTAAAATACCAAACTTGGTATTTAAGTTTAGTATCTTCCAGGGATGCGACACGAAGATTTTGAGAAAAATTCTCCCAACCCCAACTACCCTTTACATGGAACTTTTTTCGAAAATTTTGATTTTCTCAAAAATGGCTCTAACGATTTTGATTAAAATTTCGTATATTAAAGATATTTACCTGACAAATAAAAGGTATATCTTGAACTTTCTGGGAATAGCTTCTGAAGAGTAGTTTACTCTGAATGAATTTTACTGAATTTTGAATAACTGCTAAACCGTAAGAGATGGACAAAAACTTACTACGCAAAAAATGTAGAGCACATAAAAACACACAATTTATATCATATACATTTTTTTCCTGGAGTTCGTCGCTTTTAGACATTCCTTATTTTTGGTTTCTGCTATGAAAAACGTATACATTTCTCATACAGGAACTTGTCAACTCCTATCCATATAAACAAAGGAGCTTCATTGACATAGCAACCAGCTTTCGTCTATCACTTTAACCTATGGTTGTCCCTTATTTCGCTTCTACTTACAAGGAAGCGAGTAATAAGACTATTTCTGCTAATTTTTTTTCTGATTAGGATAAAGTAAATAGAAGTATAAGCTTTTTAAGAATAATTTGTTGCAGGGATATAGAGAAAGTCATGTGAATGATACACATAAGATTTTTCATTTAAGACATTTTGCGAAACCTACATATCTTTGCTAGTACCGAAAAAAATAAAAAGTCTACAATATGTACAAATTCAAATGCATTGCTAGTTTTTAGTGTAGTACTTAACTACATACTCACATTTCTCATTTAAGTCATTTTACAAAAAACACATAACCTTGCTAGTGCCGAAAAATTACAAACTCTACAATTTTATTAAAATTCAAAATGTAATATTAGTTTCCAGTGCAGATTTCAAACACATATTCATATTTTTCACCTAAGTCATTTTACGAAAGCTACATTACCTTGCTAGTACCAAGAAACAAAAAAATCTACAATTTGATAAAATTCAAAATGTAATACCAATTTTCAGTGTAGATCCCAACTACACACTCATTTTTTCATTTAATTCATTTTACGAAGGCTACATAACCTTTTTTGTACTGAAAAATAAAAAAAATCTACAATTTTATTCAAAAATTCGAAATGTATTATTAGTTTTCAGGGTAGATCCCAATTCATAATCACATTTATTTAGGACAATTTTAGACATTCACAACCAAACACAAGCTAGAAAAGTTAGGAAAATGTATCGATCCTAACCTAACCTAATCCACCCTAACCTAGCCTAATCTAATATAGTCTAGCCAAACCTAGGGCGACCTAAGCTAGCTTAATCTAAGAAATCTATTCGATCCTAACCGACTCTAACATGAACATATTAGGAGAGGACTTAAAAATAAATATAGCTGCCAATGATTTCCATGCACTCCTTCTATTTTTATGATGCTACGCCACAGACTTTTCCTCTTCACCTACATCCCGCCGAAACAAATATCACAGGGGGATGAGGGATAGCTGATAGGCTAAGTCATCTGTATTACATTAAAAGCATATAAAGAAAAGAACTTTGAAAACACATTTTCGTTTTATATAGATAAACCAGCGAAGTGTTTAAAATTTGACACAACTACAATCTTCACTTCAAATCGGATCTACAATTAACATAAGATATGACATTGAATTAAATTTGATTTTTGTAAATAATTTAACACTATTTAACTTTCGAGACTCCATGATTAGTACATATTAATTATATTATCAGAAATAGACACAACTTACAATGTGTGATTTGTCAAAGAAAAGCAACCTTCATAACAATTTGACGATGTTGAACATTAGATAGTACAAGTAAGATACAACAAGTATCCAATTAGTTCCAAACAGGTTCTAACAATAATATAGACATGATACAACAGATATAAATACATAAAAAACTTTATGTCAGTACTTCCTCAAGATAACTAATATTTAGGATTCATTGCTATTAGTTTCTTACATGAATTGTAATGCATGAAAAAATAGCTTATTGCTATATGGTAAAGAATATTTCTCACGTTTCAGATAAATATAAAAGAATTTATAGCTAAAACAATGTTTTAACACAACATTAATGTACAAAAAATGGTGCTTCTTCTGAAATTTTTATGAAAATGGAAACATCAAGAGAGAACAATCATTTAATTTTAAAATAATTTTTTTTCGTTTAAAATCTTTATTGTTGGCAACGGATATGTTCAAAATTAACAAAAATATTATAAAGTGTAATATTTTACTTTCTTTCGGCTTACAAAATCTGAGACTTCAACCAATAAAGTTTTGTCAGATAATGACATTTTCAGTAGATATAAGATTAAAAATGTAGTTTAATATGGGATTTAAACAGTTTGCAATCCTGAAAACATACGTGAAAATATCAGTTCAGAAGTGATAGAAGATATATGAATTGCATATTACAACTGCAATCAAAATTAAATTAAAATTTAATTCAAATAAACCTACCTTCTCTAATATTTTGCACAAAAATCCAATTTAACTAAAGTATTTTTGCCAATTTATTAACTAATTGTTTGAGGGGAGAAATGGGGGGAAATTGGTCATGTTTCGACAAACAATTACTTTTGAGGTTTCTCTTTTAGGAGAGGGAGGGGCAAAATTCAAGTCTATTAATTTTCCTTTATATATTTCTAAAGTTTCATAGTTTTATACTTTGAACTTTAATAAAGTAACATTATTTTAAAAGCTAATTTTGTTTAGCTGCATGTAAACTTAAAACTTTTCCAATTATATTGGTTTTACCAATTTGGCACATACAAAAGCTACCTCATCCTAAAAGTGTAATGCAATAAGGCAGGCAATTTTACGGAACATTCTAGAAACTGTGGTTAATGAAACTAAGATCAGATTTTTCTGCATCTTGTTTGACTCAAGAAGTAAAAAATAAAATATAAGACTTGAGAACCAAAAACGAATTTCATCATTAGCATTTAAATATTTTACTCAGGAAGCAAGTATAAAAAATATATAATATTTTATGTTGTTACACATGACTGAGGCGTTCTGCAGGAGTTTTGTAAACATTTTGCTGCACACATGTAGATGCAGATAGATTTTCGAAAAGCAAGTTTTTAAACTCAAATTTATTAATAACCAAAAAGTGATTAATGTCACAATAGTGACATTTAGTTAGTTTTAAGCTAACAATGTATAGAATATGTGCAGGTACCAGAATTTCAGCTTAAAACTTCTAGAAGATTTGAGTTTTCACCCATACAACCGCTTAAATTACCCTTAATAGCCTGTTCCAAGTCCCTTTGCATTTGGCTGATTACCAACAATATTAACACTAAGAGAACGAGTTCCCTTTTTAGCACAAAGTTTCAGGTGATGACTACAACCATGACATGCTGCTTCCCTTCTCCTGATAATTGAAGTAGGTTGTACTTTAATTTTTCTTCTCCTGTGCTCTCCTATATCTTGACTTATGAATTTGTGTAACTGCATTGGAGTCTGCACATTCTTCAGTCTCTGGAAGAACTTAGTTGCAGCTTTCATCAAAACCAAATCAGTTTCGTTGCTACTAAGTAGTTCTTTCATCCGATCCAGCCCAGCATTAAATTCAGATGTGTCATGTACAAATGTGCCACATAGTAGTGAAACAGTCTTCCTGAGCTTCTTTATGTTATTTGTAGAGTAGTATATTCTGTACTACTTGTTTGTGACTCTTCGACATCTGTCATTGAAGCAAAAAAGGTCTGCTTTGCTTCTCCAGTAGCACCAACTGCCATCTTGGATAGCAAAAATCTGTCTCTAGCAGTTAATTCTGGAGAATTGGGAAAGCATTGACCAAATGTGATGTGAACAGCTGCTTGGTGCTTACAGAATGCCCCTCTACTTCCAACTATGCAACTACAGGTACCAATGTCATTTTCAATATTGTATATGGGTGTTGAATCTTGAAGTGATTTCACAGAGAAACTGTGTAATGACACTTGCTGCACAACCTCATGTTCTGACTAAACAATACACATGCCCTTGTCTTGATATTTTTGGAACATCAAATAGGGCTTTTTAGTCTTTTTAGCAGCATCTAATAATCTTAAGCTAATATTTCTCCAATATCACCGTGATATAGTCCAGCAAAGCTATAGGATTATAAGTTTTCAATCTTGTAATTATAATATTCTTCACTATCCGAAATGTAGCTTCTGCATAATTATTAGTATAATTATGTCGTGTATGAACACCAATTCGATGAGCAGTATACCATTCATTGCGCCTCTGAAATAGTGATGAGACATGCTGGGAAAAAATTGCGAAAAATGTTACTGGTTTCAGCAGTAAGTCTCTGAAAAGCAGCCTCTGCTTCTGATGTATCAGTGGCGTACATTATATTGCGAAATAGGGACTTTAATGGCCTACTATCATCCTGTTTTATCATATGCTTACCATCCCACCACCACATGACTTGTAGCACATGGAACTGGCAAAGTAATTGTCTCACTTCTGGCCAGACAGTATGGAGCACAGCTTTTAATGGCAAACTGTCATCTATCTAAGTTCTCAATCAGGGATTTTTAAATTTACCCCACAGAGTTTTTAGACACTGAAGACCAACTGTATAATTATTTTCATCCTGTCTTGCATGAATAAAAACTCCTACAGGAACAGCACCAGCTTTTGTGGCCACAGACACGCACTGTTTAACTGACCACATGAACTGCTTGTATCTAAACACGATTCTTTTGTGTTCAATGATATTAGATTCCTTTGCATTACTGGTGTTATAATGCATAACACAAAAAGATCTTCACAAATTAATATAATGTATTCTACTATTCTGAAAGCAAAAATTGAATCATAAATATAGGTTTAATACAGGTTTTGAAAATAATTATGACATACACAAAGTGATTCAGCTGTCCCTTATTCTCTGGTTTTATGCAACCAGCAGATTACAATGTAACCTGAAAACATCGTTCTCGAGACCCATCTTCTTTATACTAACATTATAGACTTTGGCACAGCAAGTTATAGTTGAACAGTAGCACATTTGATTAACGCACGGTATTAGCATGAGTTCCAAATGCTCGATTCAGGTTCGAATCTTACCAAAACGCTAGGAATCCCCCCCGCTTTCTTTCTTCCTGATTTTGACACAAAGCTAGATGAGATATTGGAACATTTTAACTTGCTTATTTGCTTCTTTTTTGTTGTTCTCTTTATTTATGTTTATTCTAACTTAATCAGTCCAGTTACAGGAAATACAAATGAAAATGAAAATTCTGAGGCATATTCTTTCAGTTTCTTCTAAATATGTAGGTATTATTACAATGTTTTAAAACTAACATAGGTATTTCAGATAATACTATAGAACCAGACCCATTTTCAGGTTATCTCTAAAAGAAAAATACAGAAAATACTTAGGCTGACAATCACAAACTGTACGAACTACATAGGTATTCACCAATAGTTTCAGTTGAAAACAAAATTAGGTAAAATTCCCATAACTCAACAAACTTCTCAACATCCACTGGAGAAGCGGTTTCCGACATGAAACTTAGTGATGGACATTTTTCATTTAGCACAGCAGTTGTTCGAAATGATGACCTTGTTCGTTCATTCAGAGCTGTGCGCGATATTGCAATGACAGCCTGGCAAGTAGTAACATCTAGGATGTAACGGACCTCAGGTCTATCTGATTAGTTGCTGAATTTGATTAAGGTTATGCAACCAATGTTTTAAATGTCCCCTTAGAAATTAATCAAGTGGCATAAGATCAGGAGATCTGGCAGGCCACGAGACAGGCCCTCGCCTACCTATCCATCTTTGAGGATGTGTGCTATGAAGATAATTTACGACGACCCTGGACTGGTGCGGTGGAACACCATCATGCTAAAACCGCATTTATAATCTTTCATTTAATGGAACATGCTCCAGCAATGGGTTGCATGGTGAGTTCATGACCGACTGAGTCTGCTTATCTAATGGGCTATAAGGTTCATAGGAGATAGCCTTAGCTGTAGGTATAGCAGATACCAACATATTTTCTTCGTCCATTTGTATCTAATGGGGCATGTGTAGACCTAAAGTGTCTTCCGGTAGTATTCACTAACCCACCGAGGGTTCAAGCTGCCAAAATTTTGTAGAGAACGTTCTCTAACTACGAAGAACAATCGATAACATGTTAGGTGTTCTAGTACTTTGAAATTATTTTTATTAACTTTATACGTTTTGAAAATTTACTTAATTATTTAAAGTCTTAGTGAAGTTTCTTTTTTAAAACAATTAGAAAGAAAATAAAGAATCGAAGACTGAAGAACACGTAAAATGATTTGTCGTTTGTTTTTCATTCGTATGCCTTTTTGTTTACATCTAAAATTATTGGAGTGACTGAACCAACTTTGTAACTCTAATTTGTTCAATCATTGTCACTATTTTTGATCTTGCTACAACCTCAGGCATCAAAGTTTGTTGGCATTACCATAAAAATAAGTACATTTAAAAATCATTTCTCTTGATAATAATAATTAACATTCTCAAAGTAAATCATTGATACAACAGAATGAATGTGGCAGATAAAAAATGAGTGTAAAACATACACTCGCATGTTAGGTAAATATTTGTTTGATTTAACAAACAATATTTATAATATCAGATGAGTAAATAAAGCAATTCTAGCTAATACCCTGCAAGTTATTTAAAGTTATAATGTTTTATTATAATTAATGCAGGTAATGAAAGGTTTATTTAAGAAATCTTATGTGCTACATTCACATCACTTTCTCTACCTATTATATGTCACTAATCTTACAAAAGATCATTCCTCTATATTCTCTATGCTAATCGATATTATAAACATAAGCAGAAATAGTTATATTAGTTAGTTCCCTGTAAGTAGGAGGTAAATAAGGGAGTACATTAGGTTAAAGCACTGGTCAAGTCTTTTAAAACCGGGTCGCTAAGGCCTGGCCAGGAGTAAAACAAAAGCAAAAATGATTGAATTATTTCCGATTTGAGTAAAGTGTAAGTATTTTAAAAATGAAATGAACAGCAAAGAATATCTAGAAAATGGTTAACTCCAAAGAAAATATGTGTATATATACATAAATTGTGTGTTTTAACGAGATCTGTATCTTTTGTGAAGTAAGTTTTTGTCTATCTGTTACAGTTTACCACAAATCATGCATAATACAAAAACCATTCAGAATGAAGAGGATTTCATAGTCTATCTCCAAGAAATTCAGATTAGACCTTTTGTTTGTCATGTGAATATATTTAATATACAGCATTTTAATCAAAATCGTTAGACCTATTTTTCAGGAAATCGAACATTCCCATGTAAAGGGTAGTTTGGTATGGGGAATTTGTCCAACAATGTTCGTGTGGCATCCTTGGAACAAACCGGTTTGGTGTTTAACCGGCTTTTCATTTTTGAGTTATACTGCACACACCCGTGTGTGCATACAGACCTTTTCCTAAAAATATTATTTTAAATTCAGGGATCTCAAAACATGTATTTACAAGTGAAATATCGGTATCGAATTTTGGGTGGAATACAATACCTTCTCCACTTACTATGTACATTGTACATACGTGTATAGAAAGTAAAAAGTACATTTAAGAATCAGTAAAAATAATAATCAGTTGGTACTTCCTGCTAATTAAAATTAACTAATCTTCGCTAACTAAATAATTGAAATAAGTGAATAAATATGGTAGATGAAAGAAATGAGTGAAAATAAAACTCGCGCACGCACACACACACACGCACACTCTTTATTAGTAAAATAAAAGCGATATTCTTATAATGTAAAATTATTTAACAGAAGTTGTTTAATTAATGATCCAAATGATGCAACAGTAATGGTTTTACAGTCTTTTAAGAAATTTGTTTCACTTACCTTTCGGCGAGAGCTGTGTTGGCAAAACAAATGCTTTCCAGTAGATAATGGCAAAGGCATACACTTTCACATTTACAAACTTTGCTTTTTTTAACAACAAAGTTTGTCTTTGCTAGATTGATTTAACCTTTTGTTGACACTCATTTCGTCACACAGATGTCACTCTTAAGCCTTAGTTGCCTGCATTAGTATACTACATAGGCCGTTTTTCCTTTAATTCAAGTTAAAAACTGGAGTTCTAGTAAAAAGATATGGGAATAAACCTATACAATTATTATATAAAATAATAGATAAAATAGAAATGAAAATAAATGTGGATCCTTTATTAATATTTTTCTTCCCAATTAAAAGTTTAAATTCTTCTAAACCAGTTTTCATAATGCTGCCAAAGGCACTACTAAAAAAGTAACTCAAATGGCCATGAGTGTAAGGTGATAGGTAATGGACTGGTCATCAAATCAAAGCCAAATTCTGCAAGTTCAAATCCCTGTGATTGTGGTAAATGACGGAGAGAGCCCAAGTAAAATAATTGGTGTGATGCTCGGTCAATGGGTTACATTTAGCTGTACTTATGTCGGTCTTCTCTTTTATTTATTTAAAAACATATGATGTAATCCATTCACATGACTTTCTCTGTATCTCTGCAACAAAGTTTTGTTAAAAAGCTTATGCTTCTATTTACTTCATACTAAGTGAGAAAAAATTAGCATAAATAGCCTTATTATTTGCTTCCCTGGACAGGGGTTGACAATTTCCTGTATGAGAAAAGTATAAGTTTTTCACAGCTGAAACCAAAAACAATCAACTACACGAAAAAAAATATATATAACATAAATTGTGTGTTTTAATGTGCTCTACATTTTTTGAGTGGTAAATTTTGTCTATCTCTTACGGTTTACCAGTTCTGTAAAATTCATCCAGAATAAAGTAGTCTTCAGAGGCTATTCACAGAAAATTCAAGATATGCATATTATTTTTCATGTATCTTTAATATATATTTTAATCAAAATCGTTAGACCCATTTTTTAGAAAATCAAAATTTTCGAAAATATTTCCATGTGAAGGGTGATTGGGGGTGTGGAGATTTTCTTGAAAATCTTCGTGTCGCATCCTTGGAAGATTCTGAACATAAACACCAAGTTTGGTATTTAACGGTCTATTCTTTTTTGAGCTATGCTGCCCACATACACACAGACACACACGGACATTTTTCTAAAAATGCTTTTTTTTGGGGGGGATTCAGGTGGTCTCAAAACATGTATTTCCGGTGAAATCTCCGGGCTGAATTTTTGGGTTCAATGCAATACCTTATCTATACACTATGTACACATAGTACGTATAGAGAAAGTAAAAAAATCACTGCAATTTTAGGGCAACAATTGTACAAATTTTTACAATATGAAACAGTCTTGATTACTTGTCGTCTATGGTTGAAATTTAGTACAACATGAAATTAATCATAGAGTATAATCCTATTTATATAGTTACGCTTAAAACAAGCGGAACTTATAGGTACCGACAGGCAACAAAGAGTTAATATGCATTTTCTCCAATGATGTCGACACATATTCTTTTTTTTTTTTGTATTTATATGTGCCAAATGGTAAATAGCTATTTCTTCTTGATTAATGCCTTCAATTGCTGAATTCATTGTGCACACAGCTGATTTGCGATAATGCGCAAGTAAGCTCCCTCTGAAAAGCGGAACAGGAGAGACCGTCTCCCGCGAGGCAGCGCTTCTTCATTTGGACGTAGCGTTTGACTCCTCCCACGGTTGCGATTCTGCATGACATAAGTGAACCACCGAGGTCGTCGGTAGTCTTCTCCTTTTGGGCTGACGCGCGCAAGTGGCGTATCTACTTCCGTCCTTGCACGGAAGGGGTACCTGGTATATAAAATAGGCACCGGCCTAATGAAAAGCCGGTCTTTCGACTGGTAGCGCTCATCGAGGCAACTACGGAAAGACGCAGCGGAGTGGAGAGATCTTCCAGACCTTCCAGAACTTTTGTTGCAGTTTAGACGAGTAGGTTAGCAAGGCCACAGCCAACTGTCGTTAAGACTGGTTATTACAGGCACCGTCTCGGGTCCGGCCCTCTGCTAACCGCGCTCGCTATCTGCCTCTTTCTCTCTATCTATAACCATCTTTCCTCTTTACTATCCTAGTATTTAAGCTCCCTGTTAGGCCCACATATATTTATTTAGGCTTTATTTCTCTTCTCTCTTCCAAATTCTTCTTAGACTAGGATAAGAAAATAAATAAGCCCAAACAGAGCGGTAAGCCCACAGCAGGCAGACAACAGCCTTTATAAAGGTAGCTAGCGGCTGACTATTGCTAATACAGTCTTTATTAAGGCGTACTAGCGTCAGAGAAAATAAATAAGTTGGCACTTAGTTAGACTATTAGTTGCAAATTTGAATCCTTACAGCAGTTAATAAGACCTTGAAGATGGGAGGACGGTACCCAACGCGGAAGAAAGGAGCAACAGCAGAAACCCAGGATTTCATGGAGGACGACAGCAGCAGCAATGGCAGCCAGGACAGCGACACACTGCACATAGCGCTGGAAGAAGAGGAAACCACAACTACCCAGGCAGCTAGTACTCGAGCGCTGCCAACTGATACAGGAACAGAATCGAGCAGCAACACAGCGGACCAACCTTATCCAAGTAAGTCAAAACAGTATCACTACAAGTCAAGTCACCACCACAGTGAAGAGGGTCAGAGGTGCGTCGGGGACTGCTTCACCACCGGCTTCACTACCAGAGCCAATGTCAATTATAGTGACCATCATAACTCTCTGGTGGATAAATGACAGTCATTAAACTATTGGGAACATGGGATAATTAATTTCAAACATTATTCATAAAGTAATGCATTACATGTGTTAAATTCACAAAGCTTACTTTATGCTTAGAATGGAACAAAGTAACACTTTGTAACAGGATGCGGTAAAGATAACGCGCCGAGGTCTGCTCTGCAAGAAGTTGCGCGGATATGACGCACGCGTTTGCAGACAAAGTATTGCACGACGTGATGCAATGTAATATGACTATTAATCATACATCTTTAATCTATATTAATGTATGAAGCCATTCAAAGTAGAGCATTCTCAGTAAAACTGTGTACCTAACAAGACGCCTGCAGAAGGGTCAATCATGCAGAGGGTGGTTCCATTGCTGATCGCATTTATGGGTGAGTAAGCAGACTTAGCCTAAGATACTGCCAGAGAGTCGGGGAAAAACATTCATACTTACGATCTAATAAATATAACAAATATAATATAGACAAATACAAGATTACGAGTAATTAAGCCAAAGAAAGAGAAATAGGAAGGAGATACAATATTAATACGTATATTCAAGTGTTTAATCATACTAAATGATTTATTATGTTGTATAAATGTATTGCATGTCAGTAATGATTATATATCTTATGTGACTATTTTACAAAGAGGGTTTATTACGCGTCGCTATTGAACAGGGAGAGCAAAGACTCAACCATATATATATATTGTATATTCAGATTATCATTATTAGTATTTGCTTAAAGCTTACCCTCAATCATTCAAATAAGGATGGATTTAATGATGACTAAGAGTGTCTAAAGGGAATTCTATTTTAGATGTTAAATTGTTTTACTTAAACATATATTTTATTCAAATGTTATTCATTTGTGTTCTTTCAAGTAATCCTTTTTCAACTTCCTGAACTAGAAGACTTAACACATTTCCTCTGAACGGAGGGCACGTTATCGCTCTGAAAGCAGGGGCATTATACAATAGCAGTACAGCCAACTCCGTGCCGGAAACTAACCAGAGTGCATCAAGTAACTTCCTTACAAAGGTAAGACAAAATATACCTAAAGTATTTGTGGCAGATTACTGTACACGCAGTTTTGCGTCACTAACAAGGGAATTTGATGCAGTATACAGGCCTGCAGAGTACAAAGCGGTATTCAGGGATAATTTCTATGGTGTCACTTTCACCACCCTCGCAGACTACAACAACTTTGTTAGATTCTGCAAGGGCTACAAGGTACCATTCCATGTTACAACACCAATGAATGAGCGCACCCATAAAGTTGTCACTGAACTCAAAGACGAACTGAAAACGATTGGACTGGAAGCAGCCAAGGTCAGTCGGCTGTTTTCAATGCGTACCAGAACGCATGTGCCGATATATCTAGTTGAACATGACGCAGATAAATCAATTGCCCTCACTAGGCTTAAGGATTTATTTCACTGCAAAGTCAGAATGGAACCATATAGGCCACCGAACGGCCCGTCACAGTGCGGGAGGTGCCTCTGGTTCCGACATTTGGCGCGGAACTGCGAGGCACCGCAAGTGTGCTCGCGCTGTGCGGGACAGCACCACAACAGGGAATGCACCAGCACAAGCCGCAGATCCGCTCTGTGCAACTCAAATCAGCACGGGGCGCGGTGGAGGGGATGCCCCACGTACTACAAAATGGCCTTCCCCGCCACTCAACAAACGGCACGGCCAATACCAAGCAGGTTTCAGGCACCTGTTTCAGAGCACAGGGGATCCTATGCTCGTGTAGCCCACAACCCAAATTCAAGGCCGGGGACCCGCATGATACAAGAAAGGTATCATGAGGGAATCCCGGCACAAAAAGCAACGCTGGAAAACACACCAGAGCAGCCTATACAGGCAAACATAAACATGCATATAGACACCAAAGAGCAAAAAAATGCATCAACACAAACAGATGCCCAAGAGCCTTGCATTGCGTTGAAAGATGCACAGCAACAAATGACTGCCGAAGCGCAAAATGCTCCAGATGAGGAGACTGAGGAAGAAACAATTCAGAAATACCAACAAAAATACCAATTTCACTTTATTACCAACAGGGCCCAAAAAACATTTCTGAATATAGACTACGCCCTACAAGGCCCGCTAATAGAGCTAGGCGCAGGCAAAGCAATGAAAGGTTACTCCAAGCTGGAGAAAATATCTGAATGCCTTCTTGGAAAATCAATTAATAAAAGAGATGCGCACACAAAGTTCCTTAACTTCTTAAATATCATGAAAGAAGCAGTTAATGAACTCAAAGAGACAGAGGAAGGCCCACCGGCACCAAAAACCTCAAGATAAAGATCAGCATATATACATAAAACTAAGAAGAAGAAAAAAAAAACAGCTTTACTATAAGGAATATGGCTCTTGAAACAAGCAACTCATCCCCACAGTACACAACCCATAGAATACCTTATTGGAACGCTCAAGGCATACGCAACAAACTACAGGAATTCAAACATTACTTATACAATAATAACATTACAATAGCACTGCTAAACGAAACTTTACTAATCCCTAAAACCAGATTCAGGGTACCAGGTTACAAAACTTACAGAAACCACAGACCAGACGGAAAACCGCATGGGGGGACAGGAATAGTGGTCCAAGAAACCCTTGCCCACACGCTTAAACACATCCCGAAGCTGACAACCATGGAAGCCACGGCCATCTCAATAACCGTACACAACACTAGCTAGCGTTAACTCCCCACCCAGACAACTCAATGTGCAGGACGTGGAAACCATCATGAACCTTGATGACGTAGTAGTAGCAGCGGGGGACCTTAACGCAAAGCACCCAACCTGGGGCTGTAGGATAGCAGACATGGGGGGAAATGCACACCACAGGCATATGCTGAATAATGAGTACATAATAGATCACCCGGGAGAACCCACATATATACCGTCACAAACAAACCACGAAGCCTATACTTTAGATATTGCTCTTTTCAAAAACCCAGACTTCGAATACCAAGTAAAGCTAGTGGAAGCCTTAGCATCAGATCATTTTGCAGTCCAAATAGGCATTATCGCCCCGCCCATCTTACAACCACCACCAAAGCGAAGAAACTACAACAGAGAGCAAACTGGGTTACCTTTGCTGATACACTAAACAAAACCCTATCTGACGCGCCCACCCTAACGAGCCATATGGCAGTAGACCGTGCGGCAGGCGGGCTCGAAAGCGCAATACAGCAGGCAATAGAAACAGCGGTTCCCTTTAAACAGTCCCCCAAACACGAACTCACATACCCACTGGAAGTACTAGTATTAATACGAGAACGGGACCACGAAAGGCGAAGATGGCAGCGCACAAGATGCCTTGTGCACAGTCAACATGGCCACATTGAACAGTGCAATCAAAACGAGAATAAATGCACAGTCACAGCAGCAGTGGGACCACACCCTGGAACAGTTACAACCAGGTCATAATAAAGTGTGGCACCTAGTCAAAGCCCTAAGAAAACAACCGATAAATATTCCACCACTTAAAATGCCATCTGCACACAACTCCTATGCGGAAACAAACGCAAATAAAGCAATCATTTTGGCGGAAACACTGCAGCAAACGTGCAAACCAAATCAACGCCCTCTAGATCATGAGCTCTCTGAACAAATGGAGCAAGAAATGCAGGAAACTTTAAGTAACGCAGCGCATGACAAATGTAGAAAAACGTGCACTAGCGAACTGCGCTGGATCATCCGACATCTTAAGGTAAACAAAGCATCAGGTTCATATCGAATACCAAATTTGGTACTAAAACACCTGACGCAAAAGCACTGCAATACCTAGCCGACATCTGTAATTATCCAGCTGCTGGAAGCAGGCGAACGTATTAATGTTCCCGAAACCGGGAAAAGATAGAGCTGATCCCATAAATTACAGGCCCATTAGCCTACTAAAAACCATCAGCAAAGTAGCGGAGAAGGTAATACAAAAACGCCTGAACGCCCATATCAAAAAACACAACATAATTATCAGCGAGCAATTTGGCTTTCGCGCCAGTCACTCCACAACCCTCCAGCTAACTAGAAATGTGGAACACGTTACACAAGGTTTCAATAAGAACATGTCAACTGGTGTAGTGTTCCTAGATGTCTAGCGAGCTTTTGATACGGTCTATCATGCAGGACTGATACAAATACTAAAAAATATGAATTTCTGTGGCACAATGATAAAACTTATAGCGCACTACCTGACTGAACGAACTTTTTCCGTCACAATACAAGAACACTGCACAGTACAAGCTCGAAGCTGGAGTACCACAAGGTAGTATACTGGGACCCACATTGTTCACCATTTACATAAATGACATCCCCAAAACTCCAGGCACACATCTGTCCATCTATGCAGACGACACTGCAATCTCAGCACAGTCCTGGCAGCCGAAAGTGATCGGTAGAAGCCTAAAAAATGCACTAACAAACCTAGAACCGTGGCTGACTAGGGGGCGAATCAAGGTCAACACGGAAAAATCACAAGCAATACTCTTCACCAAAAGAACCAAACATCGCGATAAAACCAGCCGACTAACATTATATGGCAACACGATAAATTGGACCAACAAGGGCAAATACCTAGGAGTAACGCTAGACTCCAAGCTCACCTTTGAGACACATACAAAAGAAATTAAACAGAAAGCAAATCAAGCACTTGGGGCAATCTACCCTATACTAAACCGCAAGAGTTCCCTAAGTCAGCAGATGGGGCTGACCCTATATAAAAGCCTAATTAGCCTGTGCTGACGTACGCGGCCCCTTGTTGGGGCCACTGCGCTAAGACACACATCAAGAGCCTGCAAATTTTACAAAATAAAGCACTCAGAATTATCACTAAGTTCCCCAAAACAGTCCCATTGGATTTGCTACACGACGACACCAAGATGCATACTATAGAACAATTTGTCAAAAAACTAGCAAATAACATGTACAAACATGCCAGAAAAAGCCACAATCCAGCCATTCAACAACTAGGTCAATACGACACAAACGCAGATAAGCACAAAAGACCACTATCGCTGTTCGACCGGACAATTCCAATAAACAGACATACTGCTGACGATGACGTAACCATACGAAACTATCTGAACAACCTTATACCACCATAAAATAATTGTAGCACAGGTGCCCAACAAGTCCCCTGATGGAAGACATCCCCTGCCGGGGCGGCTAGGGGTAAGAGGGCAGCCCCACACTGAGGACGACAAAGCGCTCATTAGGAAATAACAGGCATGTACAGATATTAACCAGTCTTTCTTTTTCAGCAAAAAAAAAAAAAAAAAAAAAAAAAAAAAAAAAAAAAAAAAATTAAAATTATATGTAAATAAGAGGATATCTAGGAAGAAAGTCATTCTGTATATTTATTTCCCCTCTTGTACATACCCATCCCCAACATGTTTTTCCAGTATGTTTTTCAGGACCATCAGCAACCAGCTGAGGAGCAGACAAGACGGCAATCCCCTCTCCGGTTCAAGCCACAATAAAAGGTAAGGTGCACCTCAATTACTCTCTCTTAGCATGATACCAAACCTCTCTCCTTTCACATGCATGAAATACCACCACTAACAATAGGTCCTGGTCTGGGCATCAGCAAAGGCCAGTACCTACTCAGAGTGGGGAGTAGGTACTGGCTGCATACTCCCTTGTATGTAGGCGTCTTTTTAGTAACCACCCACTAATATTCGGTTTGCTTCGGCGGTACCGGACACCACCTTCACCCAATCTTCTCACCCATCACTGTAGAGTAGCTAGTGCATGATAGGGGAGACGATGTAGATCCCCTTCGGATGATCGTTACCAGGTGTGGCGGAGGCGGGGCCACACAAAAAAAAAAAAAAAAAAATTAAAAGCCCCACAGTTGTTCCTTGAGTCGCATGCACACCTGAGTAGTCAAGTCATTGCTGACTTTCTATTGTTCTTCAAAGTAATCACCAGCACTCTGTACAAACCGTTATCAGGGATGTGAAAGTCGTAGGATACCCTAAGCAGCGCCTTTTGTCTTGATAGTTCAAATGGAGCCTGACGAATCTCTGGAACAGTTCTGAAGCAAATGCACGAACTAGTTCCTTCTCCTTCGGAATCAAGTCAAGATCATAATGGTTTGGGCGCTAGTAGCCGCGAAGTTGAGCGTCCTAAGCACCACTTGTTATCACAACGGTTTATTACCTCGATATCGATTTGATAAATTGATATATTTGGCATTTAGGAGATTTATATCCTTTTCTTTAAATTTTTATTTAGAGTTAAAAGTTTTCTTTTAAAAGTTTAGTTAAGCACAGGGGATGGCACAGCACTTTCCAACACCTTCGAACAAACCTACCACAGTTTTCGCTGTATGCGGCCGAGTATTGCCGTGCAAAATTGTGGGTGAGTTCTGCACAAAGCGTCGCCGCTTCTTTCTAAAGCTGGTCGCAAGTTGTGTACCAAAAATGAACAGTAATGCTGCGCTTTACATATTACGGGTCATCATGAACAGAGAACATTTGTCGGAACCTCAGCAATGTGAAAGTTATGGTGCTTCTGATGTATGAATGTGGGTTATACGACAAGTCCCGGACCTCATACAGATGTGGCACCACGAGGCCCGTTAGACAGTAGCATCGTATAATTTAACTCTAGACCAGCTTGTATCTATAGCTGCAAGTCAATATCTTGTTTAGTTTTCGAATGACAGCATTTTAAACAAGACAACTTTAGGGTTTTTACGAATATGGAGGATATGGAAAGACGAGCAGTGATTAAATACTTCCATTTGAAAGGCTTAACGCCAAACAAACCAAAGAAGAAATGACTCATTGAAAAAAAAAGTCATCGTTTAGTACTGTAAGACCGCAGATTAAAGTTGTTTGAGACAGAGGCAGTAAACATATCAAAAGAACGTGCAACTAATATTTTAAGTAATGTTTTGGTCTTTCACAAAGTCTGTGTAAGATGGGTGCCGCGTTTGTGACACCTTATCAAAAGTTATAAAGAAAAACTGTTTCTGTTAAGAATGTGGAGCTCTACCGTAAACATTCCATGAATTTTTGAGATGGTTATTAACATGGATGAAACTTGGATACATCACTACACTCTAGAATGTAAAGCACAGTGAAAACAATGGATTACGCCAGCTGAACCAACTCCAAAAAAAGTCAAATTTGTCAGCTAACAAGGTTATGGGGAATGTTTTCTGGAATGCACAGGGAATAATTTTTATTGATTGCTTGGAAAAGGGTAAAAGTATCACTTGTGACTACCACGCAAGCTTACTGTAACGTTTGAGTGATGAGGTGAACAGAAAAAGACCTCAATTGGGGTGGGGGGGGGGAATCTTGTTTCATCACGACAATGCTCCGGCCCATTGTTCAGACATTACAATGGAAAAAATGTGCGAATTAAAGTTGGAATTGCTGGAACATCCACCCTATTCGCCACTCCTGTTCCCAAACCTCAAACATTTTTTGGAGGACAAAGATTTCACAGCAACTAGGTCATTGATGCGGTAAAAAGCTATTTTGAGGACCTTGATAAATCACACTACAGAGATGGTTTAATTAAATTAGAACACCGATATGACAAATTTATTAGCCTTTCTGAAGATTTTGTTGAGAAACAAAGCAAAAAATTAAATGCTGTTTTCATTGAGAGGCCCAGGACTTATCAGCCGACCCTAGTACTAACGCATTTCGTTCCTCCACAGCAAACCGTCAATACGCAGAATTATTGTTAATTTTGGAAGATGCCAGAATACCCTGAGAAAGAAGCAGAACCCTACCATAATTTTGCATGGCAATGCTCGGCTGTATATAGCGCAGACCTTGGCTGCCATTTACCACACTCCCCAGACTTAAACACATAGTTTCAGGGCATTCGCTTTTTAGGGACTTTATCAATGTTTATAACCTAAACTTCTGCGTGTTTTATAGTACTATTTTGAGTCCGAAGATGAAGGAGCCACTTGGAGCAATTCGCTTCAAAAATGTTCCAGAGATTTGTAAGGTAATAGACGTTTCCATTCGAACTACCATCACAACAGACGTTGATAAGTGTATCCTGTGATCTCAGGTTGTACACAATGCTGGTGACTACTTGGAAGTATAATAAAATTTGATAACGTATGTAGATCGCTTTTTTTATCAATGGTAAATAAATAGTGGTAATTATTAAGGTTCCAACCTCGCATTAAAAAGCATTAGTATATTGAATTACATTTATATGCAAAAACTAAATCGAAGGACACAGTTCAGTAGCCTTTGAGGGTAGTGATTCAGTACTTGACAGCGTTTCCTTACTTTGAAACAGTAAATATAGTAAGTAATATACTACTGAAAGGGTAAATATAGTAAGTAATATACTGCTGAAACAGTAAACATAGTAAGTAATATACTGCTGAAACAGTAAACATAGTAAGTAATATACTGCGAAAACAGTATATATAGTAATATTCCACTGAAACACTAAATATAGTAAGTAATATACTACTGAAACAATAAATATAGTAATATACTACTGCAACAGTAATTATAGTAAGTAATATACTACTGAAACATTAATATAGTAAGAAATATATTACTGAAACACTAAATATAGTAAGTAACATATCACTGAAACAGTAAATATACTAAGCAATTTACTGTTGCTACAGTAAATATAGTCAGTAATATACTAAAGAAACAGTAAATATAGTAAGAAATACATTACTGAAACACTAAATATAGTAAGTAATATATTACTGAAACAGTAAATATACTAAGCAATTTACTGCTGCTACAGTAAATATAGTCAGTAATATACCACTCAAACAGTAAATATAGTAAGAAATATACTGCTGATTCCGTAAATATAGTAGTAATATACCGCTGAAACAGTGAATATAGTAAGTAACGTACCACTTAAACAGTAAATATAGTAGTAATATACTGCTGAATCAGTAAATGGAGTAAGTAATATACTTCTGAAACAGTAATTATAGTAAGTAATATACTGCTGAAACAGTAAATATAGTAAGTAATATACTGCTGAAACAGTAAATATAGTAAGTAATATACTGCTAAAACAGTAAATATAGCAATTAATATACTGCTGAAACAGTACATATATAAAGAAATATACTGCTGAAACAACAAATTTAGTAATATACTACTGAAACAGTAAATATAGTAAGTAATATACTACAGAAACAGTAAATATTGTAAGAAATATAATACTCAAACAGTAAATATAGTATGTAATATACTACTGAAACAGTAAATATAGTAAGCAATATACTGCTGAAACACCAAATATAGTAAGTAATGTACTGCTGAAATTGGAAAATAGTAATATACTTCTGAAACAGTAAATACACTAAGAAATATACTACTGAAACAGTGAATATAGTAATATACTGCTGAAACGGTAAATATAGTAAGTAATTTAGTACTGAAACGGTAAATATAGTAAGTAATATACAACTGAAACAGTCAACATGGTGGTAATATACTACTGAAACGGTAAATATAGTAAGTAATATATTACTGAATCAGTAAACATAGTAGTAATATACCGCTGAAACAGTAAATATAGTAAGTAATATACTATTGATGTAGTAAATATAGTAGAAATATACTGCTGAATCAGTAAATATAGTAAGTAATAAACTTCTATAACAATTAATATAGTAATATACTGCTGAAACGGTAAATATAGTAAGTAATATATTGCTGAAACAGTAAAGATAGTAAGAAATATACTACTGATACAGTGAATATAGTAGATAATATACTGCTGAAACAGCAAACATAATAAGTAATATACTGCCGAAACAGTAAACGTAGTAAGTAATATACTGCTGAAACACTAAATATAGTAATGTTCTACTGAAACACTAAATATGGTAAGTGATATACTGCTGAAACAATAAATATAGTAATATACTACTGAAACAGTAAATATAGTGTGTAATATACTACTGAAACAGTAAATATAGTAAGAAATATATTACTGAAACACTAAATATAGTAAGTAATATATTACTGAAACAGTAAACATACTAAGCAATTTACTGCTGTTACAGTAAATATAGTCAGTAATATAATATTGAAACAGTAAATATAGTAAGAAATATACTCTTGATTCAGTAAATATAGCAGTAATATACCGCTGAAACTGTGAATATAGTAAGTAACGTACTGCTTAAATAGTAAATATAGTAGCAATATACTGCTGAATCAGTAAATATAGTAAGTAACATACTTCTGAAACAGTAATTATAGTAAGTAATATACTGCTGTAACAGTAAATATAGTAAGTAATGTACTGCTGAAGCAGTAAATATAGTAAGTAATATACTGCTAAAACAGTAAATATAGCAATTAATATACTGCTGAAACAGTAAATATATAAAGAAATATACTGCTGAAACAACAAATATAGTAATATACTACTGAAACAGTAAATATAGTAAGTAATATACTACCGAAACAGTAAATATTGTAAGAAATATAATACTCAAGCAGTAAATATAGTATGTAATATACCACTGAAACAGCAAATATAGTAAGCAATATACTACTGAAACACCAAATATAGTAAGTAATGTACTGCTGAAATTGGAAAATAGTAATATACTTCTGAAACATAAAATATACTAGGTAATATACTACTGAAACAGTGAATATAGTAAGTAATATACTGCTGAAGCGGTAAATATAGTAAGTAATTTAGTACTGAAACCGTAAATATAGTAAGTAATATACAACTGAAACAGTCTACATGGTGGTAATATACTACTGAAACGGTAAATATAGTAAGTAATATATTACTGAATCAGTAAACATAGTAGTAATATAATGCTGAAACAGTAAATATAGTAAGTAATACACTATTGATGTAGTAAATATAGTAGAAATATACTGCTGAATCAGTAAATATAGTAAGTAATAAACTTCTATAACAATTAATATAGTAATATACTGCTGAAACGGTAAATATAGTAAGTAATATATTGCTGAAACAGTAAAGATAGTAAGAAATATACTACTGATACAGTGAATATAGTAGATAATATACTGCTGAAACAGCAAACATAATAAGTAATATACTGCCGAAACAGTAAACGTAGTAAGTAATATACTGCTGAAACACTAAATATAGTAATGTTCTACTGAAACACTAAATATGGTAAGTGATATACTGCTGAAACAATAAATATAGTAATATACTACTGAAACAGTAAATATAGTGTGTAATATACTACTGAAACAGTAAATATAGTAAGAAATATATTACTGAAACACTAAATATAGTAAGTAATATATTACTGAAACAGTAAACATACTAAGCAATTTACTGCTGTTACAGTAAATATAGTCAGTAATATAATATTGAAACAGTAAATATAGTAAGAAATATACTCTTGATTCAGTAAATATAGCAGTAATATACCGCTGAAACTGTGAATATAGTAAGTAACGTACTGCTTAAATAGTAAATATAGTAGCAATATACTGCTGAATCAGTAAATATAGTAAGTAACATACTTCTGAAACAGTAATTATAGTAAGTAATATACTGCTGTAACAGTAAATATAGTAAGTAATGTACTGCTGAAGCAGTAAATATAGTAAGTAATATACTGCTAAAACAGTAAATATAGCAATTAATATACTGCTGAAACAGTAAATATAGTAAGAAATATACTGCTGAAACAATAAATATAGTAATATACTACTGAAACTGTAAATATAGTAAGAAATATATTACTCAAACAGTAAATATAGTAAGTAATATACTACTGAAACAGTAAATATAGTAAGCAATATACTGCTGGTACAGCAAATATAGTAAGTAATACACTACTGAAACAGTAAATATAGAAAGTAATATACTGCTGAATCAGTAAATATAGTAGTAATATGCCGCTGAAACACTAAATATAGTAAGTAATATACTACTGATGCAGTAAATATAGTAGAAATATACTGCAGAATCAGTAAATATAGTAAGTAATATACTGCTGAAACAGTAAATATATTAGTAATATACTTCTAAACAGTAAGTATAGTAAGTAAACATACAGCTGAAACAGTAAATATAGTAATATAATACTGAAACAGTAAATATAGTCAGTAATATACTGCTGAAACAGTAAATATAGTAAATAATATATTACTAAACAGTAAACATAGTAATATACTGCTAAAACAGTAAATATAGTAAGTAATATACTAAAGAAACAGCAAATATAGTAAGTAATATACTACTGAAAAGGTAGATATAGTAAGTAATATACTGCTGAATCAGTAATTATTACTAGTAATATACTGCTGAAAGAGTAAATATAGTAACTTATATAATACTAAACAGTAAATATAGTAATATACTACTGAATGAATAAATATAGTAAGTAATATACTACGGAAACAGTAAATATAGTAAGTAATATACTGCTCAAACAGTAAATATAGTAAGTAATATACTGCTCAACAGTAAATATGGTAATATACTACTTAAACAGTAAATATAGTAAGTAATATACTAATGAAACAGTAAATAGTAAATAATATAATGCTGAAACAGTAAATATAGTAAGTAATATACTACTTAATAGTAAATATTCTAATATACTGCTGAAACAGTACATATAGTAAGTAATATACTGCTGAAACAGTAAATATGGTAAGTAATATACTGCTGAAACTGTAAATATAGTAGTAATTTTCTGCTGAATTAATAAATTAAGTTTATAATATACTACTGAAACAGTAAATATAATTAGAAATTTATTACTGATACAGTAAACATAATAAGTAATATACTACTCATACATTAAATATAGTAAGTAATATGCTGCTGGTGCAGTAAATATAGTAAGGAATATACCACGGAAACAGTAAATATACTAAGTAATATCCTGCAGGTGCAGTAAATATAGTAAGTAATATACTA
The DNA here is from genome assembly GCA_030762935.1 of Hymenopus coronatus. Taxonomy (NCBI): domain Eukaryota; kingdom Metazoa; phylum Arthropoda; class Insecta; order Mantodea; family Hymenopodidae; genus Hymenopus; species Hymenopus coronatus. Next base: position 133,977,451 of record CM060894.1, read on the forward strand.
CTCAAACAGTAAAAATAGTAAGTAGTATACCGCTGGTACAGTATATATAGTAAGTAATATACTACTCAAACAGTAAATATAGTAAGTAATATACTGTTGAAACAATAAATATAATAATAAATATACTACTCAAACAGAAAAACTAGTAAGTAATATCCTGCTGGTGCAGTAAATATGGTAAGTAATATAGTATTCAAACAGTAAATATAGTAAGTAATATACTGCTGAAACAGTAAACATAGTAAGTAATATACTACTAAACAGTAAATTTAGTAATATACTACTAAAAAAATTAATTTAGGAAGTAATATACTACTGAAACTGTCAGTATAGTCAGTAATATACTACTAAACAGTAAATATCCAGTAAGTAATATACTACTGAAAAAGTAAATATAGCAAGTAATATACTACTGAAACATAAATATAGTAGGTAAGATACTACTTAAACAGTAAATATAGTAAGTAATATACTCTTTACTAACTATGCTCTTTCAGTAGTATATTACTCACTATATTTTCTGTTTCAGTAGTATATTACTACTATAATTACTGTTTCAGCAGTATATTACTTACTGGATTTACTGTTTCAGTAATATATTACATTTTATATTTACTGTTTCACTAGTATAGTACTTTCTTGACTTTTTAGCTGAAACAGTAAATATAGTAAGTAATATACTACAGAAACAGTAAATATAGTAAGTAATATACTGCTGAAACAGTAAATATAGTAGTAATATAGTACTGAAATAGTAAATATAGGAGTAATATTCTGCTGAAGCTGTAAATATAGTAAGTAATATACTAATGAAACAGTAAATATAGTAAGTAATATACTACTGAAACAGTAATTATAGTAAGTATTATACTACTGATCCAGTAAATATAGTAAGTGATGTACTTCTGAAACAGTAAATTTGGTAAGTAATATAATGCTGAAACAGCAATTGTAGTAAGTAAATTACTGCTGACACAGAAAGTATTGTAAGTAATATACTGCTGAACAGTAAATATTGAAAGGAATATACTGCTGAATCAGTAAATATAATAGTAGTATACTACCGAAACAGTAAATATAGTATGTAATATACTACTGTAACAGTAAATATAGTAAGTAATATTATACTGAAACGGTAAATATAGTAAGTAATATTCTACTAAACAGTAAATATATACTACTGAAAAAGTAAATATAGTAGATAATCTACTATAAAAACAGTAAATATAGTAATAATATACTGCTGAAACAGGAAATGTAGTAGTAATATATTACTGAAACAGTAAATATAGTAAGTAATATACTACTGAAACAGTCAATATAGTAATATACTTCTGAAACAGTAAATATAAAAAGTAATAGACTACCAAAATAAATACAGTAATATACTACTGAAAAAGTAAATATAGTAAGTAATAAACTACTGAAACAGTAAATTTAGTAAGCAATATACTGCTGCAACACCAAATATAGTAAAAAATGTACTACTGAAATTGGAAAATAGTAATATACTTCTGAAACAGTAAATATACCAAGTAATATACTACTGAAACAGTGAATATAGTAAGTAATATACTCTTGAACCGGTAAATATAGTAAGTAATATAGTACTGAAACGGTAAATATAGTAAGTAATATACAACTGAAACAGTCGATATAGTGGTAATATACTACTGAAACGGTAAATATAGGACGTAATATACTACCGCAACAGTAAATATAGTAAGTAATATACTGCTGAAACAGTCAATATAGTAAGTAATATACTGCTGTAACAGTACATAAAGTAGTAATATACTGCTGAAGCAGTAAATATAGTATATACTTTACTACTGAAACAGTAAATATAGTAAGTAATAGACGGCTGAAACAGCACATATAGAAGCAGGATACTGCTGAAACTGTAAATATAGTAATATATTGCCGAAACAGTAAATATAGTAAGTAATATACTACTGAAACAGTAAATATAGTAAGTAATATACAGCTGAAACAGCCAATATAGTAATATACTACTGAAAAGGTAAATATAGTAAGTAATGTACTTCTTAAACGGTAAATATAGTTAGTAATTGTCTGCTGAAACAGTTAATAAAGTAAGTAATATACTGCTGAAACAGTTACTATAGTAGTAATATACTTTTGAAACAGTAAATATAGTATTATAGTACTGAAATGTTAAATATAGTAAGTAATATACTACAGAAACAGTAAGTATAGTAAGTAATATACGGCTGAAACGGCAAATTTAGCAATATTCTACTGAAAAAGTAAATATAGTAAGTAATATACTACTGAAACGGTAAATATAGTAAGTAATATAGGCTGAAATATTAAATATAGGAAGTAATATACTACTGAAACATTAATATATAATAAGTGATATACTGCTGAAACAGTAAATATAGTACGAATATACTACTGAAAAAGTAAATGTAGTAGGTAATAAACTACTGAAACAGTAAATATAGTAAGTAATATACTGCTGAAATTGTAAATATAATAGTAATATGCTACTGAAACAGTAAATATAGTAGTAAAATACTCCTGGAACCGTAGATATAGTAGAAATATACTACTGAAACGGTAAAAAGAGTAACAAATATACTACCGAAGCAGTAAATATAGTATGTAATATACTACTTAAACAGTAAATATAGTAGTTTTATACTGCTGAAACACTAAAAATAGTAAGTAATCTACTACTGAAACAGTATATATAGTAAATAATATACTACTGAAACAGTAAATATAGTAAATAATATACTACTGAAAAAGTAAATAGAATAAGTAATATACTTCTAAACACTAAATATAGCTATATACTACTGAAAAAGTAAATATAGTGAGTAATATACTACTGAAACAGTAAATATAGTAAGTAATATACTACTGATACAGTAAATATAGTAAGCAATATAGTACTGAAACAGTAAATATAGTAAGCAATATACTACTGAAACAGTAAACATTGTATGTAATACACGGCTAAAATAGTATATATATTAAATACTATACTGCTGAAACAGGAAAAATAGTAAGCAATATACTACTGAAACAGTAAATATAGTAAGTAATACACTGCTGAAGAGGTAAATACAGTAAGTAATTAACTATTAAACAGTAAATATTATAAGTAATACATTGCTGAATCAGTAAATATAGTAAGTAACATACTGCTGAAACACAAAATATAGTAAATAATATACTACAAGCAGTAAATTTAGTAATATACTACTAAAAAATTAATTTAGTATGTAATATACTACTGAAACTGTAAATATAGTCAGTAATGCACTGCTAAAATAGTAAATATAGTAAGTAATATACTGCTGAATCAGTAAATATAGTAGTAATATGCTGCTGAAATAGTAAATATAGGCATAATATACATTTGAAACTGTAAATATAGTAAGTAATATACTACTGAAACAGAAACTATAGTAAGTAATATACTACTGAAACATATTTTATAGTAAGTAATATACTACTGATACACTGCTGAAGAGCTAAATACTGTAAGTAATTAACTACTGAAACAGTAAATATTATAAGTAATATACTGCTGAATCTGTAAATATAGCAGGCAATATACTGCTGAAACACTAAATATAGTAAGTAATATACTACTAAACAGTAAATTTAGTAATATACTACTAAAAATTAATTTAGTAAGTAATATACTACTGAAAATGTAAACATAGTCAGTAATATACTGCTAAAACAGTAAATATACTAAATATTATACTGCTGCAACAGTACATATAGTAAGTAATATAGTGCTGAAACAGTAAATATAGTAAGTATTATACAGCTGAATCAGCAAATATAGTAGTAATATGCTGCTGAAATAGTATATATAGGCATAATATACATTTGAAACTGTAAATATAGTAAGTAATATACTAGTGAAACAGAAGCTATAGTAAGCAATATACTACTGAAACCGTAAATATAGTAAGTAATATACTACTGATGCAGTAAATATAGTAAGTAATGTACTACTGAAACAGTAAATATAGTAAGTAATATAATGCTGAAACAGTAATTGTAGTAAGTAATATACTGCTGAGACAGTAAATATCGTAAGCAATATACTGCTATACAGTAAACATAGAAAGGAATGAACTACGAAAACTGTAAATATAGTAAGTAATATACTGCTGAAACAGTAAATATAGTACTAATATACTACTAAAAAGTAAATATAGTAAGTGATGTACTACTGAAACAGTAAATATAGTAAGTACTATACTACTTAAACTTTAATATATAATAAGTGATATACTGCTGAAACTGTAAATAAAGTACTAATATACTACTGAAATAGTAAATATAGTAAGTGATATACTACTCAAGCACTAAATATAGTAAGTAATATACTGCGGAAACAGTAAATATAATAGTAATATACTCCTGAAACAGTATATATAGTCGTATTATACTCCTGGAACCGTAAATATATTAGAAATATACTACTGAAACGGTAAATAGAGTAAGTAATATACTACTGAAGCAGTAAATATAGTATTTAATATACTACTTAAACAGTAAATATAGTAATATTATACTGCTGAAATACTAAATATAGTAAGCAATATACTACTGAAACAGTATATATAGTAAATAATATACTACTGAAACAGTAAATATAGTAAATAATATACTACTGAAAAAGTAAATAGAATAAGTAATATACTTCTAAAAACTAAATATAGTTATATACTACTGAAAAATAAATATAGTGAGTAATATACTACTGAAACAGTAAATATAGTAAGTAATATTCTACTGATACAGTAAATATAGTAAGTAATATAGTACTGAAACAGTAAATAAAGTAAAATACCACTGAAACACTAAATATAGTAAGCAATATACTGCTGACACAGTAAATAAATAGTAATATACCACTAAAACAGTAAATATAGTAGTAATATACTACTGAAACAGTATATATATAGTAAGTAATATACTATTGACATAGTAAATATAGTAAGTAATATTCTACTGATACAGTAAATATATTAGTAATATACTGCTGAAACAGTAAATATAGTAAGTAATATACTGGTGAAACAGTAAATATAGTAAGTTATATACTACTAAATAATAAATATACTAATCTACTGCTGAAACAGTAAATATAATATGTAATATACAAGAGATACAATATATATAGTAATTAATATACTGCTGAAACAGTAAATATAGTAGTATTGTACTACTAAAACAGTAAATATAGTATTAATATACTACTGAAACAGTATGTATAGTAAGTAATATACTACTGAAACAGTAAATATATTAGGTAATATACTGCTGAAACAGTAAATTTGATAAGTAGTATACTCTTGAAGCATTAAATGTACTAATTAATATACTACTGAAAGAATAAATGTAATAGTAATATACTGCTGAAACAGTAAATATAGTAGTAATATACTGCTGAAACAGTAAATATAATAAGTAATATTCTGATCAAAACAGTAAATATAGTAAGTTATATAATACTGAAACAGTAAATATAGTGAAATAGTTTATATAGTAGTAATATACTGCTGAAACAGTAAGTATAGTAAGTTATATATTGTAGAAACAGTAAATATAGTAATATACTACTGCAACAGTAAATATATTAAGTAATATACTGCTGGAACAATAAATATGGTAATATACTACTGAAACAGAAAATGTAGTAAGTAATATAATACTGAAACAGTAACTATAGTAAATAATATACTACTGAAACAGTAAATATAATAAGTAATATACTACTGAAACATTAAGTATAGTAGTAATATACTGCTGAAACAGTAAATATGGTAGTAATATACTGCTGAAACAGTAAATATAGTGAGTAATATACTGCAGAAACAGTAAATATAGTAGTAATATACTACTGAAACAGCAAATATAGTAAGTAATATACTATTGAAACAGTAAATATAGTAGGTATTATACTACTGAAACTGCAAATACGGTAGTAATATACTACTGAAACAGTAATAATAGTAAGTAATATACTACTGAAACAGTAAATATAGTAGTAATATACTGCTGAAACAGTAAATATTGTAGGTAATATACCACTGAAACAGTTAATATAGTAAGAATTATATTACTGAATCAGTAAATATAATAATAATAATAATAATATGCTACTGAAATAGTAAATATTGTTTTTTTTTTTTTTTTTATTTATTTTAAGGAGGGGAAAATCCTCATGGACGCCGGGGAAGGTGGCCCTGGTGTGTTGGACTCTTACCGGCTAAAAACCACCTCCGTCTCCTGCAACGCTGCGGAACCGCCTCTTAGCATTTCTTCATAGTGCAGCATTCAAGTTTATCCTTCATTTTTTTCCTTAGCTTGTAGGATGTTCTTAATCATTCCTGTAATGAAGTACCATATTTCTTTCTTGTGTATCATATTTTGTAATATATTGTCTGGTGATAATTCCATTTCAATAACGTTTAAGGTTTTTGTTCTTATGGCGTTCCATCTTTTACATAATAAAATAGTGTGTTCTGGTGTGTCTATTTCTTTACAATATCTGCATTGTTCAGTCTCAATTATCTTCATTTCGTATAAGTAGGTCCCAAATCGGCCATGTCCTGTTAAGAATTGCGTAAAAATGTAGTCAACTTCTCCGTGTTGTCTGTTTAGCCATGGTTCAATTTTTGGAATAAGACTTTTAGTCCATTGGGCCGTTTCAAGCTCGTCATCCCGTTCTTCCTGCCACTTTTTCATTGTAATTTTCCTTTTCTCTTCTTTTTGTTCTTCTTTTTTAAATGTGTGCTCGGTTGCTAATAAATGGAGCGGTATTGTTCCTGCATTCACTTGTATAGCCTTTGTGGATGTTGTGCGATATGCACTTGCTATTCTTATAGCGATCTTTCTTTGGACGCGTTCTATAAGTTTCCTATGTGTTATTTTCTTCATACATTGCTTCCAAGCCGCAGCACAATAAAGTATAATGGAGTTAATAACACTTCCTAGCAATTTCCTCTTTTGTTGGTTAGGATCTCCTACGTTTGGCATCAGTCTGGCCAAAGCTGCAACCACTTTTTCCGCCTTTGCAGATACATATTTCAGATGTTCAACCATACTCATATTATATCCAATTAAGATACCTAAATATTTTAGGTATTTTTGCGATTTAAGTTCTAAGTATCCATCCTGTATAGTCACTTCTTTGAGAGTTCTTCTCCCTCCCAGGATTACCATTTCGGTTTTGGTCGGAGCCAGGCTCAGTCCTCTACTAGTCATCCAGACTTCAACCCTATTGATGGACCACTGTATTTTTTGCTCTATATCTTGTTTTGAAGTGCTGCACACAATCAGAGCGAGGTCGTCTGCGTATCTCACCAGTGTTACACCTGCTGCAGGTTCCTGTCGAAGCACTTCATCATAGTATATATTCCATAAAGTGGGGCTTAGAATTGATCCTTGCGGTACTCCACTGGTTACATCCACCTCAAAGTTTTCTCCAATAAAGATCTTTCTATCTTGTAGTTAACTACTTATTAATTTAATCATGTATGGAGATATTTTCTTTTGTATTAATTCATTTATAATTCCTAGCCACGGTACAGAGTTAAAAGCATTTTTAACGTCTAATGTAACCATTACTACATACCTATTATTTTCATTAACTTCTTTCTGTGCTGTTTCCAAGACCAACTTTATTGCATCGGCAGTTGATCGGCCTTTTCTAAAACCAAATTGGGTTTGCGCGAGACTACCTTTTAAACCTATCTCTTTTAATAATCTCAGATTAATTATTTGTTCAAACAGTTTCCCTATTGTATCCAAAAGGCATAAAGGTCTATAGGTTTTTTTTGCAGTTTCTCTTTTTTGGTTTCTCTATCAGTATAAGTTTTGCAATTTGCCACTCCTTCGGAAAATTTTCCTTTGCATATTAAACCATTTAGTGTTTCCATCAGAAGATCCGGCTTTTTCTCAGCAATTAGCTTTATAACTTCCGGGGGGATGCCATCAGATCCAGCGGCTTTACCAGTTTTTATGCGTTTTCCTGCATCCATGATCTCGTTTATTTGGCACTTCGGTACTTCTTCTATTTCTATTTGCATTCTTGGCCACGTATTTCTTTTATGTACGAGAAATAACTCTTTAGCAATTTCTTTTTGTTCCTCATCCGTAATAACTAAAGGTGTGCGGAGTCCTAATTTTTTTGTCACAATTTTATATCCAGTACCCCATGGATCCACATCCACTTCCTCACATAGCTGTTCCCATGCATCCTTCTTCGCTGTATTTATTGCGTTTTTTAAGTCATTCCGACATCTTCGATATTCCTTTTGTATGGTGAGCTTTTCATTTTCCTCCGCATTTCTTCTTTTGTTTGCCCTTGTCACTTTTCTTCGTGCCTCCATACTCCTTTTCCTTAGTTGGGAAATATCATTATTCCACCAATACACCGCTTTAAACTTACCATGGCTGCCTTTCTTCTTAAAAGTAGAGTTACATGCTTTTTCTAATAGTTCTCCAAGCTTCTTTGGTAGATGTAAGTACTCTGGATGACTCGCTGCTTCTTCTACCTTTTGTATTAAATATCATTTTTGTAAATCCAACCTTTCTGTGGCCTTTTAATTGGTAATGGCAATTTAGTGTTTATAGTCTCTATAAATATATTCTTGTGGTAACTTAAATTTTCTTCATTATCCACATACCATTTACTAATAAATTTACTCATTTCTCGAGAACACATTGTGATATCTATGAAAGATGTACCATCGTTTCTTTCAAAATTTGGCATTTTCCCATCATTTAGGATATTATAATAATTTTCGCTTGCCCATTCTGCCAGAGCACTACCTTTCTTCTCTTCTATAGGCGAACCCCAGGAATATCCTTGGCATTGAGATCCCCTCTAATAAGGACTTTCTTTTTATGTTTTTGTTGTTTAAGGACGCAATTGATTTCAAATAGGTATTTATGGAAATCCTCCAGATCTGTTTTAGGAGACACATAACAGGAAAATACCAATATTTCATAGGTGTCGGCCCAGACAAAACCACTGCCTCTTCCGATGTTTCTCTCTTTATCATTACTTCGTGGAATATAAATGGCTGCGTCTATTCTTTCATCTGTGATCCATTTTGGGCTATGTTTGGTCATGTTTTTATTTGGTTCTGCGATAATACACAGATGTATTTGACGTTCTGCACATTTATGTATAAGTAAATCCATAGCCTGTTTACTCCTATCAAGATTTACCTGAAGTAATCTCATTATTTATAGGAGTTTTGTCTTTGTATCCTTGCCTGGATTTCCACTAATTTCCTATACTCAGGACATCTCATCGTCTCTGCTTTGTGTTCATTTGAGTTACACAGGTAACATCTTATCATGTTTTTACACTCTTTTATTCGATGACCTGTTTCCCCACATTTATGACACATTTTCACAAAAGGAGCAGCTGTACATTCGCTTGCAACATGACCTACTCTGTAACACTTATAACATCTACTTAGAGTATTTGTTGGCCTGACTCTCCATCTGTCCCATCCTTTCCCTGTTGTTTTCTTTGCTAGCAGTCGATTTGTAATCTCTATATTAGAGGTTACAAATGCATATTTTACACCTTGTGCATTTGCTTTATCTGACATTTTTATTAGAATATTTTGTCCCATTTTCCCTAATTCCCGTTCTATGGTTTCTTTTACTTCATGTTCTTCTACAACTTCATCTATATCTAGTAGCATAACAGTTTGTTTTTTGCTTTCCATATTTACTTCTGCAATTTTCTCCAATTTTGAAGAAAGGAGTTGTTTAAAAATCTTTCTATCATTTCTATTTTTCCCTTTTATTTTCAGCTGCACATTTCCTTCGTTTGTCTTTCTTTTGTGATCAATTATTATTCCACTTGTGTCTACTTCTTTTATATTTTTCAGAATGTCTGCGTATGTTTTTTCTCCAAGTGGCTTGAGTACGATTCTAAATATAGTAAGTAATATACTACTGAAACTGTAAATATAGTAGTAATATACTACTGAAACAGTAAATATAGTAGTAATATACTACTGAAACAGTAAATATAGTAAATAATATACTACTGAAACAGTAAATATAGTAAGTAATATACCACTAAATATAGTAATATACCACTGAAACAGTAAATATAGTAAGTAATATACTACTGAAACAGTAAATATAGTAACTAACATACTGCTGAAACAGTAAATATAGTAGTAATATACTACTGAAACAGTAAATATAGTAGTAATATACTACTGAAACAGTAAATATAGTAGTAATATACTACTGAAACAGTAAACCTAGTAGTAATATACTACTGAAACAGTAAATATAGTAAGTAATATACTACTGAAACAGTAAATATAGTAAGTAATATACTGCCGAAACCGTAAATAAAGTAAAAAATGTACTAATGAAATGTAAATATGGTAAGTAATATACTACTTAAACTGTAAATATAGTAGTAATATACTACTGAAACAGTAAATATAGTAAGTAATATACTGCTGAAACAGTAAATATAGTACTAATATACTACTGAAACAGTAAATATAGTAAATAATAAACTGCTGAAACAGTAAATATAGTAAGCAATATACTATTAAACAGTAAATATAGTATTATACTACTGAAGCATTAAATATAGTAAGTAATATACTACTGAAACAGTAAATATAGTAAGTAATATACTGCTGAAACAGTAAATATAGTACTAATATACTACTGAAGCTGTAAATATAGTAGTAATATACTGCTGAAGCAGTAAATATAGTAAGTAATATACTGCTGAAACCTTACATATAGTAATATACTACTGAAACAGTAAATATAGTAAGTAATATACTACTGAAACAATAAATATAGTAACATACTTCTGAAACAGTAAATATAGTAAGTAATATACTACTGAAACAGTAAAAATAGTAAGAAATATATTACTCAAACACTAAATATAGTAAGTAATATACTACTGAAACAGTAAATATAGTATGTAATATACTGCTAGTACAGTAAATATAGTAAGTAATGAACTGCTGAAACAGTAAGTATAGTAATGTACTTCTGAAACAGTAAATATAGTAAGTAATATACTGCTGAAACAATAAATATAGTAAGTAATATACTGCTTAAACATTAAATATTATAGGTACTATGCTGCTTGCATATTAATATAAACTATTTCTTTACTTTCAAACAATGCTTACCTTTTGAGTCCACAATATGAATGGGAGAATATGTTACTGGGACACCAGTACATGAATTCTGACACATTTCTAACTTTTTGTCTTTAATGAATGAATAGTGCATAGAAACAGAGAAATGTTAATAATGCACAAAAAACTTGGAACTGAAGTTGATAGTAATTTCTCTTTGATCTTCATACATGTTTGATCAGATCACAGATAAATTATGGATTTATGCACCGGGGGACATTATATACTTAGCTAAGTATTCACTAAAAGAAATGCTGTAAGCCAGTTCCCGGACATGGATGACTGAGCATAAATTCACAACTAGGAGGTCCAATATTCAAATCTAGGTAGGACCGTCCTCTCTGACTGAGTGTCTCCTCAATTCTCATACCTGACAAATGTCAAGGAGATATTTTAATTAAACCTGGAATATTTACTTCCCAATTTTTCTGTCCTAATTATATTACATTTAAAGTATTTTTAGTGTCTTTTGATTGTGGTTTATATGCAGTAAGAGCGGGCATTAAACATTAGCTATGTTTAATGTTACTCTTTCGTATGAACTTGTGTAATGATGGCTTTGAAACAATTGACACTAATTGCTCAGCTGTAACATTTTACTTTCCATACTTAGTACACAATAAAGGAGGTATTGCACTCTATCCAAAATTGGATACCGAGAGTTCATTGGAAATACATTTTTTAGGGTCCCTGTATATTAAAAAGACATTTTTGGAAAAAGGTTTGACTGTGTGTCTTCTTTTGTAGTGTTTAACGCCCGCTTTTACTACCAGTGGCACCGCAGGCGATATGTGTTTGTGTGTGTCAGTGTGTCTGAGGACACGATAACTCAAAAACGAAATGTCGGTAAGATATCAAACTTCTTGTTTAAGTTCAGTATCTTCCAAGGATGCCACACGCAGATTCTCATACCAAACTACCCTTTACATGGAACAATTTTGAAAAGTTTGATTTTTTTAAAAAATTGCCGTAAATATTTCTATTAAAATGCCAAAAATATTTACATGACAAATAAAATGTATATTTTACCACACAAAAAATGTAGAACTGGTCGGAATACACAATTTATATAATTTACATTTTTTTATTTATAGACTTAACCATTTCCGAGATACTCATTATTGGTTTCAATTTTAACCTATTTAAGTTTTTCACAAACGGGAGATCATCTTTCGTTTCATCTATCTTTTGTTTTATTTCTGGCCGTACAAAGCGAACCTAATTACAGAATTTCACATAGAGACCGGCGTTTTAAAAACTTTTCTTATCACTTTAGTCTAGTTTTACCCTTCCACTTAGAAGGAGCCAATTCTGTTAATGCATATCTCGATTATGATGATCCAGATAAAGGAAGAAGCTTTTGTAACAATAGTTTGTAGAGAAAGTTATGTGAATGGAATACACATGTAGTAATTCCACTTAAATTCATCCTACTTGCTATATTGTATTGTAACCCCTTTTCTTATGTTCAATATAGTTGGGGACATTTTATGCTAGTATATGTGGTTTCCTCAACAATTTTCTACGTTTTTGAGTAATTGCTGTAATCGCTTGAGTATTTCTCACGTTTTTCAACTATTTGTTATGTTTTATACAGCTTTTCATATGTCCCTAGACGGTTTATCGCTTTTATAGCCCATCCAGCGTTTTACAGTTTGATATATTTTTCCCTAGTTTGAACCCTTAATGAACATTTCTGTATTCTGATTCAGTATTTTTGCAAACCTTAACAGTAATGTTGTATCCTTTTTTGCAAACTTCTGCATTTCAGATGCTAGCGTTTGAAGCGAAGGTGTACGGTTAACAATATTTCTGAAACGGTTTAATCTATTCTGAGCTATCCTAACCTACCAGCAGACGTAATCACAAATATGTCTACTTACATAACCAGTCGACCATTTTGTACCATTATTAAGTCATTGATTATTAAATTAATTAATTACTCCATTAATTGCGCCAATTAGTTACATCATCACTTTTTCATAACCAAATACATTTCAAATAATGTAGCAAAGAGAATTTCGTCTTAAACTAACCTATCTTAGCATGTCGATTCTTCATGTTTTTATTTGTCTTTTTGATTAATGTGTCTCTGTCTTATCGATGATAACATACAATAATGATCTGAGCTTTTGTTGACGAAGTGTTTATTGATTAGGTAATATTAATTTGTTTTTTCATGTTTTATTCGTTTTTTTTTTTATTTTTATTCTCTGATTTTATATAAGATTAATTAACATGGTAGAGAAAATAACGCTCTCATACAATGGAATCTATTTTTATCACCTAACATAATCTAACCAGTCCTAAGTTCGGAACATTGCAATTTTTTCATACCCCTTCAGTTTCTTTATAAGAGCTTTTGCTAAGTATGCCAGTCTTTTATAATATTTTAATGATTTGTAACGTTTGAACGTTTTACCAAAAACCATTTCATACATATTGGAGGTATTTTGAACGTGTTTCAAGCTCTGGATCATGTATATCCAGCGGATTTAAAGACATTTTAGGTTATGTGGGGCTTTTGAAGAATGATTTCAATTCAGTTTGCAAGCATTTTGAAGCTATTTTGGGCGATAACCTTTTCTTGCTGTCTTGTAAGCCCTTTTCTTATTCTGACATTTTATACCAGTTTTATATCGTTTTTTCTGCAACAATTTTTTACATTTCCACAAATTTTAGTCTTCTTTACAGTATTTATGTCGTTCTTTCGCACTATTTTTCTTGTGTATTTTATAGCATATCCACAGGTTCCTAGATGCTTTGATCGCTTTTTATAAACTATCCTTTTACAGATGCACATGAATCTAACAAAACCTAACTTTTCTTATTTCATGATATTATATAGCTAGAGAGAATAGATACTCTCTTACAATGTATGCTATTTTCTTCTCACCTAATGTAATCTGCCCCCACTTAAATTTGGAACATTGCAATTTTTTACCCCTTCAGTTTTTTTTTAAGTGCTTTTCCTGCCTTTTCTAGTATTGCGATGTGTTTAAAAATTTTAACGTTTTACCAGCAGCTATTTCATGCATTTTAGGGTATTTCGAATGAATTTCAAGCTCTGAATCAGCTATTTTTGATTGATTTTAAGATATTTCAAGGCATTTCGAGTTTATTGATGAAGGATTTCATTCAAGCATTTTGGGGTTATTTTTGGGTTACATTCAACAGGTTTTTAAGTTATATATTTAACAGGTACTAAGAGTCTATGCTAGTAATTTCACTATACTTTGAAACCCTTTAGTACTCATTTTGGTGTGTCATGAATGAATTTTAAGCTCTATTTAATAAGCATTTAACTGCAGGTAATTTAGGCTGTTTTAAGTCTTTTTCAAGAACATTTTAAGGAACTTTAAAAGATTTTAAGCTCAATATAACTGTATTTAAGCTCTGAGGAGCACGTATTTCAGGTTACTTTATAAATTTTTCGAGATCTTTTAAGATAATTTAAAGGTAATCGAAGTACTATTTTCACCATCCATTTAGCCTTGGGGTAGGTATTTCAAGCTATTTTAAAGACCTTTAGACCATTAAGAAATGTTCTGATAATGACTGAGCGTTCTATAGCAGTATTTCAGCACACTATAAAGCTCTTGTTGTTATAACAAAATTTTTGAAGCATTGCTAAAGGCAAGTTCAGGACGTTATAGGCCATTTAGAGCATTTTCAAGCTAATTTATACTTTGACTTAGGTATTTTGTAGCTATGTTGAAGGCAGCATAATTGCAGATATTTAGAATGCTATAACAGATATTTTCAAAACTTTGTAACACCGTGCCATGTTTTACAGCATTTTTTTTTTTTTTTTTTGTCACTTTATAGATGCACGAGGTGTTTTCAATTCTATTTGCTTTTGCATTTATTTCTTATGGGCTTATAGTTTTTACATATATAGTTTACATACAGTATGATATTTTTATAGTCTATACGGTATTTTTTTTACTGAACAACATTGTTTTTATAGTTTTTATCCTTTATGATCATTTTCTACATTCCGTCTATATTTTTCTAAGATTTAACCCTCATATTCTATCCTTCAATAAACGTCTACATATTCAGATGTTAACATGAGAGAGGTTAAGCCAAGTTTGCAGTCTTTTCTGAGTCATTTTCAACTATTCTTACTTAAACTAACATTGTTTCTTTATGTATTTTATTCGTGTCGGATGGTTCTTTTCCTGCATATTTCAAGTATAATAAACATTTCTAACTAGTATTAGCCTCCATCACCACCGCCGCCATAACCAACACCTACAATACCACAGTCACCAATACAATCCATCTCGACACTATTCATATCAAGTTCATTTCAGTTGCCAAACTATTTTCAAAAATCCACAGATGCTCTCAACATTACTACATTCACAAAAATCTTAATAGTAACCCTTAAACCCGAAGTCATATTGAGCATCAACACCACCAAAACTGTCACCAACATTTATCTGTCTCTCTCTGCCTCTCTCTCACTCTCTCTGCCTCTCTCTCCCTCTCTCTCAGCCTATTTCTCTCAGCCTCTCTCTCCCCTTCCATTTGCCTCTCTCTCCCTCTCTCTCCCCCCTCTCTCCCCCTCCATCTGCCTCTCTCTCTGCCTCTCTCTCTTATCAATCTCATTTTTAAGAGAATCCTTATCACCGCAATTTATCTCAGTTCTATTCACACATATATGATTATAAAGATCGTCATACATTGACGATGTTTTCACCACTTTCTCATCTTCTACGGTCATCATTTAGAGCATCTTGTGCTAGTTCAGAACAATTTTATTTATTTACATTTATATTGTGAGCTTGTACACCAATATTGTAAAGTGTTAATGCACAGTCTTCTGCAAATTTCATTGTAATTCACTATCTTTTATCCAGCCTTCCCCTTCAGCCTTTAGTTTGTTGTTTATAGTTTTGTTCAAGCTTATTATTTGATAGCTATTCTTAAGAAAAACATTTCATCGAGGACTCAGAGCACAATTCTACCAAATACAAAGCCTTATGATAAGACACTACTTCTACTAAACGAGAAAATAACGCCCGATTTCTACACAACAGACGACAGAAGACTGGAAGCAGCCAAATTACGAACTCCGACACAAAATACGCAACGTACGGTTTTCATCACAAAGTAGGAATGCCGCAACCAAAGAATTCACCAACCGGGAGAACAATGCGAGTGTAAACTGTGCAACAAATACTGCATGAAACGTCAATCTCAATAATAAGACTGGGACAACAATAAACTATATATCACATTGTGCGCTTTCTCTGTTGATTGTTCTCGTTTATAGTATTTTAAAATTAGTCATCTAGTTTTAAAGCTTTTTCTGCAGTTTTTGAGTTCAACATTATCCTAAGTATTTAGACACTTATTACAGGTTACACCTATATCATTCAGGGTGCTTCAAATTATATATTACTTTCCCAATGATATTCTTTCAGCCGATTCCCTTCTTGATTTCCTCCAACGAAGCTGGTAATTAATTGTTTCCATAAAAATGCAAAAATGTATATTGGAAACAAATAAAACCAAATAAAAAATTGAGAAATAATGCGTCACAACCACCATCAACACGTCAACAACTATTATTACTACCACTTACCACTACTGAAAGAGAGATATTATATAAATGAAAATCCTCTTATAAGCAAAATAAATATAGGCAAGCAAATGATCAAAGAATGGCAAAAAAGATGGGATGATGATACAAGAGACTTTCACCAGACATAGCAAAATGGATAGAGTGCAAATTGACAGCGGTGGATTACTATCTGACGCAAGTACTAACTGGTCATGGCAGTTTACAAAACTACGCATTCAAGATGGGCAAAGCACAAACTATAAATGTGAATACTGCCCAGAAGAGGATTCGGTAGAACACACAATATTTCACTCCATACGATGGATGCGAATAAGGAGAGAAATTAATAACATATTAGGATTAGTTTCGATGACGGAAAAATTAATATCAAACATAGTAAGCAATATCTTAGCCTGGAAAGAAATGTAATTCCATATTAGAGATCAAGGACAAAGAAGATAGAAAATAATGCTGCATTTTGAAGTTATGCACTTCAGCAGTTCCAAAATGAGTAGTGTAAAGTAAGGGGTATTTTAGTTGGTGATAATCCAACCAACCATAAAGAATAATGTCTTTTAAAAGATTTTTCCTTACGGAGGAAAAAAAACTACCATCACCAGTACCACTGCCACTACCACCGCCGCCGCCGCCACCACCGCCATCACCACCTACACTATCACCACCACGAACACTACCACCACCCACATCACCACGAACACCACTACCACCACCATAACCACCAAAACCACCACCACCACCATCACCACCTACACTACCACCATCAGCATCACCACGAACACCACCACCACCATTATCACCAAAACCACCACCACTATCACCATCAACACCACCACCATCACCACCTACAGTACCACCACCACCTCAACCACCATTTGCACCACCTCCACTATCACCACCACCACCACCACCACCATCACCCCCTACATTACCACTACCAACACCACCTCCACCACCATTACCACCTACACTACCACCATCACCACCTACACTAACCCCATCACCACATACCACACCATCTCCATAATCCACTAGCACCACCACCAACACCATCACCATCAACACCACCATCACCACCTACACTACCACCACCACCACCACCATCACCACCTACATTACCACTATCAACACCACCTCCACCACCACCATCACCACCTACACTAACCCCATCACCATATACACCACCATGTCCATAATCCACTAGCACCACCACCAACACCATCAACACCATCACCACCACTAGCATCACCACCAACTCCAAAACCACCATCATAACCACCACTAGCACCACCACCAACACCACCACCATCACAACAAAACACAACCACAATCGCCACCAACACCACCACCATCATCTCCTACACTACCTTCACCAGCACCACCTCCACCAACACTAGCACCAACACTACAACAACCATAACTACCACCACTAGCACCACCACGAACACCACTACCACCACTACCACCACCATCACAATGACCACTAGCACCACCACGAACACCCCCACCTGCACCACCACTTCCACTACAACGACCACTGCCACAAGCACCACCATCACAACCACCACTAGCACCACCACGAACACCACCACCACTTCCACTATTACGACCACTACCACGACCACTACCACAACCACCACCACTACCACCACCATTACCACCACTAGCACCAACACGAACACCATTACCACCACCACTTCCTCAACTACCACCACTGCCACCACCACCACCAACACTATCGCCACCAACACCACCTCCACCAATACTAGTGCCAACACCACCATCACACCCATCACCACCACCACTTCCTCAACTACCACCACTGCCACCACCACCACCAACACTATCGCCACCGACACCACCTCCACCAATACTAGTGCCATCTAGTGTCTAAATACCACCATCACACCCATCACCACCTCCACTAGCACCACCATGAACACCACCACCACCTCTACCACCATCACCAACACTGACACTACAATCACCGACACCACTACTGCCACTACCACCACACCAACGCCACTACCACCATCACCACCACTGGCACTACCAACACCACCATCACTGCCACTACCATCACCATCACCACCACTAGTGCCCCACAAAGACCTACCCTTCGTCCGGCATGTCACACTCGGCCATGTGTGGGGCGGGCAACGTCCAAAAGAGATCTTGGACGGCAAACAGGGCTCTGGCAATGCAGGACTTATTGTTGGCACTCGGCTGTGAAATTGGTAAAACTCTAATTATTAATTATGGATAAGGTTATAAAGGAATGCAGTTTACGGGACAGGGGCTTCGGATCCCCAGAACCGGTCGGTGATGGTGGTGAGAGGGCAGGCCCCACCCGACCGCTATCAAGCAACAGCGGTGGGGAACCAGGCCAGGTTGCAGGGAAACATTCCTGGAACAAAACTAAGTGAAGTAGACGCTATGGAAATAGAAAAGACACAAAATATAGATGAATCAGATCCTTTTACACAACGCCCCTTAATCGGGAGATCACCGCCTGAACCAACGCGAGGCTCCACTGGAAGTCTAAGAATGGAGTCCTACTCTTTGGGAAGCAGATATGCAAGTGACAGACAGCTGGGCACACACAGCGAGTCTAGGCATACTAGGGAAGATCTCTGCAGGATTCTAAAAGAAAAAGAACTGAAAGCTTTGTACAAATAATAAAGAGTGAACAGGATCGTGCTCTATTCTTGCAAAAAGTGGAAAAAGCACAAAAGATGCACAAGGAACTGATACAAAAAATGGAAGAAAAGATAGATGTGCTACGGAAGATAATTAAAGAAATTCCAAATACCAAGAAGGAAATTAAAACTGCAATTAGTATGCTAGGCGGTTATATGAAAAGAATGCCAAGTTCAAAAAACTTTATATCAGAAATAATAGAGGAATATGCTGAGGAAAATCGTCCATCAGAAGTTAAAGAAACAAATGACAGACCATAAGTAAACAAGAAGAAAAAGATATGGTGATTAGGGAAATAGAAAGTACTTTAAACAAGGACATTAGTGAGCAAGAATTGGAAAAACTACTAAACATAAATTGGCCTGAAGAAGTTTACCAAGTGATAAGCGGTGAAGCCTTAAAGAGTGAGGATGAAGATTTAATCATAGCCACCACAGGAAAAGATTACAGTGAAGGGAAGATAATGGAAAATATCTTGTATATAAATCCACAAATTCGTAAAGCGCTAGAAGAAGTTAACCTAAGCGCAGGGAAGATAATGGAACATATCTTGTATATAAATCCACAAATTCGTAAAGCGCTAGAAGAAGTTAACCTAAGCGCAGGGAAGATGGTCACTAATATAATAACAAACGAGATTTTGGGGGATGACTTAGAAACCAGTATAAATAAGAGGTATATCTACATTATAGGCACAGAAAATGGTGGAAACTCAAGCGTAGATAAAGTTAATTTGATGATTAATACAGAAAAGATCCTAAACATGGCTAGGAAAAAAGGAAGAATACAAACCTCACGCATAACTATAGAGCAAGAGTCAGAAGGATGCGTAAGAAAAGTCCTGGAATATTTTGGTAGGAAAATGGATTACCAAATACAAATGTACACCACCAAAGTTAAACAAAACAAGATACAGGAAGATGGAAATGAGGTGGTGAAAAGAAAACTTAAAAACCAAGACACGATAATACTGAAACCCATTGGAGAGATGACGTATGCTGAGATTATAAAGAATATTAGACATAATTTAGATACCAGTGGGATAATCATAAATCAAAAAAAAAAAACAAAAACAGTGATGGGAATGTACAGTTGAAAATAAAAGGGAAAAATACAAGTGATAGACAAGCTTTCAAGCAGCTGTTAACCACTAAACTGGAAAACGTAGCAGAGGTTCAACTGAAGACCGCAAATCAAACAGAATGAAGACGAACAAATAGCACAAATGTGTTACAGTTGTGGCGAAATAGACCACAAATCAAAAGAATGTAAAAACCCTATTAAATGTTATCTATGCCAATCCAGTGAGCATAAAACAGAATCAATGAGATGTCCTGAATATAGAAGACTTGTGAAAGCGCATGAGAGGGAGAAAATGAGTGTATTTACGAAACAAGCACGAAAATAATCCAAGTAAATCTTGATAGAAGCAAACGAGCAATGGATCTTCTTATACACAAATGTAATGTACACTGCATAGATCTAGCAGTAATAGCGGAACCAAATAAGAATATGATAAAATCTAACTCAAGATGGATAAAGGATGAAAGAAATGGTGCTGCTATCTATATACCTGCACATGGACCTAGGTCACAGGGAGCTGGAAATGGAAATGGATATGCATGGATGGAAACGGATGAGATGATAATTTACTCTTGCTAATGTTCACCCACAGCTAAAGAAGAAGAATTACAATTCCTATATGAAATAGGATATAGTGTTGACCAACATGGAGAGAAACATAAAAAGATATTGATAGGCAGAGATTTCAATGCTAAAGCATATTGCAGGGGATCACCAGTTGAAGATAAAAAGGGTAGGACACTGGTTGAATGGATAAATGAAAAAGATTTCAATATACTAAGTGATGGAAAACACCAACATTCGAAAGAAATGATGGATCCTCATATATAGATATTACAATTTGTTCACAAGAAATAGGCAAGTTAATAAATAAATGGTACGTAGATGATGAAGAAAAATTAAGTTACCATAAAAACATTTATATAGAATGATATAGTCAAACTCCTATGGTGTTACCGAAAATAAATAGCCAAAGAAAAGGATGGATATGTAAAGAAGAAAATAAAGAATTAATGCTTGAAAAGATATAGTAGGAAGTTGGATGTAAAGAATATAAAAATCAATCAGTTCAATTAGACCAAATATTAGAAAAAGCATGTAATTATGCGTTTAAAAGAAAAGTATATGGTTTCCGCAAACATAAACCGGCATATTGGTGAAATGAAACAATTGCGCAATTAAGGAAGCAGTGTACTGCAGCACGCAGAAAGGTTACAATCATAAACCGAAGAAGCAACATCGCAGAATGTGAAAAGATGGAGATACAAAATCAATATCGAGAAAGCCGAAATGCTCTTAAAAGAGATATAAAAAGAGCAAAAACAGATTCATGGGAAAAGCTATGCAATGATGTGAATACCGATCCATGGGGTAAAGGATACAAAATAGTAACGGGTAAGATAGGGTCTAATACATCAATAAAACTTCCAGATGAAGAGCAATTAAATATTGCTAAAACACTGTTACTGGCACATAAAACAAATGTATGGACAGAGATTAGCAATAATAAGGAAAAAATAATACCCTTATGTCAGCAAGACGAAATAAAAGAAGCAAAAAAAAAAAAAAAAAAAAAAAAAAAACAACGAATTAAATCAGGAAAAGCTGCGGGACGCGATGGTATCCCTCCAGAAGCTATAAAGGCTATTGCATCGCAAAACCCGGAAGTTCTTGAAAAAGTTATAAATACACTGTTAGTTAAAGGAGTTTTTCCTAAAAAATGGAAGGTAGCAAGGTACTATTAATTGAAAAGCCCAAAAGAGCTTGTGGCAGTGTATCATACCGACCTCTATGCCTATTAAATGTAATAGGAAAACTTTATGAACAAATTATAAATAAAAGACTGATTAAAGAGATTGAAAGAAAAGGAGGACTTGGACAAATGCAATTCGGTTTTAGAAAAGGCAAATCAACCCTGGATGCAATAGAGACAGTAAAACAAACTGTACAGTAGGACGCAAAGGAAAAACATATGTATGTTGTTATGGTTACTCTGGACGTCAAAAACGCCTTTAATTCAACACCTTGGAGAGGTATAATAAATGAACTTGTAAGAAGAGAAGCAGCTCCATACTTAATTAGGATTATTTCTAGTTACTTAGAAGGTAGATATATATTGATTGGTGATAACATAAACATGAATATGAGTTGCGGTGTTCCGCAAGGCTCCGTCTTAGGTCCCACCCTATGGAACATATATTATGATTCAGTATTAAAGGAGGAATTACCAACTGGAGTAAAAACCATAGGATATGCTGATGATCTAGCGTTAATAGTATGTGGCAAAACAAAAGATGAAGTGGAAGAAAAAGGTCGTGTGGTCCATGAATAAAATAGAAATATGGACGATTAAAAAAGGATTATGTCTGGCACCAGAAAAAACTGAAATGATAATACTGGAAGGACGAAGATCTTTAAAGGAAATAAAGGTTAATTTCGGTAAACAAGAAATAAAATCCAGTAAGGACATAAAATATTTGGGTGTTCAAATAGGCCATAATTTGAGTATGTGGCCACACATTAAGTGTGTAGCTGCTAAAACAGAAATAAGTATTGCTGCTCTAGGAGGATTAATGCCAAATATGAGAGGACCCAAACCAGAAAAAAGGAGAGTACTGAGTAGTGTAATAAACTCTATAATGCTGTACTGTGTACCTGCCTGGAAAACATGGGTGGAAATAGAGACCTTCCGGAGAATTATGGAAAGTGTACAGCGCAAGATAGCGATTAGAATTGCTAGTGCCTATAGGACCGTATTCACGCGGACAATTCAAGTAATAGCCAGCACTATACCCATGCATCTAGTAGCTCGGGAGCGTGCACTCGCAGCTGAAAAACATGGAAATGCACAAAACTGTAAGACAAGAGAAAAAATGATACAGTCGTGGCAAGAAGAATGGGAACACGAAACCAAGGCGGCACAATGGACCAGGAAACTGATACCAGATATAGAGCCCTGGATAAACCGGAAACACGGACAAATGGAGTACTATTTAACCCATTTTTTATCGAGGCTCGGACGCTTCAAAACCTATTTGTTTAAAATGGCTATCAGTAATAGTGAAAACTGTCTGTATTGTCAGGAAAAGGATACTCCAGCACATACTATATTAAAATGTAAAAAATAGAATATTATAAGACAAACAATTATCAAACAAATTCGACAAGAAATAAATTATAACATTAATGCTGGAAACCGAAAATAAATGGAAAAGTATTCAAGACATGATAATCAAAATAATAAAAGCTAAAATGATGTTTAAGCTAAGGTGCTTGTTAAAATAAAACTAAATTGCAAGAAAATAATTATGTAACTACCTTTTCAATACAGAGATAAACATGATTGCTTCATTGTGAAGTAATGCCGACAGGCAGTTTCCGCAATGCTAGCAAGGGAATAAAAGAGGGCTTTTTTAGTCGGAATGAGTCCGGCACACCAGGGCTAACTCCCCTGATGCCCATGAGGGTTTTCCTCCTCTTTACAAAAAAAAAAAAAAAAAAAAAAAACACCACTAGTACGCCCACCACCAACTTCACCACCAACACCATCACCACCTACACTACCTCCACGAACACCACCTCCACATCCATCACCACCAACACCACCTTCACCAACACTGCCGCCAACACCACCACCACATCCATCACCATCACTAGCACCATACCACTGCCACTAACACCTCTACCACCACCACTAGCTCCACCACAAACACCACCACCATCTTCACCACCTCTACCACCACTAACACTGCCACTACCACCACCACCACTTCCATTACCACCACCACTGCCACTACCACCACCACTGCCACTACCACCACTGCCACTACCACCATCACCACCCACCACCTCTGACACTAACACCACCGACACCACCACTGCCGCAACAACTACACCAACGCCATTACCACCACCATCACCATCACTGGCACTACCACCACCAACACCATCACTACTGTTACCACCAACACTGCCACTACCACCACCATCTACACTACTGCCACTACCACCACCACTACCACCAACACCACTGCCGCCACCTCAGCCACCATCAACACCACTATCCCCATCACACAAGCATCATGACCACTACCACCACCACCACCACTCTTAGAGGAGTGAACACAAGGAGAGCGAATAAAATGTAAAACTGCTACCTCTCCCTCTGTCCCACACTATGACTCCAGCAGCCCTGAGACCAACCACAGCCGTAACGACCCTTTACAAATCAGCCCAAATATATATATATATATATATATATATGTGTGTGTGTGTGTGTGTGTGTGTGTGTGTGTGCATTTTATTGGTATCAATATTCAAGGTCAGAGGGAGAGGTAGCATATATTGTATAGTATATTGGGGTGAATTTGAAAAGGGTCGTTACGTCTGCTGTGTAGGCTGTGGTTTGTCTCAGGGCTGCTGGACGGCTGTTGGGCGTCACGGTGTGGTATTTTATTTTAAACCTTTTTACGGGTTTGAATTTGCCGCTGTATGTAGAGTTGGTAACTCTTGCTGTTGGCGAAACTGGAATTGACTATTTGCACCATACTTGATTGTTGGAGCATTTGTAAGGTTACTATCGGCGGTCAATTAACTTATTTATGCACAGCTCAACCACGTTTTCTGTAATAAGTCTGCTAGCTTCAGTCGGTGAGTAAGAGAATCTTAACGTCCTTGCTTGCTTGGACGGTAGGATTTAATACAATATAGAATTAATTTAGAAGATTTCTTGTTGATTATAAACTTTTATTTCGTAAATCGTTGAAACAATGCAGTGAATTAAGGCACGCTATTTAAACTGAACTCTGTTTTACTATCTCTGGCCCTGTATGTACAATGTATATAGGGATAGAAAAGTATTGTATTCCACCCAAAAATTCGATGTCGAGATTTCACCGGAAATACATGTTTTAGGACCCCCTGAATCCAAAAAAGGAGTTTCCAGAAAAAGGTCCGTGTGTGTGTGTGTCCGTGTGTCTATGAACACGATAACTCAAAAACGAAAAGCAGCTAAAATACCAAATGCTTTTTTGGGATATTGGGGACCCTAAAACATATATTTCCGGTGAAATCTCGGTATCGAATTTTTGGGTGGAGTGCAATACTTTCTCTATACACTATGTACATAGTGCGTATGGAGAAAGTAAAAAGCATTTTCACAAAAAGGTCTGTGTGTGTGTCCGTGTGCCTTTGAACACGATAACTCAAAAATGAAAAGTCGGTAAAATACCAAACTTTGTATTTAAGTTTAGTATCTTCCAAGGATACGACAAGAAGATTTTGAGAAAAATCCCCCACCCCAAACTACCCTTTACATGGAACTTTTTTCGAAAACTTTGATTTTCTAAAAAATGGCTCTAACGATTTTGATTAAAATATCATATATTAAAGATATTTACTTGACAAATAAAATGTATATCTTGAATTTTCTGGGAATAGCCTCTGAAGACTACTTCATTCTGGATCAATTTTACGGAATTTTGCATCACTGCTAAACCGTAAGAGATGGACAAAAACTTGTCACAAATAAAATGTAGAGCACTTTAAAACACACAATTTAGGTTATACACATTTTTTTCGTGGAGTTGATCGGTTTTGAGATATCCATTGTTTTTGGTTTCAGCTATGAAAAACTTAAATTTTCTCATATAGCAATTTGTTAACTCCTGTCCATATAAACAAAGGAACTTCAGTCACATAGCAACCAGCTATTATACTATAGTACTCCCTTATTTCGCTCCTACTTACAAGGAAACAAGTAATAAGACTACTTTTGCTAATTTGTTTTCGAGTAGCAGGAAGTAAATAGAAGCATAAGCTTTAGAACAATAATTTGTTGCAGAGATGTAGAGAAAGCCATGTGAATGATACACATCAGATTTTTTAGAAAGCTGTTCCAAATATATAATTTGTAATCAGTATTTACAATAAATCTCTTCAAAATCTTCTCGGGCTTCTAGCCAGGTAAAACTTGGCTTGACACCAACGTTTCAAAGAAGTGCATCTTCCTCGTCTTCAGGGTGAACTGATGGTTTGAGCTTGCGGAGACTGGTATTTATAAGAGCTGGGATGAAGCTAACATCTGATTGGGTCGCCAGGAAAGCTTCAATTCTTATTTTAATAAATCTCTTGATGATAAGCAATACAATTCAAAATCTTCTCGGGCTTCTAGCCAGGTAAAAACTTGGCTTGACACCAACGTTTCGAAGAAGTGCATCTTCCTCGTCTTCAGGGTGAACTGATGGTTTGAGCTTGCGGAGACTGATATTTATAGAGCTGGGATGAAGCTAACATCTGATTGGTTCGCGTGATATTATGGCCTGGTATTTAAGATGACTGAGACATGGGCACGGAGTCCAGAGTCCAAGAACAGGTCACCCAGGTTTACCTGGGCGGAGTGTAAAGTCGCCACAGTACATAACCGCTAAAAGCGGTTTTACCTGTGCGATATTATAGGGGAAAAAGATTTTGTTCACAAGCTTTATTGTCGACGTCCGCCGGGTGGTGTTAAAATTCCTCCACAGCCTTAGGGCTGAGTGTAATCGGTCACTTGGGCGGTCACCCACCCAAGTGGTGACCACGCTCGATGCTGCTTAACTCGACGTGCCGCTTGTGTGGCCACCGGGTTAATCAGGCCAGGTGGGAGGAAAGTTGGTAGGATTATGGATTTGGGTGGGTGATGTGTTTCAGGTTAGTCAGAGGGGGCAGGGTTTCAGCCGGGTGGTCTCCCGACCGGCTGCCACCCCTTCCGTTGCTGTATAACCTGGGGGCTTGTTTGGATTAAGGGATGGCAGTCTCTCAGGCCAGTGGACCGAGAGCGTCCCTTGGCAGGGGGTAGGATTTTCTCCTTCTTGGCGCCCTATGGTCGTAGTCGCCCAAAGTGCGCACCAGAGGGTTAGGGTGAAAGGGGAGTTTATCATACAACGTGCGGGCTCGTTCCCTCACGACGTCGATGATATACGGGATTCCGGAGTAGGTATGTAGGATGTGAGATGGGAACCTGTGCCCAGTATCGTAGATCATCCTTAACGCCCTGTTCTGGACGACTTGAAGTCTGCGAATTGTGGTCGGCGCCGTTGTTCCCCAGACCTCGCAGCCGTACAGGATCAGGGGGGGGGGAATGATCGCCTGATACAGGCGCAGTTTGAGGTGTTTAGGAATGGCGGATTTAAAAATCGGGTTCAACTGCCTGAGGGCGGCGTGGTCTAGCTCCGCCTTGCCCCTTACATGTGGCACGAAAGTGAGCCCGCGGTCGAGGAGAACCCCAAGATATTTGGCGGCGGTGACCCATGGGATCTGCCGCCACCTCAACCTCAGGGCACGCATCGGCCGCCAGCGACGGACCTTCGCCAGGAGAAGAGCCGAGCTCTTCCCCGGACTGTTGGCCATCCTCCACTTTTCGCTCCACCGGCCAATGGCCCGGAGTAGTCGCTGTAGTGGGGGGGAAACAGTAACGGGCGTTCTTGTTCTGTGCCATTATGAGGACGTCGTCGGCATATTGGCACAGGACAGTTCGGGGTTCCGTCGGGATGTCAGACATGTAGGCGGCGAAGAGTAATGGGGACAGTACACTGCCCTCCGGCACTCCCGCCGCTATGGGTCTGACGGTGGAGAGTCTTCCCTCCACTCTCACCCGGAATGAGCGTTCCCGAAGGAAGCTGCTTATCAGGGTGAGATAGGGGGGAGGGACGCCTGCTTGTTTGAGTTTGTAGAGGAGCCCCTGATACCAGGTAGTGGCGAAGGCCTTCTCCACGTCCAGCAGCACCGCAATCGTCTTGAGGTTACCCTGGAAGCCCAGGGCAGCCTTCTCGGCGAGGCGCAGTAGCTGCAAAGTCGCGGAGTGCCCTCGACGAAAACCAAACTGGTGATCCGGTAGGAGGTGCCTTTCCTCGAATAGAGGGGTGAGGCGGGGAAGGAGCAACCGATCAAAAACTTTTGAGACGGTCGGGAGTAGACTGATGGATCGGTAATTACATGGGAAGACCGGGTCCTTGCCGGGTATTAGAATGCATACCATCCGCGCCTCCTTCCAACAAGTTGGAAAGTGACGGAATCGGAGGCATGCATTAAAAATCCGGGTCAGGTGGATCACAGCCTTTCGGGGTAGGTGTTGGCGTGACGCCGTCGTGCCCCGGGCATTTGCTTGTTTTTGAATTTCGGAAGTCACCTCTTTCGGGGTGACTATAGGAAGTTGGATCCCGTCGTGTGGCGGCGGTGTCTCCTCATAGAGGTAGTCCACCGTCGCCTCCACAAGGTCACTGAAGTCCTCGTCCTGGGGGTCCTCCCGGGGTTCAAACTGACTCTCTAGGTAGTCTGCAAACTCTGTGGCCTTCTCGCAGGGCTCAAAAGCGAGACCCCCACGAGTGCCATGTAGAGGATGCTGGTATTGCGTCTTGTCCTTCCTTAGGGACTTGATAATCCGCCACGGTTTCTCTTCTTGCAGGTTGACGGTCTGCATCAGGTTTTCCCAGGCCTGTTTCCTGTGCGCTCGGAGCATTCGCCTTGCCAGGGTTTTGAACCTCTGGTATACTGCCCCTATCCTGGGGTGGCGTAAGCGTTGCCATAGCTTCCGGACTGTCGCTTTGGCTTTTATCAGCCGCCGGAGTTCATCAGGGATGGTCCGAGGGTTAGAGGATTCAGACGGGATGCGGTGTGTGTGAGCGCGTACCGCCTTTAGGATCTGTTGGGAGAATGCCCTCGCCGCCGCTTCCAGCGCCTCGACAGAGTCGATGCGAGGCCGCGGGTCGATGGTCTGGGTGAGTTCTAGGACTGCTGCATCCCAGTCGACTTCGTTAAACCAGTCTGGGATTTCCAGGGCTGGTATGTGAACATTGGAGTCCACCAGGACTGGATCGTGGTCGGAATCCAGTTCGTTTACCACTGAGAGGTCTAGATGGAATGGAATGTTTTTGGTGATCATGATGTCGAGTACCTCCGGCCTGCCGCGGGCCGGGTAGAACGTAGGCCTTCTCGGTCCGTGCGCATGGAGGCTGGGATCTCCGCTGATGATGCGGTAGAGTCCGCGGCCCCTCTGATTAGAAACACGGCTTTATCAGTGCCCGTGCTTTGCGTTTAAGTCGCCTAAAATGCAGACTACAGGATGCAGGTTTAACAAGGCGGTGTAATCCGCCTCGTAATAGCGGGCGTCAGTAGGGTCGTAAGCAGCTATCAGCAGCGTGTCAAGTCCACCAATGGCAAGCCGAATGGCGCACGTCTCCACGTGCTGAAGCTGCGGGAGAGGAAAAGGGGTGTGGGTAATGTGGTTTTTGATGAATATAGCGGTACCCCCACCCTGTCGGCCGATTCTATCCGACCGATGGGTGGTGTAACTTGGCAACGAGAAATTTATACCAGCATGCAGGTGTGTTTCGCAGACTAGTAAGACGTCAATCCCGTGGGATTCTACAAACTCAAGCAAGCTTGGGTAATGTTCCCTAATTCCATTTGCGTTCCAAAACGCGGCTCGCAATGGTCTCCTGACGAGTCTGGAGGCCATTACATTGCGGAGTTAGGGAACAGCACCTCCAGCGTGTCAAGCAGGATTTTGTGCTTGACCAGGGGACTAAGCCTCGGGTCAGACAGTTGCTGCCTACATTTCCGGAGAGTTGGGAGAGCCCTGTTAATGTAATCCCCAAACCACAGGGTTAGGGTCCTGAAATCGTCCATATCGGACGGGGAGACTGGCTCGCCATGGGTCGGCAGGGGAAAGTATGCGGGATCTTGGAGCGTCGCCGCTGTGTTGCCAGTGTCCGCCGTGGCAGTGACAAGCTGCTCGGCGGGCAACTGGTTTTGTAGCGCCGCTGAGGGCGTGGCTTGTGTCTGCTGCTCGGTCGGGACCTGTGATTGGCCCGGCCAAGCGGTAGGCTGGGCCCTGCTCTTATTGCTTTTCTTTTGTGACCTGGACTTCTTCTTTGGTCTTGGTGTACCCCTTTCCTGCGCCTGTGTCTTGGTCTTTGTGGTCTTAGTGGGCTCGGTCGTCTGCGTCGTGGGCGCCGCCTCAGTCGCCGTTGGTGGTGCCTCCTCCGTCGCTGTCTCTACCCGCTGTAACGTCGTCTGCGCTCTTGTGAGAGCGGCCGAGAAGGGGGCCCCGGGTGGGATTGGCTCCTCCCCACGGTCTCCTTGGCGGCGGTTGTCTATAATCTTTTGCCGGGTTTGGCAGCCCTTATACACGCTTGAGTGTGCCTCCCCACAGTTGGCACACTTGCTCTTCTCAGGAGGGCTCGGGCAGAATTGAACAATGTGGTCTCCTGCGCAGCGCAGACACGCAAGCTTACGCTCGCACACCTGGCTGGAATGGTGGAAACCCATACAGCGGTGGCATTGTACTGGTCCACCCTGGCCGTAAAAGCGTTCCACCTTTACGACCGTGTGGAACAGCACTCTGATGGTGTCTAGTGGTTGAATCTCGCCGCCTGGCACCTTGTCCACACGACCATGAAGAACGGCATCGGCACTTTGACGGCGCCCTCGTCCGTCTGTATTGTCTTTCGTAGCTGAGCTACGGAAGCGGCGGCGATGCCGTGCTCCTGGTGAAGCGCCTGTTTCACCTCCTCAGGGGTACACATAGAGTCCAGGCCTCTTATTATGCGACGCTCCATATGGGGACGCTGAGGATAGTATGAATAAAAGGGGATCTGACGATCTCGAAGCGTCTGTTTGGCCGCTTCAAAATCCTCAGGGGTGTTGGTTTGTATATGGACCTTTCTGGGCTTCCTTTTTGCTTCGAAGCCGGCTTTTATTTTTGACGCCAAGCGTCGCATGACTCCAACATGATCCTTGAAGGAGTCTGCGATGATTGGCGGCAGCCTTGTGCCCCTCTTGGTTAGGGGTGCTTGGGTGCCCTGTGGGGGTGCAGCAGCTGTCTGAGCCGAGGGGGCAGGACCCGGAGATGCCCTACCGTTTCTCCCCACGACGGTGAATCCGTCCGTAGGGGGTTCTAGGGGTAACCCGTCCTCGTCCGCCGATTCAGGCAGAAGGGGAATGGAGGGGGTTTCCCGAGGAATGGTGCCTGACACTTTGTGAGGAGTGCTTTTCCTCCTTTTTCTGGTGGGTTCTGCCTCAGGTGAGGTGGAAGGTCCAGGTGTTTGCCCGTCCTTAGGGTCCAGTGGCGCGGGTGCCCTCCGGCGTTCCACAGCGGACCGGACCTCTTTTACAGAGGCTCCTGTGGGAGCCATCATTGGCTCGAGGTGTCGGGCCGGAGGCCCTAACCCTTGGCTGTGGTCATGTTGACCCGCTGTCTCGTGGTCAGTCGGTCTTAAGGTCACAGTAAGTGGAAAGATAGATGATAGTGAGAGAGTAGTAAGAAATAGGGGGAGACCTGTTCCTGAACTACCGCTCTTGTTGCCAGGAAGGGCCTTTTTCCAACGGGCTAGCAGGGTATCTAAGTCCACTGCCCGTCGGTGGGGGTGGTGAAGGCCGCTCGCGGCGGAACGGCAAGCTATTAGGGGGTGCTAAGCCCACTGCGTTGCCGCTATGATGTTGTGCCGGCGTGTACCATCCGAAGACTGGCCGTAGAGGTTTTGGCTGGTTGTGGTGGTGCCGTGACCCAGTGTTGCTGCTGCTGCCCAAGAAGTGCCGAAGAGTTCTGTCCTTCTTGACGGTCAAGTCGCATCTGCGTGCGTGCGTGCATGTCTCAGTCATCTTAAATACCAGACCATAATATCACGCGAACCAATCAGATGTTAGCTTCATCCCAGCTCTATAAATACCAGTCTCCGCAAGCTCAAACCATCAGTTCACCCTGAAGACGAGGAAGATGCACTTCTTCGAAACGTTGGTGTCAAGCCAAGTTTTTACCTGGCTAGAAGCCCGAGAAGATTTTGAATTAATATGTCGCCAGGAAAGCTTCAGTTCTTATTTTAATACAATACAATATTTCACACTAAATAGCTATATTATAGGTCTCGATTTGCGAGATTAGCTCTTGGCGACTGTATCCCTGGCTTCTATCTTGTTGACTGCTTCCCGGAAGCTTTTAAAATTTTTCACATATATTCAAAAGTTAGAGATTTGAAGATTTATAACATTGTAATCTTTCCGTCACCATGGGAACGGCAGATTTCCTTATTCACTTTTCGTGAAATTCATATTTACAATAATTTTTTCATACTCCTAATAATTAAAATTAATACATTTGTATAATTTACATGAAAATGCTCTTATACATAGCTGGCATTTCTAAATCAATTTTGTTTACTCTGTCCTTATGCTTTGTTACCGGTATAAACAATTTACAGCATCCGGTATCTCGTTCGCCTTTTGTTATTCTTCTTATTCTCTCATTCTACTACCTTAGTTATGTTTTATTATTAATGTGCTTTTCTAAACATCATTTCTTAGCTATACATTATACATTATGTGTTGTATTCGTTACATAACTTTGGCTATGTTATTTTCGTAAAGCACGCCATTTAAGCTATTTCCGTGCGTATCGTGAGGCGCTGTCATCACACTGCCATTTTTATACATACAATTCTTGGGCTTACATTGCAAAGCAATATGTTTTATTATATCATAGCATTATTTTAGGGCAGTATTGTTTGTTTTTTTTTCTCTTGACTTGATTTATTTAACATTAAATCCTGCGTCAATATATACATAATTAGGGTATTTCATCGAATCTATGAAGGGTCTGTCTTTATAACTTCAAAACTAAAACAAGATATAACTTAAAATAAGTGTTAACAATGAAGTGGAATTTTGGGAATATTAAAGCGGCTAATAGATCTATAAAAAAGAAGTCCGGTTAGATTCTCGTCCTTTAATGAGAGGACACTTGAGGATTTCATGTGAACTCTCATTTTTTATGCTAAGTAGTCCCTAGAACGCGTATACAAATATTTCAACACGCTGAATTAGCTATATATATTGTTAAACAGTAGGTTTTTTTTTTTTTTTTTTCTTTTTTTTCTTGAGCAGGGGAAAAAATCTTACAAAGACGCCTTGGGCGAGTTGGATTCTCACCAACTAAAAAAAAAAACCCTGTAGGAATCAATGCAAAATACCCCTCGGAACTGCGCAAGACGCCAAGTAACAGTAGTAGAAATAATAGTAGTAACAGTAGTAGAAAGAGTCGTAGTAACATCAACAGTAATAGTCGTAGTAACAGTAATAATAATATTAGTAGTAATATTAGAGGTAATAGTAGTATTAATTGTAGTAGTATGTGTGGTAGTAATAGTAATAGTAACAGTATAAGTAGTAGTAACAGAAATATTAATTGTAGCAGTAACAGTAGTAGTAACAGTAGCAGAGATAGTAGTAATAGTAGTGGTAATTGTAGTAGTAGTAAACGTAGTAGTATCAGTAGCAGAGATAGTAGTAGTAACAGTAGTAGTAACAGTAGTAGTAACAGTAGTAGTAACAGTAGCTGAGGTAGTAGTAATAACAGTAGTAGTATCAGTAGCAGAGATAGTAGTAGTAATAGTAGTGGTAATTGTAGTAGTAGTAGTAACAGTAGTAGTATCAGTAGCAGAGATAGTAGTAGTAATAGTAGTGGTAATTGTAGTAGTAGTAAGCGTAGCTGAGGTAGTAGTAGTAATAGTAGTGGTAAGTGTAGTAGTACTAGTAACAGTAGTAGTATCAGTAGCAGAGATAGTAGTAGTAGTAATAGTAGTGGTAATTGTAGTAGTAGTAGTAGTAGTAACAGTAGTAGTATCAGTAGCAGAGATAGTAGTAGTAATAGTAGTGGTAATTGTAGTAGTAGTAGTAACAGTAGTAGTAACAGTACCTGAGGTAGTAGTAGTAATAGTAGTGGTAATTGTGGTAGTAGTAGTAACAGTAGTAGTAACAGTAGCTGAGGTAGTAGTAGTAATAGTAGTGGTAATTGTAGTAGTAGTAGTAGTAGTAACAGTAGTAGTAACAGTAGCTGAGGTAGTAGTAGTAATAGTAGTGGTAATTGTAGTAGTAGTAGTAGTAACAGTAATAGTATCAGTAGCAGAGATAGTAGTAGTAATAGTAGTGGTAATTGTAGTAGTAACAGTAGTAGTATCAGTAGCAGAGGTAGTAGTAGTAATAGTAGTGGTAATTGTAGTAGTAGTAACAGTAGCAGAGGTAGTAGTAGTAATAGTAGTGGTAATTGTAGCAGCAGTAGTAGTAGTAGCAACAGTACCAGAGGTGGTAGTAATAGTAGTACTAGTGGTATTTGTAGTAGTAGTAACAGTAGTGGTATCAGTAGCAGAGGTAGGAGTAGCAATAGTGGTATTTGTAATAGTAGTAGTAACAGTAGTAGTATCAGTAGCAGAGGTAGTAGTAGTAATAGTAGTGGTAATTGTAATAGTAGTAGTAACCGTAGTAGTAACAGTAGCTGAGGTAGTAGTAGTAATAGTAGTGGTAATTGTAGTAGTAGTAACAGTAGTAGTATCAGTAGCAGAGATAGTAATAGTAGTAGTGGTAATTGTAGTAGTATCAGTAGTAGTATCAGTAGCAGAGGTAGTAGTAGTAATAGTAGTGGTAATTGTAGTAGTAGTAGTAGTAGTAACAGTAGTAGTAACAGTAGCTAAGGTGGTAGTAGTAATAGTAGTGGTAATTGTAGTAGTAGTAGTAACAGTAGTAGTATCGGTAGCAGAGATAGTAGTAGTAATAGTAGTGGTAATTGTAGTAATAGTAGCAACAGTAGTAGTATCAGTAGCAGAGATAGTAGTAGTAATAATAGTGGTAATTGTAGTAGTAACAGTAGCAGTATCAGTAGCAGAGGTAGTAGTAGTAATAGTAATGGTAATTGAAGTAATAGTAACAGTAGCAGAGGTAGTAGTAGTAATAGTAGTGGTAATTGTAGCAGTAGTAGTAGTAGTAGTAGTAGTAACAGTACCAGAGGTAGTAGTAGTAATAGTGGTATTTGTAGTAGTAGTAACAGTAGCTGAGGTAGTAGTAGCAATAGTAGTAGTAACAGTAGCTGAGGTAGTAGTAATAATAGTAGTGGTAATTGTAGTAGTAGTAACATAGCTGCGGTAGTAGTAGTAGTAATAGTGGTAATTGTAGTAGTAGTAACAGTAGCTGAGGTAGTAGTAGTAATAGTGGTATTTGTAGTAGTAGTAACAGTAGTAGAACAGTAGCTGAGGTAGTAGTAGTAATAGTGGTAATTGTAGTAGTAGTAACAGTAGCTGAGGTAGTAGTAGTAGTAGTAATAGCGGTAACTGTAGTAGTAGTAGTAACATAGCTGAGGTAGTATTAGTAATATTGGTAATTGTAGTAGTAATAACGGTAGCTGAGGTAGTAATAGTAATAGTAGTGGTAATTGTAGTAGTAGTAACATAGATGAGGTAGTAGTAGTAACAGTAATAGTAATAGTAGTAGTAACAGTAGTAGTAACAGTAGTAGTAACTGTAGTAGTAACAGTAGTAGTAATAGCAGTGGTAATTGTAGTAGTATAAACAGTAGTAGTAACAGTAGTAGTAACAATTGCTGAGGTAGTAGTAATAGTAGTGGTAATTGTAGTAGTAACAGTAGTAGTAACAGTGGTGGTATTAGCAGTGGTAATTGTAGTAGTAGTAACAGTAATGGTAACAGTAGTAGTAACAGTAGTAGTAACAATTGCTGAGGTAGTAGTAACAGTAGTGGTAATTGTAGTAGTAGTAACAGTAGTAGTAACAGTAGTGGTAATAGCAGTGGTAATTGTAGTAGTAGTGACAGTAGTAGTAACAGTATTAGTAACAGTAGTAGTAACAGTAGCTGAGGTAGTAATAATAGTAGTAGTAACAGTAGTAGTAACAGTATTAGTAACAGTAGTAATAACAGTAGTAGTAACAGTAGTGGTAACAATAGCTGAGGTAGTAGTAATAGTAGTGGTAATTGTAGTAGTAATAGTAATAGTAGTAGTAACAGTAGTAGTGACAGTAGTAGCACCAGTAGTAGTAACAATAGCTGAGGTAGTAGTAATAGTAGTGGTAAATGTAGTAGAAGTAGTCACAGTAGTAGTAACAGAAGTAGTAATAGTAGTAGTAACAGTAGTAGTAACAGTAGTAATAACATTAGTAGTAACAGTAGTAGTAACAATAGCTGAGGTACTAGTAATAGTAGTGGTAATTGTGGTAGTAGTAACAGTTGTAGTAACAATAGCTGAGGTAGTAGTAGTAACAGTAGCTGTGGTAGTAGTAGTAACAATAGTAGTAACAGTAGTTGTTCGATAGCTAAGGTAATATTAATAGCAGTGGTAATTGTAGTAGTAGTATTAGAAGTAGTAACAGTAGTAGTAACAGTAGTAGTAACAGTAGTAGTAACAGTAGTAGTAACAATAGTAGTAACAGTATTAGTAACAATAGTAGTAACAATAGTGGTAACAATAGTAGTAACAATAGTAGTAACAGTAGTAGTAACAATAGTAGTAACAGTAGTAGTAACAATAGTAGTAACAGTTGTCGTAACAATAGTAGTAACAGTAGTAGTAACAATAGTAGTAACAGTAGTAGTAACAATAGTTGTAACAGTAGCAGTAACAATAGTAGTAACAGTAGTAGTAACATAAGTAGTAACAATAGTAGTAACAATAGTAGTAACAATAGTAGTAACAGTAGTAGTAGCAATCGTAGTAACAGTAGTAGTAACAATAGCTGAGGTGGTAGTAGTAGTAACAGTAGTAGTAACAATAGTAGGAATAGTAGTAGTAATAGTAGTAGTAAAAGTAGTACTAACAGTAGTAGTAACAGTTGTAGTGACAATAGCTGAGGTAGTAGTAATAGTAGCGGTAATTGTAGTAGTAATAACAGTAGTAGTAACAGTAGTAATAACAGTAATAGTAACAGTAGTAATAACAGTAAATGAGGTAGTAGTAGTAACAGAAGTAGTAACAGTAGTAGTAACAGTAGTAGTAACAGTAGTTTTAATAGTAATAGTAACAGTAGCTGAGATAGTAGTAGTAACAGTAGCTGAGGTAGTAGTAGTAGTAACAATAGCTGAGTTAGTAGTAGTAACAGTAGCTGAGGTAGTAGTAGTAACAGTAGTAGTAACAGTAGCAGTAACAGTAGCTGAGGTAGTAGTAGTAACAGATGCAGAAGCAGTAGCTTTGGTAGTAGTAGTAGTAGTAGTAGTAACAGTAGCTGAGGTAGCAGTAGTAACAGTAGCTGACGTAGTAGTAGTAATGGTAGTAGTAACAGTAGCTGAGGTAGTAGTAACAGTAGTAGATAGAGTAGCAAACGTAGTAGTAGTAACAGTAGCTGAGGTAGTAATAGTAACATTAGTAGTAACAGTAGTAGTAATATTGGTAGTAAAAGTAGCTGAGGTAGTAGTAGTAACAGTAGTAATAATAGTAGTAGTATTAGTAGCTGAAGTAGTAGTAGTAACAATAGTAGTAACTGTAGCTGAGGTAGCAGCAGGAACAGTAGCAGTAAAAGTAGTAATAATAGTAGTAGTAACAGTATCTGAGGTAGTAGTAGTAACTGTAGTAGTAATAGTAGTAGTAACAGTAGCTGAGGTAGTAGTAGTAGTATCAGTACTATTAATAGTAGTAGTAACAGTAGCTAAGGTAGTAGTAACAGTAGTAGTAACAGTAGCCACAGTAGCTGAGGTAGTAGTAGTAACAGTAGTAGTAAATGTAGCTGAGGTAGTAGTACTAACAGTAGTAGTAACAGTAGCTGAGGTAGGAGTAGTAACAGAAGCTGAGGTAGTAGTAATAGTAGCTCAGGTAGTATTAGTAACAGTAGCTGAGGTAGTAGTAGTAACAGTAGTAGTAACAGTAGCTGAGGTGGTAGTTGTAGTAACAGTAGCTGAGGTAATAATAGTAACAGTAACTAAGGTAGTAGTAGTAGCAGTAGTTGAGGTAGTAGTAGTAACAGTAGCTGAGGTAGTAGTAGTAACATTAGCTGAGGTAGTAGTAGTAACAGTAGCTGAGGTAGTAGTAGTAACAATAGGTGAGGTAGTAGTAGTAACAGTAGTAGTAACAGAAGATGAGGTAGTAGTAGTAACAGTAGCTGAGTTAGTAGTGGTAACAGTAGTAGTAACAGTAGTTTTAACAGTAGCTGAGGTAGTTGTAGTAACATTAGCTAAGGTAGTAGTAGTAACCGTAGCTGATGTAGTAGTTGTAACAGTAGTTGAGGTAGTAGTAGTAACAGTAGTTGAGGTAGTAGTAGTAACAATAGCTGAGGTAGTAGTAGTAGTAACAGTAGATGAGGTAGTAGTAGTAACGGTAGCTGAGGTAGTAGTAGTAACAGTAATTGAGGTAATAAGAGTAACAGTAGTTGAGGTAGTAGTAGTAACAGTAGCTGAAGTAGTAGTAGTAACAGTAGCTGAGGTACTAGTAACAGTAGATGAGGTAGTAGTAGTAACAGTAGCTAAGGTAGTAGTAGTAACAGTAGCTGAGGTAATAGTAGTAACAGTAGTTGAGGTAGAAGTAGTAAAAGTATCTGAGGTAGTAGTAACAGTAGCTGAGGTAGTAGTAGTAACAGGAGCTGAGGTAGTAGTACTAACAATAGCTGAGGTAGTAGTAGTAAAAGTAGTAGTAACAGTAGATGAGTTAGTAGAAGTAACAGTAGCTGAGTTAGTAGTGGTAACAGTAGTAGTAAGAGTAGTTTTAGCAGTAGCTGAGGTAATTGTAGTAACATTAGCTAAGGTAGTAGTAGTAACAGTAGTAGTAACAGTAGCTGAGGTAGTAATAGTTACAGTAACTGAGGTAGTAGTAGTAACTGTAGTAGTAACAGTAGTTGTAACAGTAGCAGAGGTAGTAGTAGTAACAGTAGTAGTAACAGTAGTAGTAATAGTGGCGGAGGTAGTATTAGTAACAGTAGCAGTAACAGTAGCTGATGTAGTAGTAACAGTAGCTGAGGTAGTAGTAGTAACAGTGGTAGTAACAGTAGCTTAGGTAGTAATAGTAACAGTAACTGAGGTGGTAGTAGTAGTAGTAACAGTAGAAGTAACAGTAGTAGTAAAAGTAGTAGCAACAGTAGCGTAGGTAGTAGTAGTAACAGTAGTAGTAACAATAGTAGTAATAGTAGTAGTAGTAACAGTAGCTGAGGTAATAGTAGTAACAGTAGTAGTAACAGTAGCTGAGGTAGTAGTAGTAACAGTAGCTGAGGTAGTAGTAGTAACAGTAGTAGTAGTAACAGTAGCTGAGGTAGTAGTAGTAACAGTATTAGTAACAGTAGCTGAGGTAGTAGTAACAGTAGTAGTAACAGTAGCTGAGGTAGTAGTAGTAACAGTAGTATCAACAGTAGTTGTAACAGTAGTAGTAACAGTAGCTGAGGTAGTAGCAGTAACAGTAGCTGAGGTAGTAGTAACAATAGCTGAGGTAGTAGTAACAGTAGCTGAGGTTGTAGCAGTAACAGTAGTCGTAACAGTAGCTGAGGTAGTAGTAACAGTAGCTGAGGTAGTAGTAGTAACAGTAGTAGTTATCGTTGTAGTAACAGTAGCTGAGGTAGTAATAGTAACAGTTGCTGAGGTAATAGTAGTAACAGTAGTAAAAACAGAAGTAGTAATAGTAGCTGAGGTAGTAGTAACAGTAGTAGTAACAGTAGTAGTAACAGTAGTAGTAACAGTAGCTGAGGTAGTAGTAGTAACAGTAGTAGTAACAGTAGTGGTAACAGTAGTAGTAACATTAGTAGTAACTGTAGCTAAAGTAGTATAAGTAACAGTAGCTGAGGTAGTAGTAGTAACAGTAGTAGTAATAGTAGCTGAGGTAGTAGTAACTGTAGTAGTTGTAAAAGTAGTTGTAACAGTAGTAGTTACAGCAGCTGAGGTAGTAGTAGTAACAGTAGCTGAGGTAGTAGTAGTAACAGTAGTGGTAACAGTAGTAGTAACAGTAGTAGTAACAGTAGTAATAATAGTAGCTGAGGTAGTAGTTGTAACATTAGTAGTAACAGTAGTAGTAACATTAGTAGTAATAGTAGTAGTAATAGTAGTATTAACAGTAGTAGTAACAGTAGCTGAGGTAGTAGTAGTAATATTAGTAGTAACAGTAGCTGAGGTGATAGTAGTCAAAATAGTAGTAACAGTAGCTGAGGTAGTAGTAGTAACAGTACTAATAGTAGTAGTAACAGTAGTAGTAATAGTAGTATAAACAGTAGTAATATTAGTAGTAATAGCAGTAGTAATAGTAGTAGTAACAGTAGTAGTAATAGTAGTAGTAACAGTAGCTGAGGTAGTAGTAGTAACAGTAGTAGTAACAGTAGTAGTAATAATAATAGTAAAAGTAGCTGAGGTAGTAGTTGTAACAGTAGTAGTAACAGTAGTAGTAATAGTAGCTGAGGTAGTAGTAGTAATAGTAGTAGTAACAGTAGTTGAGGTAGTAGTTGTAACAGTAGTAGTAACAGTATTAGTAATAGTAGCTAAAATAGTATTACTAACATTAGTAGTAATAGAAATAGTTACAGTAGCTGTGGTAGTAGTAGTAACATTAGTAGTAACAGTAGTAGTAACGGTAATGGTAACAGTAGTAATAACAGTAAATGAGGTAGAAGTAGTAACAGAAGTAGTAACAGTAGTTTTAATAGTAATAGTAACAGTAGCTGAGGTATTTGTAGTAACAGTAGCTGAGGTAGTAGTAGTAACACTAGCTGAGGTAGTAGTAGTAACAGTAGCTGAGATAATATTAGTAACAGTAGTAGTAGCAGTAGCAGTAACAGAAGCTGAGGTAGTAGTAGTAACAGTAGCTGAGGTAGTAGTTGTAACAGTAGTAACAGGAGCTGAGGTAGTAGTAGTAACTGTAGCTGAGGTAGTAGTAGTAACAGTAGTAGTAACAGTAGCTGAGGTAGCAGTAGTAACAGTAGCTGAGGTATTAGTAGTAACAGTAGTAGTAACAGTAGTAGTAATGGTAGTAGTAACAGTAGCTGAGGTAGTAATAGTAACAGTAGTAGTAACAGTAGTAGTAACAGTCGTAGTAATATTGGTAGTAACAGTAGCTGAGGTAGTAGTAGTAACATTAGTAGTAAGAGTACTAATAAAAGTAGTAGTAACAGTAGCTGAGGTATTAGTAGTAACAGTAGTAGTAATAGTAGTAGTAACAGTAGCTGAGGTAGTATTAGTAACAGTACTAGTAATAGTAGTAGTCACAGTAGCTAAGGTAGTAGTAACAGTAGTAGTAACAGTAGTAGTAACAGTAGCAACAGTAGCTGAGGTAGTAGTAGTAACAGTAGTAGCAACAGTAGTAGTAACAGTAGCTGAGGTGGTAGTAACAGTAACTGCGGTAGTAGTAGTAACAGTAGTAGTAACAATAGCTCAGGTAGTATTAGTAACAGTAGAAGTAACAGTAGATGAGGTAGTAGTAGTAACAGTAGCTGAGTTATTAGTGGTAACAGTAGTAGTAACAGTAGTTTTAACAGTATCTGAGGTAATAGTAGTAACAGTAGTTGAGGTAGTAGCAGTAACAGTAGCTGAGGTAGTAGTAACAGTAGCTGAGGTGGTAGTAGTAGTAGTAGCAACAGTAGTAGTAACAGTAGCTGAGGTAGTAATAGTTACAGTAGCTGAGGTAGTAGTAGTAACAGTAGTAGTAACAGTAGGAGAGGTAGTAGTAGTAACAGTAGTAGTAACAGTAGTAGTAATAGTAGCGGAGGTAGTTTTAGTAACAGTAGCAGTAACAGTAGCTGATGTAGTAGTAACAGTAGCTGAGGTAGTAATAGTAACAGTGGTAGTAACAGTAGCTGAGGTAGTAATAGTAACAGTAACTGAGGTGTTAGTAGTAGTAACAGTAGAAGTAACAGTAATAGTAAAAGTAGTATTAACAATAGCGTAGGTAGTAGTAGTAACAGTAGTAGTAACAGTAGTAGTAATAGTAGTAGTACCTGTATTTGAGGTAATAGTAGTAACAGTAGTAGTAACAGTAGCTGAGGTAGTAGTAGTAACAGTAGCTGAGGTAGTAGTAACAGTACTGAGGTAGTAGTAGTAACAGTAGCTGAGGTAGTAGTAAAAATATTAGTAACAGTAGCTGAGGTAGTAGTAACAGTAGTAGTAACAGTAGCTGAGGTAGTAGAAGTTACAGTAGAAGTAACAGTAGCTGAGGTAGTAGTAGTAACTGTGGTAGCAACAGTAGTGGTAACAGAAGTAATAACAGTAGCTGAGGTAGTAGCAGTAACAGTAGCTGAAGTAATAGCAGTAACAGTAGCTGAGGTAGTAGTAGTAACAGTGGCTGAGGTAGTAGCAGTAACAGTAGCTGAGGTAGTAGTAACAATAGCTGAGGTAGTAGTAACAGTAGCTGAGGTAGTAGCAGTAACAGTAGTCGTAACAGTAGCTGAGGTGGTAGTAATAACAGTAGCTGAGGTAGTAGTAGTAACAGTAGTAGTAACCGTAGTAGTAACAGTAGCTGAGGTAGTAATAGTAACAGTTGCTGAGGTAATAGTAGTAACAGTAGTAGTAATAGTAGCTGAGTTTGTAGTAGTAACAGTAGTAATAACAGTAGTAGTAACAGTAGTAGTAATAGTAGCTGAGGTAGTAGTTGTTACGGTAGTAGTAACAGTAGTAGTAACAGTAGCAGTAACAGTAGCTGAGGTAGTAGTAGTAACAGTAGTGGTAACAGTAGTAGTAACATTAGTAGTAATAGTGGTAGTAAAAGTAGTAGTAACAGTAGCTGAGGTAGTAGTAGTAACAATAGTAGTAACAGTAGCTTAGGTAGTAGTAGTAAAAGTAGTAGCAACATTAG
Source organism: Hymenopus coronatus (assembly GCA_030762935.1). NCBI lineage: Eukaryota > Metazoa > Arthropoda > Insecta > Mantodea > Hymenopodidae > Hymenopus > Hymenopus coronatus. Next base: position 134,020,601 of record CM060894.1, read on the forward strand.
CTGAGGTTGTAGTAGTATTACCAGTAGTAGTAACATTAGTAGTAACAGTATTAGTAACATTAGCTGAGGTAGTAGTAGTAGTAACAGTAGTAAAAACAGTAGTAGTAACATTAGCCGAGGTAGTGGTAATAACAGTAGTAGTACCAGTAGCTGAGGTAATAATAGTCACAATAGTAGTAACAGTAGCTGAGGTAGTAGTAGTAACAGTAGTAGTAACAGTAGCTGAGATAGTAGTAGTAACAATAGTAGTAACAGCAGCTGAGGTAGTAGTAGTAACAGTAGTAGAAACAGTAGTAGTAACAGTAGCTGGGGTAGTAGCAGTAACAGTAGTAGTAACAGTAGCTGAGGTAATAGTAGTAACAGTAATAGTAACAGTAGTAGTAACAGTAGCTGAGGTAGTAGTAGTAACAGTAGTAGTAACAGTAGTAGTAATAGTAGTAGTAACAGTAGTAGTAATAGTAGTAGAAACAGTAGTAGTAATATTAGTAGTAACAGCAGTAGTAATAGTAGTAGTAACAGTGGTAGTAATGGAGGTAGTAAAAGTAGCTGAGGTAGTAGTAGTAACAGTAGTAGTAACAGTAATAGTAACAGTAGCTCAGGTAGTAGTTGCAACAGTAGTAGTAACAGTAGTAGTAATAGTAGCTGAGGTAGTAGTAGTAATAGTAGTAGTAAAAGTAGCTGAGGTAGTAGTTGTAAAAGTAGTAGTAACAGTAGTAGTAATAGTAGCTAAGGTAGTATTAGTAACATTAGTAGTAATAGTAATAGTTACAGTAGCTGTGGTAGTAGTAGTAACAGTAGTAGTAACTGTAGCAGTAACAGTAGTAGTAACAGTAGTAGTAACAGTAGCTGAGGTAGTATTAGAAACAATTATTAGTAACAGTAATAATTACAGTAGCTGAGGTAGTAGTAGTAACAGTAGTAGTAACAGTAGTAGTAAAAATAGTAGTAAGAGTAGTTGAGGTAATAGTACTAACAGTAGTAGTAACAGTAGTAGTAACAGTAGCTGAGGTAGTAGTAGTAACATTAGTAGTAACAGTAGTAGCTACAGTAATTGAGGTAGTATTAGTAACATTAGTAGTAATAGTAATAGTTACAGTAGCTGAGGTAGTATTAGTAACATTAGTAGTAATAGTAATACTTACAGTAGCTGAGGTAGTAGTAGTAACTGTAGTAGTAACAGTAGCTGAGGTAGTAGTAGTAACATTAGTAGTAATAGTAATAGTTACAGTAGCTGAGGTAGTAGTAGTAACAGTAATAGTAACAGTAGTAGTAACAGTAGCTTAGGTAGTAGTAGTAGTAACATTAGTAGTAACAGTAGTAGTAACAGTAGTAGTAACAGCAGTAGTAAGAATAGTAATAACAGTAGCTGATGTAGTAGTAGTAACATTAGTAGAAATAGTAATAGTTATAAAAGCTGAGGTAGTAGTAACAGTAATAGTAACAGTAGTAGTAACAGTAGCTGAGGTAGCAGTAGTAACAGTAGCTGAGGTAGTGGTAGTAACAGTAGTAGTAACAGTAGTAGTAATGGTAGTAGTAACAGTAGCTGAGGTAGTGGTAACACTAGTAGAAACAATAGCAAACGTATAAGTAGTAACAGTAGCTGAGGTAGTAATAGTAACAGTAGTAGTAACAGTAGTAGTAATATTGGTAGAAACAGTAGCTGAGGTAGTAGTAACAGTAGTAATAATAGTAGTAGTATTAGTAGCTGAGGTAGTAGTAGTAACAATAGTAGTAACTGTTCCTGAGGTAGTAGCAGTAACAGTAGTAGTAACAGTAGTAATAATAGTAGTAGTAACAGTAGCTGAGGTAGTAGTAGTAACAGTAGTAGTAACAGTAGCAACAGTAGCTGAGGTAGTAGTAGTAACGGTAGTAGTAACTGTAGCTGAGGTAGTAGTAGTAACAGTAGTAGCAACAGTAGTAGTAACAGTAGCTGAGGTAGGAGTAGTAACAGAAGCTGAGGTAGTAGTAACAGTAGCTGAGGTAGTATTACTAACAGTAGCTGAGGTAGTAGTAGTAACTTTAGCAGTAACAGTAGCGGAGGTCGTTGTTGTAGTAACAGTAGCTGAGGTAGTAATAGTAACAGTAACTAAGGTAGTAGAATTAGAAGTAGCTGAGGTAGTAGTAGTAACAGTAGCTGAGGTAGTAGTAGTAACAGTAGCTGAGGTAGTAGTAGTAACAATAGTTGAGGTAGTAATAGTAACAGTAGTAGAAACAGTAAATGAGGTAGTACTAGTAACAGTAGCTGAGTTAGTAGTGGTAACAGTAGTAGTAACAATAGCTGAGGTAGTAGTAGTAACAGTAGTAGTAACAGTAGTTTTAACAGTAGCTGAGGTAATAGTAGTAACAGTAATTGAGGTAGTAGCAGTAACAGTAGCTGAGGTAGTAGTAACAGTAGCTGAGGTAGTAGTAGTAACAGTAGTAGTAAAAGTAGCTGAGGTAGTAATAGTTACAGTAGCTGAGGTAGTAGTAGTAACAGTAGTAGTAACAGTAGTATTAACAGTAGCAGAGGTAGTAGTAGTAACAGTAGTAGTAACAGTAGTAGTAATAGTAGCGGAGGTAGTTTTAGTAACAGTAGCAGTAACAGTAGCTGATGTAGTAGTGGTAACAGTAGCTGAGGTAGTATTAGTAACATTAGTAGTAATAGTAATAGTTACAGTAGCTGTGGTAGTAGTAGTAACAGTAGTAGTAACTGTAGCAGTAACAGTAGTACTAACAGTAGTAGTAACAGTAGCTGAGGTAGTATTAGTAAAAATTATTAGTAACAGTAACAGTTACAGTAGCTGAGGTAGTAGTAGTAACAGTAGTTGTAACAGTAGTAGTAACAGTAGTAGTAAGAGTAGTAGTAACAGTAGCTGAGGTAATAGTATTAACAGTAGTAGTAACAGTAGCTGAGGTAGTAGTAATAACATTAATAGTAACAGTAGTAGTAACAGTAGTGGCTAGAGTAACTGAGGTAGTATTAGTAACATTAGTAGTAATAGTAATAGTTACAGTAGCTGAGGTAGTATTAGTAACATTAGTAGTAATAGTAATACTTACTGTAGCTGAGGTAGTAGTAGTAACAGTAGTAGTAACAGTAGCTTAGGTAGTAGTAGTAACATTAGTAGTAATAGTAATAGTTACAGTAGCTGAGGTAGTAGTAGTAACAGTAATAGAAACAGATGTAGTAACAGTAGCTGAGGTAGTAGTAGTAACAGTAGCTGAGGTAGTAGTAGTAACAGTAGCTGAGGTAGTAGTAGTAACAGTAGTAGTAACAGTAGTAGTAATGGTAGTAGTAACAGTAGTAGTAATAGTAGCTGAGGTAGTAGTTGTTACGGTAGTAGTAACAGTAGTAGTAACAGTAGTAGTAACAGTAGTAGTAACAGTAGCTGAGGTAGTAGTAGTAACAGTAGTAGTAACAGTAGTAGTAACAGTAGTAGTAAGAATAGTAGTAACAGTAACTGATGTAGTAGTAGTAACATTAGTGGTAATAGTAATAGTTACAGTATATGAAGTAGTAGTAGTAACAGTAATAGTAACAGAAGTAGTAACAGTAGCTGAGGTAGCAGTAGTAACAGTAGCTGAGGTAGTAGTAGTAACAGTAGTAGTAACAATAGTAGTAATGGTAGTAGTAACAGAAGCTGAGGTAGTAGTAGCAGTAGTAGAAACAGTAGCAAACGTTGTAGTAGTAACAGTAGCTGAGGTAGTAATAGTAACAGTAGTAGTAACAGTAGTAGTAATATTGGTAGAAACAGTAGCTGAGTTAGTAGTAGTAACAGTAGTAATAATAGTAACAGTAGTAATTATAGTAGTGGTATTAGTAGCTGAGGTAGTAGTAGTAACAATAGTAGTAACTGTAGCTGAGGTAGTAGCAGTAACAGTAGTAGTAACAGTAGTAATAATAGTAGTAGTAACAATAGCAGAGGTATTAATAGTAATAGTAGTAGTAACAGTAGCTGAGGTAGTATTAGTAACAGTACTAGTAATAGTAGTAGTCACAGTAGCTAAGGTAGCAGTAACAGTAGTCGTAACAGTAGCAACATTAGCTGAGGTAGTAGTAGTAACAGTAGTAGTTACTGTAGCTGAGGTAGTTGTAGTAAGAGTAGTAGCAACAGTAGTAGTAACAGTAGCCGAGGTAGGAGTAGTAACAGAAGCTGAGGTAGTAGTAACAGTAGCTGAGGTAGTATTAGCAACAGTAGCTGAGGTAGTAGTAGTAACAGTAGTAGCAACAGTAGCTGAGGTGGTAGTTGTAGTAACAGTAGCTGAGGTAGTAATAGTAAGAGTAACTAAGGTAGTAGTAGCAGTAGCTGAGGTAGTAGTAGTAACAGTAGCTGAGGTAGTAGTAGTAACAGTAGCTGAGGTAGTAGTAGTAACAATAGTTGAGGTAGTAGTAGTAACATTAGTAGTAACAGTAGTTGAGGTAGTACTAGTAACAGTAGTTGAGTTAGTTATGGTATCGGTAGAGGTAACAGTAGTTTTAACAGTAGCAGAGGTAGTTGTAGTAACATTAGCTAAGGTAGTAGTAGTAACAGTAGCTGAGGTAGTAGTAAAAGTAGCTGAGGTAGTAGTAGTAACAGTAGTAGTAACATTAGCTGAGGTAGTAGTAGTAACAGTAGTAGTAATAGTAGCTGAGTTATTAGTGGTAACAGTAGTAGTAACAGTACTTTTAACAGTACCTGAGGTAATAGTAGTAACAGTATTTGAGGTAGTAGCAGTAACAGTAGCTGAGGTAGTAGTAACAGTAGCTGAGGTAGTAGTAACAGTAGTAGTAACAAGTAGCTGAGGTAGTAATAGTTACAGTAGTTGAGGTAGTAGTAGTGACTGTAGTAGTAATAATAGTATTAACAGTAGCAGAGGTAGTAGTAGTAACAGTAGTAGTAACAGTAGTAATAGTAGCGGAGGTAGTTTTAGTAACAGTAGCAGTAACAGTAGCTGATGTATTAGTAGTAACAGTAGCTGAGGTAGTAGTAGTAACAGTAGCTGAGGTAGCGGTAGTAACAGTGGTAGTAACAGACGCTGAGGTAGTAATAGTAAGAGTAACTAAGGTGGTAGTAGTAGTAAGAGTAGAAGTAACAGTAGTAGTAAAAGTAGTAGTATCAGTAGCGTAGGTAGTAGTAGTAACAGTAATAGTAACAGTAGTAGTAATAGTAGTAGTAACAGTAGCTGAGGTAATAGTAGTAACCGTAGTAGTAACAGTAGCTGAGGTAGTAGTAGTAACAGTAGCTGAGGTAGTAGTAGTAACAGTAGTAGTAGTAACAGTAGCTGAGGTAGTAGTAGTAACAGTATTAGTAACAGTAGCTGAGGTAGTAGTAACAGTAGTAGTAACAGTAGCTGAGGTAGTAGCAGTAACAGTAGCTGAGGTAGTAGCAGTAACAGTAGCTGAGGTAGTAGTAGTAACAGTGGCTGAGGTAGTAGCAGTAACAGTAGGTGAGGTAGTAGCAGTAACAGTAGTCGTAACAGTAGCTGAGGTAGTAGTAACAGTAGCTGAGGTAGTAGTAGTAACAGTAGTAGTAACCGTAGTAGTAACAGTAGCTGAGGAAGGAATAGTAACAGTTGCTGAGGTAATAGCAGTAACAGTAGTAGCAATAGTAGCTGAGTTTGTAGTAGTAACAGTAGTTTTAACAGTAGTAGTGACAGTAGTAGTAATAGTAGCTGACGTAGTTGTTGTAACAGTAGTAGTAACAGTAGCTGAGGCAGTAGTAGTAACAGTAGTAGTAACAGTAGTAGTAACAGTAGCTGAGGTAGTAGTAGTAAAAGTAGTGGTAACATAAGTAGTAACATTAGTAGTAACAGTAGCATAAGTAGTATTAGTAACAGTAGCTGAGGTAGTAGTAGTAACAGTAGTAGTAATAGTAGCTGAGTAAGTAATAGTAACAGTAGTAGTAACAGTAGTAGTAACAGTAGTAGTAATAGTAGCTGAGGTAGTAGTTGTAACATTAGTAGTAACAGTATTAGTAACAGTAGTAGTAACATTAGCTGAGGTAGTAGTAGCAGTATCAGTAGTAGTAACATTAGCTGAGGTAGTAGTAGCAGTAACAGTAGTAGTAACTGTAGTAGTAACATTAGCTGAGGTAGTGGTAGTAACAGTAGTAGTAACAGTAGCTGAGGTAAAAATAGTCACAGTAGTAGTAACAGTAGCTGAGATAGTAGTAGTAACAGTAGTAGTAACAGTAGCTGAGATAGTAGTATAACAATAGTAGAAACAGTAGCTGAGGTAGTAGTAGTAACAGTAGTAGAAAAAGTAGTAAAAACAGTAGCTGGGGTAGTAGCAGTAACAGTAGTAGTAACAGTAGCTGATGTAATAGTAGTAACAGTAATAGTATTCGTAACAGTAGCTGAGGTAGTTGTAGTAACAGTAGTAGTAATAGTAGTAGTAACAGTAGTAGTAATAGTAGTAGAAACAGTAGTAGTAATATTAGTAGTAACAGCAGTAGTAATAGTAGTAGTAACAGTGGTAGTAATAGGTGTAGTTACAGTAGCTGAGGTAGTAGTAGTAACAGTAGTAGTAACAGTAGTAGTAATAGTAGCTGAGGTGGTAGTAGTAATAGTAGTAGTAACAGTAGCTGAGGTAGTAGTTGTAAAAGTAGTGGTAACAGTAGTAGTAATAGTAGCTAAGGTAGTATTTGTAACATTAGTAGTAATAGTAATAGTTACAGTAGCTGTGGTAGTAGAAGTAACAGTAGTAGTAACTGTAGCAGTAACAGTAGTAGTAACAGTAGCTGAGGTAGTATTAGTAAAAATTAGTAGTAACAGTAATAGTTACAGTAGCTGAGGTAGTAGTAGTAACAGTAGTAGTAACAGTAGTAGTAACAGTAGCGGTAACAGTAACTGAGGTAGTAGTAGTAACATTAGTAGTAACAGTAGTAGTAACAGTATTAGAACCAGTAGTAGTAAGAGTAGTAGTAACAGTAGCTGAGGTAATAGTACTAACAGTAGTAGTAACAGTAGTAGTAACAGTAGCTGAGGTAGTAGTGGTAACATTAGTAGTAACAGTAGTAGTAACAGTAGTAGTAACAGTAGTGGTAACAGTAGTAATAACAGTAGCAGCTACAGTAACTGAGGTAGTAGTAACGGTAGCTGAGGTAGTAGTAGTAACATTAGTAGTAATAGTAATAGTTACAGTAGCTGAGGTAGTAGTAGTAGTAACAGTAATAGTAACAGTAGTAGTAACAGTAGCTGAGGTAGTAGTAGTAACATTAATAGTAACAGTTGTAGTAACAGTAGTAGTAACTGTAGTAGTAAGAGTAGTAGTAACAGTAACTGAGGTAGTAGTAACATTAGTAGTAATAGTAATAGTTACAGTAGCTGAGGTAGTAGTAGTAACAGTAGTAGTAACAGTAGCTGAGGTAGTAGTAGTAACATTAGTAGTAATAGTAATAGTTATAGTAGCTCAGTTAGTAGTAGTACAGCAGTAGTAACAGTAGCTGAAGTAGTAGTAACAGTAGTAATAACAGTAGCTGAGATAGTAGTAGTAACAGTAGTAGTAACAGTAGCTGAGGTAGTAGTAGTTACAGTAGTAAAAACAGTATTTGAGGTAGTACTAGTAACAGTAGTAATAACGGTAGCTGAGGTAGTAGTAGTAACAGTAGCTGAGGTAGTGGTAGTAACAGTAGTAGTAACAGTAGCTGAGGTAGTAGTAATAACAGTAGTAGTAACAGTAGTAGTAACAGTAGCTGAGGTAGTATTAGTAACATTAGTAGTAATAGTAATAGTTACAGTAGTTTAGGTAGTAGTAGTAACATTAGTAGTAATATTAGCTGAGGTAGTAGTAGTAACAGTAGTAGTAACAGTAGCTGAAGTGGTAGTAGTAACAGTAGTAGTAACAGTAGCTGAGGTAATAATAAGAGTAGTAGTAACAGTAGCTGATATAGTAGTAGTAACAGTAGTAGTAACAGTAGCTGAGGTAGTAGTAGTAGTAACAGTAGTAGTAACAGTAGTAGTGACAGTAGTAGTAATAGTAGTAGTACCAGTAGTAGTTACAGTAGCTGAGGTAGTAGTTGTAACAGCAGTAGTAACAGTAGTAGTAATAGTAGCTAAGGTAGTAGTAGTGATAAGTAACTGAGTAACTGAGGTATTAATAGTAACAGTAGCTGGGGTAGTAATAGTAGTAACAGTAGTAGTAATATAAATAGTAACAGTAGCTGAGGTAGTAGTACTAACAGTAACTGAGGTAGTAGTAGTAACAGTAGCTGAAGTAGTAATAGTAACAGTAGCTGAGGTAGTAGTAGTAACAGTAGTGGAAACAGTAGTAGTAACATAAGTAGTAACAGTAGTAGTAACAGTAGCTTAAGTAGTATAAGTAACAGTAGCTGAGGTAGTAGTAGTAACAGTAGTAGTAATAGTAGCTGAGTTAGTAGTAGTAACAGTTGTAGTAAGAGTAGCTGAGGTAGTAGTTGTAACATTAGTAGTAACAGTAGTAGTAACATTAGTAGTTATAGTAGTAGTAACAGTAGTGGTAACAGTAGCTGAGGTAGTAGTAGTAACAGTATTGGTAACAGTAGCTGAGGTAATAGTAGTCACGGTAGTAATAACAGTAGCTGAGGTAGTAGTAGTAACAGTAGTAGTAATAGTAGTAGTAACAGTAGTGGTAATAGTAGTAGAAACAGTAGTAATACTAGTAGTAACAGCAGTAGTTATAGTAGTAGTAACAGTAGTAGTAATAGTGGTATTAACGGTAGCTGAGGTAGTAGTAGAAACAGTAGTAGTAACAGTAGTAGTAACAATAATAGTAACAGTAGCTGAGGTAGTAGTTGTAACAGTAGTAGTAACAGTAGTAGTAATAGTAGCTGAGGTAGTAGTAGTAATAGTAGTAGTAACAGTAGCTGAGGTAGTAGTTGTAACAGTAGTAGTAACAGTACTAGTAATAGTAGCTAAGGTAGTATTAGTAACATTAGTATTAATAGTAATAGTTACAGTAGCTGTGGTAGTAGTAGTAAAAGTAGTAGTAACAGTAGTAGTAACAGTAATAGTAACAGTAGTAATAACAATAAATTATGTACTAGTAGTAACAGTAGTAGTAACAGTAGTAGTAACAGTAGTTTTAATAGTAATAGTAACAGTAGCTGAGGTAGTAGTGGTAACAGTACCTGAGGTAGTAGTAGTAACAGTAGCTGAGGTAGTAGTAGTAACACTAGCTGACGTAGTAGTAGTAACAGTAGCTGAGGTAGTAGTAGTAACAGTAGCTGAGGTAGTAGTAGTAGTAACAGTAGTAGTAACAGTAGCAGTAACAGTAGCTGAGGTAGTAGTAGTAAGAGTAGCTGAGGTAGTAGTAGTAACAGTAGTAACAGTAGCTGAGGTAGTAGTAGTAACAGTAGCTGAGGTAGTAGTAGTAACAGTAGCTAAGGTAGTAGTAGTAACATTACTAGTAACAGTAGCTGAGGTAGCAGTAGTAACAGTAGCTGAGGTAGTAGTAGTATAAAGTAGTAGTAACAGTAGAATTAACAGTAGCTGAAGTGGTAGTAACAGTAGTAGAAACAGTAGCAAACGTAGTAGTAGTAACAGTAGCTGAGGTAGTAATAGTAACAGTAGTAGTAACAGTAGTAGAAAAAGTAGTAGTATTATTGGTAGTAACAGTGGCTGAGGTGGTAGTAGTAACAGTAGTAATAATAGTAGTAGTATTAGTAGCTGAGGTAGTAGTAGTAACAATAGTAGTAACTGTAGCTGAGGTAGTAGCATTAACAGTAGTAGTAACAGTAGTAATAATAGTAGTAGTAACAGTAGCTGAGGTAGTAGTAGAAACAGTAGTAGTAATAGTAGTAGTAACAGTAGCTGAGGTAGTATTAGTAACAGTACTAGTAATAGTAGTAGTCACAGTAGCTAAGGTAGTAGTAACAGTAGTAGTAACAGTAGAAGTAACAGTAGCAACAGTAGCTAAGGTAGTAGTAGTAACAGTAGTAGTAACTGTAGCTGAGGTAGTAGTAGTAACACTAGTAGCAACAGTAGTAGTAACTGTAGCTGAGGTAGGAGTAGTAACAGAAGCTGAGGTAGTAGAAACTGTAGCTGAGGTAGTATTAGTAACAGTAGCTGAGGTAGTAGTAACAGTAGTAGTAACAGTAGCTGAGGTGGTAGTTGTATTAACAGTAGCTGAGGTAGTAATGGTAACAGTAACTAAGATAGTAGTGGTAGCAGTTGCTGAGGTAGTAGTAGTAACAGTAGCTGAGGTAGTAGTAGTAACAGTAGCTGAGTTAGTAGTGGTAACAGTAATAGTAACAAAAGTTTTAACAGTAGCTGAGGTAGTTGTAGTAACATTAGCTTAGGTAGTAGTAGTAACAGTAGCTGATGTAGTAGTAATAACAGTAGTAGTAACAATAGCTGAGGTGGTAGTAGTAGTAACAGTAGTTGTAACAGTAGGTGAGGTAGTATAAGTAAAATTAGCTGAGTTAGTAGTGGTAACAATAGTAGTAACAGTAGTTTTAATGGTAGCTGAGGTAATAGTAGTAACAGTAGTTGAGGTAGTAGCAGTAAGAGTAGCTGAGGTAGTAGTAACAGTAGCTGAGGTAGTAGTAGTAACAGTAGTAGTAACAGTAGCTGAGGTAGTAATAGTTACAGTAGCTGAGGTAGTAGTAGTAACAGTAGTTGTAACAGTAGTAGAAACAGTAGCAGAGGAAGTAGTAGTAGTAGTAACAGTAGTAGTAATAGTAGCGGAGGTAGTATTAGTAACAGTAACAGTAAGAGTACCTGATGTAGTAGTAGTAACAGAAGCTGAGGTAGTAGAAACAGTAGCTGAGGTAGTATTAGTAACAGTAGCTGAGGTAGTAGTAGTAACAGCAGTAGTAACAGTAGCTGAGGTGGTAGCTGTAGTAACAGTAACTGAGGTAGTAATAGTAACAGTAACTAAGATAGTAGTAGTAGCAGTTGCTGAGGTAGTAGTAGTAACAGTAGCTGAGGTAGTAGTAGTAAAAGCAGCTGAGGTAGTAGTAGTAACAGTAGCTGAGTTAGTAGTGGTAACAGTAGTAGTAACAGTAGTTTTAACAGTAGCTGAGGTAGTTGTAGTAACATTAGCTAAGGCAGTAGTAGTAACAGTAGCTGATGTAGTAGTAATAACAGTAGTAGTAACAATAGCTGAGGTGGTAGTAGTAGTAACAGTAGTTGAACAGTAGATGAGGTAGTATAAGTAACAGTAGCTGAGTTAGTAGTGGTAACAATAGTAGTAACAGTAGCTTTGTGGTAGCTGAGGTAATAGTAGTAACAGTAGTTGAGGTAGTAGCAGTAACAGTAGCTGAGGTAGTAGTAACAGTAGCTGAGGTAGTAGTAGTAACAGTAGTAGTAACAGTAGCTGAGGTAGTAATAGTTACAGTAGCTGAGGTAGTAGTAGTAACAGTAGTAGTAACAGTAGTAGAAACAGTAGCAGAGGAAGTAGTAGTGGTAGTAGTAACAGTAGTAGTAACAGTAGTAGTAATAGTAGCGGAGGTAGTATTAGTAACAAAAACAGTAACAGTACCTGATGTAGTAGTAGTAACAGTAGCTGAGGTAGTAGTAGTAGTAACAGTAGCTGAGGTAGTAGTAGTAACAGTGGTAGTAACAGCAGCTGAGGTAGTAATAGTAACAGTAACTGAGGTGGTAGTAGTAGTAACAGTAGAAGTAACAGTAGTAGTAAAAATAATACTAACAGTAGCGTAGGTAGTGGTAGTAACAGTAGTAGTAACAGTAGTAGTAATAGTAGTAGTAACAGTAGCTGAGGTAATAGTAGTAACAGTAGTAACAACAGTAGCTGAGGTAGTAGTAGTAACTGTAACTGAGGTAGTAGTAGTAACAGTAGCTGAGGTAGTAGTAGTAACAGTATTAGTAACAGTAGCTGAGGTAGTAGTAACAGTAGCTGAGGTAGTAGAAGTTACAGTAGTAGTAACAGTAGCTGAGGTAGTAGTAGTAACAGTAGTAGCAACAGTAGTAGTAACAGTAATAGTAACAGTAGCTGAGGTAGTGGCACTAACAGTAGCTGAGGGAGTAGCAGTAAAAGTAGCTGAGGTAGTAGTAGTAACATTGGCTGAGGTAGTAGCAGTAACAGTAGCTGAGGTAGTAATAACAATAGATGAGGTAGTAGTAACAGTAGCTGAGGTAGTAGCAGTAACAGTAGTCGTAACAGTAGCTGAGGTAGAAGTAACAGTAGCTGAGGTAGTAGTAGTAACAGTAGTAGTAACAGTAGCTAAGGTAGTAATAGTAACAGTTGCTGAGGTAATAGTAGTAACAGTAGTAGTAACAGCAGTAGTAATAGTAGCTGAGTTTGTAGTAGTAACAGTAGTAGTAACAGTAGTACTAACAGTAGCTGAGGTAGTAGTAGTAACAGTAATTGTAACAGTAGTAGTAACAGTAGTAGTAACAGTAGTAGTATTAGTAGCTGAGGTGGTAGTTGTAACATTAGTAGTAACAGTAATAGTAACATTAGTAGTAATAGTAGTAGTAACAGTAGTAGTAATGGTAGTAGTAACAGTAGCTGAGGTAGTAGTAACAGTAGTAGAAACAGTAGCAAACGTAGTAGTAGTAACAGTAGCTGAGGTAGTAATAGTAACAGTAGTAGTAATATTGGTAGAAACAGTAGCTGAGGTAGTAGTAACGGTAGTAATAATAGTAGTAGTATTAGTAGCTGAGGTAGTAGTAGTAACAATAGTAGTAACTGTAGCTGAGGTAGTAGCAGTAACAGTAGTAAAAACAGTAGTAATAATATTAGTAGTAACAGTAGCTGAGGTAGTAGTAGTAACAGTAGAAGTAATAGTAGTAGTAACAGTAGCTGAGGTAGTAGTAGTAACAGTAGTTGTAACAGTAGTAGTAACAGTAGTAGTAAGAGTAGTAGTAACAGTAGCTGAGGTAGTACTAGTAACAGTAGTAGTAACAGTAGCTGAGGTAGTAGTAGTAACAGTAGTAGTAACAGTAGTAGTAACATTAGCTGATGTAGTAGTAGTAACAGTAGTAGTAACAGTAGTAGTAACAGTAGTAGTAACATTAGCTGAGGTAGTAATAGTAATAACAGTAGTAGTAACAGAAGTAGTAAAAGTAGTAGTAACATTAGCTGAGGTAGTGGTAGTAAGAGTAGTAGTAACAGTAGCTGAGGTAATAGTGGTCACAGTAGTAGTAACAGTAGCTGAGAGTAACAGTAGTAGTAACAGTAGCTGAGATAGTAGTAACAATAGCTGAGGTGGTATTAGAAACAGTAGTACTATCAGTAGCTGAGGTAATAGTAGTATCAGTAGTAGTAACCGTAGTAGTAACAGTAGCAAGGTAGTAGTAATAACAGTAGTAGTAAAAGTAGTAGTAACAGTACTAGTAACAGTAGTAGTAACAGTAGCTGAGGTAATAGTAACTGTACGTGAGGTAGTAGCAGTAACAGTAGATGAAGTAGTAGCAGTAACAGTAGCTGAGGTAGTAGCAGTAATAGTAGCTGAGATAGTAGTAGTAACCGTGGCTGAGGTAATAGCAGTATGAGTAGCTGAGGTAGTAGTAACAGTAGCTGAGGTTGTAGTAACAGTAGCTGAGGTAGTAGCAGTAACAGTAGTAGTAACAGTAGTTGAGGTAGTAGTAACAGTAGCTGAGGTAAGTAGTAGTAACGGTAGTAGTAAAAGTAATAGTAACCGTTGTAGTATAAGTAGCTCAGGTAGTAGTAGTAACAGTAGTAGTAACAGTAGCTGAGGTAGTAATAGTAACAGTAGCTGAGGTAGTATAAGTAACAGTAGCTGAGGTAGTAGTAGTAACAGTAGTAGTAACAGTAGCTGAGGTAGTAGTAACAGTAATAGTAACTTTAGTTGAGGTAGTAGTATCAGGAATAGTAACAGTCATAGTAACATTAGCTGAGGTAGTAGTAGTAGTAACAGTAGTAGTAACAGTAGCTAAGGTATTAGTAGTAACAGTAGTAGTAACAGTAGCAGAGGTAGAAGTAGTAACAGTAGTATTAACAGTAATAGTAACAGTAGCTGAGGTAGTAGTAGTAACAGTATTAGTAATAGTAGCTGAGTTAGTAGTAGTAACAGTAGTAGTAACAGTAGTAGTAACAGTAGTTGTAATAGTAGCTGAGGTAGTAGTTGTAGCATTAGTAGTAACAGTAGTAGTAACATTAGTAGTAATAGTAGTAAAAACAGTAGTAGTAACAGTAGCTGAGGTAGTAGTAGTAACAGTAGTAGTAACAGTAATAGTAACAGTATCTGAGGTAGTTGTAGTAACAGTAGTAGTAACATTAGCTGAGGTAATAGTAGTAACAGTAGTAGTAACAATAGCTGAAGTGGTAGTAGTAACAGTAGTAGTAACAGTAGCTGAGGTAATAGAAACAGTAGTAGTAAATGTAGCTGATATAGTAGTAGTCACAGTAGTAGTAACAGTAGCTGAGGTAGTAGTAGTAACAGTAGTAGTAACATTAGCTGAGTCAGTAGTAGTAGTAGTAATAGTAGTAGTAACAGTAGTAGTAAAAGTAGTAGTAAAGAAGGTAGTAGTACCATTAGCTGAGGTAGTGGTAGTAACAGTAGTAGTAACAGTAGTAGTAACAGTAGCTGAGGTAATAGTAGTCACAGTAGTAGTAACGGTAGCTGAGGTAGTAGTAGTAACAGTAGTAGTAACAGTAGCTGAGATAGTAGTAGTAACAATAGTAGTAACAGTAGCTGAGGTAGTAGTTGTAACAGTAGTAGTAACAGTAGCTGGGGTAGTAGCGGTAACAGTTGTGGTAACAGTAGCTGAGGTAATAGTAGTAACAGTAGTAGTAACAGTAGCTGAGGTAGTAGTAGTAAAAGTAGTAGTAACAGTAGTAGTAATAGTAGTAGTAATAGTAGTAATAACAGTAGTAGTAATAGTAGTAGAAACAGTAGTAGTAATATTAGTTGTAACAGCAGTAGTAATAGTAGTAGTAACAGTGGTAGTAATAGAGGTTGTAATAGTAGCTGAGGTAGTAGTAGTAATATTAGTGGTAACAGTAGCTGAGGTAGTAGTTGTATAAGTAGTAGTAACAGAAGTAGTAATAGTAGCTAAGGTAGTATTAGTAACATTAGTAGTAATAGTAATAGTTACAGTAGCTGTGGTAGTAGTAGTAACATTAATAGTAACAGTAGTAGTAACAGTAGTAGTAAGAGTAGTAGTAACAGAAGCTGAGGTAATAGTACTAACAATAGTAGTAACAGTAGTAGTAACAGTAGCTGAGGTAGTAGTAGTAGTAACATTAGTAGTAACAGTAGTAGTAACAGTAGTAGCTACAGTAACAGAGGTAGTATTAGTAACATTAATAGTAATAGTAATAGTTACTGTAGCTGAGGTAGATTTAGTAACATTAATAGTAATAGTAATACTTACAGTAGCTGAGGTAGTAGTAGTAACAGTAGTAGTAACAGTAGTAGTAACAGTAGCTGAGGTAGTAGTAGTAACATTAGTAGTAACAGTAGTAGTAACAGTAGTAGTAAGAGTAGTAGTAACAGTAGCTGAGGAAGTAATAGTAACATTAGTAGTAATAAAAATAGTTACAGTAGCTGACGTAGTAGTAGTAACAGTAATAGTAACAGTAGTAGTAACAGTAGCTGAGGTAGTAGTAGTAACATTAATAGTAACAGTAGTAGTAACAGTAGTAGTAACTGTAGTAGTAAGAGTAGTAGGAACAGTAGCTGAAGTAGTAGTAGTAGTAACATTAGTAGTAATAGTAATAGTTACAGTAGCTGAGGTAGTAGTAGTAACAGTAGTAGTAACAGTAGCTGAAGTAATAGTAGTAACAGTAGTAATAACAGTAGCTGAGGTAGTAGTAGTAACAGTAGTAGTAACACTAGCTGAGGTAGTAGTAGTCACAGTAGTAAAAACAGTAGCTGAGGTAGTAGTAACAGTAGTGGTGACAGTAGCTGAGGTAGTAGTAGTAACAGTAGTAGTAACAGTAGCTAAGGTAGTGGTAGTAACAGTAGTAGTAACAGTAGCTGAGGTAGTAGTAGTAACAGTAGTAGTAACAGTAGTAGTAACAGTAGCTGAGGTAGTATTAGTAACATTAGTAATAATAGTAATATTTACAGTAGTTGAGGTAGTAGTAGTAACAGTAGTAGTAACAGTAGTAGTAACAGTAGTAGTAATAGTAGCTAAGGTAGTAGTAGTGATAATAGTAGTAACAGTATCTGAGGTAGTAATAGTAACTGTAGCTGAGGTAGTAGTAGTAACAGTATTAGTAATAATAGTAGTAACAATAGCTGAGGTAGTAGTACTAACAGTAGCTGAGGTAGTAGTAGTAATAGTAGCTGAGGTAGTAACAGTAACAGTAGCTGAGGTAGTAGTAACAGTAGTAGTAATAGTAGTAGTAACAGTAGCTGAGATAGTAGTTCTTACAGTAGCTGAGTAAGCAGTAGTAACAGTAGCTGAGGAAGTAGTAGTAACAGTATTAGTAACAGTAGCTCAGGTAGTAGTAGTAACAGTAGTAGTTACAGTAGCTGAGGTAGTAATAGTAACAGTAGTAGTAACAGTAGCTGAGGTAGTAATAGTAACAGTAATAGTAACAGTAACTGAGGTAGTAGTAGTAACAGTAGCTGAGGTGGTAGTAGTAACAGTAGCTGAGGTAGTAGTAGTAACAGTAGTAGTAACAGTAGCTGAGGAAGTAGTAACAGTAGTAGTAACAGTTGCTGAGGTAGCAGTAGTAACAATACCTTAGGTTGTAGTAGTAACAGTAGAAGTATCAGTAGCTGAGGTAGTATTAGTAACAGTAGCTGAGGTAGTATTAGAAACAGTAGTACTAAAAGTAGCTGAGGTAGTAGTAGTAACAATAGTAGTAACAGTAGTAGTAAATATAGCTGAGGTAGTAGTGGTAACAGTTGTAGTATCAGAAGCTGAGGTAGTAGTAGTAACAGTAGTAGTAACAGTAGCTGACGTAGTAGTAGTAACAGTAGAAGTATTAGTAGCTGAGCTAGTAGTAACAGTAGTAGTAACATTAGCTAAGGTAGTAGTAGTAACAGTAGCTGAGGTAGTATTAGTAACAGTAGTAGTAACAGTAGTTGAGGCAGTAGTAGTAATGTAGCTTAGGTAGTAGTAGTAACAGTAGCTGAGGTAGTAGTATCAGTAGCTGAGGTGGTAGTAGTAACAGTAATAGAAACAGTAGCTGAGGTAGTAGTAACAGTAGTAGTAACAGTAGCTGAGGTAGTAGTAGTAACAGTAGCTGAGGTAGTAGTAGTAACAGTAGTAGTAACAGTAGCTGAGGTAGTAGTAGTAACAGTAGTAGTAACAGTAGCTGAGATAGTAGTAGTAACAGTAATAGTAACAGTAGCTGAGGTACTAGTAGTAACAGTAGTGGTAACAGTATCTGAGGTAGTAATAGTAACAGTAGTAGTAACAGAAGCTGAGGTAGTAGTAGTAACAGTAGCTGATGTAGTAGTAAGATAGTAATAGTAACATAAGTAGTAACAGTAGCTGAGGTAGTAATAGTAACAGTAGTAGTAACAGTGGCTGAGGTAGTAGTAGTAACAGTAGCTGAGGTAGTAGTAGTAACATTAGTAGTAACAGTAGCTGAGGTAATATTAGTAGCAGTAGTAGTAACAGTTGCTGATGTAGTAGTAGTATCCGTAGTAGTAACAGTAGCTGAGGTTTTAGTAGTAACAGTAGAATTAACAGTAGCTGATGAAGTAGTAGTAACAGCAGCTGATGTAGTGTTAGAAACGGTTGTACTAACAATAGCTGAGGTAGTAGTAGTAACAGTAGTATTAACATTAGCTGAGGTAATAGTAGTAATAGGAACTGAGGTAGTAGTAGTAAAAGTAGTAGTAATAGTAGTTGAGGTAGTAGTAGTAACAGTAGTAGTAAAAGTAGCTGAGGCAGTAGTAGTAACAGTAGCTGAGGTAGTAGTAACAGTAGCTGAGGTAGAATTTGTTACAATAGCTGAGGTGGTAGTAGTAGTAACAGTAGCTGAGGTAATAGTAGTAACAGTAACTGAGGTAGTAGTAGTAACAGTAGTAGTAACAGTAGCTGAGGTAGTAGTAGAAACAGTAGTAATATCAGTAGCTGAGGTAGTAGAAGTAACAGTAGCTGAGGTAGTAGTAGTAACAGTAGTAGTAACAGTAGCTGAGGTAGTTGTAGTAACAGTAGTAATAGCAGTAGCTGAGGAAGTAGAAGTAACAGTAGCTTTGGTAGTAGTAGTAACTGCAGTAGTAACATTAGCTGAGGTATTAGTAGCAACAGAATAGTGATAATAGTAGTAACAGTATCTGAGGTAGTAATAGTAACAGTAGCTGAGGTAGTAGTAGTAACAGTAGTAGTAATAGTAGTAGTAACAGTAGCTGAGGTAGTAGTACTAACGGTAGCTGAGGTAGTAGTAGTAATAGTAGCTGAGGTAGTAATAGTAACAGTAGCTGAGGTAGTAATAGTAACAGTAGTAGTAATAGTAGTAGTAACAGTTGCTGAGGTAGTAGTACTAACAGTAGCTGAGTTAGTAGTAGTAACAGTAGCTGAGGTAGTAGTAGTAACAGTATTAGTAACAGTAGCTGAGGTAGTAGTAATAACAGTAGTAGTTACAGTAGCTGAGGTAGTAATAGTAACATTAGTAGTAACAGTAGTTGAGGTAGTAATAGTAACAGTGATAGTAACACAAGCTGAGGTAGTAGTAGTAACAGTAGCTGAGGTAGTAGTAGTAACATTAGTAGTAGTACCAGTAGCTGAGGTAGTAGTAGTAACAGTAGCTGAGGTAGTAGTAGTAACAGTAGTAGTAACAGTAGCTGAGGTAGTAGTAACAGTAGTAGTAACAGTTGCAGAGGTAGTAGTAGTAACATAAGTAGTAACAGTACCTTAGGTTGTAGTAGTAACAGTAGAAGTAACAGTAGCTGAGGTAGTAGTAGTAACAGTAGCTGCGGTAGTATTAGAAACAGTAGTACTAACAATAGGTGAGGTAGTAGTAGTAACAGTAGTAGTAACAGTAGTAGTAAATATAGCTGAGGTAGTAGTAACAGTTGTAGTAACAGTAGCTGAGGTAGTAGTAGTAACAGTAGTAGTAGCAGTAGCTGACGTAGTTGTAGTAACAGTAGTAGTATCAGTAGCTGAGGTAGTAGTAACAGTAATAGTAACATTAGCTAAGGTAGTAGTAGTAACAGTAGGTGAGGTAGTAGTAGTAACAGTAGTAGTAACAGTAGCTGAGATAAGAGTAGTAACAGTTGTAGTAACAGTAGCTGAGGTAGTAGTAGTAACAGTAGTAGTAACAGTAGTTGAGGTAGTAATAGTAACAGTAGTAGTAAACGTAGCTGAGGTAGTAGTAGTAACAGTAGCTGATGTAGTAGTAACAGCAGCTGAGGTAGTAGTAGTAACAGTAGCTGAGGTAGTAGTACTAACAGATGCAGAGGTAGTAGTAATAACAGTAGCTGAGTTAGTAGTAGTAGCAGTAGCTGAGGTAGTAGTAGTAACAGTAGTAGTAATAGTTGCTGAGGTAGTAGTAGTAACCGTAGTAGTAACATTAGCTGAGGTTGTAGTAGTAACAGTAGAAGTAACAGTAACTGAGGTAGTAGTAGTAACAGTAGCTGAGGTAGTATTAGAAACAGTAGTACTAACAGGAGCTGAGGTAGTAGTAGTAACAGTAGTAGTAACAGTAGTAGTAACATTAGCTGAGGTAGTATTAGTAACAGTAGCTGTGGTAGTAGTAGTAACAGTAGTAGTAACAGTAGTAGTAACAGTAGCTGAGGTAGTAGTTGTTACAGTAGTAGTAATAGTTGCTGAGGTAGTAGTAGCCGTAATAGTAACAGTAGCTGAGGTTGTAGTACTAACAGTAGTAGTAATAGTTGCTGAGGTAGTAGTAGTAACCGTAGTAGTAACATTAGCTGAGGTTGTAGTAGTAACAGTAGAACAGTAAGTCAGGTAGTAATAGTAACAGTAGCTGACGTGTTATTAGAAACAGTAGTACTAACAGTAGCTGAGGTAGTAGTAGTAAAAGAAGTAGTAACAGTAGTAGTAACATTAGCTGAGGTAGTAGTAGTAACAGTAGTAGTAACAGTTGTAGTAACAGTAGTAGTAATAGTAGTAGTAACAGAGTAGTAATAGTAGTAGTAACATTAGTAGTAATATTGATAGTAACAGCAGTAGTAATAGTAGTAGTAACAGAAGCTGAGGTAGTAGTAATAACAGTAGTAGTAACAGTAGTAGTAATAGTAGCTGAGGTAGTAGTAATAATAGTTGTAGTAACAGTAGCTGAGGTAGTATTAGTAACATTAGTAGTAATAGTAGTAGTTACAGTAGCTGAGGTAGTAGTTGTAACAGTAGTAGTAACAGTAGTAGTAATAGTAGCTAAGGTAGTAGTAGTGATAATAGTAGTAACAGTATCTGAGGTAGTAATAGTAATAGTATCTGAGGTAGTAGTAGTAACAGTAGTAGTAATAGTAGCTGAGGTAGTAATACTAACAGTAGCTGAGGTAATAGTAGTAATAGTAGCTGAGGTAGTAGTAACAGTAGCTGAGGTAGTAGTACTAACAGTAGCTGAGTTAGAAGTAGTAACAGTAGCTGAGGTAGTAGTAGTAACAGTATTAGCAACAGTAGCTGAGGTAGTAGTAGTAACAGTAGTACTTACAGTAGCTGAGGTAGTAATAGTAACATTAGTAGTAACAGTAGCTGAGGAAGTAATAGTAACAGTAATAAGTAACAATAGCCGAGGTAGTAGTAGTAACAGTAGCTGAGGTAGTAGTAGTAACAGTAGTAGTACCAGTAGCTGAGGTAGTAGTAGTAACAGTAGCTGAGGTGGTAGTAGTAGTAACAGTAGTAGTAACAATAGCTGAGGTAGTAGTAACAGTAGTAGTTACAGTTGCTAAGGTAGTAGTAGTAACAGTAGTAGTAACAGTACCTTAGGTTGTAGTAGTAACAGTAGAAGTAACAGTAGCTGCAGTAGTAGTAACAGTAGCTGAGGTAGTATTAGAAACAGTAGTACTAACAGTAGCTGCGGTAGTAGTAGTAACAGTAGTAGTAACAGTAGTAGTAACAATAGTAGTAAATATAGCTGAGGTAGTAGTAGTAACAGTTGTAGTAACAGTAGCTGAGGTAGTTGTAGTTATAGTAGTAGTAACATTAGCCTACGTAGTAGTAGTAACAGAAGTAGTATCAGTAGCTGGTAGTAGTAACTGTAATAGTAACATTAGCTAAGGTAGTAGTAGTAACAGTAGCTGAGGTAGTAGTAGTAACAGTAGTAGTAACAGTAATTGAGGCAGTAGTAGTAACAGTAGCTGAGGTAGTAAGTGTAACAGTAACTGAGGTAGTAGTAACAGTAGCTGAGGTAGTAGTAACAGTAATAGTAACAGTAGCTGAGGTAGTAGTAACAGTAGTAGTAACAGTAGCTGAGGTGGTAGTAGTAGTAACAGTAGTAGTAACAGTAGCTGAGGTAGTAGTAGTAACAGTAGTAGTAACAGTAGCTGAGATAGTAGTAGTAACAGTAGTAGTAACAGTACCTGAGGTAGTTGTAATAACAGTAGTAGTAACAGTAATTGAGGTAGTAGTAGTAACAGTAGTAGTAACAGTAGCTGAGGTAGTAGTAGTAACAGTAGCTGATGTAGTAGTAACAGCGGCTGCGGTAGTAGTAGTAACAGTAGCTGAGGTAGTAGTACCAACAGATGCAGAGGTAGTAGTAATAACAGTATCTGAGTTAGATACAGTAGCTGAGGTGGTAGTAGCAACAGTAGTAGTTACAGTAGCTGAAGTAGTAGTAGTAAAAGTAGTAGTTACAGTAGCTGAGGTAGTAATAGTAACATTAGTAGTAACAGTAGCTGAGGTAGTAATAGTAACAGTAGTAGTAACAGTGGCTGAGGTAGTAGTAGTAACAGTAGCTGAGGTAGTAGTAGTAACAGTAGTAGTAACAGTAGCTTATGTAGTAGTAGTAATAGTAGTAGTAACAGTTGCTGAGGAATAGTAGTAGTAACCGTAGTAGTAACAGTAGCTGAGGAAGTAGTAGTAACAGTAGCTCATTTAGTATTAGAAACAGTAGTACTAACAATAACTGAGGTAGAAGTAGTAACAGTAGCTGAGGTATTAGTAGTAGTAACAGTAGCTGATGTAGTAGTAGTAACAGTAGTAGTAACAGTAGTTGAGGTAGTAGTAGTAACAGTAGTAGTAAAAGTAGCTGATGCAGTAGTAGTAACAGTAGCTGAGGTAGTAGTAACAGTAGCTGAGGTAGAATTTGTAACAGTAGCTGAGGTAGTAGTAGTAACAGTAGCTGAGGTAGTAGTAGTAACAGTAACTGAGGTTGTAGTAGTAACAGTAGTAGTAACAGTAGCTGGGGTAGTAGTAATAACAGTAGCTGCGGTAGTAGTAGTAATAGTAGCTGAGGTAGTAGTAGTAGTAGTAGTAGTAACAGTAGTAGTAACAGTAGCTGAGGTAGTAGTAGTAACAGTAGTAGTAACAGTTGCTGAGGTAGTAGTAGTAACAGTAGTAATAACATTAGCTGAGGTAGTAGAAGTAACAGTGGCTGAGGTAGTAGTAGTAACAGTAGTAGTAACAGTAGCTGAGGTAGTTGTAGTAACCGTAATAAAAACAGTAGCTGAGGAAGTAGTAGTAACAGTAGCTGAGGTAGTAGTAGTATCAGTAGTAGTAACAGTAGCTGAGGTAGTAGTAGTATCAGTATCTGAGGTAGTAGTAGTAACAGTAGCTGAGGTAGTAGTAACAGTAGCTGAGGTAGTAGTAGTAACAGTAGTAGTAACAATAGCTGAAGTAGTAGTAATAACATTAGTAGTAAAAGCAGCTGAGGTAGTATTAGTAACAGTAGTAGTAACAGTAGCTGAGGTAGTAGTAGCAACAGTAGCTGAGGTAGTAGTAGTAACAACAGTAGTAGTAACAGTAGCTGAGGTAGTAGTAGTAACAGTAGCTGAGGTAGTATTAGCAGCAGTAGTAACAGTAGTAGTAACAATAGCAAGGTAGTAGTAACAGTAGTAGCAACAGTAGTAGTAACAGTAGTAGTAACAGTAGTAGTAACAGTAGTAATAACAGTAGAAGTAAAAGTAGTAGTAACAGTAGTAAAAACAGTAGTAGTAACTGTAGTAGTATCAGTAGCTTAGGTAGTAGCAGTAACAGTAGTAGTAGCAGTACCTGAGTTAATAGTAGTAACAGTAGTAGTAACAGTAGTAGTAACAGAGGTAGTAACAGTAACTAAGGTAGTAGTAGTAACAGTAGTAGTAAGAGTAGGAGTAAAAGTAATAGTAGCAGTAGTATTAACAGTCGCTGAGGTAGTAGTAGTAACAGTAGTGGTAAGAGTAGTAGTTACAGCAGCTGAGGTAGAAATAGTAATAGTACCTGAGGTAGTAGTAGTAATAGTAGTAGTAACAGAGGCTGAAGTATTAATAGTAGTAGTAACAGTAGCTGAAATAGTAGTAGTAGCAGTAGCTGAGGTAGTAATAGTAACTGTAACTGAGGTAGTAGTAGTAACAGTAGCGTAGGTAGTAGTAGTAACAGTAGTAGTAATAAAAGTAGTAACAGTGGCTGAGTTTGTAGTAGTAACAGTAGTAGTAATAGTGGTAGTAACAATAGCTGATGTAGTAGTAATAATAGTAGCAGTAACAGTAGTAGTTATAGTGATAGTAACAGTAGCTGAGGGAATAGTAGTAACAGTAGTAGTAACAGTAGCTGAGGTAGTAGTAGTAACAGTAGCTGAGGTAGTAGTAGTAACAGTAGCTGAGGTAGTAGTAATAGTAGTAGAAATGTAGTTGAGGTAGTAGAAGTAACAGTAGCTGAGGTAGTAGTAGTAACAGTAGCTCAGGTAGTAGTAACAGTAGCTGAGGTGAGAGAAGTAACAGTAGTAGTAACAGTAGCTGAGGTGGTAGTAGTAACAGTAGTAGTAACAGTAATAGTAACAGTAGCTGAGGTAGTAGAAGTATCAGTAGTAGTAACAGTCGTAGTTACAGTAACTGAGGTAGTAGTAGTAACAGTAGTAGTAACAGTAGCTGATTTAGTAGTAGTAACAATAGTAGTAACAGTAGCTGAGGTAGTAGTAGTAACAGTAGTAGTAACAGTAAAAGTAACAGTAACTGAGGTAGTTGTAGTAACAGTAGTAGTAACTGTAGCTGAGTTGGTAGTAGTAACAGTAGTAGTAACAGTAGCTGAGGTAGTAGTAGTAACAGTAGTAGTAACAGTAGCTGAGGAAGTAGTAGTAACAGTAGCTGAGGTGGTTGTAGTAACAGTAGTAGTTACAGTAGTAGTAACAGTAGTAGTAACATTAGTAGTACTAGTAGTAGTAATAGTAGCTGAGGTAGTAGTAGTAACAGTAGTAGTAGTAACAATAGTAGTAATAGTAGCTGAGGTAGTAATAGTAAAAGTAACTGAGGTAGTAGTGGTAACAGTAGTAACAGTAGTAGTAATAGTTGTAGTAACAGTAGCTGAGGTAGTAGTAGTAGTAACAGTAGTACTAACATTTGCTAAGGTAGTAGTAGTAACAGTAGCTGAAGTAGTAGTAGTAACAGTAGTAGTAACAGTAGTAGTAACAGTAGCTGAGGTAGTAATAGTAACAGTAGTAGTAAAAGTAGCTGAGACAGTAGTAGTCACAGTAGTAGAAACAGTAGCTGAGGTAGTAGTAGTAGTAACAGTAGTAGTAACAGTAGTAGTAACAGTAGTAGTAACAGTAGTAGTAATAGTAGTAGTAACAGTAGTAGTAATATTAGTAGGAATATTAGTAGTAACAGTAGTAGTAATAGTAGTAGTAACAGTAGCTTAGGTGGTAGTAGTAGTAACAGAAGTAGTGATAGTAGCTGAGGTAGTAGTAGTAATAGTAGTAGTAACAGTAGCTGAGGTAGTATTAGTAACATTAGTAGTAATAGTAGTAATTACAGTAGCTGAGGTAGTAGTTGTAACAGTAGTAGTAACAGTAGTAGTAATAGTAGCTAAGGTAGTAGTAGTAACAGTAGTAGTGACAGTAGTAGTAATAGTAGCTAAGGTAGTAGTAGTGATAATAATAGTAACAGTAGCTGAGGTAGTAATAGAAACAGTAGCTGAGGTAGTAATAATAACAGTAGCTGAGGTGGTAGTAGTAACAGTAGTAGTAATAGTAGTAGTAACAGTAGCTGAGGTAGTAGTGATAATAATTTTAACAGTAGCTGAGGTAGTAATAGAAACAGTAGCTGAGGTAGTAATAGTAACAGTAGCTGAGGTGGTAGTAGTAACAGTAGTAGTAATAGTAGTATTAACAGTAGCTGAGGTAGTAGTACTAACAGTAGCTGAGGTAGTAGTAGTAACAGTAGCTGAGGTAGTAGTAATAACAGCAGCTGAGTTAATAGTAGTAACAGTAGCTGAAGTAGTAGTAGTAGTAACAGTATTAGTAACAGCAGCCGGGGTAGTAATAGTAACAGTAGTAGCTACAGTAGCTGAGGTAGTAATAGTAACATTAGTAGTAACAGTAGCTAAGGTAGTAGTAGTAACAGTAGTAGTAACAGTAGCTGAGGTAGTAGTAGTAACAGTAGCTAGTAGCTGCAACAGTAGTAGTAATAGTAGCTGAGGTAGTGGTAGTAACAGTAGTAGTAATAGTTGCTGAGGTAGTAGTAGATGCCGTAGTAGTAAAAGTAGCTGAGGTTGTAGTAGTGACAGTAGAAGTAACAGTAACTGAGGTAGTAGTAATAACAGTAGCTGAGGTAGTTTTAGAAACAGTAGTACTAACAGTAGCTGAGGTAGTAGTAGTAGCAGTAGTAGTAATAGTAGTAACAGTAGCTGAGGTAGTAGTAGTAACAGTAGCTGAGGTAGTAGTAGTAACAGTAGCTGAGGTAGTAGTAGTAACAGTAGGTGAGGTAGTAGTAGCAACAGTAGTAGTAACAGTAGCTGTAGTAGTAACAGTAGTAGTAATAGTTGCTGAGGTAGTAGTAGTAACCGTAATAGTAACAGTAGCTGAGGTTGTAGTAGTAACAGTAGAAGTAACAGTAGCTGAGGTAGTATTAGTAACAGTAGTAGTAACAGTAGCTGAGGTGGTAGTAGTAACAGTTTTTAGTAACAATAGCTGATGTAGTAAAAAAAATGTGGTAGTAACAGTAGCTGACGTAGTAGTAGTAACAGTAGTAGTAACAGTAGTTGAGGTAGTAGTAACAGTAGTAGTAACAGTAGCTGACGCAGTAGTAGTAACAGAAGCTGAGGTAGTAGTAGTATCAGTAGCTGAGGTAGTAGTAACAGTAGAACTGACAGTAGTTGAGGTGGTAGTAGTAACAATAGCTGAGGTAGTAGTAGTAACAGTAGTAGTAACAGTAGCTGAGGTAGTAATAGTAACAGTAGTAGTAACAGTAGCTGAGGTAGTAATAGAAACAGTAGTAGTAACAGTAGCTGAGGTAGTAGTAGTAACAGTAGTAATAACAGTAGCTAGGTAGTAGTAGTAACAGTAGCTGAGGTAGTGGTAGTAACAGTAGTAGTAACAGTAACTGCGGTAGTAGTAGTATCAATAGTAGTAACAGTAGCTGAGGTAGTAGTAGTTACAGTAGCTGAGGTAGTAGCAGTAACAGTAGCTGAGATAGTAGTAGTAACAGTAGCTGATGTAGTAGTAGTAATAGTAGTAACAGTAGCTGTGGTAGTAGTAATAACAGTAGTAGTAACAGCAGCTGAGGTAGTAGTAGTAACAGTAGTAGTAACAGTAACTGAGGTAGTTGCACTAATAGCACCTGAGGTAGTAGTAGTAACAGCAGCTGAGGTGGTAGTAGTAGTAACAGTAGTAGTAACAGTAGCTGAGGTAATAGAACTAACAGTAGTAGTAAATGTAGTAGTAACAGTAGCTGAGGTAGTAGTAGAAACAGTAGTAGTAATAGAAGTAGTAACAGTAGCTGAGGTTGTAGAAGTAACAGTAGCTGAGGTAGCATTAGCAGTAGTAGCAACAGTAGTAGTAGCAGTAGTACTAACAGTAGAAGTAACAGTATTAATAACAGTAGTAGTAACAGTAGTAGAAACTGTAGTAGTAACAGTAGCGTAGGTAGTAGTAAAAACAGTAGTAGTAACAGTACCTGAGGTACTACTAGTAACAGTAGTAGTAACAGTATTAGTATCAGCAGCTGAGGTAGTAGTAACAGTAGTAATAAGAGTAGTAGTATCAGTAGTAGTAGCAGTAGGAGTAACAGTGGCTGAGGTAGTAGTAGTAACAGTAGTAGTAACAGTAGCTGAGGTAGAAGTAGTAACAGTAGCTGATGTAGTAGTAGTAAGAGTAGTAGTAACAGTAGTAGTAGTAGTATTAGTAACAGTAGTAGTAACAGTAGTACTAACAGTAGTAGTAGTAACAGTAGCTGAGGCAGTAGTAGTAACAGTGGCTGAGGTAGTGACAGTAGCTAAGGTAGTAGTAGTAACAGTAGCTGAGGTAGTATTAGTATCAGTAGTAGTAACAGTAGCTGAGGTAGTAGTAGTTACAGTAGCTGAGGTAGTAGTAGTAACAGTAGCTGAGGTACTAGTAGTAACAGTAAGTGAGGAAGTAGTAGTAACAGTAGTAGTAACAGTAGCTGTGGTAGTAGTAATAACAGTAGTAGTAACAGCAGCTGGGGTAGTAGTAGTAACAGTAGTAGTAACAGTAGCTGAGGTAGTAGTAGTAACAGTAGCTGAGGTAAAAGTAGTAACAGTAGCTGAGGTAGTAGTAGTAACAGTAGTAGTAACAGTAGCTGAGGTAATAAAACTAACAGTAGTAGTAAATGTAGTAGTAACAGTAGCTGAGGTAGTAGTAGTAACAGTAACAGAGGTAGCATTAGCAGTAGTAGTAACAGTAGTAGTAACAGTAGTAGTAACAGTAATAATAACAGTAGTAGTAACAGTAGAAGTAACAGTAGTAGAAACAGTATGTAATAACAGTTGTAGTAACTGTAGTAGTAACAGTAGCGTAGGTAGTAGTAGAAACAGTAGTAGTAACAGTACCTGAGGTACTACTAGTAACAGTAGTAGTGACAGTAGTAGTAACATCAGCTGAGATAGTAATAGTAACAGTAGTAGTAAGCGTAGTAGTAACAGTAATAGTAGCAGTAGTAGTAACAGTGGCTGAGGTGGTAGTAGTAACAGTAGTAGTAACAGTAGTAGTAACAGTAGTAGCAACAGTAGTAGTAACAGTATAAGTAACAGTAGCTGAGGTAGTAGTAATAACAGTAGTAGTAACAGTAGTAGTAACATTAGTAGTACCAGTAGCTGAGGTAGCAGTAGTAACAGTTGTAGTAACAGTAGCTGAGGTAGCAGTAGTAACAGTAGCTGAGGTAGTAGTAGTAACAGTAGTAGTAACAGTAGTAGTAATAGTAGCTGAGGTAGTAGTAGTAACAGTAGTAGTAGTAACAGAAGTAGAAGTAACATTAGTAGTAACAGTAGTAGTAACAATAGTAGTAAACGTAGCTGAGGTAGTAGTAGTAACAGTAGTAGTAACAGTAGTAGTAATGGTAGCTGAGGTAGTAATAGTGAAAGTAACTGAGGTAGTAGTAGTACCAGTAGCTGAGGTAGTAGTAGTAACAGTAGTAGTAACATTAGCTGAGGTAGTAGTAGTAACAGTAGTAGTAACAGTAGCTGAAGTAGTAGTAGTAACAGTAGTAGTAACAGTAGCTGAGGTAGAAGTAGTAACAGTAGTAGTAACAGTAGCTGAGGTAGTAGTAGTCACAGTAGTAGTAACCGTAGCTGAGGTAGTAGTAGTAACAGTAGTAGTAACAGTAGTAGTAACAGTAGTAGTAAGAGTAGTAGTAATAGTAGTAGTAACAGTAGTAGTAATAGTAGTAGTAACAGTAGCTGAGGTAGTAGTAGTAACAGTAGTAGTAACAGTATTAGTAATAGTAGCTGAGGTAGTAGTAGTAATAGTAGTAGTAACAGTAGCTGAGGTAGTATTGGTAACATTAGTATTAATAGTAGTAGTTATAGTAGTTGAGGTAGTAGTTGTAACAGTAGTAGTAACAGTAGAAGTAATAGTAGCTAAATTGGTAGTAGTAGTGATAATAGTAGTAACAGTAGCTGAGGTAGTAATAGAAACAGTAGCTGAGGTAGTAATAGTAACAGTATATGAGTTGGTAGTAGTAACAGTAGTAGTTATAGTAGAGGTAACAGTAGCTGAGGTAGTAGTACTAACAGTAGCTGAGCGAGTAGTAGTAACAGTAGCTGAGGTAGCAGTAATAACAGTAGCTGAGTTAATAGTAGTAACAGTAGCTGAGGTAGTAGTAGTAACAGTATTAGTAACACTAGCTGAGGCAGTAGTAGTAAGAGTAGTAGTTACAGTAGCTAAGGTAGTAATAGTAACATTAGTAGTAACAGTAGCTGAGGTAGTAATAGTAACAGTAGTAGTAACAGTAGCTGAGGTAGTAGTAGTAACAGTAGTAGTAACAGTAGCTGAGGTAGTAGTAGTAACAGTAGTAGTAATAGTTGCTGAGGTAGTAGTAGTAACCGTAGTAGTAACAGTAGCTGAGGTTGTAGCAGTAACAGTAACTGAGGTAGTACTAGTAACAGTAGCTGAGGTAGTATTAGAAACAGTAGTACTAATAGTAGCTGAGGTAGTAGTAGTAACAGTAGTAGTAACAGTAGCTGAGGTAGTAGTTGTAACAGTAGCTGAGGTAGCGGTAGTAACAGTAACTGAGGTAGTAGTAGTAACATTAGTAGTAACAGTAGCTGCGGTAGTAATAGTAACAGTAGTAGTAACAGTAGTAGTAACAGTAGCTGAGGTATTAGTAACAGTAGTAGTAACAGTAGCTGAGGTAGTAGTAGCAACAGTACTAGTAACAGTAGCTGTGGTAGTAGTAACAGTAGTAGTAATAGTTGCTGAGGTAGTAGTAGTAACCGTAGTAGTAACTGTAGCTGAGGTTGTAGTAGAAACAGTAGAAGTAACAGTAGCTTAGGTAGTAGTAGTAACAGTAGCTCAGGTAGTATTAGAAACAGTAGTACTAACAGTACCTGAGCAAGTAGTAGTAACAGTAGTAGTAACAGTAGTAGTAACAGTAGCTGATGTAGTAGTAGTAACAGTTGTAGTAACAGTAGCTGAGGTAGTAGTAAAAAAAATGTGGTAGTAACAGTAGCTGACATAGTAGTAACAGTAGTAGTAACAGTAGCTGAGGTAGTAGTAGTAACAGTAGTAGTAACATTAGCTGAGGTAGTAGTAGTAACAGTAGGTTTGATGGTAGTAGCACTAACAGTAGTAGTAACAGTAGTTGAGGTAGTAGTAACAGTAGTAGTAACAGTTGCTGAGGCAGTAGTAGTAACAGTGGCTGAGGTAGTAGTAGTAACCGTAGCTAAGGTAGTAGTAGTAACAGTAGCTGAAGTAGTAGTAGTAACAGTAGCTGCATTAGTAGTAGTAGTATCAGTAGTAGTAACAGTAGCTGAGGTAGTAGTAATTACAGTAGCTGAGGTGGTAGTAGTAGTAACAGTAGCTGAGGCACTAGTAGTAACAGTAAGTGAGGAAGTAGTAGTAACAGTAGTAGTAACAGTAGCTGTGGTAGTAGTAATAACAGTAGTAGTAACAGCAGCTGAGGTAGTAGTAGTAACAGTAGTAGTATCAGTAGCTGAGGTAGTAGTAGTATCAGTAGCTGAGGTAAAAGTAGTAAGAGTAGCTGAGGTAGTAGTAGTAACAGTAGCTGAGGTAAAAGTAGTAAGAGTAGCTGAGGTAGTAGTAGTAACAGTAGTAGTAACAGTAGCTGAGGTAATAGAACTAACAGTAGTAGTAAATGTAGTAGTAACAGTAGCTGAGGTAGTAGTAGTAACAGTAACAGAGGTAGCATTAGCAGTAGTAGTAACAGTAGTAGTAACAGTAATAGTAACAGTAGTAGTAACAGTAGAATTAACAGTAGTAGAAACAGTAGTTATAACAGTAGTAGTAACTGTAGTAGTAACAGTAGCGTAGGTAGTAGTAGAAACAGTAGTAGTAACAGTACCTGAGGTACTACTAGTAACAGTAGTAGTGACAGTAGTAGTAACATCAGCTGAGATAGTAGTAGTAACAATAGTAGTAAGCTTAGTAGTAACAGTAATAGTAGCAGTAGTAGTAAAAGTGGCTGAGGTAGTAGTAGTAACAGTAGTAGTAACAATAGCTGAGGTAGAAGTAGTAACAGCAGCTGAGGTAGTAATAGTAAGAGTAGTAGTAACAGTAATAGTAACAGTAGTAGTAACAGTAGTAGTAACAGTTATAGTAACAGTAGTACTAACAGTGGTAGTACCACTTGTAGTAACAGTAGTAGTAACAGTAGTACTAACAGAAGTGCTAACAGTAGTAGTAACTGAAGTAGTAACAGTAGTACTATCAGTAATAGTAACCGTAGTAGTACATAGTACCATAAGAACTAACAGTAGTAGTAACAGTTGTAATAACAGTAGCTGAGGTAGTAGTAAACGTATTAGTAACAGTAATAGTAACGATAGTAGTAACAGTAGTTGAGGTAGTAGTAGTAACAGTAGTAGTAACAGTAGTAGTAACAGTAGTAGTAACATTAGCTGAGGTAGCAGTAGTAACTGTAGTAATAACAGTAGCCGAGGTAGTAGTAGTAACAGTAGTGGTAACAGTAGCTGAGGCAGTAGTAGTAACTGTAGCTGAGGTAGTAGAATAAGTAACAGTAGCTGAGGTAGTAGTAGTAACAGTAGTAGTAACAGTAGCTGAGGTACTAGTAGTAGTAACATTAGTAGTAACAGTAGTTGAGGTAGTAGTAATAATAGTAGCAGTAACAGTAGCTAAGGTTGTAGTAGTAACAGGGAAACAGTTGTAGTAACACTAGCTGAGGTAGTAGCAGTAACAGTAGCCGAGGTAGTAGTAGTAACAGTAGCTGAGGTAGTAGTAATAAAAGAAGCTGAGGTAGTAGTAGTAACAGTAGCTGAGGTAGTCGTAACAGTAGCTGAGGTATTAGTAGTAACAGTAGCTGAGGTAGTAGTACTAACAGTAGCTGAGGTAGTATTTGTAATAGCAGTGGTAATTGTAGTAGTAGTAACAGTAGTAGTAACAGTAGCTGAGGTAGTAGTACAGTAGTAGTAACAGTAGCTGAGGTAGTAGTATTTACAGAAGCTGAGGTAGTAGTAATAGTAGTAGTAACAGTAATAATAACAGTAGCTGAGGTAGTAGTTGTGGTAATTGTAGTAGTAGTAACAGTAGATGAGGTAGTAGTAAAATAGTAGTGGTAATTGTAGTAGAATCAGTAGTAGTAACTGTAGAAGTAACAGTAGAAGAGGTAATAGTAGCATAGGTAGTGGTAATAGCAGTAAAAGTAACAGTAGCTGAGATAGTAGTAGTAACAGTAGCTTAGGTAGTAGTAGTAACAGTAGCTGAGGTAGTAATAGTAACCGTAGTAGTAACAGTAGTAGTAACAGTAGCTGAGGTAGTAGTAACAGTAGTAGTAACAGTAGCTGAGGTAGTAGTAGTAACAGTAGTAGTAACAGTAATAATATCAGTAGCTGATGTAGCAGTTGTAATAGTAGTGGTAGTTGTAGTAGTAGTAACAGTAGCTGAGGTAGTATTAGTAATAGTAGTGGTAATTGTAGTAGTAGTATCAGTAGTAGTAACTGTAGAAGTAAAAGTAGAAGAGGTAAGTGCTAGTAATAGTAGCAGAAGTAGTTGTAGTAATGGTAGTGGTAATTGCAGTATAAACAGTAGAAATAACAGTAGCTGAGGTAGTAGTAGTAGTAATAGTAGTGGTAATTGTAGTAGTATTAATAGTAGTAGTAAGAGTAGCTGAGGCAGTAGTAGCAATAGTAGCGCTAATTGTAGTAGTAGGAACATAAGTAGTAACAGTAGTAGTAACAGTAACTGAGGTAGTATTAGTAATAGTAGTAGTCACAGTAGTAGTAACAGTAGTAGTAACAGGAGCTTAGGTAGTAGTAGTAACTGTAGTAGTAACAGAAGCTGAGGTAGTAGTAGAAATAGTAGTAGTAGCAGTAGCTGAGGTAGTATTAGTAATAGTAGTAGTCATAGTAGTAGTAGTAACAGTTGTAGTAACAGTACTGAGGTGGTAGTAGTAGTAGTAGTAGTAGTAGTATTAGTAGTAGTAGTAGTAGTAACAGTAGCTGAGGTATTAGTAGTAACAGTATTAGTAACAGTAGTAGTAGCAGTAGTAGTAACAGTAGCTGAGGTAGTAGTAGTAACAGTAGCTGAGGTAGTAGTATTAACAGTAGTAGTAATAGTAGTAGTAACAGTAGCTGAGGTAGTAGTAGTAACAGTAGCTGAGGTAGTAGTAGTAACAGTATCTGAGGTAGTAGTAGTAACAGTAGGTGAGGTAGTAGTAGCAACAGTACCTGAGGTAGTACTAGTAGTAATATTAGTATTAACAGTAGCTGAGGTAGTAGTAGTAGTAGCTGAGGTAGTGGTAATAATAGTAGTAGTAACAGTAGCTGAGGTAGTAGTAGTAACTGTAATAGTAAGAGTAGTAGTAACAGTAGCTGAGGTAGTAGTATTAGTAACAGTAGCTGAGGTAGTAGTAGTAACAGTTGCTAAGGTAGAAGTAGTAACAATAGTAGTAACAGTATTAGTAACAGCAGCTGAGGTAGTAGTAGTAACAGTAGTAGTAACAGTAGCTGAGGTAGTGGTAGTAACAGTAGTAGTAACAGTAGCTGAGGTAGTAATAATAGTAATAGTAGTAGTAACAGTATCATAGGTAGTAGAATAAGCAGTAGTAACGGTAGCAGAGGTAGTAGTAATAGTAACAGTAGTGGTAACGTTATCAGAGGTAGTAGCAATAGTAGTAGAAACAGTATCAGAGGTAGTAGTAATAGTAGTAGCAACAATATCAGAGGTAGAAGCAATAGTAGTAGTAACAGTATCAGAGGTAGTAATAATAGTAATAGTAGTAGTAACAGTATCAGAGGTATTAGTAATAGTAACAATATCAGAGCTAGTAACAATAGTAGTAGTAACAGCATCAGAGGTAATAGTAAAAGTAGTAGTGGTAACAGTATCAGAGGTAGAAGTAATAGTAGTAGTAATAGTAAAATTATCAAAGGTAGTAGTAATAGTTGTAGTAAAAGTATCAGAGTTAGTAGTAATGGTAGTATTAACAGTATCAGAGGTAGTAGTAATAGTTGTAGTAACAGTATCAGATGTAGTAGTAATAGTAGTAGTAAATGCATCATGAGGTAATGGTAATAGTAGTAGTAAAAGTATCTGAGGTAGTAGTAACAGTATTAGTAACAATAATAGTAACAGTAGTAGTAAAAGTAATAGTAACAGTAGTAGTAAGAGTAATAGTAACAGTAGTAGTAACAGTAATAGTAACAGTATCAGAGGTAATAGTAATAGTAGTAGTAACAGTAATAGTAACAGTAATAGTTACAGTATCAGCGGTAGAAGTGATAGTAGTATTATCAGAAGTAGTAACAGTAATAGTAGCAGTAATAATAACAGTATCAGAGGTAGTAGAATAGGTAATATTAACAGTGGTAGTAACAGTAATAGTAACAGAAGCAGTAACAATATCAGTGGTAATAGTGATAATAATAGTAACAGTAGTAGTATTAGTATGAGAGGTAGTAGTAATAGTAGTAGTAATAGTAGTAGTAACAGTAATAGTAGCAGTAGCAGTAACAGTATAGGAGGTAGTAGTAATAGTAGTAGTAATAATAATAATAGTAACAGTAATATTAGCAGTAGTATTAACAGTATAAGAGGTAGTAGTAATAGTAGTAGTTATAGTAATAGTAACAGAAATAGAGATAGTAGTAATAATAGTAGTAGTAACAGTAATAGAAACAGTATCAGAAGTGATAATAGTAATAATAGCTATTGGCTTGTAGTAGTAACAGTAGTACTTACAGTAGCAATAACAGTAGTAGTAAAAGTATCAGTGACAGCAGTAGTAACAGTAATAATAACTGTAATATTAACAGTAGTTGTAACAGTATCAGAGGTAGTAGTAATAGTGACAGTATCAGAGGTAGTAGTAATAGTAGTAGTAACAGTATCAGAGGTAGTAGTAATAGTAAGAGTATCAGAGGTAGTAGCAATAGTAGTAGTAACAGTATCAGAGGTAGTAGCAATAGTAGTAGTAAACGTTTCAAAGTTAGAAGTATTAGTAACAGTATCAGAGGTAGTAGTAATAGTAGTATTAACAGTATCAGAGGTAGTACTAATAGTTGTAGTAACAGTATCAGAGGTAGTAGAAATAGTAGCAATAACAGTAACAGAGGTAGTATTAATAGTAGTAGTAACAGTATCTGAGGTAGTAGCAAAAGCAGTAGTAACAGTATCAGAAGTAGTAGTAATAGTGGTAGTAACCGTAATAGTATTAGTGGTAGTAACAGTATCAGAGGTAGTAGTAATAGTAGTAGTAACAGTATCAGATATAGTAGTAACAGTAGTAGTAGCAGTATCAGAGGTAATAGCAATAGTAATAGAAACAGTATCAGATGTAGTGGTAATAGTAACAGTATCAGAGATAGTAGTAATAGTAATAGTAACAGTATAAGAGGTAGTAGTAATAGTAGTAGTAACAGTAATAGTAACAGTTGTATTATCAGTAATAAAAACAGTAGTAGTAAGAGTAATAGTAACAGTAGTAGTAACAGTTATAGTAACAGTAATAGTAACAGTATCAGAGGTAGTAGTAATAGTAGTATTAATATTAGTGGTAACAGTAATAGAAACAGTAATAGAAACAGTATCAGCGGTAGAAGTGATAGTAGTAGTAAATGTAATAATAACAGTAATAGTAAAAGTAGTAGTAACAGTATCAGAGGTAGTAGTAATAGTAGTAGTAATAGTAATAGTAACAGCAATAATAACAGTATTAGAGGTAGTAGAAGAATTAGTAGTAACAGTAGTAGTAACAGTAATAGTAACAGCAGTAGTAATAGTATCAGAGGTAATACTAATAGTAGTAATATTAGTAATAGTAACAGTAAAAGTAACAGTAGTAGTAACAGTATCAGAGGTAGTAGTAATAGTAGCAGTAATAGTAGTAGTAACAGTAATAGTAGCAGTAGTAGTAACAGTATAAGAGGTAGTAGTAATATTAGTAGTAATAGTAATAGTAACAGAAGCAGAGGTAGTAGTAGTAATAGTGGTAGTAACAGTAATAGTTACAGTATCAGAGGTGGTAGTAGTAATAGGAATGTGGTTTTGGTAGTAACAGTAGCAATAACAGTAGTAGAAACAGCATTCGTGACAGTAGTAGTAACAGTAATAATAACAGTAATAGTAACAGTAGTAGTTACAGTATCACAGGTAGTAGTAATAGTAGTAGTAACAGTATAAGGGGTAGTATTAACAGTAGTAGTAACAGTATCAGAGGTAGTAGCAATAGTAATAGTAACAGTATCAGAGGTAGCGGTAATAGTAACAGTATCAGAGGTTGTAGTAATAGTAAGAGTATCAGAGGTAGTAGCAATAGTAGTAGTAACAGTATCAGAGGTAGTAGCAATAGTAGTAGTAAAAGTTTCAAAGTTAGAAGTATTAGTAACAGTATCAGAGGTAGTAGTAATAGTAGTATTAACAGTATCAGAGGTAGTAGTAATAGTTGTAGTAACATTATCAGAGGTGTTAGTAATAGTAGTGGTAGTAAATGCATTAGAGGTAGTAGTTATAGTAGGAGTAACAGTATCAGAGGTAGTAGAAATAGTAGCAGTAACAGTAACAGAGGTAGTATTAATAGTAGTAGTAACAGTATCTGAGGTAGTAGCAAAAGCAGTAGTAACAGTATAAGAAGCAGTAGTAATAGTAGTAGTAACCGTAATAGTAAACAGTAGTAGTAACAGTATCAGAGGTAGTAGTAATAGTAGTAGTAACAGTATCAGATGTAGTAGTAACAGTAGAAGTAGCAATAGTAATAGAGACAGTATCAGATGTAGTGCTAATTGTAACAGTATCAGTGATAGTTGTAATAGTAACAGTATAAGAGGTAGTAGTAATAGTAGTAGTAAGAGTAATAGTAACAGTAGTAGTAACAGTAATAGTAACAGTAGTAATAAGAGTAATAGTAACAGTAGTTGTAACAGTTATATAAACAGTAATAGTAACAGTATCAGAGGTAGTAGTAATAGTAGTAGTAATAGTAGTGGTAACAGTAATAGAAAAAGTAATAGAAACAGTATCAGCGGTAGAACTGATAGTATTTGTAACAGTAGTAGTAACAGTAAGAGTAAAAGTAGTAGTAACAGTATCAGAGGTAGTAGTAATATTAGTAGTAATTGTAATAGTAACAGCAATAATAACAGTATTTGAGGTAGTAGAAGAATTAGAAGTAACAGTAGTAGTAACAGTAATAGTAATGGCAGTAGCAATAGTATCAGAGGTAATACTAATAGTAGTAATAACAATAAAAGTAACAGTAAAAGTAACAAAAGTAGTAACAGTATCAGAGGTAGTAGAAATAGTAGCAGTAATAGTAGTAGTAACAGTAATAGTAACAGTAGTAGTAACAGTATAAGAGGTAGTAGTAATATTAGTAGTAATAGTAACAGAAGCAGAGGTAGTAGTAGTAATAGTAGTAGAAACAGTAATAGCAACAGTATCAGAGGTGGTAGTAGTAATAGTAATGGGGTTGTAGTAGTAACAGTAGTAGTAACAGTAGCAATAACAGTTGTAGAAACAGCATTCGTGACAGTAGTAGTAACAGTAATAATAACAGTAATAGTAACAGTAGTAGTAACGGTATCACAGGTAGTAGTAATAGTAGTAGTAACAGTATAAGGGGTAGTATTAACAGTAGTAACAGTATCAGAGGTAGTAGCAATAGTAATAGTAACAGTATCAGAGGTAGTGGTAATAGTAATAGTAACAGTATCAGAGGTAGTACTAATAAAAATAGTAACATTATCGGAGGTAGTAGTAATAGTAGTAGTAACAGTATCAGAGGTAGTAGTAATAGTAACAGTAGTAGTAACGGTATCAGAGGTATTAGTAATAGTAGTAGTAGTAACAGTATTAGAGGTAGTAGTATTAGTAGAAGTAACAGTATCAGAGGTAGTAGTATTAGTAGTAGTAACAGTATTAGAGGTAGTAGCAATAGTAACAGTAATAGTAACACTATCAGAGGTAGTAGTATTAGTAGTAGTAACAGTATCAGAGGTAGTTGTAATTGTAACAGTAGTAGTAACGGTATCAGAGGCAGTAATAATAGTAGTAGTAACAGTATTAGAGGTAGTAGCAATAGTAGTAGTAACAGTATTAGAGGTAGTAGCAATAGTAGTAGTAACAGTATCAGAGGTAGTAGTAATTATAATAGTGGTAGTAACAGTATCAGAGGTAGTAGTAATATAAACAGTATCAGAGGTAGTAGTAATAGTAGTAGTAGTAACAGTATCAGAGGTAGATGCAATAGTAGAAGGAACAGTATCAGAGGTTGTAGCAATAGTAGTAGTAACAGTATCAGAGGTTGTAGCAATAGTAGTAGTAACAGTATCAGAGGGTGTAGCAATAGTAGTAATAACAGTATCAGAGGTTGTAGCAATAGTAGTAGTAACAGTATCAGAGGTTGTAGCAATAGTAGTAGTAACTGTATCAGAGGTTGTAGCAATAGTAGTAGTAACAGTATCAGAAGTAGTAGATATAGTAGTGGTAACAGTATCGAGGGTAGTAGTAACAGTAGTGGTAACAGCAGCAATAGCAGAAGTAGTAACATTATCTTCAACAGTAGTAGTAACAACAATAACAGTAATAGTAACAGTAGTAGTAAAAGTATCACAGGAAGTAGTAACTATCGGAGGTAGTACCAATAGTAGTAGTAACAGTATCAGAGGTACTAGTAATGGTAATAGTTGTAGTAACAGTATCAGAGGTAGTAGTAATAGTAACAGTATCACTGGTAGTAATAATAGTAATTAATAGTAATGGTAACAGTATCAGAGGTAGTAGTAATAGTAATAGTAACAGTATCAGAGGTAGTAGAAATAGTAATAGTAACAGTGTCAGAGGTAGTAGCGTAACAGTATCAGAGGTAGTAGCAATAGTAATAGGAACAGTATCAAAGGTTGTAGTAATAGTAGTAGTAACAGTAGTAGTAACAGTAATAGTAACTGTAGTAGTAACAGTATCAGAGGTAGTAGCAATAGTAATAGTAGCAGTATCAGATGTAGTAGCGATAGTAATAGTAACAGTATCAGCTGTAGTAGTAATAGTAACAGTATCAGAAGTAGTAGTAACAGTAGAAGTAACAGTATCAGAGGTAGTAGCAATAGTAATAGTAACAGAATCAGAGGTAGTAGTAATAGTATTAGTAACAGTAATAGTAACTGTAGTAGTAACAGCATTAGAGGTAATAGCAATATTAGTAGTAACACTAATAGTAACAGTAATAAGAATTGTAGTAGTAACAGTATCAGTGTTGGTAATAATAGTAGTAGTATAAGTAGCAGAGGTAGTAGTAGAAATATTAGTAATAACAATAGTAGTATCTGTATCAGAGAGGTGGTAGTTTTAGTAGTAATAGTAGTGGTAATTGTACTAGTAACAGTAGTAGTAACAGTATCAGAGGTAGTAGTAGTAAAAGTAGTGGTAATTGTAGTGGTTTTTTTTTTTTTTTTTTTTTTTTAAGGAGTGGAAAATCCTCATGGTCCTCCAGGGAAGGTGGCCCTGGTGTGTCGGACTCTTACCGGCTAAAAACCACCTCCGTCTCCTGCAATGCTGTGGAACCGCCTCTCAGCATATCTTCACAGTGCAGCATTCAAGTTTATCCTTCACCTTTTTCCTTAGCTTGTAGGATGTTCTTAATCATTCGTGTAATGAGGTACCATATTTATTTCTTGTGTATCATATTAATAATTGTAGTAGTAGTAGTAGTAATAGTAGTAGTAACAATAGTGATATCAGTAGCAGAGGTAGTATTAGCTGTAATAGTAGAAGTAATTGTAGTAGTAGTAGTAGTAACAGTAGCAGAGGTAGTAGTAACAGTAGCAGAGGTAGTAGTAGTAATAGGAGTGGTAATGGTAGTAGTAGTAACAGTAGTAGAAACAGTAACAGACGTAGTAGTAGTAATACTGGTTGTAATTGTAGTAGTAACAGTATCAGAGGAAGTAGTAGTAATAGTAGTGGTAATTGTAGTACTAGTAACAGTAGTGGTTACAATAGCAGAGGTAGTAGTAGTAGTAATAGTAGTGGTAATTGTAGTTTTTTTTAAGGAAGGGAAAATCCTCATGGACGCCAGGGAAGGTGGTCCTGGTGTGTTGGACTCTTACCGGCTAAAAACCACCTTCGTCTCCTGCAGCGCTGCTGAACAGCCTCTAAGCATTTCTTCACAGTGCAGCATTCAAGTTTATCCTTCATCTTTTTCCTTAGCTTGCAGGATGTTCTTAATCATTCCTGTAATGAGGTACCATATTTCTTTCTTGTGTATCATATTTTGTATAATATTGTCTGGTGATAATTCCATTTCAATAACGTTTAAGGTTTTTGTTCTTATGGCGTTCCATCTTTACATAATAAAATAGTGTGTTCTGGTGTGTCTTTTTCTTTACAATATCTGCATTGTTCAGTCTCAATTATCTTCATTTTTTATAAGTAGGTCCCAAATCGGCCATCTCCTGTTGAGAATTGCGTAAAAAAGTAGTCAACTTCTCCGTGTTGTCGTTTTGCCATGGTTCAGTTTTTGGAATAAGACGTTTAGTCCATTGGGCCGTTTCAAGCACGTCATCCCATTCCTCCTGCCACTTTTTCATTGTAATTTTCCTTTTCTCTTCTTTTTGTGCTCTATTTTGTTCTTCTTTTTTAAATGTGTGTTCGGTTGCTAATAAATGAA
This sequence comes from Hymenopus coronatus, assembly GCA_030762935.1. Lineage (NCBI taxonomy): Eukaryota > Metazoa > Arthropoda > Insecta > Mantodea > Hymenopodidae > Hymenopus > Hymenopus coronatus. The sequence continues at coordinate 134,061,049 of CM060894.1, forward strand.
GCGATATTGTTCCTGCAATCACTTGTATAGCCTTTGTGGATGTTGTGCGATATGCACTTGCTATTCTTATAGCGATCTTACTTTGGACGCGTTCTATAAGTGTCCTATGTGTTATTTTCTTCATACATTGCTTCTAAGCCGCAGCACAATAAAGTATAATGGAATTAATAACACTTCCTAGCAATTTCCTCTTTTGTTGGTTAGGACCTCCTACGTTTGGAATCAGTCTGGCCAAAGCTGCTACCACTTTTTCCGCCTTTGCAGATACATACCTCAGATGTTCAGCCATACTCATATTATATCCAATTAAGATACATAAATAATTTAGGTATTTTTGCGATTTAAGTTCTAAGTCTCCATCCTGTATAGTCACTTCTTTGAGAGTTCTCCTCCCTCCCAGGATTACCATTTCGGTTTTGGTCGGAGCCAGGCTCAGTCCTCTACTAGTCATCCAGACTTCAACCCTATTGATGGACCACTGTATTTTCCCCTCCATATCTTGTTTTGCAGTGCCGCACACAATCAGAACGAGGTCGTCTGCGTATATCACCAGTGTTACACCTGCTGCAGGTTCCTGTCAAAGCACTTCATCATAGCATATATTCCGTAAAGTGGGGCCTAGAATTGCACCTTGCGGTACTCCACTGGTTACATCCATCTAGAGTTTTCTCCAATAAAGATCTTTCTATCTTGTAGATCACTACTTATTAATTTAATCATGTATGGAGATATTTTCTTTTGTATTAACTCATTTATAATGCCCAGCCACGGTACAGAGTTAAAAGCATTTTTAACGTCTAATGTAACCATTACCACATACCAATTATTTTCATTAACTTGTTTCTGTGCTGTTTCCAAGACCAACTTTATTGCATCGGCAGTTGATCGGCCTTTTCTAAAACCAAAATCGGTTTGCGCGAGACTACATTTTAAATAAACCTCTTTTAATAGTCTCTGATTAATTATTTGTTCAAACAGTTTCCCTATTGTATCTGGTAATTGTACTAGTAGTAATAGTAGTAATAACAGTAGAAGTAGCAGTAGCAGAGGTAGTAGTAGTAGTAGTAGTAATAGTAATGGTAATTTTAGTAGTGTTAGCAGTAATAGTAACAGTAGTAGTAACAGTAGCAGAGGTAGTAGTAAGAGTAGTAGTAATAGTAGTAGTAATTGTAGTAGTATTAGTAGTAGTATCAATAGTAGTAACAGTAGCAGAGATAGTAGTACTAATTGTAGTATTATTAGTAGTAGTAACAGTACTAGTAACAGTAGCAGTAACAGTATAAGAGGCAGTAGTAGTAATAGTAGTGGTAATTGTAGTAGTAGTAACAGTAGTAGTAACAGTAGCAGAGATAGTAGTAGTAAGAGTAGTAGTAAGAGTAGTAGTAATTGTAGTAGTATTAGTAGTAGTATCCGTAGTAGTAACAGAAGCAGAGGTAGTAGTGGTAGTAATAGTAGTGGTAATTGTAGTAGTAGTAACAGTGGTAGTAACAGTAGTAGAGATAGTAGTAATAGTAGTAGTAATTGTAGTAGTAACAGTATATAGTAACAGTAGCAGAAGCAGTAGTAGTAATAGTAGTGGTAATTGTAGTAGTAACAGTAGTAGAGATAGTAGTAGAAATAGTAGTGGTAATTGTAGTAGTAGTAACAGTAGCAGAGGTGGTAGTAGTAGTAATAGTAGTAGTAATTGTAGTAGTAACAGTAGTAGAGGTAGTAGTAGTAATAGTAGTGGTAATTGTAGTAGTAACAGTAGTAGCGGTAGTAGTAGTAGTAATAGTAGTGGTAATTGTAGTAGTAACAGTAGTAGAGGTAGTAGTAGTAGTAATAGTAGTAGTAACAGTAGTAGAGGTAGTAGTAGTAATAGTAGTAGTAACAGTAGTGGAGGTAGTAGTAGTAATAGTAGTAGTAATTGTAGTAGTAATAGTAATAGAGGTGGTGGTAGTAGTAATAGTAATAGAGGTGGTAGTAGTAGTAATAGTAGTAGTAACAGTAGTAGAGGTGGTAGTAATAGTAAAAAGTAATCGTAGTAGTAATAGTAGTAGTAACAGCAGTAGAGGTAGTAGTAATAATAGTAGTAATGGTAGTGGTAACAGTAGTAGTAACAGTAGCAGAGGTAGTAGTAGTAATAATAATGGTAATTGTAGTAGTAGTAACAGTAGTAGTAACAGTAGCAGAGATAGTAATAGTAGTAGTAGTAATAGTAGTGGTAATGTAGTAGTAACAGTAGCAGAGATAGTAATAGTAGTAGTAACAGTAGAAGAAACATTTCTTCCTGTCTTGTAGGCCCGTTTCTTACGCTGACATTTTATACCAGTTTTATTACGTTTTTTCTGCAACAAATTTTTACATTTCCACAACTTTCAGTCTTCTTTACAATATTTTTATCGTTCTTTCCCATTTTTTTGTTGTACATTTTATAGCATATCCAGAGGTCCCTAAATGCTTTGATCGCTTTTTATAGACTATCTTTTTACAAATGTCATATTTTTCCCTTGTTTGATCCGTTATGAACATTTCTACATTCTGTATCAATATTTTTGCAGTCTTTTAAGAGGCATCTTATATTTTTTGTTTTTGTTTTTTTATATTGAAAAATTGTACACCTTTACAGCCTAGCTTGTGAATCGTTGGGGAATATATTTCCACGGTTTTCAGTTTTCCTCAGATTGTAAATCGAACATAACCTAACTTTTCATTATTTCATCTTTTTTATTTGTCTATTTTGATTTAAAGCTAATTAGTGTGGTATTGTTGTAGCTATAGGAGATAAGTTGAATGCTGGTAAATCAGGCTGCTTTAAAGCTTTTCGGAGAACATTTGAGGTACATTGAAGAATTTTAATCTTTAAATAACAGCTGTTTAACCTCTGGGGAAATTAAGTATTTCAGATTACTTTATAACTATTTCAGAATCTGTTAAAATAATTTAAAGCTAGTTGAAGCACAATTTTCACCCTCCTTTTATCCTCGGGGTAGGTTTTTCAAGCTATTTTTAAAGACTTTTCGAGAACATTTTAGACCATTAAGGATATATTCTGACAACGACTGAGCATCCTAAAGCAGTATTGCAGCACGCTATAAAGCGTTTAGAGTTTGTTATTTTAATAAGATGTTTTGAAGCTTTGCTAAAGGAAGTTGAGCAAGTTTTAGGTCATTTGGAGCATTTTCAAGCTAACTTATACTTTGAATTAGGTATTTTGGAGCGATTTTAAAGGCAGTTAGCACATTTGATGGTATTTAGAAAGCTATAACAGACATGTTTAATACATTCTGTACCCTTTAGATGCTACGTTTTCCAGTATTGTTTTGACATTTATTAGAACATGCGTGTTTTAAGTTCAATTACCTTTTGCAATCATTTCTTATGGGTTTATAGTGTTTACATTTACAGTTTGCTTATAGCATGATATTGCATCATTTATGGTCTATACGGCATTTTTTTTACTGATCAAGATATTGTTTTTATAGTTTTTATCCTTTATGATCATTTTCTATATTCTGTCTATAATTTTCTAAGATTTAACCCTCATATTCTATCCTTCAATAAACTTCTACATATTCAGATGTTAACATGAGAGAGGTTAAGCCAAGTTTGCAGTCTTTTCTGAGTGATTTCCAACTATCCTTACTTACACTAACATTGTTTCTTTATGTATTTTATTCGTGTCGAATGGTTCTTTTCCTGCATATTTCAAGTATAATAAACATTTCTAACTAGTATTAGCCTACATCACCACCGCCACCATAACCAACACCTACACTACCAGTCAACAATACAATCCATCTCGACACTATTCATATCAAGTTCATTTCAGTTGCCAAACTATTTTCAAAAATCCACAGATGCTCTCAACATTACTACATTCACAAAAATCTTAATAGTAACCCTTAAACCCGAAGTCATATTGAGCATCAATACCACCAAAACTGTCACCAACATTTCTCTCTCTCTCTTTCTCTGTCTCTCTCTCTCCCTCTCTCTCTTACCAATCTTAATTTTAGAAGAATCATTTTCACCGCAATTTATATCAGTTTCATTCACTCGGGCATAATTATAAAAGTTCGATATGTTTGGAACGCTGACGATATTTTCATTACTTTCTGTCCTTTAAGTTTGAATGCACAAATTTCTGCAACTTTCATTGTTATTCACCATATTTTAATCAGCCTTCCCCGTAGTTATTAACAGTTTTATTCAAGCTTGTTATTTGATAGCTAATTAGTTCATGTAGGAAACCTCGTCTAGTTTTGAAGTTCTTTCTGCAGTTTTTCAGTACATTTCCATAATTATTTTACGTATTTAGAAACTTATTCCCAACATTCGTTATACCTATATCAGACATGATTGTTGAAATCCTTTAGTAGTTTTTCCAATGATAATGTTTCAACCGATTCCATTATTGATTTCCTCCAATGAAATTGGTAATTAATTGTTTCCATTAAAATACAAAAATGTATGTTGAATACAAATAAAAACCTTACAAAATAAACAATTAAGAAACCATACGTCACAACCACCACCAACACAATCAATAACAACTACTACTACTATTAGATTGAATCACTACGTGCTCACATAGATCGTTTTTGTTACGGCACCTTAAGATTTGGATTTAACCGTACACTTGGTCTAGTCTCTTAATGTTAAATAAGAATAGCTTATGCACAAATACAAAACTAGCTATGGAAGACTACTGGTAGGTGCAATAAAGTTTTTTAATTGCTTGTTAATCTAAAAGATGACTTTATTCTCCAAAATATAGGCTCAACTCAAGGACGGTTGGTGAGTCTGAACATTGGGGTTCACAAAATTATCGCTATGATTTAAAATTTTGAAAGCGTAAAAACCGTCTTAAGTTGTTCACTATAGGCTAATTACATTTCCGCAATTAAACAAGCAAATGGAAATTCACAGCATTGCTACACAAAGCACGTTAGTGGTATTAGTCCCGGATTATCAAAGTGGATTAACGTTAATCCCGCCGCTAGAGGCGCTAGTGACGCTGTTAATCCACCTTAATCCGATGGATTAAGGTTGGATTAAGAGCGAGGGCGGTAAGTTTGAAAAAGCGCCGCGGGACGATTAACGTTAATCCGGTTGGATAATCCGGTTTTTTTTTATTTATTTTCCAATACATGGTTGAGATTAACATAGGATTTATTGATAAGGTTAGCACTATGAGATACATACTTTAAAGAGCAATACATGATATTAACATAGGATTTATTGAAAAGAATACATAAATGAGATTAACACTGTGAGATACATACTTTAAAGAACAATACATGAGATTAATGTAATGAAATTGAGATTAACATAGGATTAATTGAAAAGAATAACACTATGAGATGCATACTTTAAAAACAATACATGAGATGAACATAGGATTTATTGAAAAGATTAACACTATGAGATTAACACTTTAGCATTATTTTACACAAGGTTTGTGATTGTTTTTAAGGCGCATTGCGCGTTAGGATAATGTTGAAATACGTGGTGCACTTTTCCTCATCCTCGTCATCGCTGCTGCTGATGAGTGTGGTGACGCAGGTGAGTAGCAGGTGAGAAAAGCTTTCATTCACGAACTCTGTGATGGTGGGAATGTAGATGGGGATGGCCAAGTCGTTGATAAGACAGGTTGAGAAGCACCCATGGGAAGTGACTCTGTGGCGCAGAGCAGGAGTTACGCTGTTGTTGATGTATATGTAGCAGAGAGCGTCTTGTTGACTGTGTTTTTTGGTAGGTAAACATTTGACGTGGATGGTGTTAGCATTTTGCATATCGCTTGAGACGGTGATGATCTTGTTGCCTTTGAAGTAGGAGGTGGAGATGAAGAGGATGCGGATAAAAGATTGTGCGTCGAATTGGAGCTGAAGGTTAAGGTTGTTGCCTACGTCGATGGGATAAGTAGCTTCGGACATTATTTTGAAATGTAGGGGATGAACTTGACGACGAATCTTTTGAAACCGCTGCGAAGTTTTTCTTCTCCTTGGTATATGATGGAGAAAGAAGTGGAGTTTAGTTTGCTGATGAGTTCGGGAGTAACTTTCCCGAATCTGGTTGGTAGAAATACCTCGGTCTCGTCCAGTTTGGAGACGAGTTTTGTTCCATGTATGGTGTCTAGTGTTTTGACACCGATGACACGGTATGGGACGTTTTGTTGAAGCGAAGACACGCTGAGTGTGTCGCAGCTGCGGAATAACTCTTCTAGTTGGCTAAGCACGTCCTGGGACATGATCACTCTTGGAGCACAAGTGGCAATGTTTGACAAATGGGGGAGGGCCGTCGAAATGAGTGGATTGGGTGGGGAGGTTATAATGTTGTTTGCACCTTCGGAAAGGGGCGCAAACTTGTTGTTGGTCTATGCGAAGTTGATTCCACACAACGTCGACGTCGTACGGTGGGTAACGACTGAGGATGGGGTTACCGGTGTGTAGTAGCACTTGGCGTTCTGCGGGCAGTAGCACCTGGATTCGACGTCCGTTTTCGAGAAACTTTAACAGAACGGCGAAACACTGGCAAATCATGCGTTGTTTCTTGATGTGTACTTGCGAAGGAATTCTTGGATTTGCTTGTTGAGAGTTGCGAGGTCTTCGTAGAATCCGAGCTGACTGCGCGTGCACAGGTAGGTGAGACGGTGAGTGAGATTGCAGCTGCAGATTCGGTCGAAGCAAACGTCCTTACACTTCGGTTCTGGCATTCCCGCACGACGGCTCAGCACAGACTGAAGTGAAAGACGGACGTGCAAATATACTTAGCTGGCGAAAGGGCTAATTGGTGTGAGAGTTATCACAGGATATCCGCAGGAAAACACTGGTGGGGCTTATCACAGGATATCCGCAGGAAAACACTGGTGTGGTATCTGCCGGAAGCGAGTTATCACAGGATATCCGCAGGAAAACACTGGTGTGGTTAATTACATCCGCAGGAAGCGAGTTATCACAGGAAGCAGGATATCTGCAACACTGATAAGGGTTTACCACATCCGGCGAAGCTCCGTGGGAAAGCGTCTGTTTTACCACCAACGGTTGCTTTTCAAATATTTGATGCCGTTGCTTTCGTCTTGCTCTTGGACGAGAACTCGGTTTTGATCGACGCTGAAGATCCAATCGCCGCATATGTGATCGGGAAGGATATAGAGTACATAATTACCCAGATGAGCCGCTAAGCATCTTCCTTAGCACTGACGATCTTCGTTTAACATTTGCTGCATTTTAGCAGCGGTGATGTATTGTTGTTCGTAAAAATCGATGTATAGCCCTTTTGCTGGGACAAATTGGAACTATTGATCTGGTGCGTCGTTTTCTTCCCCTTCGCCGCCGAGACCTTCTTCCCTGGAACGCCAAGAGTCTGCTTTGAAATGGATGTCGTTGTAACTCATGTTGGATAGCACAAAATGAATCTTGTTTTCGCAGCTGTGAACTTTGACGGAGATGGCCTTACCGTCGTAGGTGCTGTCGATGAAGCGAAGTGCGTAAGGAGCATTTTTGTGCGGGTGTCCATCCGCTTCGTAGTTTTTAAACACCTTGATGCCTTCGCAGTACACCGACGGGTAATTTCTGTATCCCATACTGGAGAAATTCGCTGATGCAAGGGTGTCGAATGACTGAGCGAGGTGGGAGTGGGACACGGGTAGAAATGGACTAGGGACTATTTTGTGATATGCGCAACGCGATTTTGGTGTTGAGGAAATGATGTACCTCGAGGAATTTCTAAAATTGGCGCATCGTATGTACTTGGTGAATTGTGGGTAATTTAGTTTATGCAAAGGAATGCCGCAGGCGTGGTTGTGAAGCATGTACTTGTAGTATGCCATGATTTAATTTTGCACGTCCGTTTCTTCTTTCTTCTTCTGGTACATGATGTCGGTGATGATGCGCTGCAGACTATCGAGCATGTGCCACTCTTGCAGGTTGAGCGTGACGGAGACGCCTTGCTGGTCTTTGAACGCTAGTTTAAGGTTTCCGAAGACGTTCTTAAACACGATAGTGACGCTGCTGGAGAGCTGATAGTGCTGAAGACGCCCATCGGAGCGATGCATGCGGTTCTGGATGATGGGTATCGCGTCGACGAGTTTCTGCCACTCGGCGGAACCCAGGACGACCGCGTTGCGTTGCCCACATTTTGCAATGGTGACTACCAGCTGGTGTGGTGACAGGGGTGAAAATCCGACACTGGCGAATTTGGTCTGCTGTGGGTTGAGGAAGTAGATGTCCGTCAGAGGGCCCACCACCACGCTAGATTGGATGTGCTGAGGTTTGGCAGAACTGCCGGGCTGCTGTGCATGATCGTCATCGGGGATGTGAAGCTTCCTTTTAGCTCTGGGCTTTGCGGCTGCACTGAAACAGGGATACAAAAGGCATGTGAGGGAAACGGGTAAAAAAGATGGATTAGACGAAGCGAGCGAAGCGTGCACTGTCCTGGAGGGCGTGGCTGTCTCAGCGTTCTGCATGGCTCACTGTGAATGACACGAGAGGTGACGGTAGTTTTATATGAGCTGGAGGGCGTTCTGAAAACGACATGCATGAAGGTTAGGCTTGGTTAGGCTAGGTTAGCTGTGATGTACGGTACAAAATGACACTTACTCACCCTGAGGGGTTGGCAGGTTTGCTGAGCATCTGAGCACCTTGCACGGCATACGTTTTAGTAGGTTTTACGAATGACGTCATCGTTATGAGTGAAATTGCTGACGTGAAATTTGGAAAAGAACTTGTGCTTAGACAAGCCTGAGCAGCGGTGGGTGAGGTAGTCAATGACGTAATGACCGCAAGTGGTACTGTCGAAACCTTGTAGTCTTCTGGCGTTGGTTGACCAACGTGTCCCGCATATTGAATTTAAGAATTGAAGAAAATGGGGCGACCGAGGTCCTATTCCATAACTGTCGAAATATTCTCCCTGAGAGTTTCTGTCCACAAAGATGCACACCCAGTGTTCACCCGGTTTGGTACTGGGGTCGGTGTTGGCCACCAGTGCCAAGGGAAGCGTTTGAATGCCGTGAAGTGTGGGTAGTCTATCGCAGGGGTAGACGCTTAAAAAGTGGGGTGAGGTAGAGGGGCGTGTGATAGAAACCGTTGGATTTGGAAGGTGTGCATGATACCAAGACGGATCTGTTGGCGTCAATTTCGACGGTGCGGTGTATTTCCGCCAGTACCAGAAGAATAACGGGTTCTGTCAATTTATCGGCAAAACCGATACTTATAGACACGGTGCCGTGACGCTGAACCGAGATATGAGACTCATTTGCGCTCATGTCTGCAGTGAGATCGAAAGCCATGATGGTATAACCTTGCGTGTGGCTTTCTCTAGAGATGGAGTGACCCTCGTCTTTGAAATTAATGCCTAGTCCGTCTTGCAGGGTTTGAAAGCATTGCAAATAGTGCCCCTTTGTAAAGTCAGGTTGAAGGGGCTGAGAGGGAACGGACATGTCAATAACCATCTCATTGAAGTTCTTGATCTGCACGACGAATTCCCTTTCAATGGTCAATGCAGATAACCTCTGCTCGGACAATGTGTTACGCAGGAATATTTTAATTCTTTTCAGAGTAGACAAACATCTTTCCGGTTCACATATTGTCATGGGGATTGCTAGAGTCACATTTAGTAGCTTAATAGATTCATTAAAAGTGGAACCCTGAAGAATTCCATTAGTGGAACAACCCCAGCTATGTTTTTAAATGTTTCAGTGCTATACATTCTGTCAAGAAAGTACCGGGAATTGATCATTCAAAAGTCCTGTTTAAAAGGGGATTCGAAATTATTATTGTCGCTAAGTTGGTACAACTTTCCTCTATACCCACGCGGGGTTTGATTTTCATCTGTCATCTAGTTTGTTTACAGTACGCCATTTTGTTAGTTCATCTCAAAGGTGATTTGCGATTTTACGATGGATACAAATATTGAACAAAGAATCTGTCTCAAATTTTGTATTGCAAATGGTACTTCGTGTGCCGAATCGTTGAAAATGTTACAGAGGGCTTACGGTGAATCGACTTTATCAAAAACACGTACAGAGCATTCAAAAGTGGTCGAGATGTGGTGAAAGATTTGCCTCGCTCTGGTCGGCCATCAAAGGTTTCAAGTGAACTGAACATCGCTAAAGAGAAGAAAATTGTGTCTGAAAATCGTCATTTAGGTCTGAGAGAGATAGCCGCTGAACTTTCTGTGTCTCACGAATCGATTCGTACCATTTTAAACGGTTGTTTGGGCATGACACGTATTGCAGCACGGTTGCGCAAACCACTTTGGTTTCTGTTTCGCTTAACCGGGAGGCTAGGAACGAACACAACCCTAATCAATTTGCCAGGACTAGGCATTATACCGAACTCCAGGGTGAGTGGGACGGCGAGCCTGCTATATCCCCTGTGTAGCCCTGTCACCCTAGTTAGTTCCGAAAGACTTGAATTTTCTACAAAAACCCAATCACGTAAGGATTGCTGAAGACATGCTAGAACGAGCCAGTTCCGACCCCACATTTTGGAAACGCATTGTAACTGGTGATGAGACGAGGATTTACGAGTTTGACCCTCAAACTAGTCAACAAGCTGCCGAATGGCGCCTTCCAATTGAACCGAAACCTAAAAGGTCACGTCAAACTCGATCAAAACTGAAGGTCATGTTGACAGTTTTTTTCGATTATCGCGGTGTCCTGCACTCAGAGTTCTTGTCATAAGGTCAGATGGTAAATAAAGACTATTATCTGAGCGTTATGCGGCGTTTGAGAAAACAAATACGGCGAAAAAGGCCAGATTTGTGGAACGACAAGTCATGGATTCTGCACCACGATAACGCACCAGCTCACAAGCCTATTATTGTGAGCGAATTTCTGGCCAAAAGCTCAACAAATTTCAACAAATTTGTTGAAGATTTATGAAAAAGATTTGTACACTACTATTTGCTGATGCTGTATCTAACATAATTAAATTTAACTCATGTGCATGGCAATGCATGTATTCTGCGGATGTATACTTCTGTTTTACGATGGACTGAACGCCATTTTTCGACCCAGACATAACGTTAGCCCCATCATATGTTTGAGCTCTCTGTTTATGCTTACTGCCGAGTAAGGTCTGGTAATATGCACGCAGCTAAGTTTTCTGCTTTGTGCCCTATAGGATTCACAAATCCCCAGTACCTTTCCACTGACAAATGGTTTACCAGATATCTGTGGAGAACTATAGTTGGAAGCTACATCGCTAGGTTCATCTGCTATGGCAGATAAAAATGGAGAGTCTTTGACTTCTTTTGATATTTCCTCATAACAGGCCTCAAGTATACATTGCAAAATCTCATTTTGTATAGTTTTGGAAGTGCCCTTGAACACTGTTGCATTTTTCAAATGGTTTCTCAGAATACAGTCTAATTCTGCACTGAAATTTATCAGTCTATGAAAACTACCAGGATTACTTGAAGACGCTGACTAATCATGTACTCTTAGAGCTAACTCAAAGACTCCACAAGACCTAATGCAAATAATAATAATAATAATAATAATAATAATAATAATAATAATAATAATAATGTTTAAAGCATATCTATTTTGAGCCACTTTGACACTATAAGCATTTCGGCGCGATCATGAAGATGTTGTAAATCACTCACCCCATGTTTTGTCCATGGATCTTCGCCACCAAACAAAATGCAAAGTAACCAATACAGGGCGTTAAACACTACAAAAAAAAAAAAAAACATAATATACAGATAAGGTATTGTATTGCAACCAAAAATTCGACACCGAGATTTCACTGGAAATACATGTCTTGGGTCTACCCTTAATCCCAAAAAAAATCATCTGAGTTCCATTCACATGACTTTCTCTATATATCTGTAACAAAGTATTGTTAAAAAGCTTATTCTTCTATCTACATCATGCTAATCGAGATAAACACTAGCAAACTTTCTCCTTATTACTTGGTTGGTGCCTTGCAAGTAGAAGGGAAAAAAATCTAATGTGTTCCATTCACATGATGTCCTCTAGCTGTTCGGTAAACAAACATTTTACTTAAAATATTAATCAGTTATCTACATGACATTAATCAAGATAAACATAAGCAGAATTAGTCTTATTACAAACTTCTTTTTTCGGTAGTGTTTAACGCCCGCTTTTACTATCATAGCACCGCAGGCAGTGACACTGATGATACACGGAATGAAGCTGGAGCACCGGTGGAATGTGATGGCGGGGGAAACAGGAGAACCCGGAGAAAACCCGCCGCTGCGTGCACCACAAATCTCACATGCGGTCGCTTGGGATCGAACCGATGAGAGGCGAGTGGTCTAACCTCTCGGCCAGGGCGCGGCCCCTTATTACAAGCTCTTTGTAAGTAGAAGGGAAATGAGAAAATGCACAGGGTACAGCGACAGTCTATGTGAAACAATTGAAATTCTAACCTCTTTCATTGCCAGGAGTAAACAAATGAGAAACGAGAAGAACCGTTCGAGAAAACGGGAAGGCATCTTTCTTCTCGTTTCTCATTTGTTTATTCCCGGCAAGCAAAGAGATTGGATTTTTAATTGCTTTACATAGCGACCGATTTTTATAGGACGAGATTATCACTTTAGCCCGTGCATTTTATTTCCCTTCTATTTACAAGGAAGCTTGTAATACTGCGCTTGTGTATCTTGATTAACATGATGTAGATAACAGATTGATGTTTTTAATAAAAGATTTGTTTATCGAAGAGCTAGAGGACATCATGGGAATGGAACACGATTTGTTTTTCCTTTCTACTTATAAGGAGCGAAGTAATAAAGACAATTTCTGCTAATGTTTATCTCGATTATCATGAAATATATATAGAAGAATAAGCTTTTTAATTTGTTACAGAGATGCAAAGAAAGTCGTGTGATTGGAACATATAAGATTTTACTTATTTTGCATTTTATAACAAGAATATTCGTTTAAGTAAACAGAAGCTACAAAGTTAGTTACAAATCTCCTACATCTTAAACAGCAACTTATATAAATTCCTTCTTTTATTAGCATTATATTACCAAACACATTGTTATGTAGCAAGTTTGTTATATTTTTAAACTACCTTAAAGCTACTACTTCCAAAGAGTTACATTAACATTACAATTACTTTACTTTTTCACTTATTTCTTCTTTTTTTAACTTTGGTATATCATTGCTTTTATTACTTTCTCTAGCCCGTATGTACAATTTACGTAGTAGATAGAGAAGGTATTATACTCCACCCAAAAATTCGATACCGAGATTTCACCGGAAATACATGTTTTAGGATCCCCTGCATCCAAATACAGCATTTTCAGAAAATGGCCAGTGTGTGTGTCTGTCTATGTCTGTGGACAGCATAGCTCAAAAGCGAAAAGACCATTAAGTACCAAACTTGGTATTTAAGTTTGGTATCTTCCAAGGATGCAACACGAAGATTTTCAATAAAATCCTCCCCTAACTACCATTTACGTGGAAAACTTTTCGAAAATTTTGTTTTTCTTAAAAATAACAACGATTTTGATTAAAATGCCATATATTAAAACTATTTCCATCACAAATAAAATATATATCTTGAATTTTCTGGGAATAGCTACTGAAGACCTGTTTATTCTGGATGAATTTTGCGTAATGTTGCATAACTAGAAACCCGTAAGATATAGACAAAAACTTACTACACAAAAAATGTAGATCTCGTTAAAATACACAATTTATGTCAAATACATTTTTTCATGGAGTTTGCCGTTTTCAAGATATTCCTTGTTGTTAGTTTCAATTGTAAAGTACTTATACTTCTTATACTTATACTTCTCAGACAGGAAGTGTCCGTTTTTCTTTTTGTTCTACTCCTTGCTAAGCAAAGAAGCGATTTGCAATGACGATCGCATAAGGACAGCTTTTAAAACAATTGATTATCACTTTAGTGCATTTCTTTAGTTTCCTTCTTCTTATAAGGAATTAAGTAATAAGAAAATTCTGCTAATGTTTATTTCGATTAGAATTCCGTAGAAAGAAGAAGAATCTTTTATAAGAAGTTTGTTTGTAGAGCAGCTAGAGAACGTCATGTGAGTGTAACACATCAGATTTTTTTACATTTCCGGAACTTTATTTTATCACATTCGCTGGTTTCCAGACAAACTAAACCTGAAAAAATTCACGATTAGTCTGTGCACAATTACATAACATAGAATTTCAAGCAAACAAATTTATTTATAAAAATTAAATATAATAATAAATAGTATAACGACCAAAGATCATACTTTTATTTACAATAATTGTACTTTGTAAAATAAGTTCATATTAATGTTTTTCACTAATTTAATATAGTCTCCAATAATGCATATCTACTTAATTTTCTAATATTTACTTAATTAGCGTTTGTTACATACGTAATTATTATACGGTACATATTTATTTACTTAACTTATATAAAAACAATAAAGACAAACTGCATTTCCTACATGTGGAAGTCAGCTGCAAATGTAGCTTCTGAATGTGATTTTAAACTGTGGCAACAATGCTCATCCTGCCCTTCGTATGTCTTTCTTCTTGCCCATGATTTATGGTGGGTGTACTTAGAGGAAGGGGAAACAAGGGTTGGCTCCTATTTCAAAGACAGCATTCCCTGCTTTTACCATACAATCCTGAGAACTGCCTCTCTATGAGCGCGATTCCTCACGTTTCTGCTGATATGTAAGAGCAGAATGAAGGTCGTTATTTACTTTCACCAAACACACTATACCGCACCGTCTACGCTACTCTGGCGGCAACTTTGGTTACTAATAAGAGGATAATAGAGACAGTGGAGTAAGAATATTACCGTGTGTGCTATAAGATATGAAGTATCGAACCTCCTGAGAATGTAAATACTACAAGAAGGCGGAAAGGGAACAATAACTGCTGTGTTGTAGGATCTACCCATTAATACCTACAAGAATTCTTCGCCAGCTATTGCCTTTAATTCTTTTCCCACGCGGAAAACTGAAGCGTAAAGCAGAAAGGCTTACATCGAAAGCAGTAAGTACACTAATTTTATATTGTACCGCAAACAGTAACATATTTTTAATTATTAACTGCAGTATGGGTAGTGTTATTTAGAAATTAATGCCAATGTTTTTGAAGCTAATAAATAGAATCTCTAAATACTGTCAGTATTAGTCGGATTAAACGACACATTATGAGAATAGTCAGTCAATTATTATTATTATTATTATTATTATTATTATTATTATTATTATTATTATTATTTATGATTATTAATTACTATTATTATGACTGTTGTTTTTATTATTAATATTTATGTACGTATTGTGTACGTATTACTATTCATACTTTATATTTTATTTTCAATCCTGAGGAATTATCGTGAGAAGCAAAGCCCGCAACAAAAATTTGCAGCATTCACTTCATCGGAAATAAAAGATTAGAACATCCCCACAGTTCAGCATATGTTTCCAGTATATTTCCAGATGTGTACAAAAAGATTTCGACCTTTTGAAACAGAACTTTCAGTCAAATGTAAATAAATAAGTAAATAATAAATTTTATTGTCGTTCAACTTGTACAGCAATAGACAAGGTCAAATTATAATACAGTATATTCAATTTCAAGGAATGCATTAATTGTATAAACAGGATTATTCACTAGCAGCTTATATAATCTAGCTTTAAAGATATTTATAGGTACTTTCTTTTTGTACCCAAGCCCAGCTTGTTGTACATTTTTAATGCCAGAACAACATGAGAGTTATGTGACTTGGTTAATCTTTGATAAGGTATTTCTGTACAAGTGCGACTCCTAGTATTATAGTTGTGCACATCTCCCTTAACTGCTAATGTTGAAACATTTCTAACATACGATAATACATGATAAAATATATAGGTCAAATACTGCAGTCTAATAAATAATGGTTTACAATGGTCTAATTTACCTGAATCAGTGATTATCCTAACAAGTTTTTTCTGTAACAATAAAATGTCATGTACATGTCCACTATTTCCCCCTAACGAAATTCCATAAGATATCATACTTTGAAAGAAAAAAAAATATATGCTGAAGTCACATAGTTATCTGAAATATGATTTTTTACATTCCTGACCAAATAAATGACTCTAGAAAGCCTTGCTGATATATTTTTATATGTGGTTGCCAAAACAATTTACTATCAACAAGAATACCTAAACATTTAACAGTCTCTATTTCATGATAATTCGGTATATTTCTTAAACCAAAATACATTTCCTCAGTTTTACTTTCATTTAGTAGAAAAGCATTTGCTCTAAACCATAAGGAAGCTTGAGAAAGTGTATTTTGTACTAAGGTTTGAAGCGAGTTTAAATCTGAACTTTCATTTAGAAAAGTGGCGTCATCAGCGTACAATATTGTTGGAGAATTTACAAAAGATGGCAAATCATTTATCATTAATATAAATAGAAGGTGCTCTAACATATACCTTTGAGGCACACCAAGCCTAATATTAATTAAGTTTAATCTCTCTTTGCCGATGCCCTCTAACTGTTGGCGATTTTCAAGGAAAAACATACATGTTTATACTGTTACTATTCAGAACATAATAAGATAGTTTATTTAAAAGTATTTCATGCTCTACACAGTCAAAGGCTCTACTTAGGTCACAGAAAGTGGCTCGAGCAAAGCCCTTATTTTCAAACATTTGTAACACAAACCTAACTAGGTAATCTATAGCATCTGTAGTCGATTTACCTCTTCTAAATCCAAATTGTTTGCTACTAATTAAATTTGAACTTCTAAATATAAGCTAACTTGATTATACATAATTGTTTCGAAAATTTTAGAAACAAACAGGCCCATAGCTAGCAGGACAGTCCCTATCACCTTTCTTGAAAATAGGTACAACTCTAGAAATGTTTAATACATCTGGGAATTTACTCTCTGCCAGACATTTGTTAACACAGTAGGTAAGAGGATCAATTATACCCGTCTTAACAAGCTACAGGGCAAATCAAAATAATCAACACTATCAGAAACTTTAAAAATGTTTACAATTTTCAGAATTGCATCTGGACTTACTTCTGTAGATGTAGATGTAGATATTATTTGTGGTTTTCTGCCTATAAAGTGCATACATTTGACTGAAAGTTCTGTTTCAAAAGGTCGAAATCTTTTTGTATCTGGAAATATACTGGAAATATATGCTGAACTGTGGGGATGTTCTGAACCTTTTATTTCCGATGAAATGAATGGTGCAAATTTTTGTTGCGGGCTTTGGTTCCCACGGTGACCCGTCAGGACTGAAAATAAAATATAAAGTATGAATAGTAATATGCACATTACAGTACGTCCATAGATATCAATAATAAAAATAAAAGTAATAATAATAACAATAATAACAATTGACAGACTATTCTCTAATACTAACAGTATTTAGAGTTTCTATTTATTAAAAAAACGTTAGCATTAGTTTCTAAATAACATTATCCATGCTGCAGTTAATTTTTAAGTACATGTTATTGCTTTGAGGTACAATGTAAAACTAGTGTACTTACTTCTTTCGATGTACAGCTTGAATCCATAGATTTCTTCTTTGCGCTTCAGTTTTCCGCGTGGGAAAAGAATAAAAGGTAATAGCTGGCGAAATATTCTTGTAGGTATTATTATATCCTAGAACACAGCAGTTATTGTTCCCTTTCTGCCTTCTTGTAGAATTTACATTTTTAGGAGATTCGATACTTGACATCTTAATATTCTTACTCCACTGTCTCTGTTATCCTCTTGTTAGTAACCAAGCTTACCGCCAGAGTAGCGTGCACGGTGCATACAGGATACTGCGATAATTCGCGCGACACGCGCTGCCAGCGCATTCTAGCGAGTCGGCCTTGAGCAGCGATCAGCTGGTGTTGCTGTAGCTTCGGTAGAGCTACGTAAGAGCAATAATGATTACTTAAAATGTAATTTATCTGTGTATCGGTCTACAATGTTGCTAATAAGGAATATCAGACAGAGAAGTATTGAACCATGTCTAGTAAGGTTTGTGCTGTGTTTGGTTGCAATAGCTGTGAACTTGTGAAGCTTTCCAAGTCCTTTCCACGAGACAAAACAATGTAAGTAAATTATATTATTGTCAAATGTTAATATATATAATCACAGTGTAAAACATTAAACCAGATAATATTTATTGCGTATACAGCATTTTTAATTGAATAAACCGTATACAGTTAATATAAGTAGACAAAGCTTACAAACTGCAGTTATAAGTTAGTTGTTACTATGTTGTTTTTGTTCGTTTTAGTTATGATCAGTGGGTTATGAAATGCAGGTGAAGTGATTTAGATCACATTTACAGAAAAGAAGGTCCGCTTACTTATGTAAAACATATAAACATGCTCAGACCACTTCATACCTGCAGACTTCGGAAATCCTCAGCTATACAGCCAAGGGCAAGTTAATGGAGTTATGCAGTAGCCGTTTATAGCATTTTTGATCGAAGTTTACAGATAAAAAGACGAAATATTAATATTTTAAGCAGTTTATTTTGCACCATTACAATTTATACAGTACAAAAATTCCCATAGGTACCTACCATTGGTTTTACTTAATAGTGTTTGTATTGTTATATATATATATATCGCGTTTTTACGTTTAAAAAGGAAACCAATGATTTGCTGTTATAAAATAGCTACAGTTTGAAGATAGTGAGTAGATATATTATTTCATTATTATTGTTATTATTATTATTATTATTATTATTATTATTATTATTATTATTATTATTATTATTATTATTATTATTATCTCTTGTTAGGATTTCAGTCTCGGTGATATTTACTTCAGTAAACATACACCGCATAATTTATGTACATAAATATTTTATTAGAATTTATTGCATTGTCTCAATGATAATAATAACAATAACAACAATATGATTAAGGAAGTAGTTTGTAAATGTATTGCAATTTAAATACTTTGTCATTTTTAATTGCTATTTTGTTTGAATACCCGTTTTTCATTCTGTAATGCTAGTGTATTTCCCTATTCAGAAAAGTAAAATCTCCATTAACATTATAAAAATGCAGTTTTAGGCTCCAACCAAATTCTGTTCCCACACAAAACCTTCCCAGCAGCACTTCAGGGCCAATAAGAAGAAGTGCACGTAAAAGACTGCTAGAAGTACAGCATGATGGAACGCCTTGAGCCACCACTTCTGTTATTCAAGATCAGCCAACAGACTATCCTCCTGGTGGCAGGTGTCCTAAACGTAGTATTAGTAATGACATGAAAATTAGGTTACTCAATGCAATGTTACGAAACGCCTAAAAAACTACAAGCAGAAACAATGCACTTATTAGCAAATTGGAAGGCGAAGTGTATAGATTAGAAACCCGTAAGGCGGAAACAAAATTTGATTAAATTAAATATTTTAGAAGTTCCAAGACAAACTCAGAGGACTTTTTTAAAGGTTAAGTGAAAAGCTTGGGCTGAAAGAGCAAAGGTAGACGATTCACAAACAGTAAAAGAACTTTGAGTGATTTCACCCGACAACTCACATTTATAAAAATGGAGAACAGGCCAAATTTGCAATACAGGATCAACACGGTAACAGCAGACACAAATTATATTTGTGTTGCCCCGCTAACTATAATAACAAAATGGGATCCAATATAACGTTTATAACAGTAATTCTTTTCAATAATAAACTATAAAAACGTTAGCAATAATAATACATAAAAAATAATAATATGCGTAATATAGCTCCTTCCCATTTAACTCGAAGTGTGATTACAGAATTCCCCAAAATTTAACTTATTAACAAAGTAGAAAATGAAATTCACTATAGATCGTGCCATATTACTTCACTTAACTGGCAACGAAATAAATAAATAAGAAATCGTGGCAGTTAACCGAAATTAATTTAAATATTTGTTTTACCAAGCAATCATGTCCATGTAGTACAAAGCAGATCAGTTTAGCCCTTACGATGAAAAATTAATGGCGAATCACGCCATATGAAAATACTTACCCCTCTGAGAACAGCCTGTGTGTGTATAAAACCCCTCAACCTGAGACAGACAGACAGACAGCATTCCCTCTTTAGCCCCGAAAAAAACAAAAACAAATGCAACTCACGCAATGCCGAACTAAATAACAAGTGCCTCTACAAATAGCTTGGTGCGTAAGAACAGTGCTGCCATATTATTTTGTACCAGAGTGGAACATTGTTCAGTAAAAGCATACGATTTTCTGCAGAATAATTTGGTATATCTCCCATCAGAAGTACTCTTAGTAGCTTCAAAATTTAGGCATTTCATCTGTTCTTAATGAAAATATATTGTCTCTGATGAAATTAAAAGTTAGCAATTAAGTGTTTCAGAACGTGTGGTCTCCATTGTCGCTGCAACACATATTACTTGTAATGCTAGATCTGATGAGTTTGATGGGTTTACAACTCATGGTGGGCAAAAACAAAAGAATATCCTTCAGCAGGCAGTGGTTATTTTAAGTAGAGTTGTTAAAGTAAATTTTAAACAGGTCATTGGATATTACCTTTATAAAAATGGCATGCCAGGCGAGTGCATTAAGGATGTTACCTTAGAGGTTATAAAAAAGTTGACTGAAGCAGGATTTATTCCTAAGGTGGTTGTCTGTGATCAGGGAAACAGTAGTCTGAAAATGAGATCATTGATGAACGTCTCTGAGGAAAATCCATTTATTGAAATTTGTAACAGTAAAGTGTACTTTTTCCATGATGCTCCACACCTGTTGAAATCAGTAAGGAATAATATGAAAAGGCATGATATAATCTGTGAAGATGGAAAGGTTTCTGGGAACCATGTTGTAGAATTTTATAAAAAAGACAGAGCCATGAAACCTCGGTTAGCTCCAAGGTTGACCAGCCAAGGTGTTGAACTGCCACCATTTAGTCCAATAAGCCATTCTGTCAGTTGTGGTATTAAAACGCATGTTGTATTTAATTCTATGTCTGATGAAACATTAGCTACTGCCAATTTCATTGAAAACTTTCATGTCTATTTGACATTTTCAACTCGTCTCAAAATCATTGTGCTAAAGAGTTGCGCTGTGCAATAAATGACGAACGTAAACATTTACTGTATTTCAATGAATTATCACAATTCTTAGAAAGCATCTCTGTAATGAAAAGTCAGCGTAAGAAATCTCCTTTTTTTTAGGGTGGGTCGAAAACATATTGGCATCAAATTTATTGTTGCAGGAGCTAAAATGTCAATATGGTTTCTCATATTATTTACTTACAAGACGTCTCACATAAGACTGTTTGGGATAATTGTTTTCTGTTGTTAGGGACAAGGGTGGAAACAATGTAGCCCCAGAATCCTCAAAATTCAGACAATGTGTGTGTGTGTGTGTATGTGCGCGCACGCGCATGTGTGTCTGCGCCCATGAACATCATAGCTGAAAAACGAAGATTCATTAAATATCAAATCTCATATTTAAGTTCAACATCCTCCATGGATGACACAGATATTTTCAAGAAAATCCCTCACCTCAACCTACCCTTTGCATGGAATATTTTGTGTTTATCATGAAATGGCTGCAACGATATTCATTAAAATACCGCATCTCTAAGATAGATTCGTGACTCATGAAATGTATATCGTGAATTTTCCGGGACTAGGCACTGAAGTTCTCTTCATTTTTGACGACATTTGTATGACAGGAAAACGTTAGAGCTAGACAACATCTTAATCTAGAGAGAGGGAGACAAAGAGACAGACAGAGATCGTTAAAGCACACAATTTACGTCAATTCAATTTTTCTTCGAGTTTGTGGAATTAATCATTTTCGAGATTATCCTTTCATTGGTTTAAATTTTTCAATACAACTTTTCTCAAATGAGAAATACTATGCCTTTTTATTCTTTTCTTTCTTTCCTTCTTTGT
This sequence comes from Hymenopus coronatus, assembly GCA_030762935.1. Lineage (NCBI taxonomy): Eukaryota > Metazoa > Arthropoda > Insecta > Mantodea > Hymenopodidae > Hymenopus > Hymenopus coronatus. The sequence goes on from CM060894.1 coordinate 134,082,889, forward strand.
GTCTTTGTTTCTCTCTTTCCTTTTCCCTTTCTTATTTTCTCTACCACGTACATATTAGGTAAAGAATGTAGGCATTGCATTCCACCTCAGCATTCGAAATCAAAATTGTAACCGGTAATACATGTTTTGAGAACCCCTGAATCCAAGTACTTTTAGAAAAAGGTCCGTGCGCATGGGTGTGTGTATTTTCTGTCTGTGTAACATTACTCAGAAGCTAAAAGTCAGTTAAATACCAAAGTTGAGTATCTCCAAGGATGCGACGCGAATCGCGTCTCCCAAACCACGCTATTACATGTAAGATTTTTGGCTCTAGCGGTTTTAATTAGCATATAATTTTAAAGGTATTTATATCACAAATAAATGTGTATCTTGAATTCTCTGGAAATAGCCTCTGAATTCCTCTTCATTCTGGAGGACTTTTTATAACGGGAAACAGTAAGAGGTAGACAAAATGTTACTATACAAAACATTTAGATGTGTTAAAGTACACAATTTATATTAGATATATTCTTTTGTGGAGCTAACCGTTTCCGAAAAAATTCTTATTGGTTTAAATTTTGCAATACTTTTACTTTTTTTTATTCGCAAGTCACCATTCCTTTTTCTTTTCTTCGTTTGTTTGTTTACTTGTTTTTGTGTTACCCCTGGCCAAGCAAAGAGAAGGTATTCCAATGATATTGCATAGTGACCACTTCTTACAATTTTAGTCTTGTTATTTGCCTTCAGCCTACAGCGAAGTAACACGATAATTGTTGTTAATGTTATCTCGATTAGCATGAAGGAAAAGCTTTTGCAAAAATAGTTGGTGCAGAATAGTAACAGTTTTATTAAGTTGACATAAATATTTAATTAAGCTAACCACGCGCCAGCTGCAGTACTTCTACACGTAGGTACGCTTGTATAAGCAAGGTTTTCCTCAAACAATGAAATATTCTCTTTGTGCATGCCTCTTCGAAAAGGAATTAATAATGAGCTGATCGATATTGTTGTATAGATATATTAATGTACTTCTAAGAATTTGAGGCCACTTAGAGAGGAATGAAAGGATAGGCACTGGGGGTTGTTGCTAATGATTAAGTAACATTCTAAACCAATAATTGAGTTTTGCTTTTGTAGCCTGGTGGTTAGCATTTTAGTCTCCAAATACAGATTAGTGCCGGGTTCAATCCTTAGTCGCAGGTGGGAATGTTTCTTCAGCTTATCTGCCATGAAGTCAAAGATATGAGAATAGCATAGGGCGTTTTCGGAGGAGTCCCGGCACCGATTAAGTGGGCCGAAGGGCACCCCCTCAAGGTAGGTATGAGGTAAGACGAGACAACGGGCGGCCGGAAACAGGAGTGACTGCACAGCAATGACAGGATCCTAATTGCCTCCTGATTGAGATGCCCCGACAGTCGTACCAAGAGGTCGCAGTTCCCTGTCCCTCCTGGAGGGTCCAATGCCCGCCAATGTGGCGCGATCTGAACAGAAGGCTGAGCAACGGAGGGCATCCTTCTTCCCTGCCACGCTGCACCGAAACACAATGCCGCCACTTCGAACTCTGAAAATAGACCAAAGGGGATGAGGAATGGATGAAGTGAGAATGTTGTAGAGAGGCAGGAAATTCGGGGGATGAGAGAAACCATTCCAGCATTCGGCTGGACTACCCAGGGTAGTCCCATGGGTCAGAATAGGCGGCTGTCTGTAATCGAACTCGGGATCTCTCGTAATCTCTCACGCATTACCGCGGCGTCATCTCCTCGGTTTAAAATATCAGAGTATGCAGTGTGAGTATGTTTAAAATAATTCAAACTCAAATATTATCACATGTTAATATAATTTTCAATGTGCAATAATGTTCCAAACAAAACGGCCGAGATGATCTGAGTGTAAAGGTGGTATTTAAACGAAAAAAAAAAAAACGAGAATATTTCAAATAAATAACTCAGATATCAAAATTCCTACAAACTTATAATTCTCAGATCAGCTCTTCAAGTTATGAAATGCAGTAGCTTTCCTATTAATTTGCTGTTTTTTAAAGTGATAATCAATAACACTATAATTTTTAAAATGTTTCTAAAAATGATATTGTTTTATTGAATCATTTCTTTGTTTTAATATTTATTTTCTTTGTTTTATTCTATCATCTTTTGTGATCGTTTTATACGTTTCTCTACACGTACTATATACATAGTGTAAAGATAACGTATTGCACTGAACCCAAAAATTAGATACCGAGATTTCACCGGAAATATGAGTTTTAGGGTCCCTTGTATAAAAAAAAAAGCATTTTCACAAAAAGGTCCGTGTGTGTGTGTGTGTGTGTGTGTCTGTGAACATGATAACTCAGGAAGAAAAGTCGGTAAAATACCAAACTTAGTATTCAAGATTGGTATCTTCCAGGGATGTGACACAAAGATTTTGAGAAAAATCCCCCCACCCAAAACTACCCTTTACATGGAACTTTTTACAAAAAGTTTGATTTTCTCAAAATAGAATCTAACGATTTTAATTAAAATATCATATATTAAAGATATTTACCTGCAATGGTACTGATTACAGTATGTCCTGCAATGGTACTGATTACAGCTTGTGCTGCAATGGTATTGACTATAGCGTGTGCTGCAATGGCACTCATTAGAGTCTGTGCTGTAATAGTACTGATTACAGCGTGTGCCGCAATGGTACTGATTACAGTGTGTGCTGCAATGGTACTGATTACATTCTGAGCAGCAATGGTACTGATTACAATCTGTCCTGCAATGGTACTGATTACAATCTGTCCTGCAATGGTACTGATTACAGTGTGTGCTGCAATGGTACTGATTACAGCGTGTGCACCAATGGTACTGATTACAGTGTATGCTGCAATGGTACCGATTACAGTGTGTGCTGCAATGGTACTGATTACAGTGTGTCCTGCAATGGTACTGATTACAGTGTGTTCTGCAATGGTACTGATTACAGTCTGTCCTGCAATAGTACTGATTACAGCCTGTCCTGCAATAGTACTGATTACAGTGTGTCCTGCGATGGTACTGATTACAGTCTGTGCTGTAATAGTACTGATTATTGTGTGTGCATGCAATGGTACTGATTACAGTGTGTGCTGCAATCGTAATGATTACAGTGTGTGCTCTCCCAGTACTGGTTACAGTGTGTGCTGCAATGGTACTGATTACAGTGTGTGTTGCGATGGTACTGATTATAGTGTGTGCTGCTAAAGTATTGATTACAGTGTGAGATGCAATGGTACTGATTACAGTGTGTGCTGCAATTGTACTGATTATAGTCTGTGCTGCAATGGTACGGATTACAATATTTGCTGCAATGGTACTGATTACAGTCTGTGCTACAATAGTACTCATTAGAGTCTGTGCTGCAATGGTACTGATTACAGTCTGTGCTGCAATGGCACTGATTACAGTCTGTGCTGAAATGGTACTGATTGCAGTCTCTGCTGCAATTGTACTGATTACAGTGTGTGCTGCAATGGCACTCATTACAGTCTGTGCTGCAATGGTACTGATTACAGCGTGTGCAGCAATGGTACTGATTACAGAGTGTGCTGCAATGTTACTGATTACAGTGTGTAAAGCAATGGTACTGATTACAGTGTGTGCTGCAATGGTACTGACTACAGTGTGTCCTGCAATGGTACTGATTACAGTGTGTCCTGCAATGGTACTGATTACAGTCTGTCCTGCTATAGTACTGATTACAGTCTGTCCTGCAATAGTACTGATTACAGTGTCTCCTGCAATTGTACTGATTACAGTCTGTGCTGCAATAGTACTGATTATTGTGTGTGCATGCAATGGTACTGACTACAGTGTGTGCTGCAATCGTAATGATTACAGTGTGGGCTGCAACAGTACTGGTTACAGTGTGTACTGCAATGGTACTGATTACAGTGTGTGCTGCGATGGTACTGATTACAGTGAGTGCTGCAATAGTACTGATTATAGTGTGTGATGCAATGGTACTGATTACAGTGTGTGCTGCAATAGTATTGATTACAGTGTGTGATGCAATGGTACTGATTACAGTGTGTGCTACAATTGTACTGATTACAGTCTGTTCTTCAATGGTACGGATTACAATATTTGCTGCAATGGTACTGATTACAGTCTGTGTTGCAATGGTACTCATTAGAGTCTGTGCTGCAATGGTACTGATTACAGTCTGTGCTGCAATGGTACTGATTACAGTCTGTGCTGAAATGGTACTGATTGCAGTCTGTTCTGCAACTGTACTGATTACAGTGTGTGCTGCAATGGCACTCATTACAGTCTGTGCTGCAGGGGTACTGATTACAGTGTGTGCTGCAATGGTACTGATTACAGTCTGTGCTGCAATGGTACTGATTACAGTGTGTGTGCAATGGTACTGATTATAGTATGTGCCGCAATAGCACTGATTACAGTCTGTGCTGCAATGGTACTGAATACAGTCTGCGCTGCAATGGAACTGATTACAGTGTGTGCTGCAATGGAACTGATTACAGTCTGTGCCGCAATGGTACTGATTACAGCGTGTGGTGCAATGGTACCGATTACAGTGTGTGCTGCAATGGTACTGCTTACAGTCTGTGCTGCAATGGTACTGATTACAGTCTGTATTGCAATGTTATTCATTACAATGTGTGCTGCAATGGTCTGATTACAGCATGTGCTGCAATGGTACTGGTTACAGCGTGTGCTGCAATGGCACCCATTATAGTCTGTGCTGCAATGCTACTGATTACAGTGTGTGCTACAATGGTACTGTTTACAGTCTGTGATGCAATGGTACTGATTACAGTCTGTGCTGCAGTGGTACTGATTACAATCTGTCCTGCAATGGAACTGATTACAGCGTGTGCTGCAATGGAACTGTTTACAGTCTGTGCTGCAATGGTACTGATTACAATCTGTCCTGCAATGCTACTGATTACAGTGTGTGCTGCAATGGTACTGCTTACAGTCTGTGCTGCAATGGTACTGATTACAGTCTGTGCTGCAATGTTACTGATTACAATGTGTGCTGCAATGGAACTGATTGCAGCGTGTGCTGCAATGGTACTGATTATAGTGTGTGCTGCAATGGTACTTATTACAGCATGTGCTGCAATGGTACTGATTACAGCGTGTGCTGCAATGGCACTCATTACAGTCTGTGCTGATGGTACTGATTATAGTGTGTGCTGCAATAGTACTGATTACATTGTGTGCTGCAATGGTACTGATTACAGTGTGTGATGCAATGGCACTGATTACAGTGTGTGCTGCAATGGTACTGATTACAGTGTGTGCTGCATTGGTACTGATTACAGAATGTGCTGAAGTGGTTATGATTACAATCTTTGGTAGAATAGTACTGATTACAGTCTGTGCTGCAACGGTACTGATTACAGTCTATTCTGCAATGGTACAGATTACAGTCTGTGCTGCCATGGTACTCATTAGAGTCTGTACCGCAATGGTACTGATTACAGTCTGTGCTGCAACGGTACTGATTACAGTCTGTGCTGAAATGGTACTGATTACAGTCTGTGCTGCAATGGTACTGATTACAGTGTGTGCTGCAATGGCGTGTGTGCTGCAATTGTACTGATTACGGTCTGTGCTGCAATGGTACTGATTACAGTGTGAGTGCAATGGTACTGATTATAGTTTGTTACGCAATGGCACTGATTACAGTCTGTGCTGCAATGGTAGATTACAGTGTGTGCTTGAATGCTACTGATGACAGTCTGTGCTGCAATGGTACTGATTACAGTCTGTATTGCAATGTTACTGATTACAATGTGTGCTACAATTGTACTGATTACAGCATGTGCTGCAATGGTACTGATTACAGCGTGTGCTGCAGTTGTACTCATTACAGAGTGTGCTGCAATGCTACTGATTACAATCTGTGCTGCAATGGTACTGATTACAGCGTGTGCTGCAGTTGTACTCATTACAGAGTGTGCTGCAATTCTACTGATTACAGTGTGTATTGCAATGGTACTGTTTACAGTCTGTGTTGCAATGGTACTGATTACACTGTGTGCTGCAATGGTACTAATTACAATCTGCCCTGCAATGGCACTGATTACAATGTGTGCTGCAATGGTACTGATTACAGCGTGTGCTTCAATGGTACTGATTACAGTATGTGCTGCAAAGGTACTGATTACACTGTGTGCTGCAATGGAACTTATTACATCGTGTGCTCCAATGGTAATGATTACAGTGTGTGCTGCAATGGCTCTCATTACAGTCTGTGCTGCAATGCTACTGATTACAATGTGTGCTACAATGGTACTGATTACAGTCTGTGCTGCAATGGTACTCATTACAGTCCTTTCTGCAATGGTACTGATTACAGAGTGTGTGCAATGGTAGCGATTGCACTGTGTGCTGCAATGGCACTGATTACAATCTGTGCTGCAATGGTACTGATTACTGTCTGTGCTGCAATGGCACTCATTACAGTCTGTGCTGCAATGGTACTGATTATAGTGTGTACTTCAATAGTACTAATTACAGTGTGTGCTGCAATGGTACTGATTACAGTGTGAGATGTATTGTTACTGATTACAGTCTATGCTGCAATGCTACTGATTACATTCTGTGCTGCAATGGTACTGATTACAGTCTGTGCTGCAATGGTTCTCATTAGAGTCTGTGCTGCAATGGTATTGATTACAGTCTGTGCTGAACTGGTACTGATTACAGTCTGTGCTGAAATGGTACTGATTACAGACTGTGCTGCATTGTTACTGATTACAGTGTGTGCTGCAATGGCACTCATTACAGTGTGTGCTGCAATGCTACTAATTACTGTGTGTGCTGCAATGGTACTGATTACAGTCTGTGCTGCAATGGTACTGATTACAGTGTGTGCAATGCTACTGATTATAGTATGTGCCGGAATGGCACTGATTACAGTCTGTGCTGCAATGGTACTGAATACAGTCTGCGCTGCAATGGAACTGATTACAGTCTGTGCCGCAATGGTACTGATTACAGCGTGTGGTGCAATGGTACCTATTACAGTGTGTTCTACAATGGTACTGATTACAGTCTGTGCTGCAATGGTACTGATTACAGTCTGTATTGCAATGTTATGGATTACAATGTGTGCTGCAATGGTACTGATTACAGCATGTGCTGCAATGGTACTGGTTACAGCGTGTGCTGCAATGGCACTCATCATAGTCAGTGCTGCAATTCTACTGGTTACAGTGTGTGCTGCAATGGTACTGTTTACAGTCTGTGCTGCAATGGTACTGATTACTGTCTTGGTGCAATGGTACTAATTACAATCTCTTTTGCAATGGCACAGATTACAATGTGTGCTGCAATGAGAACTGATTACAGCGTGTGCTGCAATTGTACTTATTACAGCATGTCCTTCAATGGTAATGATTACAGCGTGTGACGCAATGGCACTCATTACAGTCTGTGCTGATGGTACTGATTATAGTGTGTGCTGCAATAGTACTGATTACATTGTGTGCTGCAATGGTACTGATTACAGTGGGTGATGCAATGGCACTGATTACAGTCTATGCGGCAATAGTACTGATTACATTGTGTGCTGCAATAGTACTCATTACAGCGTGTTGTGCAATGGTACCGATTACAGTGTCGGCTGCAATGGTACTGATTACAGTCTGTGCTGCAACGGTACTGATTACAGTCTGTGCTGCAATGGTACTGATTACAGTGTGTGCTGCAATGATATTGAGTACAGTCTGTGCTGCAATGGTGCTCACTACTGATTACAGTATGTGCTGCAATTGTACTTATTACTGTCTGCGCTGTAATGGTACTGATTACTGTCTGCGCTGCAATGGTACTGATTACTATGTGCTGCAATGATACTGATTACAGCGTGTGCTGCAATGGTACTGATTACAGTCTGTGCTGCGTTGGTAGTTATTACAGTCGGTGATTAATGGTACTTATTACAGCGTGTACTGCAATGGCATTAATTACAGTCTGTGCTGCAATGGTACTGATAACAGCGTGTGCTGCAATGGTACTGATTACAGTCTCTGCTGCAGTTGTACTGATTACAGTGTGTTCTGCAATGGTATGGTATACAGCGTTTGCTGCAATGGTACTGATTACAGTGTGTGATGCAATGGCACTGATTACAGTGTGTGCTGCAATGGTACTGATTACAGTGTGTGCTGCATTGGTACTGATTACAGAATGTGCTGAAGTGGTTATGATTACAATCTTTGGTAGAATAGTACTGATTACAGTCTGTGCTGCAACGGTACTGATTACAGTCTATTCTGCAATGGTACAGATTACAGTCTGTGCTGCCATGGTACTCATTAGAGTCTGTACCGCAATGGTACTGATTACAGTCTGTGCTGCAACGGTACTGATTACAGTCTGTGCTGAAATGGTACTGATTACAGTCTGTGCTGCAATGGTACTGATTACAGTGTGTGCTGCAATGGCGTGTGTGCTGCAATTGTACTGATTACGGTCTGTGCTGCAATGGTACTGATTACAGTGTGAGTGCAATGGTACTGATTATAGTTTGTTACGCAATGGCACTGATTACAGTCTGTGCTGCAATGGTAGATTACAGTGTGTGCTTGAATGCTACTGATGACAGTCTGTGCTGCAATGGTACTGATTACAGTCTGTATTGCAATGTTACTGATTACAATGTGTGCTACAATTGTACTGATTACAGCATGTGCTGCAATGGTACTGATTACAGCGTGTGCTGCAGTTGTACTCATTACAGAGTGTGCTGCAATGCTACTGATTACAATCTGTGCTGCAATGGTACTGATTACAGCGTGTGCTGCAGTTGTACTCATTACAGAGTGTGCTGCAATTCTACTGATTACAGTGTGTATTGCAATGGTACTGTTTACAGTCTGTGTTGCAATGGTACTGATTACACTGTGTGCTGCAATGGTACTAATTACAATCTGCCCTGCAATGGCACTGATTACAATGTGTGCTGCAATGGTACTGATTACAGCGTGTGCTTCAATGGTACTGATTACAGTATGTGCTGCAAAGGTACTGATTACACTGTGTGCTGCAATGGAACTTATTACATCGTGTGCTCCAATGGTAATGATTACAGTGTGTGCTGCAATGGCACTCATTACAGTCTGTGCTGCAATGCTACTGATTACAATGTGTGCTACAATTACTGATTACAGTCTGTGCTGCAATGGTACTCATTACAGTCCTTTCTGCAATGGTACTGATTACAGAGTGTGTGCAATGGTAGCGATTGCACTGTGTGCTGCAATGGCACTGATTACAATCTGTGCTGCAATGGTACTGATTACTGTCTGTGCTGCAATGGCACTCATTACAGTCTGTGCTGCAATGGTACTGATTATAGTGTGTACTTCAATAGTACTAATTACAGTGTGTGCTGCAATGGTACTGATTACAGTGTGAGATGTATTGTTACTGATTACAGTCTATGCTGCAATGCTACTGATTACATTCTGTGCTGCAATGGTACTGATTACAGTCTGTGCTGCAATGGTTCTCATTAGAGTATGTGCTGCAATGGTATTGATTACAGTCTGTGCTAAACTGGTACTGATTACAGTCTGTGCTGAAATGGTACTGATTACAGACTGTGCTGCATTGTTACTGATTACAGTGTGTGCTGCAATGGCACTCATTACAGTGTGTGCTGCAATGCTACTAATTACTGTGTGTGCTGCAATGGAACTGATTACAGTCTGTGCTGCAATGGTACTGATTACAGTGTGTGCAATGCTACTGATTATAGTATGTGCCGGAATGGCACTGATTACAGTCTGTGCTGCAATGGTACTGAATACAGTCTGCGCTGCAATGGAACTGATTACAGTCTGTGCCGCAATGGTACTGATTACAGCGTGTGGTTGCAATGGTACCTATTACAGTGTGTTCTACAATGGTACTGATTACAGTCTGTGCTGCAATGGTACTGATTACAGTCTGTATTGCAATGTTATGGATTACAATGTGTGCTGCAATGGTACTGATTACAGCATGTGCTGCAATGGTACTGGTTACAGCGTGTGCTGCAATGGCACTCATCATAGTCAGTGCTGCAATTCTACTGGTTACAGTGTGTGCTGCAATGGTACTGTTTACAGTCTGTGCAGCAATGGTACTGATTACTGTCTTGGTGCAATGGTACTAATTACAATCTCTTTTGCAATGGCACAGACTACAATGTGTGCTGCAATGAGAACTGATTACAGCGTGTGCTGCAATGGTACTTATTACAGCATGTCCTTCAATGGTAATGATTACAGCGTGTGACGCAATGGCACTCATTACAGTCTGTGCTGATGGTACTGATTATAGTGTGTGCTGCAATAGTACTGATTACATTGTGTGCTGCAATGGTACTGATTACAGTGGGTGATGCAATGGCACTGATTACAGTCTATGCGGCAATAGTACTGATTACATTGTGTGCTGCAATAGTACTCATTACAGCGTGTTGTGCAATGGTACCGATTACAGTGTCGGCTGCAATGGTACTGATTACAGTCTGTGCTGCAATGGTACTGATTACAGTCTGTGCTGCAATGGTACTGATTACAGTGTGTGCTGCAATGATATTGAGTACAGTCTGTGCTGCAATGGTGCTCACTACTGATTACAGTATGTGCTGCAATTGTACTTATTACTGTCTGCGCTGTAATGGTACTGATTATTGTCTGCGCTGCAATGGTACTGATTACTATGTGCTGCAATGATACTGATTACAGCGTGTGCTGCAATGGTACTGATTACAGTCTGTGCTGCATTGGTAGTTATTACAGTCGGTGATTAATGGTACTTATTACAGCGTGTACTGCAATGGCATTAATTACAGTCTGTGCTGCAATGGTACTGATAACAGCGTGTGCTGCAATGGTACTGATTACAGTCTCTGCTGCAGTTGTACTGATTACAGTGTGTTCTGCAATGGTATGGTATACAGCGTTTGCTGCAATGGTACTGATTACAGCGTGTGCTGCAAGTGTACTGATTACAGCGTGTGCTGCAATGGCACTCATTGAAGTCTGTGCTGCAATGGTACTGTTTACAGCGTGTGCTGCAATGGTACTGATTACAGTGTGTGCTGCAATGGTACTCATTACATTCTGTGCTGCAATGGTACTGATTACAATCTGTCCTGCAAATTTACTGATTTAAGTGTGTGCTGCAACGGTACTGATTACAGTGTGTCCTGCAATGGTACACATTACATTCTGTGCTGCAATGGTACTGATTACAGTCTGTGCTGCAATGGTACACATTACAGTCTGTGCTGTAATGCTACTGTTTACAGTGTGTACTGCAATGGTACTCATTACAGTCTGTGCTGCAATGGTTCTGATTACAGTGTGTGTGCAATGGTACTGGTTATAGTATGTGCCGCAATGGTACTGATTACAGTCTGTGCTACAATGGTACTGATTACAGTCTGTGCTTATATGGTACTGATTACAGCATGTGCTGCAATGGTACTGATTACAATCTGTGCTGCAATGGAACTGATTACAGTGTGTGCTGCAATGGTACTCATTACAGTGTGTGCTACAATGGAACTGATTACAGTCTGTGCTGCAATGGTACTGATTACAGCGTGTGGTGCAATGGTACCGATTACAGTGGGTGCTGCAATGGTAGATTAGAGTGTGTGCTGCACTGTAACTGATTTCGGCCTGTGCTGCAATGGTACTGATTACAGTCTGTAATGCTATGTTACTGATTACAGTGTGTGCTGCAATGGTACTTTTTACAGCATGTGCTGCAATAATACTGATTACAGCGTGTGCTGCAATGGCACTCATTACAGTCTGTGCTGCAATGCTACTGATTATAGTGTGTACTTCAATAGTACTGATTACAGTGTGTGCTGCAATGGTACTGATTACAGTGTGATGCAATAGCACTGATTACAGTGTGTGCTGCGATGGTACTGATTATAGCGTGTGCTGCAGTTGTACTCTTTACAGAGTGTGCTGGATTGCCACTGATTACAGTATGTGCTGCAATGGTACTGTTTACAGTCTGTGTTGCAATGGTACTGATTACACTCTGTGCTGCAATGTTACTGATTACAATCTGCCCTGCAATGACACTGATTATACTGTGTGCTGCAATGGAACTGATTACAGTGTGTTCTCCAATGCTACTGATTACAGTGTGTGCTGCAATGGCACTCATTACAGTCTGTGCTGCAATGGGACTCATTACAGCGTGTGCAGCAATGGGACTCATTACAGTCTGTGTTGCAATGTTACCAATATAGTGTGTAAGGCAATGGTACTGATTACAGCATGTGCTGCAGTGGTACTCATTACAGCGTGTGCTGCAATGGGACTGATTACAGCGTGTGGTGCAATGGTACCGATTACAGTGTCGGCTGCAATGGTACTGATTACAGTCTGTGCTGCAATGGTACTGATTACAGTCTGTGCTGCAATGGTACTGATTACTGTCTGTGCTGCAATGGTACTGATTACAGTCTGTGCTGCAATGATATTGATTACAGTCTGTGCTGCAATGGTGCTCACTACTGATTACAGTATGTGCTGAAAATTGTATTTATTACAGTCTGCGCTGTAATGGTACTGATTAAAGTCTGCGCTGCAATGGCACTGATTACTATGTGCTGCAATGGTACTGATTACAGCGTGAGCTGCAATGGTACTGATTACAGTCTGTGCTGCTTTGGTAGTTATTACAGTCGGTGCTGTAATGGTACTTATTGCAGCGTGTGCTGCAATGGCATTAATTACAGTCTGTGCTGCAATGGTACTGATAACAGCGTGTGCTGGAATTGTACTGATTACAGTCTCTGCTGCAATTTTACTGATTACCGTGTTTTCTGCAAGTGTACTGATTACAGCGTGTGCTGCAATGGTACTGATTACAGAGTGTGCTGCAATGGCACTCATTGCAGTCTGTGCTGCAATGGTAATGATTACAGCATGTGCTGCAATGGTACTGATTACAGTGTGTGCTGCAATGGTACTGATTACAGTGTGTGCTGCAATGGTACTCATTACATTCTGTGCTGCAATGGTACTGATTACAATCCGTCCTGCAAATTTACTGATTTAAGTGTGTGCTGCAACGGTACTGATTACGGTGTGTGCTGCAATGGTACACATTACAATGTATGTTGCAATGGTACTGATCACAGTCTGTGCTGAAATGTTACTGAATACCATCTGTGCTGCAATGTTTCTGATTACAGGCTGTGCTGCATTGGTACAGATTACAGTCTGTGTTGCAATGGTACTGATTACAGTGTGTGCTGCAATGGTATTTATTACAGTGTGTGCTGCAATGGTACTGATTACAGTGTGTGCTGCATTGGTACTGCTTACAGTGTGGGCTTCAATGGTACTGATTATATTGTGTGCTGATATGCTACTGATTACAGTGTGTGCTGCATTGGTACTGATTAAAGTCTGTTTTGCAATGGTACTGATTACAGTGTGTGTGCTGCAATGGTTCTCATTACAGTGTGTGCTGTATTGGTACTGATTACAGCGTGTGCTGCAATGTTACTGATTACATTCTGTATTGCATTGCTACTGATTACAGTCTATGCTGCAATGGTACTGATTGCAGTGTGTGCTGCAATAGTACGCATTGCAGTGTGTGCTGCAATGGTACTGATTACAGTGTGAGCTGCTGTGGTACTGATTACAGTGTGTTCTGCAATAGTACTAATTACAGCGGGTGCTGCAATGGCACTGATTACAGAGTGTGCTGCATTGGTACTGATTACAGTATGTGCTCAATGGTACTGATTACAGTGTGTGCTCCAATTGTACTAGTTACAGTGTGTGCTGCCATGGTACTCATTACAATGTGTGCTGCAAAGGTACTTATCACATTCTGTGCTGCAATGGTACTGATTTCAGTGTGTGCTGCAGTGTTAATGATTACAGTGTGTGCACAAATTGCACTGATTACAGTCTGTATCGAAATGGTACAGATTACAGTCTGTGCTGCAATGGTACTAATTGCAGTGTGTGTGGCAATGGTACTGATTACAGTCTGTGCTGCAATGGTACTGATTACAGTGTGTGCTGCAATGGTACTGATTACAGTCTGTGCTGCAATGTTGCTCATTACATTGTGTGCTGCAATTGCACACATTACAGTCTGTGCTGTAATGCTAATGTTTACAGTGTGTACTGCAATGGTACTTATTACAGTCTGTGCTGCATTTGTACTGATTACAGTGTGTGTGCAATGGTACTGGTTATAGTATGTGCCGCAATGGTACTGATTACAGTCTGTGCTACAATGGTACTGATTACAGTCTGTGCTGCAATGGTACTAAATACAGCATGTGCTGCAATGGTACTTTTTACAGCATGTGCTGCAATAGTACTGATTACAGCGTGTGCTGCAATGGCACTCATTACAGTCTGTGCTGCAATGGTACTGATTATAGTGTGTACTTCAATAGTACTGATTACAGTGTGTGCTGCAATGAAACTGATTACAGTGTGTGATGCAATGGCACTGATTACAGTGTGTGCTGCGATGGTACTGATTACAGTGTGTGCTGCATTGGTACTGGTTACAGTCTGTGCTGCAATGCTAATGATTAAAATCATTACTGCAATGGTACTGATTACAGTCTGTGCTGCAATGGTACTGATTACAGTCTATGCTGCAATGGTACTGATAACAGTCTGTATTGCAATGTTACTGATTACAATGTGTGCTGCAATTGTACTGATTACAGCATGTGCTGCAATGGTACTGATTACAGCATGTCCTGCAATGCTACTGATTACAGTGTGTGCTGCAATGCTACTGATTACAGTGTGTGCTGCAATGCTACTGATTACAGCATGTCCTGCAATGCTACTGATTACAGTGTGTGCTGCAATGCTACTGATTACAGCATGTCCTGCAATGCTACTGTTTACAGCATGTCCTGCAATGCTACTGATTACAGCATGTCCTGCAATGCTACTGATTATAGCATGTGCTCCAATGGCACTCATTGCAGTCTGTGCCGATGGTACTGATTATAGTGTGTGCTGCAATAGTACTGATTACATTGTGTGCTGCAATGGTACTGATTACATTGTGTGCTGAAATGGTGATGATTACAGCGTGTGCAGCAATAGCACTCATTACAGTCTGTGCTTATTGTACTGATTATAGTGTGTGCTGCAATAGTACTGATTACATTGTGTGCTGCAATGTAACTGTTTACAGTGTGTGATGCAATGGCACTGATTACAGTGTGGGCTGCAATGGTACTGATTACAGTGTGTGCTCCATTGGTACTGATTACAGTCTGTGCTGCAATGGTTATGATTGCAGTCTATGCTGCAATGGTACTGATTCTGGTCTGTACTGCAATGGTACTCATTAGAGTCTGTGCTGCAATGGTACTGATTACAGTCTGTGCTGCTATGGTACTGATTACAGTCTGTGCTGAAATGGTACTGATTACTGTCTGTGCTGCAATGGTACTGATTACACTGTGTGCTGCAATGGCACTCATTACAGTCTGTGCTGCAATGCTACTGATTACAGTGTGTGCTGCAATTGTACTGATTTCGGTCTGTGCTGCAATGGTACTGATTACAGTGTGAGTGCAATGGTAGTGATTATAGTTTGTGCCGCAATTGCACTGATTACAGTCTGTGCTGCGATGGTACTGATTACAGTCTGTGCTACAATGGAGCTAATTACAGTGTGTGCTGCAATGGAATTGATTACAGTCTGTGATGCAATGGTACTGGTTACAGCGTGTGGTGCAATGGTACCGATTACAGTGTGTGCTGCAATGGTAGATTACAGTGTGTGCTTCAATGCTACTGATTACAGTCTGTGCTGCAATGGTACTGATTACAGTCTGTATTGAAATGTTAATGATTACAATGTGTGCTGCAATTGTACTGATTACAGCATGTGCTGCAATGGTACTGATTACAGTGTGTGCTGCAATGGTACTGATTACAGCATGTGCTGCAATGGTACTCATTACAGTGTGCTGCAATGGAACTGATTACAGTGTGTGCTGCAATGGTACTCATTACAGTGTGTGCTGCAATGGAACTGATTACAGTCTGTGCTGCAATGGTACTCATTACAGCGTGCGGTGCAATGGTACCGATTACAGTGTGTGTTATGCAATGGTAGATTAGAGTGTGTGCTGCACTGTAACTGATTACAGTCTGTGCTGCAATGGTACTGATTACAGTCTGTAATGCTATGTAACTGATTACAGTGTGTGCTGCAATGGTACTTTTTACAGCATGTGCTGCAATAATACTGATTACAGCGTGCGCTGCAATGGCACTCATTACAGTCTGTAATGCAATGGTACTGATTATAGTGAGTACTTCAATAGTACTGATTACAGTGTGTGATGCAATGGCACTGATTACAGTGTGTGCTACAATGGTACTGATTACAGTGTGTGCTGCATTGGTACTGGTTACAGTCTGTGCTGCAATGGTACTGATTAAAATCTTTACTGTAATGGTACTGATTACAGTCTGTGCTGCAATGGTACTGATTACAGTCTGTATTGCAATGTTACTGATTACAATGTGTGCTGCAATTGTACTGATTACAGCATGTGCTGCAATGGTACTGATTACAGTGTGTGCTGCAATGGTACAGATTACAGCATGTGCTGCAATGGCACTCATTACAGTCTGTGCTGATGGTACTGATTATAGTGTGTGCTGCAATAGTACTGATTACGTTGTGTGCTGCAACGGTGATGATTACAGCGTGTGCAGCATTAGCACTCATTACAGTCTGTGCTGATGGTACTGATTATAGTGTGTGCTGCAATAGTACTGATTACATTGTGTGCTGCAATGTTTATGGTTACAGTCTATGGTGCAATGGTACTGATTACAGTCTGTACTGCAATGGTACTCATTAGAGTCAGTGCTGCAATAGTACTGATTACAGTCTGTGCTGCTATGGTACTGATTACAGTCTGTGCTGAAATGGTACTGATTACTGTCTGTTCTGCAATGGTACTGGTTACAGTGTGTGCTGCAATGGCACTCATTACAGTCTGTGCTGCAATGCTACTCATTACAGTGTGTGCTGCAATTGTAGTGATTACGGTCTGTGCTTCAATGGTACTGAACAGTGTGAGTGCAATGGTAGTGATTATAGTTTGTGCCGCAATTGCACTGATTACAGTCTGTGCTGCGATGGTACTGATTACAGTCCGTGCTACAATGGAACTGATTACAGTGTGTGCTGCAATGGAACTGATTACAGTATGTGCTGCAATGGTACTGATTACAGTCTGTATTGCAATGTTAATGATTACAATGTGTGCTGCAATTGTACTGATTACAGCATGTGCTGCAATGCTACTGATTACAGTGTGTGGAGCAATGGTACTGATTACAGCATGTGCTGCAATGGTACTCATTACAGTGTGCTGCAATGGAACTGATTACAGGCTGTGCTGCAATGGTACTGATTACAGCGTGTGGTGCAATGGTACCGATTACAGTGTGTGCTGCAATTGTAGATTAGAGTGTGTGCTGCACAGTAACTGATTACAGTCTGTGCTGCAATGGTACTCATTACAGTCTGTAATGCCATGTTACTAATTACAGTGTGTTTTGCAATGATATTTTTACAGCATGTGCTGCAATAGTCCTGATCACAGCGTGTGTTGCAATGGCACTCATTACAGTCTGTGCTGCAATGGTACTGATTATAGTGTGTACTTCAATAGTACTGATTACAGTGTGTGCTACAATGGTACTGATTACAGTGTGTGATGCAATGGCACTGATTACAGTGTGTGCTGCGATGGTACTGATTACAGTGTGTGCTGCATTGGTACTGATTACAGTCTCTGCTGCAATGGTACTGATTACAATCTTTACTGCAATGGTACTGCTTACAGTCTGTGCTGCAATGGTATTGATTACAGTCTATGCTGCAATGGTAAGGATTACAGTCTGTGCTGCAATGGTTCTCATTAGAGTCTGTGCTGCAATGGTATTGATTACAGTCTGTGCTGAAATGGTACTGATTACAGTCTGTGCTGAAATGGTACTGATTACAGACTGTGCTGCATTGTTACTGATTACAGTGTGTGCTGCAACGGCACTCATTACAGTGTGCGCTGCAATGCTACTAATTACAGTGTGTGCTGCAATGGTACTGATTACAGTCTGTGCTGCAATGGTACTGATTACAGTGTGTGTGCAATGCTTCTGATTATAGTATGTGCCGCTATGGTACTGATTACAGTTTGTGCTGCAATGGTACTGAATACAGTCTGAGCTGCAATGGAATTGATTACAGTGTGTGCTGCAATGGAACTGATTACAGTCTGTGCCGCAATGGTACTGATTACAGCGTGTGGTGCAGTGGTACCGATTACAGTGTGTGCTGCAATGGTACTCATTACAGTCTGTACTGCAATGATACTGATTACAGTCTGAATTGCAATGTTACAGATTACAATGTGTGCTGCAATGGTACTAATTACAGCATGTGCTGCAATGGTACTGATTAAAGCGTGTGCTGCAATGGTACTGTTTACAGTCTGTGCTGCAATGGTACTGATTAAAGTCTTGGTGCAATGGTAATAATTACAATCTGTCCTGCAATGGCACAGATTACAATGTGTGCTGCAATGGAACTGATTACATAGTGTGCTGCAATGGTACTGATTACATTGTATGCTGCAATGGTAATGATTACAGCGTGTGCAGCAATGGCACTCATTACAGTCTGTGCTGATGGTACTGATTATAGTGTGTGCTGCAATGGTACTGATTACAGTGTGTTCTGCAATGGTACTGTGTACAGCGTTTTCTGCAATGGTACTGATTACAGCGCGTGCTGCAAGTGTACTAATTACAGCGTGTGCTGCAATGGTACTGATTACAGCGTGTGCCGCAATGGCACTCATTACAGTCTGTGCTGCAATGGTACTGATTACAGCGTGTGCTGCAATGGTACTGATTACTGTGTGTGCTCCAATGGTACACATTACATTCTGTGCTGCAATGGTACTGATTACAATCTGTCCTGCAAGGGGACTGATTACAGTGTGTGCTGCAATGGTACTGATAACAGCGTGTGCTGCAATGGTACTGATTACAGTGTGTGTTGCATTGGCACTGATTACAATCTGTGCTGCAATGGTACTGATTACACTGTGTGCTGCAATGGCACTCATTACAGTCTGTGCTGCAATGCTAGCCATTACAGTGTGTGCTGCAATGGTACTGATTACAGTGGGTGCTGCAATGGTACTGATTACAGTGTGTACTACAATGGTACTGATTACAGCGTGTGCTGCAGTGGTACTGATTACTGTGTGTACTGATTAGAGTGTGTGCTTCGATGGTACTGATTACAGTGTGTGCTGAAATGGTACTGATTAAAGTGTGTGCTGCAATGGTACTGATTACAGTGTGTATTGCAGTGGCATTGATTAAAGTCTGTTTTGCAATGGTACTGATTACAGTCTGTGCTGCAATAGTACTGACTACAGTCTGTATTGCAATGGTACTGATTACAGTATGCGCTGTAATGGTACTGATTACAGCGTGTGCTACAATGGCCCGGATTACAGTATGTGCTGCAATGTTATTGATTACAGTCTGTGCTGCAATGGTACTGATTACAGTGTTTGCTGCAATGGTAATTTTTACAGTGTGTTTTGCAATGCTGCTGATTACAGTGTGTGCTGAAATGGTACGGATTACAGTCTGTGCTGCAATGGTACAGATTACAGCGTGTGCTGCAATGGTACTGATTACAGCGTGTGGTGCAATGGTACCGGTGACAGTGTCGGCTGCAATGGTACTGATTACAGACTCTGCTGCAATTGTACTGCTTACAGTGTGTGCTGCAATGGTACTGATTACTGCGTGTTATGCGATGGTACTGATTACAGTGTGTTTGCTATGGTACTGATTACAGTCTGTGTTGCAATGGTACTCATTATAGTGTGTAAGGCAATGGTACTGATTACAGCATGTGCTGCAATGATACTCATTACAGCGTGTGCTGCAATGGTACTGATTAAAGCGTGTGGTGCAATGCTACCGATTACAGTGTCGGCTGCAAAGGTACTGATTACAGTCTGTGCTGCAATGCTACTGATTACAGGGTGTGCTGCAATGATATTGATTACAGTCTGTGCTGCAATGGTGCTCACTACAATGTGTGCTGCGATGGTACTGATTACAATATGTGCTGCAATGGTACTGATTACAGTATGTGCTGCAATTGTACTTATTACAGTCTGCGCTGTAATGGTACTGATTACAGTCTGCGCTGCAATGGTACTGATTACAATGTGCTGCAATGGTACTGATTACAGCGAGAGCTGAAATGGTACTGATTACAGTCTGTGCTGCTTTGGTAGTTATTACAGTCGGTGCTGTAATGGTACTGATAACAGCGTGTGCTGCAATGGTACTGATTACAGTCTGTGCTGTAAATGTACTGATTACATTGTGTTCTGAAATGGTACTGTATACAGCGTTTGCTGCAATGGTACTGATTTCTACGTGTGCTGCAAGTGTACTAATTACAGCGTGTGCTGCAATGGTACTGATTACAGAGTGCGCTGCAATGGCACTCATTGCAGTCTGTGCTGCAATGGTACTGAATACAGCATGTGCTGCAATTGTACTGCTTACAGTGTGTGCTTCAACGGTACTCATTACAATTTGTGCTGAAATGGTACTGATTACAATGTGTGCTGTAAGGGTACTGTTTACAATCTGTGCTGCAATGGTACTCATTACAATTTGTACTGCAGTGGTACTGATTACAGTGTGTGCTGCAATGCTACTGATTACAGTGTGTGATGCGATGGTACAATTACAGTGTGTGCTGCAATGGTACTGATTACAGTCTGTGTTGCAATGGTACTCATTACAGTGTGTGCGGTAATGGTACTGGTTACAGCGTGTGCTGCAATGGTACTTATTACAGCGTTAGCTGCAATTGTACTGATTACATCGTGTGTGCTATGTAACCGATTACAGTGTGTGCTACAATGGTACTGATTACAGTCTGTGCTGCAATGGTACTGATCACAATATGTGCTACAAAGGTACTGATAACATTGTCTCTGCAATGGTACTGCTTACAGTGTGTGCTGCGATGGTGCTGATTACAATATGTGCTGCACTGGTACCTATTACAGTCTGCGCTGCAATGGTACTAATTCCATTTTGCGCTACAATGGTACTGAATACAGTGTGTGCTGCGATGGTACTGATTACAATATGTGCTGCAATGGTACTGATTACATTGTGTGCTGCTATGGTACTTATTACAGTCTGCGCTGTAATGGTACTGATTCCATTGTGCGCTGCAATGGTACTGATTAGGGTGTGTGCCGCGATGATACTGATTACAATATGTGCCGCAATGGTACTGATTACATTGTGCGCTACAATGGTAATTATTACAGTCTGCGCTGCAATGGTGTTGATTACAATGAGCTGCAATGGTACTGATTACAGCGTGAGCTGCAATGGTACTGTTTACAGTCTGTACTGCTTTGGTACTTATTAATGTCGGTGCTGCAATGGTACTGATTACAGCGTGTGCTACAATGGTACCGATTACAGTCTGTGCTGCAATGGTACTGATTACAGTGTGTTCTGCAATGGTACTGTGTACAGCGTTTTCTGCAATGGTACTGATTACAGCGTGTGCTGCAATGGTACTGATTACAGTCTGTGCTGCAATGGTACAGATTACAGTGTGTGCTGCATTGGTACTGATTACAATCTGTGCTGCAATGGTACTGATTACAATCTGTCCTGCAATGTTACTGATTACAATCTGTGCTGCAATGGTACTGATTACAATCTGTGCTGCAATGGTACTGATTACAGTCTGTGCTGCAATGGTACTGATTACAATCTGTGCTGCAATGGTACTGATTACAATCTGTGCTGCAATGGTACTGATTACAGTGTGTGATGCAATGGTACTGATTACAGTGTGTGCATCAATGGTAGTGATTACAGTCTGTGCTGTAAAGGCAATCATTATTATCTGAACTGCAATGGTACTCATTACAGTCTGTGCTGCGATGGTACTGATTACAGTCTGTGCTGCAATGCTACTGATTACAGTCTGTATATCAATGTTAATGATTACTATGTGTGCTGCAATTGTACTGATTACAGCATGTGCTGCAATGGTACTGAGTACAGAATGTGAAGCAATGGTACTGATTACAGCATGTGCTGCAATGCTACTGATTACAGTGTGTTGAGCAATGGTACTGATTACAGCATGTGCTGCAATGGTACTCATTACAGTGTGCTGCAATGGAACTGATTACAGTCTGTGCTGCAATGGTACTGATTACAGCGTGTGGTGCAATGGTACAGATTACAGTGTGTGCTGTAATTGTAGATTAGAGTGTGTGCTGCACTGTAACTGATTACAGTCTGTGCTGCAATGGTACTGATTACAGTCTGTAATGCTATGTTACTGATTACAGTGTATTTTGCAATGGTATTTTTACAGCATTTGCTGCAATAATACTGATAACAGCGTGTGCTGCAATGGCACTCATTACAGTCTGTGCTGCAATGGTACTGATTATAGTGTGTACTTCAATAGTACTGATTACAGTGTGTGCTGCAATGGTACTGATTACAGTGTGTAATGCAATGGCACTGATTACAGTGTGTGCTACGATGGTACTGATTACAGTGTGTGCTGCATTGGTACTGATTACAGTCTCTGCTGCAATGGTACTGATTACAATCTTTACTGCAATGGTACTGCTTACAGTCTGTGCTGCAATGGTATTGATTACAGTCTATGCTGCAATGGTACTGATTACAGTCTGTGCTGCAATGGTTCTCATTAGAGTCTGTGCTGCAATGGTATTGATTACAGTCTGTGCTGAAATGGTACTGATTAAAGTCTGTGCTGAAATGGTACTGATTACAGACTGTGCTGCATTGTTACTGATTACAGTGTGTGCTGCAATGGCACTCATTACAGTGTGCGCTGCAATGCTACTAATTACAGTGTGTGCTGCAATGGTACTGATTACAGTCTGTGCTGCAATGGTACTGATTACAGTGTGTGTGCAATGCTACTGATTATTTTATATGCCGCTATGGTACTGATTACAGTTTGTGCTGCAATGGTACTGAATACAGTCTGAGCTGCAATGGAATTGATTACAGTGTGTGTTGCAATGGAACTGATTACAGTCTGTGCCGCAATGGTAATGATTACAGCGTGTGGTGCAATGGTACCGATTACAGTGTGTGCTGCAATGGTACTCATTACAGTCTGTGCTGCAATGATACTGATTACAGTTTGAATTGCAATGTTACAGATTACAATGTGTGCTGCAATGGTACTGATTACAGCATGTGCTGCAATGGTACTGATTAAAGCGTGTGCTGCAATGGTACTGTTTACAGTCTGTGCTGCAATGGTACTGATTACAGTCTTGATGCAATGGTAATAATTACAATCTGTCCTGCAATGGCACAGATTACAATGTGTGCTGCAATGGTACTGATTACATTGTGTGCTGCAATGGTAATGATTACAGCGTGTGCAGCAATGGCACTCATTACAGTCTGTGCTGATGGTACTGATTATAGTGTGTGCTGCAATAGTACTGATTACATAGTGTGCTGCAATGGTACTGATTACAGTGTGTGATGCAATGGCACTGATTACAGTGTGTGCTGCAATGATACTGATTACAGTGTGTGCTGCATTGGTACTGATTACAGTCTGTGCTGCAATGGTTATGATTACAGTCTATGCTGCAATGGTACTGATTACAGTCTGTACTGCAATGGTACTCATTAGAGTCTGTGCTGCAATGGTACTGATTACAGTCTGTGCTACAATGGAACTGATTACAGTGTGTGCTGCAATGGGATTTATTACAGTGTGTGCTGCAATGGTACTGATTACAGTGTGTGCTGCATTGGTACTGCTTACAGTGTGGGCTTCAATGGTACTGATTATATTGTGTGCTGCATTGGTACTGATTACAGTGTGTGCTGCGATGGTACTGATTACGGTCTGTGATGCATTGGTACTGATCACAGAGTGTGCTGCAATGGTACTGCTTACAGTCTGTGCTGCAATGTTACTGATTACAGTGTGTGCTGCAAAGGTACTGATCACAGTCTGTGCTGCAATGGTTCTCATTACAGTGTGTGCTGTTATGGTACTGATTACAGCGTGTGCTGCAATGTTACTGATTACATTCTGTATTGCATTGGTAGTGATTACAGTCTTTGCTGCAATGGTACTGATTGCAGTGTGTGCTGCAATAGTACACATTGCAGAATGTGCTGCAATGGTACTGATTACAGTGTGTTCTGCAATGGTACTAATTACAGCGAGTGCTGCAATGGTACTGATTACAATGTGCGCTGCAATGGTACTGATTACAGTATGTGCTCAATGGTACTGATTACAGTGTGTGCTTCAATAGTACTAGTTACAGTGTGTGCTGCAATTGTACTTATCACATTCTGTGGTGCAATGGTACTGCTTCAGTGTGTGCTGCAGTGTTACTGATTACAGTGTGTGCACAAATTGCACTGATTACAGTCTGTATCGAATGGTACAGATTACAGTCTGTGCTGCAATGGTACTGATTCCAGTGTGTGCTGCAATGGTACTGATTAAAGTCTCTGCTGCAAAGTTGCTCATTACAGTGTGTGCTGCAATGGCACTCATTACAATCTGAGCTGTAATGCTACTGTTTACAGTGTGTACTGCAATGGTACTCATTACAGTCTATGCTGGAATGGTACTGATTACAGTGTGTGTGCAATGGTACTGGTTATAGTATGTGCCGCAATGGTACTGATTACAGTCTGTCCTACAATGGTACAGATGACAGTCTGTGCTGCAATGGAACTGATTACAGTGTGTGCTGCAGTGGTACTCATTACAGTGTGTGCTGCAATGGAACTGATTACAGTCTGTGCTGCATTGGTACTGATTAGAGCGTGTGGTGCAATGGTACCGATTAAAGAGTGTGCTGCAATGGTAGATTAGGGTGTGTGCTGCACTGGAACTGATTACAGTCTGTGCTGCAATGGTACTGGTTATAGTGTGTACTTCAATAGTACTGATTACAGTATATGCTGCAATCGTACTGATTACAGTGTGTGATGCAATGGCACTGATTACAGTGTATGCTGCGATGGTACTGATTACAGTGTGTGCTGCATTGGTACTGATTACAGTCTGTGCTGCAATTGTACTGATTAAAATCTTTACTGCAATGGTACTGATTACAGTCTGTGCTGCAATGGTACTGATTACAGTCTATGCTGCAATGGTACTGATTACAGTCTGTATTGAAATGTTACTGATTACAAGGTGTGCTGCAATGGTACTGATTACAGCATGTGCTGCGATGGTACTGATTACAGTGTGTGCTGCAATGGTACCTTTTACAGTGTGTGCTGCAAGGGTAGATTAAAGTGGGTGCTTCAATGCTACTGATTACAGTCTGTGCTGCCATGGTACTGATTACAGTCTGTATTGCAATGTTACTGATTACAATGTGTGCTGCAATTGTACTGATTACAGCATGTGCTGCAATGGTACTGATTACAGCATGTGCTGCAATGGTACTGATTACAGCATGTGCTGCAATGCTACTGATTACGGTGTGTGCTGCAATGGTACTGATTATAGCATGTGCTGCAATGGTACTCATTACAGTTTGTGCTGCAATGGAACTGATTACAGTCTGTGCTGCAATGGTACTGATTACAGCGTGTGGTGCAATGCTACCGAATACAGTGTGTGCTGCAATGGTAGATTTGAGTGTGTGCTGCACTGTAACTGATTACAATCTGTATTGCAATGGTACTGATTACAGTCTGTAATGCTATGTTACTGATTACAGTGTGTGCTGCAATGGTACCTTTTACAGCATGTGCTGCAATAACACTGATTACAGCGTGTGCTGCAATGGCACTCATTACAGTCTGTGCTGCAATGGTACTTATTATAGTGTGTACTTCAATAGTACTGATTACAGTGTGTGCTGCAATGGTACTGATTACAGTGAGTGATGCAAAGGCACTGATTACTGTGTGTGCTGCGTTGGTACTGATTACAGTGTTTGCTGCATTGGTACTGATTACAGTCTGTGCTGCAATGGTACTGATTACAATCTTTACTGCAATGGTACTGCTTACAGTCTGTGCTGCAATGGTACTGATTACAGTCTATGCTGCAATGGTACTGATTACAGTCTGTGCTGCAATGGTTCGCATTAGAGTCTGTGCTGCAATGGTATTGATTACAGTCTGTGCTCTAATGGTACTGATTACAGTCTGTGCTGAAATGGTACTGATTACAGTCTGTGCTGAAATGGTACTGATTGCAGACTGTGCTGCATTGTCACTGATTACAGTGTGTGCTGCAATGGCACTCATTACAGTGTGTGCTGCAATGCAACTAATTACAGTGTGTGCTGCAATGGTACAGATTACAGTCTGTGCTGCAATGGTACTGATTATAGTGTGTGTGCAATGCTACTGATTATAGTATGTGCCGCAATGGCGCTGATTACAGTCTGTGCTGCAATGGTACTAAATACAGTCTGAGCTGCAATGGAATTGATTACAGTGTGTGCTGCAATGGTACTGATTACATTGTGTGCTGCAATGGTACTTATTACAGCATGTGCTGCAATGGTAATGATTACAGCGTGTGCAGCAATGGCACTCATTACAGTCTGTGCTTATGGTACTGATTAAGGTGTGTGCTGCAATAGTACTGATTACATTGTGTGCTGCAATGGTACTGATTACAGTGTGTGACGCAATGGCACTGATTACAGTGTGTGCTGAAATGGTACTGATTACAGTGTGTGCTGCATTGGTACTGATTACAGTCTGTGCTGCAATGGTACTGATTACAGTCTGTGCTGAAATGGTACTGATTACTGTCTGTGCTGCAATGGTACTAATTACACTGTGTGCTGCAATGGCACTCATTACATTCTGTGCTGTAATCCTACTGATTACAGTGTGTGCTGCAATTGTACTGATTACGGTCTGTGCTGCAATGGTACTGATTACAGTGTGAGTGCAATGGTACTGATTATAGTTTGTGCCTAGATGGCACTGATTACAGTCTGTGCTGCGATGGTACTGATTACAGTCTGTGCTACAATGGAACTGATTACAGTGTGTGCTGCAATGGAACTATTTACAGTATGTGCTGCAATGGTAGATTACAGTGTGTGCTTCAATGCTACTGATTACAGTCTGTGCTGCAATGGTACTGATTACAGTCTGTATTGCAATGTTACTGATTACAATGTGTGCTGCAATTGAACTGATTACAGCGTGTGCTGCAATGGTACTGATTACATTGTGTGCTGCAATGGTACTTATTACAGCATGTGCTGCAATGGTAATAATTACAGCGTGTGCAGCAATGGCACTCATTACAGTCTGTGCTGATGGTACTGATTAAGGTGTGTGCTGCAATAGTACTGATTACATTGTGTGCTGCAATGGTACTGATTACAGTGTGTGATGCAATGGCACTGATTACAGTGTGTGCTGCAATGGTACTGATTACAGTCTGTGCTGCAATGGTACTGAATACAGTCTGTGCTGAAATGGTACTGATTACTGTCTGTGCTGCAATGGTACTAATTACACTGTGTGCTGCAATGGCAATCATTACATTCTGTGCTGTAATCCTACTGATTACAGTGTGTGCTGCAATTGTACTGATTACGGTCTGTGCTGCAATGGTACTGATTACAGTGGAAGTGCAATGGTACTGATTACAATCTGTGCTGCGATGGTACTGATTACAGTCTGTGCTACAATGGAACTGATTACAGTGTGTGCTGTAATGGAACTATTTACAGTAATGCTGCAATGGTAGATTACAGTGTGTGCTTCAATGCTACTGATTACTGTCTGTGCTGCAATGGTACTGATTACAGTCTGTATTGCAATGTTACTGATTACAATGTGTGCTGCAATTGTACTGATTACAGCATGTGCTGAAATGGTACTGTTTACAGTGTGTGCTGATATGCTACTAATTACAGTGTGTGCTGCAATGGTAATGATTACAGTGTGTGTGCAATGCTACTGATTATAGTATGTGCTGCAATGGCACTGATTACAGTCTGTGCTGCGATGGCACTGATTACAGTGTTTGCCGCAATGGTAATGATTACAGCGTGTGCTGCAATGGTACTGATTACAGATTGTGCTGCAATGGTACTGATTACAGTCTGTATTGCAATGATACAGATTCCAATGTGTGCTGTAATGGTACTGATTACATCATGTGCTGCAATGGTACTGATTACAGCGTGTGCTGCAATGGCACTCATGATAGTCTGTGCTGCAATGCTGCTGATTACAGTGTGTGCTGCGATGGTACTGTTTACAGTCTGTGCTGCAATGGTACTGATTACAGTCTTGGTGCAATGGTACTAATTACAATCTGTCCTGCAATGGCACAGATTACAATGTGTGCTGCAATGGCACAGATTACAATGTGTGCTGCAATGGCACAGATTACAATGTGTGCTGCAATGGAACTGATTACAGCGTGTGCTGCAATGGTACTGATTACATTGTGTGCTGCA
The DNA here is from genome assembly GCA_030762935.1 of Hymenopus coronatus. NCBI lineage: Eukaryota > Metazoa > Arthropoda > Insecta > Mantodea > Hymenopodidae > Hymenopus > Hymenopus coronatus. The sequence goes on from CM060894.1 coordinate 134,111,494, forward strand.
ATGGATTTTATTACAGCATGTGCTGCATTGGCACAGATTACAATGTGTGCTGCAATGGAACTGATTACAGCGTGTGCTGCAATGGTACTGATTACATTGTGTGCTGCAATGGTTTTTATTACAGCATGTGCTGCAATGGTACAGATTACAGCGTGTGCAGCAATGGCACTCATTTAGGTCTGTGCTGATGGTACCGATTATAGTATGTGCTGCAATAGTACTGATTACATTGTGTACTGCAATGGTACTGATTAGAGTGTGTGATGCAAAGGCACTGATTACAGTGTGTGCTGCAATGGTACTGATTACAGTCTCTATTGCAATGGTACTGATTAGAGTCTGTGCTGCAATGGCACTGATTACAATCTATGCACCAATGGTACTGATTACTGTCTGTGCTGCAATGGTACCGATTACAGTCTGTGCTGCAATGGTACTTATTAATGTCTGCACTGCAATGGCACTGATTACACTCTGTGCTGCAATGGTACTGATTACAGTCTGTGCTGCAATGGTACTGATTACAGTCTGTGCAAGTATGATACTAATTACAGTTTGTGCTGCAATGGTACTGATTACAGCGTGTGCTTCAATGGTACCGATTACAGTGTGAGTGCAATGGTACTGATTACAGTGTGTTCTGATATGTTACTGATTACATTCTGAGCTGCAATGGTACTAATTACAATCTGTACTGCAATGATACTGATTACAGTGTGTGCTGAAATGGTACTGATTACAGTGTGTGATGCAATGTTACTGGTTACAGTGTGTGCTGCAATGGTACTGATTACAGTTTGTGCTGCAATGGTACTGATTACAGCGTGTTCTGCAATAGTACTGTTTACAGTCTGTGCTCAAAGGTATTCATTACAATCTACGCTGCAATGGTACTGATTACTGTCTCTGCTGCAATGGTACTGATTACAGGTTGTGCTGCAATGGAACAGATTACAGCGTGTGCTGCAATGGAACAGATTACAGTGTGTACTGCAGTGGTGCTGTTTACAGTGTGTGCTGCAATAGTACTTTTTACAGTTTACAGTGTGTGCTGCAACGGTACTAATTACACTCTGTGCTGCAATGGTACTGAATACAGTGTGTGCTGCAATGGTACTGATTACAGTCTGTGCTCAATGGTATTCATTACAATCTACGCTGCAATGGTACTGATTACTGTCTCTGCTGCAATGGTACTGATTACAGGTTGTGCTGCAATGGAACAGATTACAGCGTGTGCTGCAATGGAACAGATTGCAGCGTGTGCTGCAAAGGTTCTGATTACAGTGTGTGCTGCAATGGTAGTGATTACAGTCTGTAAAGGAATTGTACTGACTAAAATCAGTGCTGCAATGGTACTGATTCAGTCTGTGCTTTAATGGTACTGATTACAGTGTGTGCTGCAATGGTACTAATTACAGTGTGTGCTGCAGTGGTACAGATTACAGTATGTGCTACAATGGTACTGATTACAGTATGTGCTTCAATGGTACCGATTACAGTCTGTCCTGCAATGATACTGACTTTAGTATGTGCTGAAATAATACTGATTACAATGTGTGCTGCAATGGTATTGATTACAGTCTGTCCTGCAATGGTACTGATTTCAGTGTGTGCTTCAAGAGTACTGATTACAGTCTGTGCTGCAATGGTACTGATTACACTGTGTCCTGCAATGGTACTGATTAAAGTCTGTCCTACAATGGTACTGCTTACAGTGTGTGCATGCAATGGTACTAATTACAATCTGTGTTGCAATGGTACTGATTACAGTCTTTGCTGCAATAGTACTGATTACAGTGTGTGCTGCAATGGTACTGATTACAGTGTGTGCTGCAATGGTACTGATCACAGTCTGTGCTGCAATGGTACTGATTACAGTCTGTGTGGCAATGTTTTCGATTACAGTATGTGCTGCAATGGTACTGATTACAGTCTGTGTTGCAATGGTACTAATTACAGTGTGTGCTGCAATGGTACTGATTACAGTATGTGCTGCAATGGTACTGATTACATTGTGTGCTGCAATTGTACTGATTACAGTGTGTGCTGCAATGCTACTCATTACAGTGTATGCTGCAATGGTACTGATCACAGTCTGGGTCCGAATGGTACAGATTACAGCCTCTGCTGTAATGGTACTGATTACAGTGTGTGCTGCAATGATATTGATTACAGTCTGTGCTGCAATGGTGCTCACTACAATGTGTGCTGCGATGGTACTGATTACAATATGTGCTGCAATGGTACTGATTACAGTATGTGCTGCAATTGTACTTATTACAGTCTGCGCTGTAATGGTACTGATTACAGTCGGCGCTGCAATGGTACTGATTACAATGTGCTGCAATGGTACTGATTACAGCAAGGGCTGCAATGGTACTGATTACAGTCTGTGCTGCTTTGGTAGTTATTACAGTCGGTGCTGTAACGGTACTTATTACAGCGTGTGCTGCTATGGCATTAATTACAGTCTGTGCTGCAATAATACTGATAACAGCGTGTGCTGCAATGGTACTGATTACAGTCTGTGCTGCAATTGTACTGATTACAGTGTGTTCTGCAATGGTACTGTATAAAGCGTTTGCTGCAATGGTACTGATTACTGCGTGTGCTGCAAGTGTACTGATTACAGCGTGTGCTGCAATGGTACTGATTACAGAGTGTGCTGCAATGGCACTCGTTGCAGTCTGTGCTTCAATGGTACTGATTACAGCATGTGCTGCAATTGTACAGCTTTCAGTGTGTGCTTCAACGGTACTCATTACAATTTGTGCTGTAATGGTACTGATTACAGTGTGTGCTGTAAGGGTATTGTTTACAATCTGTGCTGCAATGGTACTCATTACAATTTCTACTGCAGTGGTACTGATTACAGTGAGTGCTGCAATGCTACTGATTACAGTGTGTGATGCGATGGTACTGATTACAGTGTGTGCTGCAATGGTACTGATTACAGTCTGTGTTGCAATGGTACTCATTACAGTGTGTGCGGTAATGGTACTGATTACAGCGTGTGCTGCAATGGTACTCATTACAGCGTTAGCTGCAATTGTACTGATTACATCGTGTGTGCTATGTAACAGATTACAGTGTGTGCTACAATGGTGTTGATTACAGTCTGTGCTGCAATGGTACTGATTACAGTGTGGGCTGCGATGTTACTGATCACAATATGTGCTGCAATGGTACTGATAACGTTGTCTCTGCAATGGTACTGCTTACAGTGTGTGCTGCGATGGTGCTGATTACAATATGTGCTGCAATGGTACCTATTACAGTCTGCGCTGCAATGGTACTAACTCCATTGTGCGCTGCAATGGTACTGAATACAGTGTGTGCTGCGATGGTACTGATTACAATATGTGCTGCAATGGTACTGATTACATTGTGTGCTGCTATGGTACTTATTACAGTCTGCGCTGTAATGGTACTTATTCCATTGTGCGCTGCAATGGTACTGATTACGGTGTGTGCCGCAATGATACTGATTACAATATGTGCCGCAATGGTACAGATTACATTGTGCGCTACAATGGTACTTATTACAGTCTGCGCTGCAATGGTGTTGATTACAATGAGTTGCAATGGTACTGATTACAGCGTGAGCTGCAATGGTACTGTTTACAGTCTGTACTGCTTTGGTACTTATTAATGTCGGTGCTGCAATGGTACTGATTACAGCGTGTGCTGCAATGGTACTGATTACAGTCTGTGCTGCAATGGTACTGATTACAGTGTGTTCTGCAATGGTACTGTGTACAGCGTTTTCTGCAATGGTACTGATTACAGCGCGTGCTGCAAGTGTACTAATTACAGCGTGTGCTGCAATGGTACTGATTACAGCGTGTGCCGCAATGGCACTCATTACAGTCTGTGCTGCAATGGTACTGATTACAGCGTGTGCCGCAATGCTACTGATTACTGTGTGTGCTCCAATGGTACACATTACATTCTGTGCTGCAAGGGGACTGATTACAGTGTGTGCTGCAATGGCACTCATTACAGTCTGTGCTGCAATGCTACTCATTACAGTGTGTGCTGCAATGGTACTGATTACAGTGGGTGCTGCTATGGTACTGATTACAGTGTGTACTACAATGGTACTGATTAAAGCGTGTGCTGCAGTGGTACTGATTACTGTGTGTACTGATTAGAGTGTGTGCTGCAATGGTACTGATTAAAGTGTGTGCTGCAATGGTACTGACTACAGTCTGTATTGCAATGGTACTGATTACAGTATGCGCTGTAATGGTACTGATTACAGCGTGTGCTACAATGGCCCGGATTACAGTATGTGCTGCAATGTTATTGATTACAGTCTGTGCTGCAATGGTACTGATTACAGTGTTTGCTGCAATGGTAATTTTTACAGTGTGTACTGCAATGCTGCTGATTACAGTGTGTGCTGCAATGGTACGGATTACAGTCTGTGCTGCAATGGTACAGATTACAGTGTGCGCTGCACTGGTACAGATTACAGCGTTTGCTGCAATGGTACTGATTACAGCGTGTGGTGCAATGGTACCGGTGACAGTGTCGGCTGCAATGGTACTGATTACAGACTCTGCTGCAATTGTACTGATTACAGTAAGTGCTGCAATGGTACTGATTACTGCGTGTGCTGCGATGGTACTGATTACAGTGTGTTTGCAATGGTACTGATTACAGTCTGTGTTGCAATGGTACTCATTATAGTGTGTAAGGCAATGGTACTGATTACAGCATGTGCTGCAATGATACTCATTACAGCGTGTGCTGCAATGGTACTGATTACAGCGTGTGGTGCAATGGTACCGATTACAGTGTCGGCTGCAAAGGTACTGATTACAGTCTGTGCTGCAATGCTACTGATTACAGTGTGTGCTGCAATGATATTGATTACAGATGTGCTGCAATTGTACTTATTACAGTCTGCGCTGTAATGGTACTGATTACAGTCTGCGCTGCAATGGTACTGATTACAATGTGCTGCAATGGTACTGATTACAGCGAGAGCTGCAGTGGTACTGATTACAGTCTGTGCTGCTTTGGTAGTTATTACAGTCGGTGCTGTAATGGTACTTATTACAGCGAGTGCAGTATGGCATTAATTACAGTCTGTGCTGCAATGGTACTGATAACAGCGTGTGCTGCAATGGTACTGATTACAGTCTGTGATGCAAATGTACTGATTACAGTGTGTTCTGCAATGGTACTGTATACAGCGTTTGCTGCAATGGTACTGATTTCTACGTGTGCTGCAAGTGTACTAATTTCAGCGTGTGCTGCAATGGTACTGATTACAGAGTGTGCTGCAATGGCACTCATTGCAGTCTGTGCTGCAATGGTACTGATTACAGCATGTGCTGCAATTGTACTGCTTACAGTGTGTGCTTCAACGGTACTCATTACAATTTGTGCTGAAATGGTACTGTTTACAATGTGTGCTGTAAGGGTGCTGTTTACAATCTGTGCTGCAATGGTACTCATTACAATTTGTACTGCAGTGGTACTGATTACAGTGTGTGCTGCAATGCTACTGATTACAGTGTGTGATGCGATGGTACAATTACAGTGTGTGCTGCAATGGTACTGATTACAGTCTGTGTTGCAATGGTACTCATTATAGTGTGTGCGTAATGGTACTGGTTACAGCGTGTGCTGCAATGGTACTTATTACAGCGTTAGCTGCAATTGTACTGATTACATCGTGTGTGCTATGTAACCGATTACAGTGTGTGCTACAATGGTACTGATTACAGTCTGAGCTGCAATGGTACTGATTACAGCGTGAGCTGCAATGGTACTGATTACAGTCTGTGCTGCAATGGTACTGATTACATTGTCTCTGCAATGGTACTGCTTACAGTGTGTGCTGCGATGGTGCTGATTACAATATGTGCTGCAATGGTACCTATTACAGTCTGCGCTGCAATGGTACTAATTCCATTGTGCGCTGCAATGGTACTGAATACAGTGTGTGCTGCGATGGTACTGATTACAATATGTGCTGCAATGGTACTGATTACATTGTGTGCTGCTATGGTACTTATTACAGTCTGCGCTGTAATGGTACTGATTCCATTGTGCGCTGCAATGGTACTGATTAGGGTGTGTGCCGCGATGATACTGATTACAATATGTGCCGCAATGGTACTGATTACATTGTGCGCTACAATGGTAATTATTACAGTCTGCGCTGCAATGGTGTGGATTACAATGAGCTGCAATGGTACTGATTACAGCGTGAGCTGCAATGGTACTGTTTACAGTCTGTACTGCTTTGGTACTTATTACATTGTGTTCTGCAATGGTACTGTGTACAGCGTTTTCTGCAATGGTACTGATTACAGCGTGTGCTGCAATGGTACCTATTACAATCTGTGCTGCAATGGTACTGATTACAATCTGTCCTGCAATGTTACTGATTACAATCTGTGCTGCAATGGTACTGATTACAATCTGTGCTGCAATGGTACTGATTACAGTCTGTGCTGCAATGGTACAGATTACAATCTGTGCTGCAATGGTACTGATTACAATCTGTGCTGCAATGGTACTGATTACAGTGTGTGATGCAATGGTACTGATTACAGTGTGTGCATCTATGGTAGTGATTACAGTCTGTGCTGTAATGGCTATCATTATAATCTGAACTGCAATGGTACTCATTACAGTCTGTGTTGCCATGGTACTGATTACAGTGTATGCTGAAATGGTACTTATTACAGTGTGTGCTGCAACGCTACTGATTACAGTGTGTGCTGCAATGGTACTGATTACAGTGGGTGCTGCACTGGTACTGATTACAGTGTGTGCTACAATGGTACTGATTACAGCGTGTGCTGCAGTGGTACTGCTTACTGTGTGTACTGATTAGAGTGTGTGCTTCGATGGTACTGATTACAATGTGTGCTGCAATGGCATTGATTAAAGTCTGTTTTGCAATGGTACTGATTACAGTCTGTGCTGCAATGGTACTGACTACAGGCTGTATTGCAATGGTACTGATTACAGTATGCGCTGTAATGGTACTGATTACAGCGTGTGCTACAATGGCCCGGATTACAGTATGTGCTGCAATGTTATTGATTACAGTCTGTGCTGCAATGGTACTGATTACAGTGTTTGCTGCAATGGTAATTTTTACAGTGTGTACTGCAATGCTGCTGATTACAGTGTGTGCTGCAATGGTACTGATTACAGTCTGTGCTGCAATTGTACAGATTACAGTGTGCGCTGCACTGGTACAGATTACAGTGTGTTCTGCAATGGTACTGTTTACAATGTGTGCTGCAAAGGTACTGATTACGGTGTGTGCTGCAATGGTACTCATTACAGTGTGTCCTGCAATGGTACTCATAACAGTGTGTGCTGCAGTGGTACTGATTACAGTTTGTGCTGCAATGGTATTGATTTCTGCGTGTGCTGCATTGGTACTGATTACAGTGTGTGTTGCAATGGTACTGATTACAGTCTGTGTTGGTATGGTACTCATTATAGTGTGTAAGAGATAGTACTGATTACAGCATGTGCTGCAATGGTACTCATTACAGCGTGTGGAGCAATGGTACCGGTGACAGTGTCGGCTGCAATGGTACTGATTACAGTCTCTGCTGCAATTGTACTGATTACAGTGTGTGCTGCAATGGTACTGATTACTGCGTGTGCTGCGATGGTACTGATTACAGTCTGTGTTGCAATGGTACTCATTATAGTGTGTAAGGCAATGGTACTGATTACAGCATGTGCTGCAATGGTACTCATTACAGCGTGTGCTGCAATGGTGCTGATTACAGCGTGTGGTGCAATGGTACCGATTACAGTGTCGGCTGCAATGGTACTGATTACAGTCTGTGCTGCAATGGTACTGATTACAGTGTGTGCTGCAATGATATTGATTACCGTCTGTGCTGCAATGGTGCTCAGTACAATGTGTGCTGCGATGGTACTGATTACAATATGTGCTGCAATGGTACTGATTACAGTCTGTGCTGCGATGGCACTGATTACAGTGTGTACTGCAATGCTACTGATTACAGTCAATGCTGCAATGGTACTGATTACAGCATGTGCTGCAATTGTACTGCTTACAGGGTGTGGTTCAACGGTACTCATTACAATTTGTGCCGAAATGGTACTGATTACAGTGTGTGCTGTAAGGGTACTGTTTACAATCTGTGCTGCAATGGTACACATTACAATTTGTACTGCAGTGGTACTGATTACAGTGTGTGCTGCAATGCTACTGATTACACTTTGTGATTGGATGGTACTGATTACAGTGTGTGCTGCAATGGTACTGATTACAGTCTGTGTTGCAATGGTACTCATTACAGTGTGTGCGGTAATGGTACTGATTACAGCGTGTGCTGCAATGGTACTCATTACAGCGTTAGCTGCAATTGTACTGATTACATCGTGTGTGCTATGTAACCGATTACAGTGTGTGCTACAATGGTACTGATTACAGTCTGTGCTGCAATGGTACTGATTACAGTGTGTGCTGCAATAGTTCTGATTACAGTGTGTGCTGCAGTGGTATTGATTACTGTGTGTACTGATTAGAGTGTGTGCTTCGATGGTACAGATTACAGTGTGTGCAGCAATGGTACTGATTAAAGTGTGTGCTGCAATGGTACTGATTACAGTGTATGCTGCAGTGGTATTGATTAAAGTCTGTTTTGCAATGGTACTGATTATAGTCTGTGCTGCAATGGTACTGATTACAATCTGTCCTGCAAAGTTACTGATTACAATCTGTGCTGCAATGGTACTGATTACAATCTGTGCTGCAATGGTACTGATTACAGTCTGTGCTGCAATGGTACTGATTACAATCTGTGCTGCAATGGTACTGATTACAATCTGAGCTGCAATGGTACTGATTACAGTGTGTGATGCAATGGTACTGATTACAGTGTGTGCATCAATGGTAGTGATTACAGTCTGTGCTGTAATGGCAATCATTATAATCTGAACTGCAATGGTACTCATTACAGTCTGTGTTGCCATGGTACTGATTACAGTGTATGTTGCAATGGTACTTATTACAGTGTGTGCTGCAACGCTACTGATTACAGTGTGTGCTGCAATGGTACTGATTACAGTGGGTGCTGCACTGGTACTGATTACAGTGTGTGCTACAATGGTACTGATTACAGCGTGTGCTGCAGTGGTACTGCTTACTGTGTGTACTGATTAGAGTGTGTGCTTCGATGGTACTGATTACAATGTGTGCTGCAATGGCATTGATTAAAGTCTGTTTTGCAATGGTACTGATTACAGTCTGTGCTGCAATGGTACTGACTACAGGCTGTATTGCAATGGTACTCATTACAGTGTGTGCGGTAATGGTACTGATTACATCGTGTGTGCTATGTAACCGATTACAGTGTGTGCTACAATGGTACTGATTACAGTCTGTGCTGCAATGCTACTGATTACAGTGGGTGCTGCAATGGTACTGATTACAGTGTGTGCCGCAATGGTACTGATGACAGTGTGTGCTGCAGTGGTATTGATTACTGTGTGTACTGATTAGAGTGTGTGCTTCGATGGTACTGATTACAGTGTGTGCAGCAATGATAGTGATTAAAGTGTGTGCTGCAATGGTACTGATTACAGTGTGTGCTGCTGTGGTATTGATTAAAGTCTGTTTTGCAATGGTACTGATTACAGTATGTGCTGCAATGTTATTGATTACAGTCTGTGCTGCAATGGTACTGATTACAGTGTTTGCTGCAATGATACTGATTACAGTATGTACCGCAATGATACTGATTACAGTGTTTGCTGCAATGTTATTGATTACAGTCTGTGCTGCAATGGTACTGATTACAGTGTGTGCTAAAATGATATTGATTACAGTCTGTGCTGCAATGGTGCTCAGTACAATGTGTGCTGCGATGGTACTGATTACAATATGTGCTGCAATGGTACTGATTACAGTGTGTGCTGCGATGGCACTGAGAACAGTGTGTACTGCAATGCTACTGATTACAGTCAATGCTGCAATGGTACTGATTACAGCATGTGCTGCAATTGTACTGCTTACAGGGTGTGCTTCAACGGTACTGATTACAATTTGTGCTGAAATGGTACTGATTACAGTGTGTGCTGTAAGGGTACTGTTTACAATCTGTGCTGCAATGGTACACATTACAATTTGTACTGCAATGGTACTGATTACAGTGTGTGCCGCACTGGTACTGATTACAGTCTGTGCTGCATCGGTACTGATTACAGAATGTGCTGCAAAGGTACTGATTACAGTCTGTGCTGCAATGGTGCTCATTACAATGTGTGCTGCAATGTTACTGATTACATTCTGTATTGCATTGGTACTGATTAGGGTCTCTGCTGCATTGGTACTGATTACAGTCTGTGCTGTTTGGTACTCATTAGAGTGTGTTTTGCAATGATACTGATTACAGTGTGTTCTGCAATAGTACTCATTGCAGTGTGTGCTGCAATGTTACTGATTACAGTGTGAGCGGCAATGGTGCTGATTAAGGTGTGTGCTGCAGTGGTATTGAATACAGTATATGCTGCAATGGTACTGATTACAGTGTGTGCTACAATAGTAATGTACACAGTGTGTGCTGCAATGGTACTCATTACAGTGTGTGCTGCAATGGTACTTATCACTGTGTGTGCTGCAATGGCACTGATTACTGTGTGTGCTTCAATGGTCCTGATTACAGTGTGTGCACAAATTGTACTGATTACAGTCTTTATCGCAATGGTACAGATGACAGTCTGTGCTGAAATGGTACTGATTACAGTGTGTGCTGCAATAGTACAGATTACAGTCTGTGCTGCAATGGTACTGAATACAGTGTGTGCTGCAATAGTTCTGATTACAGTCTGTGCTGCAATGGTACTGATTACAGTGTGTGCTGCAATGGTACTCATTACAGTCTGTGCTGCAATGCTGCTCATTACAGTGTGTGCTGCAATGGTACTTATTACATTGTGTGCTGCAATGGCACTCATTACAGTCTGTGCTGCAATGGTACTGATTGCAGCGTGTGCTGCAATGGTACTGATTGCAGTGTGTGCTGCATTGGTACTGATTACATTCTGTGCTGCAATGGTACTGATTACAGTCTGTGGCAATGGTACTGATTACAATGTGTGCTGCAATGGTACTTATTACAGTGTGTGCTGCAATGGTACTTATTAAAGTGTGTGCTGCAATGGTACTGATTACAGTGTGTGCTGCAATGGTACTGATTACAGTGTGTGCCGCAATGGTACTGATTACAGTGTGTGCTGCGATGTTACTGATTACAGCGTTTGCTGCAATGGTACTGATTACAGTCTGCGTTACAATGGAATTGATTACATTGTGTGCTTCAATAGTACTTATTACAGTGTGTGCTGCAATGGTACTGCTTACAGTGTGTCTGCAATGTTACTGAATACAGTATGAGCTGCAATGGAACTGATTACAGTGTGTGCTGCAGTGGTACTGATTAAAGTCTGTTTTGCAATGGTACTGATTACAGTGTGTGCTGCCATGGTACTGCTTCCAGTGTGGGCTGAAATGGTACTGATTACAGTGTGTGCTGCAATGGTACTCATTACAGAGTGTGCTGTAAAGGTACTTATCACAGTCTGTGCTGCAATGGTACTGATTACAGTGTGTGCTGCAATGGTACTGATTACAGTGTGTGCATAAATACTACTGATTACAGTCTGTATCGCAATGGTACAGATTACAGTCTGTGCTGCAATGGTACTAATTACAGTGTGTGCTGCAATGGTACTGATTACAGTTTGTGCTGCAATGGTGCTCATTATAGTGTGTGTTGCAGTGGTACTTATTTCATTCTGTGCTGCAATGGTACTGATTACACTCTGTATTGCATTGGTACTGATTACAGTCCCTGCTGAATTGGTACTGATTACAGTCTGTGCTGAATGATACTCGTTACAGTGTGTGCTGCTATGGTACTGATTAGTCTGTATTGAATTGGTACTGATTACAGTCTCTGGTGCATTTGGTACTGATTACAATCTCTGCTGAAATGGTACTTATTGCAGTCTGCGCTGGAATGGTACTGATTTTACTGTGCGCTGCAATGGTATTGATCACAGTGCGTGCTGCGATGGTACTGATTACAATATGTGCTGAAATTGTACTGATTACACTGTGCTGCAATGGTACTGGTTACTATGTGCTGCAATTGTACTGGTTACTATGTGCTGCAATGGTACTGAATAGAGCCTGTGCTACAATGGTACTGATTAGAGGCTGTGCTACAATGGTACTGATTACCTACTCTGCTGCAATGGTACTGATTAGAGCCTGTGCTACAATGGTACTGCTTACAGTCTGCGCTGCTATGGTACTGACTACAATGTGCTGAAATGGTACTGATTACAGCGTAAGCTGCAATGGTACTGATTACAGTCTGTGCTGCTTTGGTACTGATTACAGCGTGTGCTACAATGGCACTGATTGCAGTCTGAACTGCATTGGTACTGATTACAGCGTGTGCTGCAATGGTACTGGTTACAGTGTGTGCTGCAATGGTACTCATTATATTCTGTGCAGCAATGGTACTGATTACAATCTTTCCTGCAATGGTACTGATTACAGTGTGTGCTGCCATGGTACTGCTTCCAGTGTGGGCTGCAATGGTACTGACTACAGTGTGTGCTGCAATGCTACTGATTACTGTGTGTGCTGCAGTGGTACTGTTTAAAGTCTGTTTTGGAATGCTACTGATTATAGTGTGTGCTGCGATGGTACTGATTACGGTCTCTGCTGCAATGGTACTGATTTGAGTGTGTACTGCAATGGTACTGATTACAGTCTGTGCTGCATCGGTACTGATTACAGTGTGTGCTCCAAAGGTACTGATTACATTCTGTGTTGCAATGGTGCTCATTACAGTGTGTGATGCAATGGTAGTGATTACAGCGTGTCCTGCAATGTTACTGATTACATTCTGTATTGCATTGGTTCTCATTACAGTTTGTGCTGCAAAGCTACTTATCACAGTCTGTGCTGCAATGGTACTGATTACTGTGTGTGCTGCAGTGGTACTGTTTAAAGTCTGTTTTGCAATGCTACTGATTATAGTGTGTGCTGCTATGGTACTGATTACGGTCTGTGCTGCAATGGTACTGATTACAGTGTGTGATGCAATGGTACTGATTACAGTGTGTGCATCAATGGTAGTGATAACAGTCTGTGCTGTAATGGCAATCATTATAATCTGAACTGCAATGGTACTCATTACAGTCTGTGTTGCCATGGTACTGATTACAGTGTATGCTGCAATGGTACTTATTACAGTGTGTTATGCAACGCTACTGATTACAGTGTGTGCTGCAATGGTACTGATTACAGTGGGTGCTGCACTGGTACTGATTACAGTGTGTGCTACAATGGTACTGATTACAGCGTGTGCTGCAGTGGTACTGCTTACTGTGTGTACTGATTAGAGTGTGTGCTTCGATGGTACTGATTACAATGTGTGCTGCAAAGGCATTGATTAAAGTCTGTTTTGCAATGGTACTGATTACAGTCTGTGCTGCAATGGTACTGACTACAGGCTGTATTGCAATGGTACTCATTACAGTGTGTGCGGTAATGGTACTGATTACATCGTGTGTGCTATGTAACCGATTACAGTGTTTGCTACAATGGTACTGATTACAGTCTGTGCTGCAATGCTACTGATTACAGTGGGTGCTGCAATGGTACTGATTACAGTGTGTGCTGCAATGGTACTGATGATAGTGTGTGCTGCAGTGGTATTGATTACTGTGTGTACTGATTAGAGTGTGTGCTTCGATGGTACTGATTACAGTGTGTGCAGCAATGATAGTGATTAAAGTGTGTGCTGCAATGGTACTGATTACAGTGTGTGCTGCAGTGGTATTGATTAAAGTCTGTTTTGCAATGGTACTGATTACAGTCTGTGCTGCAATGGTACTGATTACAGTCTGTATTGCAATGGTACTGATTACAGTATTCGCTTAAATGGTACTGATTACAGCGTGTGCTACAATGGCCTGAATTACAGTATGTGCTGCAATGTTATTGATTACAGTCTGTGCTGCAATGGTACTGATTACAGTGTTTGCTGCAATGATACTGATTACAGTATGTACCGCAATGATACTGATTACAGTGTTTGCTGCAATGTTATTGATTGCAGTCTGTGCTGCAATGGTACTGATAACAGTGTGTGCTGCAATGATATTGATTACAGTCTGTGCTGCAATGGTGCTCAGTACAATGTGTGCTGCGATGGTACTGATTACAATATGTTCTGCAATGGTACTGATTACAGTGTGTGCTGCAATGGCACTGAGAACAGTGTGTACTGCAATGCTACTGATTACAGTCAATGCTGCAATGGTACTGATTACAGCATGTGCTGCAATTGTACTGCTTACAGGGTGTGCTTCAACGGTACTCATTACAATTTGTGCTGAAATGGTACTGATTACAGTGTGTGCTGTAAGGGTACTGTTTACAATCTGTGCTGCAATGGTACACATTACAATTTGTACTGCACTGGTACTGATTACAGTGTGTGCCGCACTGGTACTGATTACAGTCTGTGCTGCATCGGTACTGATTACAGAATATGCTGCAAAGGTACTGATTACAGTCTGTGCTGCAATGGTTCTCATTACAATGTGTGCTGCAATGTTACTGATTACATTCTGTATTGCATTGGTACTGATTTGGGTCTCTGCTGCATTGGTACTGATTACAGTCTGTGCTGTTTGGTACTCATTAGAGTGTGTTTTGCAATGATACTGATTATAGTGTGTTCTGCAATAGTACTCATTGCAGTGTGTGCTGCAATGGTACTGATTACAGTGTGAGCGGCAATGGTGCTGATTAAGGTGTGTGCTGCAGTGGTATTGAATACAGTATATGCTGCAATGGTACTGATTACAGTGTGTGCTACAATAGTAATGTTCACAGTGTGTGCTGCAATGGTACTTATCACTGTGTGTGCTGCAATGGCACTGATTACTGTGTGTGCTTCAATGGTACTGATTACAGTGTGTGCACAAATTGTACTGATTACAGTCTTTATCGCAATGGTACAGATTACAGTCTGTGCTGAAATGGTACTGATTACAGTGTGTGCTGCAATAGTACAGATTACAGTCTGTGCTGCAATGGTACTGAATACAGGGTGTGCTGCAATAGTTCTGATTACAGTCTGTGCTGCAATGGTACTGATTACAGTGTGTGCTGCAATGGTACTCATTACAGTCTGTGCTGCAATGCTGCTCATTACAGTGTGTGCTGCAATGGTACTTATTACATTGTGTGCTGCAATGGCACTCATTACAGTCTGTGCTGCAATGGTACTGATTGCAGCGTGTGCTGCAATGGTACTGATTGCAGTGTGTGCTGCATTGGTACTGATTACATTCTGTGCTGCAATGGTACTGATTACAGTCTGTGGCAATGGTACTGATTACAATGTGTGCTGCAATGGTACTTATTACAGTGTGTGCTGCAATGGTACTTATTAAAGTGTGTGCTGCAATGGTACTGATTACAGTGTGTGCTGCAATGGTACTGATTACAGTGTGTGCCGCAATGTTACTGATTACAGTGTGTGCTGCGATGTTACTGATTACAGCGTGTGCTGCAATGGTACTGATTACAGTCTGCGTTACAATGGAATTGATTACATTGTGTGCTTCAATAGTACTTATTACAGTGTGTGCTGCAATGGTACTGCTTACAGTGTGTCTGCAATGTTACTGAATACAGTGTGAGCTGCAATGGAACTGATTACAGTGTGTGCTGCAGTGGTACTGATTAAAGTCTGTTTTGCAATGGTACTGATTACAGTGTGTGCTGCCATGGTACTGCTTCCAGTGTGGGCTGCAATGGTACTGATTACAGTGTGTGCTGCAATGGTACTCATTACAGAGTGTGCTGTAAAGGTACTTATTACAGTCTGTGCTGCAATGGTACTGATTACAGTGTGTGCTGCAATGGTACTGATTACAGTGTGTGCATAAATACTACTGATTACAGTCTGTATCGCAATGGTACAGATTACAGTCTGTGCTGCAATGGTACTAATTACAGTGTGTGCTGCAATGGTACTGATTACAGTTTGTGCTGCAATGGTGCTCATTATAGTGTGTGTTGCAGTGGTACTTATTTCATTCTGTGCTGCAATGGTACTGATTACACTCTGTATTGCATTGGTACTGATTACAGTCCCTGCTGAATTGGTACTGATTACAGTCTGTGCTGAATGATACTCGTTACAGTGTGTGCTGCTATGGTACTGATTAGTCTGTATTGCATTGGTACTGATTACAGTCTCTGGTGCATTTGGTACTGATTACAATCTCTGCTGAAATGGTACTTATTGCAGTCTGCGCTGGAATGGTACTGATTTTACTGTGCGCTGCAATGGTATTGATCACAGTGCGTGCTGCGATAGTACTGATTACAATATGTGCTGAAATGGTACTGATTACACTGTGTTGCAATGGTACTGGTTACTATGTGCTGCAATTGTACTGGTTACTATGTGCTGCAATGGTACTGAATAGAGCCTGTGCTACAATGGTACTGATTAGAGGCTGTGCTACAATGGTACTGATTACCTACTGTGCTGCAATGGTACTGATTAGAGCCTGTGCTACAATGGTACTGCTTACAGTCTGCGCTGCTATGGTACTGACTACAATGTGCTGAAATGGTACTGATTACAGCGTAAGCTGCAATGGTACTGATTACAGTCTGTGCTGCTTTGGTACTGATTACAGCGTGTGCTACAATGGCACTGATTGCAGTCTGAACTGCATTGGTACTGATTACAGCGTGTGCTGCAATGGTACTGGTTACAGTGTGTGCTGCAATGGTACTCATTACATTCTGTGCAGCAATGGTACTGATTACAATCTTTCCTGCAATGGTACTGATTACAGTGTGTGCTGCCATGGTACTGCTTCCAGTGTGGGCTGCAATGGTACTGACTACAGTGTGTGCTGCAATGCTACTGATTACTGTGTGTGCTGCAGTGGTACTGTTTAAAGTCTGTTTTGCAATGCTACTGATTATAGTGTGTGCTGCGATGGTACTGATTACGGTCTCTGCTGCAATGGTACTGATTTGAGTGTGTAGTGCAATGGTACTGATTACAGTCTGTGCTGCATCGGTACTGATTACAGTGTGTACTCCAAAGGTACTGATTACATTCTGTGTTGCAATGGTGCTCATTACAGTGTGTGATGCAATGGTAGTGATTACAGCGTGTCCTGCAATGTTACTGATTACATTCTGTATTGCATTGGTACTCATTACAGTTTGTGCTGCAAAGCTACTTATCACAGTCTGTGCTGCAATGGTACTGATTACTGTGTGTGCTGCAGTGGTACTGTTTAAAGTCTGTTTTGCAATGCTACTGATTATAGTGTGTGCTGCTATGGTACTGATTACGGTCTGTGCTGCAATGGTACTGATTACAGTGTGTGCTGCAATGGTGCTTATTACAGTCTGTGCAGCATCGGTACTGATTACAGTGTGTGCTCCAAAGGTACTGATTACAGTGTGTGATGCAATGGTAGTGATTACAGCGTGTTCTGCAATGTTACTATTTACATTCTGTATTGCATTGGTACTGATTACAGTCTCTGCTGCTTTGGTACTGATTACAGTGTGTGCTGTAATAGTACTCATTGCAGTGTGTGCTACAATGGTACTGAATACCGTGTGAGCTACAATGCCACAGATTAAGGTGTGTGCTGCAAGGGTACTGAATGTAGTATGTGCTGCAATGGTACTGATTGCAGTGTGTGCTCCAATAGTAATGTTTACAGTGTGTGCTGCAATGGTACTCATTACAGTGTGTGCTGCAAGGGTACTTATCACAGTCTGTGCTGCAATGGTACTGATTACAGTGTTTGCTGCAATTGTACTGATTACAGTGTGTGCACAAATGGTACTGATTACAGTCTGTATCGCAATGGTACAGATTACAGTCTGTGCTGCAATGATACTGATTACAGTGTGTGCTGCAATGGTACCGATTACAGTCTGTGCTGTAATGGTACTGATTACTGTATGTGCTGCAATGGTAGTGATTACAGTCTGTGCTGCAATGGTGCTCATTACAGTGTGAGCTGGAATGCTATTGATCACAGTCTGTGCTGCAATGGTACTGATTACAGTCTGCAATGGTGCTCATTACAGTGTGAGCTGGAATGCTACTGATCACAGTCTGTGCTGCAAAGGTACTGATTACAGCATGTGCTGGAATGGTACTTATTGCAGTCTGCGCTGCAATGGTACTGATTTCATTGTGCGCTGCAACGGTATTGATTACAGTGCGTGCTGCGATGGTACTGATTACAATATGTGCTGAAATGGTACTGATTACATTGTGCGCTGCAATGGTACCCATTACAGTGTGTGCTCCAATAGTACTGTTTACAGTGTGTGCTGCTATGGTACTCATTACACAGTGTGCTACAAAGGTACTTATCACAGTCTGTGCTGCAATGGTACTGATTACTGTGTGTGCTGCAGTGGTACTGTTTAAAGTCTGTTTTGCAATGCTACTGATTATAGTGTGTGCTGCGATGGTACTGATTACGGTCTGTGCTGCAATGGTACTGATTACAGTGTGTGCTGCAATGGTGCTGATTACTGTCTATGCTGCATCGGTACTGTTTACAGTGTGTGCTCCTAAGGTACTGATTACAGTCTGTGCTGCAATGGTGCTCATTACAGTGTGTGATGCAATGGTAGTGATTACGGGTGTGCTGCAATGTTACTGATTACATTCAGTATTGCATTGGTACTGATTACAGTCTCTGCTGCTTTGGTACAGATTACAGTTTGTGCTGCAATGGTACTCATTACAGTGTGTGCTGCAATAGTACTCATTGCAGTGTGTGCTGCAATGGTACTGATTACAGTGTGAGCTACAATGCTACAGATTAAGGTGTGTGCTGCAATGGTACTGAATGCAGTATGTGCTGCAATGGTACTGATTGCAGTGTGTGCTCCACTAGTAATGTTTGCAGTGTGAGCTGCAATGGTACTCATTACAGTGTGTGCTGCAAAGGTACTTATCACATTCTGTGCTGCAATGGTACTGATTACAGTGTGTGCTGCAATGGTACTGATTACAGTCTGTGCTGCAAAGGTACTGATTACAGCTTGTGCTTCAATGGTACTGATTACAGCGTGTGCTGCAATGGTACTGATTACAGCGTGTGCTGCATTGGTACTGATTACAGCGTGTACCGCAATGGCACTCATTACAGTCTGTTCTGCAATGGTACTGATTAGAGCGTGTGCTGCAATGTTACTGATTACAATCTGTCCTGCAATGGTACTGATTACAGAGTGTGCTGCAATGGTACTGATAACAGTGTGTGCTGCAATGGTACTCATTACAGTGTATGTTGCAATGGTACTGAACGCAGTCTTTGCTGCAATGGTACTGATTACAGTCTGTGCTGCAATAGTACTGATTACAGGCTGTGCTCCAGTGATACAGATTACAGATGTGTTACAATGGTACTCATTACAGTGTGTGCTGCAATGGTGCTGATTACAGTGTGTGCTGCAATGGTACTGCTTCCAGTGTGGGCTGCAATGGTACTGATTTCAGCATGTGCTGCAATGGTACTTATTACAGCGTGTGCTGCAATGGTACTGATTAGAGCTTTTGCTGCTTTGGAACTGATTACAGCGTGTGCTGCAATGGTACTGATTAGAGTCTGTGCTGCAATTGTACTGATTACAGTGTGTGCTGCAATATTAGTGATTACAGTCTGTGCTGCAGAGGTATTTATTACATTCTGTGCCACAATGGTACTGATTGTAGTTTGTATTGCATTGGTACTGATTACAGTCTTTGCTGAATTGGTACTGATTACAGTATGTGCTGCAATGGTACTCATTATGGTGTGTGCTGCAATGGTACTCATTACAGTGTGTGATGCAATAGTAATGATTACAGTGTGTGCAGCAATAATACTCATTACAGGGTGTGCTGCAATGGTACTCATTAAAATGTTTGATGCAATGGTACTGATTACAGTCTGTGCTGCAATGGTACTGAGTACAGTCTGTGCTGCAATGGTACTGATTACAGTGTGTGCTGCAATGGTACTGGTTACAGTGTTAGCTGCAAGGGTACTGATTAGAGCCTTTGCTGCAATGGTACTGATTACAGTCTGTGCTGCAATGGTACTGATTACAGTCTGTGCTGCAATGTACTGAGTACAGTCCGTGCTGCAATGGTAATGATTACAGTGTGTGCTGCATTGGTACTGGTTACAGTTTGTGCTGCAATGGTACTCATTACAGTGTGAGTTGGAATGCTACTGATTACAGTCTGTGCTGCAATGGTACTGATTAGAGGCTGTGCTACAGTGGTACTGATTACAGCGTGTGCTGCAATGGTACTGATTACAGTGTGTGCAGCAATAGTACTTATGTCAGTCTGTGCTGAAATAGTACTGATTACAATCTGTGCTTCATTGTTACAGATTACAGTGTGTGCTGCAATGGTACTGATTACAGATTGTGCTGCAATGGTACTGATTACAGTGTGCACAAATGGTAATGATTACAGTCTGTATCGCAATAGTACTGATTACAGTGTGGGCTGCAATGGTACTGATTACAGTGTGTACTGCAATGGTATTGTTTATAGTCTGTGCTGCAATGGTGCTCACCATAATGTGTACTGCAATAGTCCTGATTACATTTTGTGTTGCAATGGTACTGATTAGTCTGTATTGCATTGGTACTGATTACAGTCTCTTCTGCATTGGTACTGATTACAGTCTCTGCTGCATTGGTACCGATTACAGTGTGTGCTGGGATGGTACTGATTACAATATGTGCTGCATTGGTACCGATTACATGTGTGCTGCGATGGTACTGATTAAAATATGTGCTCAATGGTACTAATTACAGTGTGTGCTGCAATGGTACTTATTACAGTCTGTGCTGCAATGGTACTGATTACAGTCTGTTTCGCAATAGTACAGATTACAGTGCATGCTGCAATGGTCCTGATTACTGTGTGTGCTGCAATGGTATTGATTACAGTCTGTGCTGCAATGGTACTGATTACAGTCTGTTTCGCAATAGTACAGATTACAGTGTATACTGCAATGGTCCTGATTACAGTGTGTGCTGCAATGGTACTGATTACAGTCTATATCGCATTGGTACTGATTACAGTCTGGGCTGCAATGGTACTAATTACAGTGTGTACTGCAATGGTATTGTGTACAGTCTGTGCTGCAATGGTGCTCACCATAATGTGTGTTGCAATAGTCCTGATTACATTTTGTGCTGCAATGGTACTGATTAGTCTGTATTGCATTGGTACTGATTACAGTCTATTCTGCATTGCTACTGATTACAGTCTCTGCTGCATTGGTACCGATTAGAGTGTGTGCTGCGATGGTCCTGGTTACAGTATGTGCTGGAATGGTACTTATTGCAGTCTGCGCTGCAATGGTATTGATAACATTGTTCGCTGCAACGGTATTGCCTACAGTGCGTGTTGCGATGGTACTGCTTACAATATGTGCTGAAATGGTACTGATTACATTGTGCTGCAATGTTACTGATTACTATGTGCTGCAATGGTACTGTTTAGAGGCTGTGCTACAATGGTACTGATTACAGTCTGTGCTGCAATGGTACTGATTAGAGCCTTAGCTACAATGGTACTGATTACAATGTGCTGCAATGGTACTTATTAGAGCGTGAGCTGCAATGGTACATATTACAGTCTGTGCTGCTTTGGTACTGATTACAGCGTGTGCTGCAATGGCACTGATTACAGTCTGAACTGCAATGGTACTGGTTACAGCGTGCGCTGCAATGGTACTGATTACACCGTGTGCTGCAATGGTACTGATTACAGCGTGTGCTGCAATGGTACTGAATACAGCGTGTACCGCAATGATAGTGATTACAGTCTGTGCTGCAATGGTGCTCATTACAGTGTGTGTTGCAGTGGTACTTATTACATTCTGTGCTGCAATGGTACTGATTATAATCTGTATTGCATTGGTACTGATTACAGTCTTTGCTGAATTGGTACTGATTACAGTATGTGCTGCAATGGTACTCATTATGGTGTTTGCTGCAATGGACCTCATTAAAGTGTGTGATGCAATAGTAATGATTACAGTGTGTGCAGCAATTATACTCATTACAGTGTGTGCTGCAATGGTACTCATTAAAATGTGTGATGTAATCGTACTGATTACAGTCTGTGCTGCAATGGTACTGAGTACAGTCTGTGCTGCAATGGTACTGATTACAGTGTGTGCTGCAATTGTACTGGTTACAGCGTGTGCTGCAAGGTACTGATTAGAGTCTTTGCTGCAATGGTACTGATTACAGGTCTGTGCTGCAATGGTACTGATTAGAGGCTGTGCTACAGTGGTACTGATTACAGCGTGTGCTGCAATGGTACTGATTACAGTGTGTGCTGCAATGGTACTCATTAAAATCTGTGCTGCAATGGTACTGATTACAGTCTGTGCTGCAATGTACTGAGTACAGTCTGTGCTGCAATGGTAATTATTACAGTGTGTGCTGCAATGGTACTGGTTACAGTTTGTGCTGCAATGGTACTCATTACAGTGTGAGCTGGAATGCTACTGATCACAGTCTGTGCTGCAATGGTACTGATTAGAGTCTGTGCTGCAATGGTACTGATTACAGTCTGTGCTGCAATGGTACTGATTAGAGGCTGTGCTACAGTGGTACTGATTACAGCGTGTGCTGCAATGGTACTGATTACAGTGTGTGCAGCAATAGAACTGATTTCAGTCTGTGCTGCAATAGTACTGATTACAGTCTGTGCTTCATTGTTACAGATTACAGTGTGTGCTGCAATGGTACTGATTACAGTGTGTGCTGCATTGGTACCGATTACAGTGTGCACAAATGGTAATGATTACAGTCTGTATCGCAATGGTACTGATTACAGTCTGGGCTGCAATGGTATTGATTACAGTGTGTACTGCAATGGTATTGTTTACGGTCTGTGCTGCAATGGTGCTCACCATAATGTGTGCTGCAATAGTCCTGATTACATTTTGTGTTGCAATGGTACTGATTAGTCTGTATTGCATTGGTACTGATTACAGTCTCTTCTGCATTGGTACTGATTACAGTCTCTGCTGCATTGGTACCGATTACAGTGTGTGCTGGGATGGTACTGATTACAATATGTGCTTAATGGTACTAATTACAGTGTGTGCTGCAATGGTACTTATTACAGTCTGTGCTGCAATGGTACTGATTACAGTCTGTTTCGCAATAGTACTGATTACAGTATGTGCTGGAATGATACTTATTGCTGTCTGTGATGCTATGGTACTGATTACAGACTCTGCTCCATTGGTACCGATTACAGTGTGTGCTGGGATGGTACTGATTACGATATGTGCTCAATGGTACTAATTACATTATGTGCTGGAATGGTACTTATTGCTGTCTGCGCTGCAATGGTACAGAATACAGTCTGTGCTGAAATGGTACTAATTACAGTGTGTGCTGCAATGGTACTGATTACAGTCTGTGCTGCAATGGTACTGATTACAGTCTACTTCGCAATAGTACAGATTACAGTGTATGCTGCAATGGTCCTGATTACAGTCTGTGCGGCAATGGTATTGATTACAGTCTGTGCTGCAATGGTACTGATTACAGTGTGTGCTGCAATGGTAGTGATTACAGTCTGTGCTGCAATGGTGCTCATTACAGTGTGTGTTGCAGTGGTACTTATTACATGCTGTGCTGCAATGGTACTGATTACAGTCTGTATTGCATTGGTACTGATTACAGTCTCTGCTGAATTGGTACTGATTACAGTCTGTGCTGCAAGGGTACTCATTATGGTGTGTGCTGCAATGGTACTCATTACAGTGTGTGATGCAATAGTAATGATTACAGTGTGTGCAGCAATGATACTCATTACAGTGTGTGCTGCAATGGTACTCATTAAAATGTGTGATGTAATGGTACTGATTACAGTCTGTGCTGTAATGGTACTGAGTACAGTCTGTGCTGCAATGGTACTGATTACAGTGTGTGCTGCAATGGTACTGGTTACAGTGTGTGCTGCAATGGTACTGATTAGAGTCTTTGCTGCAATGGTACTGATTACAGTCTGTGCTGCAATGGTACTGATTAGAGGCTGTCCTACAGTGGCACTGATTACAGCTTTTGCTGCAATGGTTCTGATTACAGTGTGTGCAGCAATAGTACAGATGTCAGTCTGTGCTGCAATAGTACTGATTACATTCTGTGCTTCATTGTTACAGATTACTGTGTGTGCTGAAATGGTACTGATTACATTGTGTGCTGCACAGGTACTGATTACAGTGTACACAAATGGTACTGATTAGCCTGTATTGCATTGGTACTGATTACAGTCTCTGCTGCATTGTTACAGATTACAGTGTGTGCTGCGATGGTACTGATTACAATATGTGCTGCAAAGGTAATGATTACTGTATGGGCTGGAATGGTACTTATTGCAGTCTGCGCTGCAATGGTACTGATTTCATTGTGCGCTGCAACGGTATTGATTACAGTGCGTGCTGCATTGGTACTGATTACAATATGTGCTGAAGTGGTACTGATTACATTGTGCGCTGCAATGGTACTCATTACAGTGTGTGCTCCAATAGTACTGTTTACAGTGTGTGCTGCAATGGTACTCATTACAGAGTGTGCTGCAAGGGTACTTATCAAGGTCTGTGCTGCAATGGTACTGATTACTGTGTGTGCTGCAGTGGTACTGTTTAAAGTCTGTTTTGCAATGCTACTGTTATAGTGTGTGCTGCGATGGTACTGATTACGGTCTGTGCTGCAATGGTACTGATTACAGTGTGTGCCGCAATGGTGCCGATTACAGTCTGTGCTGCATCGGTACTGATTACAGTGTCTGCTCCAAAGGTACTGATTACAGTCTGAGCTGCATTTGTGCTCATTACAGTGTGCGATGCAATGGTAGTGATTACAGCGTGTTCTGCAATGTTACTGATTACATTCTGTATTGCATTGGTACTGATTACAGTCTCTGCTGCTTTGGTACTGATTACAGTTTGTGCTGCAATGTTACTCATTACAGTGTGTGCTGCAATGGTACTGATTACAGTGTGTGTTGCAATAGTACTCATTGCAGTGTGTGCTGCAATGGTACTGATTACAGTGTGAGCTACAATGCTACAGATTAAGGTGTGTGCTGCAATGGTACTGAATGCAGTATGTGCTGCAATTGTACTGATTGCAGTGTGTGCTCCAATAGTAATGTTTACAGTGTGTGCTGCAATGGTACTCAATACAGTGTGTGCTGCAAAGGTACTTATCACAGTCTGTGCTGCAATGGTACTGATTACAGTGTGTGCTGCAATGGTACTGCTTACAGTGTGTGCACAAATGGTACTGATTACAGTCTGTATCGCAATGGTACAGATTACAGTCTGTGCTGCAATGATACTGATTACAGTGTGTGCTGCAATGATACCGATTACAGTCTGTGCTGCAATGGTACTGATTACAGTGTGTGCTGCAATGGTAGTGATTACAGTCTGTGCTGCAATGGTGCTCATTACAGTGTGTGTTGCAGTGGTACTTATTACATTCTGTGCAGCAATGGTACTGATTACAGTCACTGCTGAATTGGTACTGATTACAGTCTGTGGTGCAATGGTACTCATTATGGTGTGTGCCGCAATGGTACTCATTACACTGTGTGATGCAATAGTAATGCTTACAGTGTGTGCTGCAATGATACTCATTACAGTGTGTGCTGCAATGGTACTCATTAAAATCTGTGCTGCAATGGTACTGATTACAGTCTGTGCTGCAATGTACTGAGTACGGTCTGTGCTGCAATGGTAATGATTACAGTGTGTGCTGCAATGGTACTGGTTACAGTTTGTGCAGCAATGGTACTCATTACAGTGTGAGCTGGAAAGCTACTGATCACAGTCTGTGCTGCAATGGTACTGATTAGAGTCTGTGCTACAGTGGTACTGATTACAGCGTGTGCTGCAATTGTACTGATTACAGTGTTGCAGCAATAGTACTGATGTCAGTCTGTGCTGAAATAGTACTGATAACAGTCTGTGCTTCATTGTTACAGATTACAGTGTGTGCTGCAATGGTACTGATTACAGTGTGTGCTGCAATGGTACTGATTACAGTGTGCACAAATGGTAATGATTTCAGTCTGTATCGCAATGGTACTGATTACAGTCTGGGCTGCAATGGTACTGATTACAGTGTGTACTGCAATGGTATTGTTTACAGTCTGTGCTGCAATGGTGCTCACCATAATGTGTGCTGCAATAGTCCTGATTACATTATGTGTTGCAATGGTACTGATTAGTCTGTATTGCATTGGTACTGATAACAGTCTCTTCCACATTGGTACTGATTACAGTCTCTGCTGCATTGGTACCGATTACAGTGTGTGCTGCGATGGTACTGATTACAATATGTGCTCAATGGTACTGATTACAGTATGTGCTGGTATGATACTTATTGCTGTCTGTGCTGCAATGGTACTGATTACAGTCTGTTTCGCAATAGTACAGATTACAGTGTGTGCTGCAATGGTACTGATTACAGATTGTGCTGCAATGGTACTGATTACAGTGTGCACAAATGGTAATGATTACAGTCTGTATCGCAATAGTACTGATTACAGTGTGGGCTGCAATGGTACTGATTACAGTGTGTACTGCAATGGTATTGTTTATAGTCTGTGCTGCAATGGTGCTCACCATAATGTGTACTGCAATAGTCCTGATTACATTTTGTGTTGCAATGGTACTGATTAGTCTGTATTGCATTGGTACTGATTACAGTCTCTTCTGCATTGGTACTGATTACAGTCTCTGCTGCATTGGTACCGATTACAGTGTGTGCTGGGATGGTACTGATTACAATATGTGCTGCATTGGTACCGATTACATGTGTGCTGCGATGGTACTGATTAAAATATGTGCTCAATGGTACTAATTACAGTGTGTGCTGCAATGGTACTTATTACAGTCTGTGCTGCAATGGTACTGATTACAGTCTGTTTCGCAATAGTACAGATTACAGTGCATGCTGCAATGGTCCTGATTACAGTGTGTGCTGCAATGGTACTGATTACAGTCTGTGCTGCAATGGTACTGATTACAGTCTGTTTCGCAATAGTACAGATTACAGTGTATACTGCAATGGTCCTGATTACAGTGTGTGCTGCAATGGTACTGATTACAGTCTATATCGCATTGGTACTGATTACAGTCTGGGCTGCAATGGTACTAATTACAGTGTGTACTGCAATGGTATTGTGTACAGTCTGTGCTGCAATGGTGCTCACCATAATGTGTGTTGCAATAGTCCTGATTACATTTTGTGCTGCAATGGTACTGATTAGTCTGTATTGCATTGGTACTGATTACAGTCTATTCTGCATTGCTACTGATTACAGTCTCTGCTGCATTGGTACCGATTAGAGTGTGTGCTGCGATGGTCCTGGTTACAGTATGTGCTGGAATGGTACTTATTGCAGTCTGCGCTGCAATGGTATTGATAACATTGTTCGCTGCAACGGTATTGCCTACAGTGCGTGTTGCGATGGTACTGCTTACAATATGTGCTGAAATGGTACTGATTACATTGTGCTGCAATGTTACTGATTACTATGTGCTGCAATGGTACTGTTTAGAGGCTGTGCTACAATGGTACTGATTACAGTCTGTGCTGCAATGGTACTGATTAGAGCCTTAGCTACAATGGTACTGATTACAATGTGCTGCAATGGTACTTATTAGAACGTGAGCTGCAATGGTACATATTACAGTCTGTGCTGCTTTGGTACTGATTACAGCGTGTGCTGCAATGGCACTGATTACAGTCTGAACTGCAATGGTACTGGTTACAGCGTGCGCTGCAATGGTACTGATTACAGCGTGTGCTGCAATGGTACTGATTACAGCGTGTGCTGCAATGGTACTGAATACAGCGTGTACCGCAATGATAGTGATTACAGTCTGTGCTGCAATGGTGCTCATTACAGTGTGTGTTGCAGTGGTACTTATTACATTCTGTGCTGCAATGGTACTGATTATAATCTGTATTGCATTGGTACTGATTACAGTCTTTGCTGAATTGGTACTGATTACAGTATGTGCTGCCATGGTACTCATTATGGTGTTTGCTGCAATGGACCTCATTAAAGTGTGTGATGCAATAGTAATGATTACAGTGTGTGCAGCAATTATAATCATTACAGTGTGTGCTGCAATGGTACTCATTAAAATGTGTGATGTAATCGTACTGATTACAGTCTGTGCTGCAATGGTACTGAGTACAGTCTGTGCTGCAATGGTACTGATTACAGTGTGTGCTGCAATTGTACTGGTTACAGCGTGTGCTGCAAGGTACTGATTAGAGTCTTTGCTGCAATGGTACTGATTACAGGTCTGTGCTGCAATGGTACTGATTAGAGGCTGTGCTACAGTGGTACTGATTACAGCGTGTGCTGCAATGGTACTGATTACAGTGTGTGCAGCAATAGAACTGATTTCAGTCTGTGCTGCAATAGTACTGATTACAGTCTGTGCTTCATTGTTACAGATTACAGTGTGTGCTGCAATGGTACTGATTACAGTGTGTGCTGCATTGGTACCGATTACAGTGTGCACAAATGGTAATGATTACAGTCTGTATCGCAATGGTACTGATTACAGTCTGGGCTGCAATGGTATTGATTACAGTGTGTACTGCAATGGTATTGTTTACGGTCTGTGCTGCAATGGTGCTCACCATAATGTGTGCTGCAATAGTCCTGATTACATTTTGTGTTGCAATGGTACTGATTAGTCTGTATTGCATTGGTACTGATTACAGTCTCTTCTGCATTGGTACTGATTACAGTCTCTGCTGCATTGGTACCGATTACAGTGTGTGCTGGGATGGTACTGATTACAATATGTGCTTAATGGTACTAATTACAGTGTGTGCTGCAATGGTACTTATTACAGTCTGTGCTGCAATGGTACTGATTACAGTCTGTTTCGCAATAGTACTGATTACAGTATGTGCTGGAATGATACTTATTGCTGTCTGTGATGCTATGGTACTGATTACAGACTCTGCTCCATTGGTACCGATTACAGTGTGTGCTGGGATGGTACTGATTACGATATGTGCTCAATGGTACTAATTACATTATGTGCTGGAATGGTACTTATTGCTGTCTGCGCTGCAATGGTACAGAATACAGTCTGTGCTGAAATGGTACTAATTACAGTGTGTGCTGCAATGGTACTGATTACAGTCTGTGCTGCAATGGTACTGATTACAGTCTACTTCGCAATAGTACAGATTACAGTGTATGCTGCAATGGTCCTGATTACAGTCTGTGCGGCAATGGTATTGATTACAGTCTGTGCTGCAATGGTACTGATTACAGTGTGTGCTGCAATGGTAGTGATTACAGTCTGTGCTGCAATGGTGCTCATTACAGTGTGTGTTGCAGTGGTACTTATTACATGCTGTGCTGCAATGGTACTGATTACAGTCTGTATTGCATTGGTACTGATTACAGTCTCTGCTGAATTGGTACTGATTACAGTCTGTGCTGCAAGGGTACTCATTATGGTGTGTGCTGCAATGGTACTCATTACAGTGTGTGATGCAATAGTAATGATTACAGTGTGTGCAGCAATGATACTCATTACAGTGTGTGCTGCAATGGTACTCATTAAAATGTGTGATGTAATGGTACTGATTACAGTCTGTGCTGTAATGGTACTGAGTACAGTCTGTGCTGCAATGGTACTGATTACAGTGTGTGCTGCAATGGTACTGGTTACAGTGTGTGCTGCAATGGTACTGATTAGAGTCTTTGCTGCAATGGTACTGATTACAGTCTGTGCTGCAATGGTACTGATTAGAGGCTGTCCTACAGTGGCACTGATTACAGCTTTTGCTGCAATGGTTCTGATTACAGTGTGTGCAGCAATAGTACAGATGTCAGTCTGTGCTGCAATAGTACTGATTACATTCTGTGCTTCATTGTTACAGATTACTGTGTGTGCTGAAATGGTACTGATTACATTGTGTGCTGCACAGGTACTGATTACAGTGTACACAAATGGTACTGATTAGCCTGTATTGCATTGGTACTGATTACAGTCTCTGCTGCATTGTTACAGATTACAGTGTGTGCTGCGATGGTACTGATTACAATATGTGCTGCAAAGGTAATGATTACTGTATGGGCTGGAATGGTACTTATTGCAGTCTGCGCTGCAATGGTACTGATTTCATTGTGCGCTGCAACGGTATTGATTACAGTGCGTGCTGCATTGGTACTGATTACAATATGTGCTGAAGTGGTACTGATTACATTGTGCGCTGCAATGGTACTCATTACAGTGTGTGCTCCAATAGTACTGTTTACAGTGTGTGCTGCAATGGTACTCATTACAGAGTGTGCTGCAAGGGTACTTATCAAGGTCTGTGCTGCAATGGTACTGATTACTGTGTGTGCTGCAGTGGTACTGTTTAAAGTCTGTTTTGCAATGCTACTGTTATAGTGTGTGCTGCGATGGTACTGATTACGGTCTGTGCTGCAATGGTACTGATTACAGTGTGTGCCGCAATGGTGCCGATTACAGTCTGTGCTGCATCGGTACTGATTACAGTGTCTGCTCCAAAGGTACTGATTACAGTCTGAGCTGCAATTGTGCTCATTACAGTGTGCGATGCAATGGTAGTGATTACAGCGTGTTCTGCAATGTTACTGATTACATTCTGTATTGCATTGGTACTGATTACAGTCTCTGCTGCTTTGGTACTGATTACAGTTTGTGCTGCAATGTTACTCATTACAGTGTGTGCTGCAATGGTACTGATTACAGTGTGTGTTGCAATAGTACTCATTGCAGTGTGTGCTGCAATGGTACTGATTACAGTGTGAGCTACAATGCTACAGATTAAGGTGTGTGCTGCAATGGTACTGAATGCAGTATGTGCTGCAATTGTACTGATTGCAGTGTGTGCTCCAATAGTAATGTTTACAGTGTGTGCTGCAATGGTACTCAATACAGTGTGTGCTGCAAAGGTACTTATCACAGTCTGTGCTGCAATGGTACTGATTACAGTGTGTGCTGCAATGGTACTGCTTACAGTGTGTGCACAAATGGTACTGATTACAGTCTGTATCGCAATGGTACAGATTACAGTCTGTGCTGCAATGATACTGATTACAGTGTGTGCTGCAATGATACCGATTACAGTCTGTGCTGCAATGGTACTGATTACAGTGTGTGCTGCAATGGTAGTGATTACAGTCTGTGCTGCAATGGTGCTCATTACAGTGTGTGTTGCAGTGGTACTTATTACATTCTGTGCAGCAATGGTACTGATTACAGTCACTGCTGAATTGGTACTGATTACAGTCTGTGGTGCAATGGTACTCATTATGGTGTGTGCCGCAATGGTACTCATTACACTGTGTGATGCAATAGTAATGCTTACAGTGTGTGCTGCAATGATACTCATTACAGTGTGTGCTGCAATGGTACTCATTAAAATCTGTGCTGCAATGGTACTGATTACAGTCTGTGCTGCAATGTACTGAGTACGGTCTGTGCTGCAATGGTAATGATTACAGTGTGTGCTGCAATGGTACTGGTTACAGTTTGTGCAGCAATGGTACTCATTACAGTGTGAGCTGGAAAGCTACTGATCACAGTCTGTGCTGCAATGGTACTGATTAGAGTCTGTGCTACAGTGGTACTGATTACAGCGTGTGCTGCAATTGTACTGATTACAGTGTTGCAGCAATAGTACTGATGTCAGTCTGTGCTGAAATAGTACTGATAACAGTCTGTGCTTCATTGTTACAGATTACAGTGTGTGCTGCAATGGTACTGATTACAGTGTGTGCTGCAATGGTACTGATTACAGTGTGCACAAATGGTAATGATTTCAGTCTGTATCGCAATGGTACTGATTACAGTCTGGGCTGCAATGGTACTGATTACAGTGTGTACTGCAATGGTATTGTTTACAGTCTGTGCTGCAATGGTGCTCACCATAATGTGTGCTGCAATAGTCCTGATTACATTATGTGTTGCAATGGTACTGATTAGTCTGTATTGCATTGGTACTGATAACAGTCTCTTCCACATTGGTACTGATTACAGTCTCTGCTGCATTGGTACCGATTACAGTGTGTGCTGCGATGGTACTGATTACAATATGTGCTCAATGGTACTGATTACAGTATGTGCTGGTATGATACTTATTGCTGTCTGTGCTGCAATGGTACTGATTACAGTCTGTTTCGCAATAGTACAGATTACAGTGTGTGCTGCAATGGTACTGATTACAGATTGTGCTGCAATGGTACTGATTACAGTGTGCACAAATGGTAATGATTACAGTCTGTATCGCAATAGTACTGATTACAGTGTGGGCTGCAATGGTACTGATTACAGTGTGTACTGCAATGGTATTGTTTATAGTCTGTGCTGCAATGGTGCTCACCATAATGTGTACTGCAATAGTCCTGATTACATTTTGTGTTGCAATGGTACTGATTAGTCTGTATTGCATTGGTACTGATTACAGTCTCTTCTGCATTGGTACTGATTACAGTCTCTGCTGCATTGGTACCGATTACAGTGTGTGCTGGGATGGTACTGATTACAATATGTGCTGCATTGGTACCGATTACATGTGTGCTGCGATGGTACTGATTAAAATATGTGCTCAATGGTACTAATTACAGTGTGTGCTGCAATGGTACTTATTACAGTCTGTGCTGCAATGGTACTGATTACAGTCTGTTTCGCAATAGTACAGATTACAGTGCATGCTGCAATGGTCCTGATTACAGTGTGTGCTGCAATGGTACTGATTACAGTCTGTGCTGCAATGGTACTGATTACAGTCTGTTTCGCAATAGTACAGATTACAGTGTATACTGCAATGGTCCTGATTACAGTGTGTGCTGCAATGGTACTGATTACAGTCTATATCGCATTGGTACTGATTACAGTCTGGGCTGCAATGGTACTAATTACAGTGTGTACTGCAATGGTATTGTGTACAGTCTGTGCTGCAATGGTGCTCACCATAATGTGTGTTGCAATAGTCCTGATTACATTTTGTGCTGCAATGGTACTGATTAGTCTGTATTGCATTGGTACTGATTACAGTCTATTCTGCATTGCTACTGATTACAGTCTCTGCTGCATTGGTACCGATTAGAGTGTGTGCTGCGATGGTCCTGGTTACAGTATGTGCTGGAATGGTACTTATTGCAGTCTGCGCTGCAATGGTATTGATAACATTGTTCGCTGCAACGGTATTGCCTACAGTGCGTGTTGCGATGGTACTGCTTACAATATGTGCTGAAATGGTACTGATTACATTGTGCTGCAATGTTACTGATTACTATGTGCTGCAATGGTACTGTTTAGAGGCTGTGCTACAATGGTACTGATTACAGTCTGTGCTGCAATGGTACTGATTAGAGCCTTAGCTACAATGGTACTGATTACAATGTGCTGCAATGGTACTTATTAGAACGTGAGCTGCAATGGTACATATTACAGTCTGTGCTGCTTTGGTACTGATTACAGCGTGTGCTGCAATGGCACTGATTACAGTCTGAACTGCAATGGTACTGGTTACAGCGTGCGCTGCAATGGTACTGATTACAGCGTGTGCTGCAATGGTACTGATTACAGCGTGTGCTGCAATGGTACTGAATACAGCGTGTACCGCAATGATAGTGATTACAGTCTGTGCTGCAATGGTGCTCATTACAGTGTGTGTTGCAGTGGTACTTATTACATTCTGTGCTGCAATGGTACTGATTATAATCTGTATTGCATTGGTACTGATTACAGTCTTTGCTGAATTGGTACTGATTACAGTATGTGCTGCCATGGTACTCATTATGGTGTTTGCTGCAATGGACCTCATTAAAGTGTGTGATGCAATAGTAATGATTACAGTGTGTGCAGCAATTATAATCATTACAGTGTGTGCTGCAATGGTACTCATTAAAATGTGTGATGTAATCGTACTGATTACAGTCTGTGCTGCAATGGTACTGAGTACAGTCTGTGCTGCAATGGTACTGATTACAGTGTGTGCTGCAATTGTACTGGTTACAGCGTGTGCTGCAAGGTACTGATTAGAGTCTTTGCTGCAATGGTACTGATTACAGGTCTGTGCTGCAATGGTACTGATTAGAGGCTGTGCTACAGTGGTACTGATTACAGCGTGTGCTGCAATGGTACTGATTACAGTGTGTGCTGCAATGGTACTCATTAAAATCTGTGCTGCAATGGTACTGATTACAGTCTGTGCTGCAATGTACTGAGTACAGTCTGTGCTGCAATGGTAATTATTACAGTGTGTGCTGCAATGGTACTGGTTACAGTTTGTGCTGCAATGGTACTCATTACAGTGTGAGCTGGAATGCTACTGATCACAGTCTGTGCTGCAATGGTACTGATTAGAGTCTGTGCTGCAATGGTACTGATTACAGTCTGTGCTGCAATGGTACTGATTAGAGGCTGTGCTACAGTGGTACTGATTACAGCGTGTGCTGCAATGGTACTGATTACAGTGTGTGCAGCAATAGAACTGATTTCAGTCTGTGCTGCAATAGTACTGATTACAGTCTGTGCTTCATTGTTACAGATTACAGTGTGTGCTGCAATGGTACTGATTACAGTGTGTGCTGCATTGGTACCGATTACAGTGTGCACAAATGGTAATGATTACAGTCTGTATCGCAATGGTACTGATTACAGTCTGGGCTGCAATGGTATTGATTACAGTGTGTACTGCAATGGTATTGTTTACGGTCTGTGCTGCAATGGTGCTCACCATAATGTGTGCTGCAATAGTCCTGATTACATTTTGTGTTGCAATGGTACTGATTAGTCTGTATAGCATTGGTACTGATTACAGTCTCTTCTGCATTGGTACTGATTACAGTCTCTGCTGCATTGGTACCGATTACAGTGTGTGCTGGGATGGTACTGATTACAATATGTGCTTAATGGTACTAATTACAGTGTGTGCTGCAATGGTACTTATTACAGTCTGTGCTGCAATGGTACTGATTACAGTCTGTTTCGCAATAGTACTGATTACAGTATGTG
This sequence comes from Hymenopus coronatus, assembly GCA_030762935.1. Taxonomy (NCBI): domain Eukaryota; kingdom Metazoa; phylum Arthropoda; class Insecta; order Mantodea; family Hymenopodidae; genus Hymenopus; species Hymenopus coronatus. The sequence goes on from CM060894.1 coordinate 134,146,696, forward strand.
CTGGAATGATACTTATTGCTGTCTGTGATGCTATGGTACTGATTACAGACTCTGCTCCATTGGTACCGATTACAGTGTGTGCTGGGATGGTACTGATTACGATATGTGCTCAATGGTACTAATTACATTATGTGCTGGAATGGTACTTATTGCTGTCTGCGCTGCAATGGTACAGAATACAGTCTGTGCTGAAATGGTACTAATTACAGTGTGTGCTGCAATGGTACTGATTACAGTCTGTGCTGCAATGGTACTGATTACAGTCTGCTTCGCAATAGTACAGATTACAGTGTATGCTGCAATGGTCCTGATTACAGTGTGTGCGGCAATGGTATTGATTACAGTCTGTGCTGCAATGGTACTGATTACAGTGTGTGCTGCAATGGTAGTGATTACAGTCTGTGCTGCAATGGTGCTCATTACAGTGTGTTTTGCAGTGGTACTTATTACATGCTGTGCTGCAATGGTACTGATTACAGTCTGTATTGCATTGGTACTGATTACAGTCTCTGCTGAATTGGTACTGATTACAGTCTGTGCTGCAAGGGTACTCATTATGGTGTGTGCTGCAATGGTACTCATTACAGTGTGTGATGCAATAGTAATGATTACAGTGTGTGCAGCAATGATACTCATTACAGTGTGTGCTGCAATGGTACTCATTAAAATGTGTGATGTAATGGTACTGATTACAGTCTGTGCTGTAATGGTACTGAGTACAGTCTGTGCTGCAATGGTACTGATTACAGTGTGTGCTGCAATGGTACTGGTTACAGTGTGTGCTGCAATGGTACTGATTAGAGTCTTTGCTGCAATGGTACTAATTACAGTCTGTGCTGCAATGGTACTGATTAGAGGCTGTCCTACAGTGGCACTGATTACAGCTTTTGCTGCAATGGTTCTGATTACAGTGTGTGCAGCAATAGTACAGATGTCAGTCTGTGCTGCAATAGTACTGATTACATTCTGTGCTTCATTGTTACAGATTACTGTGTGTGCTGAAATGGTACTGATTACATTGTGTGCTGCACAGGTACTGATTACAGTGTACACAAATGGTACTGATTAGTCTGTATTGCATTGGTACTGATTACAGTCTCTGCTGCATTGTTACAGATTACAGTGTGTGCTGCGATGGTACTGATTACAATATGTGCTGCAAAGGTAATGATTACTGTATGGGCTGGAATGGTACTTATTGCAGTCTGCGCTGCAATGGTACTGATTTCATTGTGCGCTGCAACGGTATTGATTACAGTGCGTGCTCTATTGGTACTGATTACAATATGTGCTGAAATGGTACTGATTACATTGTGCGCTGCAATGGTACTCATTACAGTGTGTGCTCCAATAGTACTGTTTACAGTGTGTGCTGCAATGGTACTCATTACAGAGTGTGCTGCAAGGGTACTTATCAAGGTCTGTGCTGCAATGGTACTGATTACTGTGTGTGCTGCAGTGGTACTGTTTAAAGTCTGTTTTGCAATGCTACTGTTATAGTGTGTGCTGCGATGGTACTGATTACGGTCTGTGCTGCAATGGTACTGATTACAGTGTGTGCCGCAATGGTGCCGATTACAGTCTGTGCTGCATCGGTACTGATTACAGTGTCTGCTCCAAAGGTACTGATTACAGTCTGTGCGGCAATTGTGCTCATTACAGTGTGCGATGCAATGGTAGTGATTACAGCGTGTTCTGCAATGTTACTGATTACATTCTGTATTGCATTGGTACTGATTACAGTCTCTGCTGCTTTGGTACTGATTACAGTTTGTGCTGCAATGTTACTCATTACAGTGTGTGCTGCAATGGTACTGATTACAGTGTGTGTTGCAATAGTACTCATTGCAGTGTGTGCTGCAATGGTACTGATTACAGTGTGAGCTACAATGCTACAGATTAAGGTGTGTGCTGCAATGGTACTGAATGCAGTATGTGCTGCAATTGTACTGATTGCAGTGTGTGCTCCAATAGTAATGTTTACAGTGTGTGCTGCAATGGTACTCAATACAGTGTGTGCTGCAAAGGTACTTATCACAGTCTGTGCTGCAATGGTACTGATTACAGTGTGTGCTGCAATGGTACTGCTTACAGTGTGTGCACAAATGGTACTGATTACAGTCTGTATCGCAATGGTACAGATTACAGTCTGTGCTGCAATGATACTGATTACAGTGTGTGCTGCAATGATACCGATTGCAGTCTGTGCTGCAATGGTACTGATTACAGTGTGTGCTGCAATGGTAGTGATTACAGTCTGTGCTGCAATGGTGCTCATTACAGTGTGTGTTGCAGTGGTACTTATTACATTCTGTGCAGCAATGGTACTGATTACAGTCACTGCTGAATTGGTACTGATTACAGTCTGTGCTGCAATGGTACTCATTATGGTATGTGCCGCAATGGTACTCATTACACTGTGTGATGCAATAGTAATGATTACAGTGTGTGCTGCAATGATACTCATTACAGTGTGTGCTGCAATGGTACTCATTAAAATCTGTGCTGCAATGGTACTGATTACAGTCTGTGCTGCAATGTACTGAGTACAGTCTGTGCTGCAATGGTAATGATTACAGTGTGTGCTGCAATGGTACTGGTTACAGTTTGTGCAGCAATGGTACTCATTACAGTGTGAGCTGGAAAGCTACTGATCACAGTCTGTGCTGCAATGGTACTGATTAGAGTCTGTGCTACAGTGGTACTGATTACAGCGTGTGCTGCAATTGTACTGATTACAGTGTTGCAGCAATAGTACTGATGTCAGTCTGTGCTGAAATAGTACTGATAACAGTCTGTGCTTCATTGTTACAGATTACAGTCTGTGCTGCAATGGTACTGATTACAGTGTGTGCTGCAATGGTACTGATTACAGTGTGTGCTGCAATGGTACTGATTACAGTGTGCACAAATGGTAATGATTTCAGTCTGTATCGCAATGGTACTGATTACAGTCTGGGCTGCAATGGTACTGATTACAGTGTGTACTGCAATGGTATTGTTTACAGTCTGTGCTGCAATGGTGCTCACCATAATGTGTGCTGCAATAGTCCTGATTACATTATGTGTTGCAATGGTACTGATTAGTCTGTATTGCATTGGTACTGATTACAGTCTCTTCCACATTGGTACTGATTACAGTCTCTGCTGCATTGGTACCGATTACAGTGTGTGCTGCGATGGTACTGATTACAATATGTGCTCAATGGTACTGATTACAGTATGTGCTGGTATGATACTTATTGCTGTCTGTTTTGCAATGGTACTGATTACAGTCTGTTTCGCAATAGTACAGATTACAGTGTATGCTGCAATGGTCCTGATTACAGTGTGTGCTGCAATGGTACTGATTACAGTCTGTGCTGCAATGGTACTGATTACAGTGTGTGCTGCAATGGTAGTGATTACAGTCTGTGCTGCAATGGTACTGATTACAGTGTGTTCTGCCATGGTACTGATAACAGCGTGTGCTGCAATGGTACTGGTTACACTGTGTGCTGCAATGGTACTCATTACATTCTGTGCTGCAATGTTACTGATTACAATCTGCAGCAATGGTATTCATTGCAGCATGTGCTGCAATGGTACTGATTACAGCGTGTGCTGCTTTGGTACTGATTACAGCGTGTGCTGCAATGGTACTGATTACAGTGTGTGCCGCAATGGCACTCATTACAATCTGTGCTGAAATGGTACTGATTACAGCGTGTGCTGTAATGGTACTGGTTACAGTGTGTGCGGCAATGGTACTCATTGCATTCTGTGCTGCAATGGTACTGATTTCAAACTTTCCTGCAAAGGAACTGATTACAGTGTGTGCTGCAATGGTACTGATTACAGTGTGTGCTGCAATGGTATTCATTACAGTGTATGTTGCAATGGTACTGATCACAGTCTTTCTGCAATTGCACTGATTACAGTCTGTGCTGAAATGGCACTGATTACAGGCTGTGCTCCAGTGATACAGATTACAGTCTTTGTTACAATGGTACTGATTACAGTGTGTGCTTCAATGGTACTGATTACAGTGTGTGCTGCAATGGTACTGTATCCAGTGTGGGATGCAATGGTACTGATTACAGTGTGTGCTGCAATGGTAGTGATTACTGTGTGTGCTGCAGTGGTACTGATTAAAGTCTGTTTTGCAATGGTACTGATTATAGTGTGTGCTGCGATGGTACTGATTACAGTCTGTGCTGCATCAGTACTGATTACAGTGACTGCTGCAAAGGTACTGATTACAGTCTGTGCTACAATGGTGCTCATTACAGTGTGTGATGCAATGGTACTGATTACAGTGTAAGCTGCAATGTTACTGATTACATTCTGTATTGCATTGGTACTGATTACAGTCTCTGCTGCTTTGGTACTCATTACAGTTTGTGCTGCAATGGTACTCATTACAGTGTGTGCTGCAATGGTACTGATTACAGTCTGTGCTGAAATAGTACACATTGCAGTGTGAGCTGCAATGGTACTGATTACAGTGTGAGCTACAAGGCTACAGATTAAGGTGTGTGCTGCAATGGTACTGAATACAGTATATGTTGCAATGGTACTGATTACAGTGTGTGCCCCAATAGTAATGTTTACAGTGTGTGCTGCATTGGTACTCATTACAGTGTGTGCTGCAAAGGTACTTATCACAGTCTGTGCTGCAATGGTACTGATTACAGTGTGTGCTGCAATGGTACTGATTACAGTATGTGCACAAATGGTACTGATGACAGTCTGTATCGAAATGGTACAGTTTACAGTCTGTGCTGCAATGATACTGATTACAGTCTGTGCTGCAATGGTACTGATTACAGTCTGTATCTCAATAGTACAGATTACAATCTGTGCTGTAATGGTACTGATTACAGTGTGTGCTACAATGGTACTGATTACAGTCTGTGCTGCAATGGTACTGATTACAGTGTGTGCTGCAATGGTACTTATTACATTCTGTGCTGCAATTGTACTAATTATAGTCTGTATTGCATTAGTACTGATTACAGGCCCTGCTGAATTGGTACTTATTACAGACTGTGCTGCAATGGTACTAATTACAGCGTGTGCTGCAATGGTACTCATTACAGTGTGTGATGCAATAGTAATGACTACAGTGTGTGCTGCAATGATACACATTACAGTATGTGCTGCAATGGTACTCATTACAATGTGTGCTGCAATGGTACTGATTACAGCGTGCGCTGCAAAGGTACTGATCACAGTGTGTGCTGCAATGATACTGATTGCAGTATGTGCTGCAATGGTACTGATTACAGTGTGTGCTCCAATAGTGCTGTTTACAGTGTGTGCTGCAATGGTACTCATTACAGTGTGTGCTGCAAAGGTACTTATCGCAGTCTGTGGTGCAATGGTACTGATTACAGTGTGTGCTGCCATGGTACTCATTACAGTGTGTGCACAAATGGTACTGATTACAGTCTGTATCGCAATGGTACAGATTACAGTCTGTGCTGCAATGGTACTCATTACAGTGTGTGCTGCAATGGTACTGATTACAGTCTGTGCTGCAATGGTACTGATTACAGTGTGTGCTGCAATGGTAGTGATTACAGTCTGTACTGCAATGGTGCTCATTACAGTGTGTGTTGCAGTGGTACTTATTACATGCTGTGCTGCAATGGTACTGATTACAGTCTGTATTGCATTGGTACTGATTACAGTCTCTGCTGAATTGGTACTGATTACAGTCTGTGCTGCAAGGGTACTCATTATGGTGTGTGCTGCAATGGTACTCATTACAGTGTGTGATGCAATAGTAATGATTACAGTGTGTGCAGCAATGATACTCATTACAGTGTGTGCTGCAATGGTACTCATTAAAATGTGTGATGTAATGGTACTGAATACAGTCTGTGCTGTAATGGTACTGAGTACAGTCTGTGCTGCAATGGTACTGATTACAGTGTGTGCTGCAATGGTACTGGTTACAGTGTGTGCTGCAATGGTACTGATTAGAGTCTTTGCTGCAATGGTACTGATTACAGTCTGTGCTGCAATGGTATTGATTAGAGGCTGTCCTACAGTGGTACTGATTACAGCTTTTGCTGCAATGGTTCTGATTACAGTGTGTGCAGCAATAGTACAGATGTCAGTCTGTGCTGCAATAGTACTGATTACATTCTGTGCTTCATTGTTACAGATTACTGTGTGTGCTGAAATGGTACTGATTACATTGTGTGCTGCACAGGTACTGATTACAGTGTACACAAATGGTACTGATTAGTCTGTATTGCATTGGTACTGATTACAGTCTCTGCTGCATTGTTACAGATTACAGTGTGTGCTGCGATGGTACTGATTACAATATGTGCTGCAAAGGTAATGATTACTGTATGTGCTGGAATGGTACTTATTCCAGTCTGCGCTGCAATGGTACTGATTTCATTGTGCGCTGCAACGGTATTGATTACAGTGCGTGCTGCATTGGTACTGATTACAATATGTGCTGAAATGGTACTGATTACATTGTGCGCTGCAATGGTACTCATTACAGTATGTGCTCCAATAGTACTGTTTACAGTGTGTGCTGCAATGGTACTCATTACAGAGTGTGCTGCAAGGGTACTTATCAAGGTCTGTGCTGCAATGGTACTGATTACTGTGTGTGCTGCAGTGGTACTGTTTAAAGTCTGTTTTGCAATGCTACTGTTATAGTGTGTGCTGCGATGGTACTGATTACGGTCTGTGCTGCAATGGTACTGATTACAGTGTGTGCTGCAATGGTGCCGATTACAGTCTGTGCTGCATCGGTACTGATTACAGTGTCTGCTCCAAAGGTACTGATTACAGTCTGTGCTGCAATTGTGCTCATTACAGTGTGCGATGCAATGGTAGTGATTATAGCGTGTTCTGCAATGTTACTGATTACATTCTGTATTGCATTGGTACTGATTACAGTCTCTGCTGCTTTGGTACTGATTACAGTTTGTGCTGCAATGTTACTCATTACAGTGTGTGCTGCAATGGTACTAATTACAGTGTGTGTTGCAATAGTACTCATTGCAGTGTGTGCTGCAATGGTACTAATTACAGTGTGAGCTACAATGCTACAGATTAAGGTGTGTGCTGCAATGGTACTGAATGCAGTATGTGCTGCAATTGTACTGATTGCAGTGTGTGCTCCAATAGTAATGTTTACAGTGTGTGCTGCAATGGTACTCAATACAGTGTGTGCTGCAAAGGTAATTATCACAGTCTGTGCTGCAATGGTACTGATTACAGTGTGTGCTGCAATGGTACTGCTTACAGTGTGTGCACAAATGGTACTGATTACAGTCTGTATCGCAATGGTACATATTACAGTCTGTTCTGCAATGATACTGATTACAGTGTGTGCTGCAATGATACCGATTACAGTCTGTGTTGCAATGGTACTGATTACAGTGTGTGCTGCAATGGTAGTGATTACAGTCTGTGCTGCAATGGTGCTCATTACAGTGTGTGTTGCAGTGGTACTTATTACATTCTGTGCAGCAATGGTACTGATTACAGTCACTGCTGAATTGATACTGATTACAGTCTGTGCTGCAATGGTACTCATTATGGTGTGTGCCGCAATGGTACTCATTACGCTGTGTGATGCAATAGTAATGATTACAGTGTGTGCTGCAATGATACTCATTACAGTGTGTGCTGCAATGGTACTCATTAAAATCTGTGCTGCAATGGTACTGATTACAGTCTGTGCTGCAATGTACTGAGTACAGTCTGTGCTGCAATGGTAATGATTACAGTGTGTGCTGCAATGGTACTGGTTACAGTTTGTGCAGCAATGGTACTCATTACAGTGTGAGCTGGAAAGCTACTGATCACAGTCTGTGCTGCAATGGTACTGATTAGAGTCTGTGCTACAGTGGTACTGATTACAGCGTGTGCTGCAATTGTACTGATTACAGTGTTGCAGCAATAGTACTGATGTCAGTCTGTGCTGAAATAGTACTGATAACAGTCTGTGCTTCATTGTTACAGATTACAGTGTGTGCTGCAATGGTACTGATTACAGTGTGTGCTGCAATGGTACTGATTACAGTGTGCACAAATGGTAATGATTTCAGTCTGTATCGCAATGGTACTGATTACAGTCTGGGCTGCAATGGTACTGATTACAGTGTGTACTGCAATGGTATTGTTTACAGTCTGTGCTGCAATGGTGCTCACCATAATGTGTGCTGCAATAGTCCTGATTACATTTGGTGTTGTAATGGTACTAATTAGTCTGTATTGCATTGGTACTGATTACAGTCTCTTCCACATTGGTAATGATTACAGTCTCTGCTGCATTGGTACCGATTACAGTGTGTGCTGCGATGGTACTGATTACAATATGTGCTCAATGGTACTGATTACAGTATGTGCTGGTATGATACTTATTGCTGTCTGTGCTGCAATGGTACTGATTACAGTCTGTTTCGCAATAGTACAGATTACAGTGTATGCTGCAATGGTCCTGATTACAGTGTGTGCTGCAATGGTACTGATTACAGTCTGTGCTGCAATGGTACTGATTACAGTGTGTGCTGCAATGGTAGTGATTACAGTCTGTGCTGCAATGGTACTGATTACAGTGTGTTCTGCAATGGTACTGATAACAGCGTGTGCTGCAATGGTACTGGTTAAACTGTGTGCTGCAATGGTACTCATAACATTCTGTGCTGCAATGTTACTGATTACAATCTGCAGCAATGGTATTCATTGCAGCATGTGCTGCAATGGTACTGATTACAGCGTGTGCTGCTTTGGTACAGATTACAGCGTGTGCTGCAATGGTACTGATTACAGTGTGTGCCGCAATGGCACTCATTACAATCTGTGCTGAAATGGTACTGATTACAGTGTGTGCTGTAATGGTACTGGTTACAGTGTGTGCGGCAATGGTACTCATTGCATTCTGTGCTGCAATGGTACTGATTTCAAACTTTCCTGCAAAGGAACTGATTACAATGTGTGCTGCAATGGTACTGATTACAGTGTGTGCTGCAATGGTACTCATTACAGTGTATGTTGCAATGGTACTGATCACAGTCTGTCTGCAATTGTACTGATTACAGTCTGTGCTGAAATGGCACTGATTACAGGCTGTGCTCCAGTGATACAGATTACAGTCTTTGTTACAATGGTACTGATTACAGTGTGTGCTTCAATGGTACTGATTACAGTGTGTGCTGCAATGGTACTGTATCCAGTGTGGGATGCAATGGTACTGATTACAGTGTGTGCTGCAATGGTAGTGATTACTGTGTGTGCTGCAGTGGTACTGATTAAAGTCTGTTTTGCAATGGTACTGATTATAGTGTGTGCTGCGATGGTACTGATTACAGTCTGTGCTGCATCGGTACTGATTACAGTGACTGCTGCAAAGGTACTGATTACAGTCTGTGCTACAATGGTGCTCATTACAGTGTGTGATGCAATGGTACTGATTACAGCGTAAGCTGCAATGTTACTGATTACATTCTGTATTGCATTGGTACTGATTACAGTCTCTTCTGCTTTGGTACTCATTACAGTTTGTGCTGCAATGGTACTCATTACAGTGTGTGCTGCAATGGTACTGATTACAGTCTGTGCTGAAATAGTACACATTGCAGTTTGAGCTGCAATGGTACTGATTACAGTGTGAGCTACAAGGCTACAGATTAAGGTGTGTGCTGCAATGGTACTGAATACAGTATATGTTGCAATGGTACTGATTACAGTGTGTGCCCCAATAGTAATGTTTACAGTGTGTGCTGCATTGGTACTCATTACAGTGTGTGCTGCAAAGGTACTTATCACAGTCTGTGCTGCAATGGTACTGATTACAGTGTGTGCTGCAATGGTACTGATTACAGTATGTGCGCAAATGGTACTGATGACAGTCTGTATCGAAATGGTACAGTTTACAGTCTGTGCTGCAATGATACTGATTACAGTCTGTGCTGCAATGGTACTGATTACAGTCTGTATCTCAATAGTACAGATTACAATCTGTGCTGCAATGGTACTGATTACAGTGTGTGCTACAATGGTACTGATTACAATCTGTGCTGCAAAAGTACTGATTACAATGTGTGCTGCAATGGTACTTATTGCATTCTGTGCTGCAATTGTACTAATTATAGTCTGTATTGCATTAGTACTGATTACAGGCCCTGCTGAATTGGTACTTATTACAGACTGTGCTGCAATGGTACTAATTACAGCGTGTGCTGCAATGGTACTTTTTACAGTGTGTGATGCAATAGTAATGACTACAGTGTGTGCTGCAATGATACACATTACAGTATGTGCTGCAATGGTACTCATTACAATGTGTGCTGCAATGGTACTGATTACAGCGTGCGCTGCAAAGGTACTGATCACAGTGTGTGCTGCAATGATACTGATTGCAGTATGTGCTGCAATGGTACTGATTACAGTGTGTGCTCCAATAGTGCTGTTTACAGTGTGTGCTGCAATGGTACTCATTACAGTGTGTGCTGCAAAGGTACTTATCGCAGTCTGTGGTGCAATGGTACTGATTACAGTGTGTGCTGCCATGGTACTCATTACAGTGTGTGCACAAATACTACTGATTACAGTCTGAATCGCAATGGTACAGATTACAGTCTGTGCTGCAATGGTACTCATTACAGTGTGTGCTGCAATGGTACTGATTACAGTCTGTGCTGCAATGGTACTGATTACAGTCTGTATCGCAATGGTACAGATTACAGTCTGTGCTGCAATGGTACTGATTATGGTGTGTGCTGCAGTGGTACTGATTACAGGCTGTGCTGCAATGGTGATCATTACAGAGTGTCTGCAATGGTACTTATTACATTCTGTGCTGCAATGGTACTGATTACAGTCTGTATTGAATTGGTACTTATTACAGTCTCTGCTGAATTGGTACTGATTACAGTCTGTGCTGCAATGGTACTGATTACAGTGTGTGCTTCAATGGTACTGATTACAGTGTGTGCTGCAATGGTACTGTATCCAGTGTGGGATGCAATGCTACTGATTACAGTGTGTGCTGCAATGGTAGTGATTACTGTGTGTGCTGCAGTGGTACTGATTAAAGTCTGTTTTGCAATGGTACTGATTATAGTGTGTGCTGCGATGGTACTGATTACATTCTGTGCTGCATCGGTACTGATTACAGTGACTGCTGCAAAGGTACTGATTACAGTCTGTGCTACAATGGTGCTCATTACAGTGTGTGATGCAATGGTACTGATTACAGCGTAAGCTGCAATGTTACTGATTACATTCTGTATTGCATTGGTACTGATTACAGTCTCTGCTGCTTTGGTACCCATTACAGTTTGTGCTGCAATGGTACTCATTACAGTGTGTGCTGCAATGGTACTGATTACAGTCTGTGCTGAAATAGTACACATTGCATTTTGAGCTGCAATGGTACTGATTACAGTGTGAGCTACAAGGCTACAGATTAAGGTGTGTGCTGCAATGGTACTGAATACAGTATATGTTGCAATGGTACTGATTACAGTGTGTGCCCCAATAGTAATGTTTACAGTGTGTGCTGCATTGGTACTCATTACAGTGTGTGCTGCAAAGGTACTTATCACAGTCTGTGCTACAATGGTACTGATTACAGTGTGTGCTGCAATGGTACTGATTACAGTATGTGCACAAATGGTACTGATGACAGTCTGTATCGAAATGGTACAGTTTACAGTCTGTGCTGCAATGATACTGATTACAGTCTGTGCTGCAATGGTACTGATTACAGTCTGTATCTCAATAATACAGATTACAATCTGTGCTGCAATGGTACTGATTACAGTGTGTGCTGCAATGGTACTGATTACAGTCTGTGCTGCAATGGTACTGATTACAGTGTGTGCTGCAATGGTACTTATTACATTCTGTGCTGCAATTGTACTAATTATAGTCTGTATTGTATTAGTACTGATTACAGGCCCTGCTGAATTGGTACTTATTACAGACTGTGCTGCAATGGTACTAATTACAGCGTGTGCTGCAATGGTACTCATTAGAGTGTGTGATGCAATAGTAATGACTACAGTGTGTGCTGCAATGATACACATTACAGTATGTGCTGCAATGGTACTCATTACAATGTGTGCTGCAATGGTACTGATTACAGCGTGCGCTGCAAAGGTACTGATCACAGTGTGTGCTGCAATGATACTGATTCCAGTATGTGCTGCAATGGTACTGATTACAGTGTGTGCTCCAATAGTGCTGTTTACAGTGTGTGCTGCAATGGTACTCATTACAGTGTGTGCTGCAAAGGTACTTATCGCAGTCTGTGGTGCAATGGTACAGATTACAGTCTGTGCTGCAATGGTACTCATTACAGTGTGTGCTGCAATGGTACTGATTACAGTCTGTGCTGCAATGGTACTGATTACAGTCTGTATCGCAATGGTACAGATTACAGTCTGTGCTGCAATGGTACTGATTATGGTGTGTGCTGCAATGGTACTGATTACAGGCTGTGCTGCAATGGTGATCATTACAGTGTGTCTGCAATGGTACTTATTACATTCTGTGCTGCAATGGTACTGATTACAGTCTGTATTGAATTGGTACTTATTACAGTCTCTGCTGAATTGGTACTGATTACAGTCTGTGCTGCAATGGTACTCATTACAGTGTGTGCTGCAATGGTCCTCATTACAGTGTGTGATGCAATAGTAATGATTACAGTGTGTGCTGCAATGATACTCATTACAGTGTGTGCTGCAATGTTACTCATTACAATGTGTGCTGCAATGGTACTGATTACAGTCTGTGCTGCAATGGTACTCATTACAACCTGTGCTGCAATGGTTTTTATTACAGTGTGTGCTGCAACGGTACTGATTACAGTCTGTGCTGCAAAGGTACTGATTACAGTCTGTGCTGCAATGGTACTGATTACAGCGTGTGCTGCAATGGTACTGATTACAGTGTGTGCTGCAATGGTACTCATTACAGTGTGTTGCTGGAATGGTACTGATCACAGTCTGTGCTGCAATGGTACTGATTAGAGTCTGTGCTGCAATTGTACTGATTACAGTGTGTGCTGCAATGGTACTCATTACAGTGTGTGCTGGAATGGTACTGATCACGGTGTGTGCTGCAATGGTACTGATTACAGCCTGTGCTGCAATGGTACTGATTAGAGGCTGTGCTACAATGGTACTGATTGCAGCTTGTGCTGCAATGGTACTGATTAGTTTGTGCAGCAATAGTACTGATGCCCATCTGCGCTGCAATGGTACTGATTACGGTGTGTGCTTCATTGGTACAGATTACAGTGTGTCTGCAATGGTACTGATTACAGTTGTGCACAAATGGTACTGATTACAGTCTGTATCGCAATGGTACAGATTACAGTCTGTACTGTAATGTTACTGATTACAATGTGTGCTTCAATGATACTGATTACAGTCTGTGCTGCAATGGTACTGATTACAGTGTGTGCTGCAATGGTAATGATTACAGTCTGTGCTGCAATGGTGCTCATTACAGTGTGTGCTGCAATGGTACCTATTACATTCTGTGCTGCAATGGTACTGATTACAGTCTGTATTGCATTGATATTGGTTACAGTCTCTGCTGCATTTGTACTGATTACAGGTTGAGCTGCAATGGTACTCATTACAGTGTGTGCTGCAATGGTACTCATTACAGCGTGTGCTGCAATAGTACTCATTACAATGTGTGCTGCAATGGTACTGATTACAGTCTGTGCTGCAATGGCAGTCATTACAGTCTGTGCTGCAATGGTTCTTATTACAGTGTGTGCTGCAATGGTACTGATTACAGTGTGTGCTGCAATGGTACTCATTACAGTGTGTGCTGGAATGGTACTGATTACAGTGTGTGCTGCAATGGTGCTGATTAAAGTGTGTGCTGCTATGGTACTTATGACTGTAAGTGCGGCAATGGTACTAATTACAGTCTGTGCTGCAATGGTGCTGCTTAAAGTCTGTGCTACAATGGTACTGATTACAGTGTGTTTTACAATGGTACTGATTACAGTGTCCTGCAATGGTACTGATTACAGTTTGTGCTGCAATGGTACTAACTACAATCTGTCCTGCAATGCTACTGATTACAGTGTGTGCTGCAATGGTACTGATTACAGTCTGTGCTGCAATGGTACTGAATACAGTCTGTGCTGCAATGTTACTGATTACAGTCTGTGCTGCAATGGTACTGATTGCAGTATGTGCTGCAATGGTACTGATTACAGTGTGTCTTGCAATGGTACTGATTACAGTCTGTCCTGCAATGGTACTGATTGCAGTCTGTGCTGCAATGGTACTGATTACAGTCTGTGCTGCAATGGTACTCATTACAATCTATGCTGCAATGGTACTGATTACAATGTCTGTGCTGCTATGGCACTCATTACAGTCTGTGCTGCAATGGCACTCATTACTGTCTGTGCTGCAATGGCACACATTACAATGTCTGTGCTGCAACGGCACTCATTATAATGTCTGTGCTGCTATGGCACTTATTACAATATCTGTGTTACAATGGCAGTCATTATAGTGTCTGTGCTGCAATGGCACTCATTACAATGTCTGTGCTGCAATGGCACTCATTACAATGTCTGTGCTGCAATGGCACTCATTACAATGTCTGTGCTGCAATGGCACTCATTACAATGTCTGTGCTGCAATACCACTGATTACAATGTCTGTGCTGCAATGGCACTCATTACAATGTCTGTGCTGCAATGGCACTCATTACAATGTCTGTGCTGCAATATCACTGATTACAATGTCTGTGTTACAATGGCACTCATTACTATGTCTGTGCTGCAATGACATTCATTACAATGTCTGAGCTGCAATGGCTTTCATTACAATGCCTGTTTCGTCCAATATTTTTGCCTCATTTGGGTTGCCTGTGTTTTTAGACCACAAATATTTCATACCTGAATATTTGAATGTAGCATTAAACCAATTCATACATCATTGTATTGTCTTCATCAAATTTTGTTTGAGAGAGTCCAAGGACTTTTGTTGACTTCTAATAGTTAAATATAAGCAACTGAGCTCAATGTTGAAACCTTCATTATTCTACGACCTCTTGTCATCATGTTTGTAGCAGTTTTATGTTTGATACTCATTCTAGGTGTGATATCATACAGTTAAATAGGAATGTGCACACACCACACCTTAGCATTGATTGTTAGCCTTACATTGCATTTAATTGCTGTTGTTATTTTGTGGTTAAAGGCCAGTTTTCCTTTCCAAGTGTCATATTATATCACAATGTCAATGCAAATGCTTAAAGTTGAGCAAATAATTCAAGTATAAAGAGAAATGTTGCTTATTACCATTTCCTGATAGAGATAACAATGAACCTCTGTATAAGAAATGGATTGCAGCAATGTAACACAGAAACTTAGTGACAACACAAATGGTTAAAGTATGCGGAATTCATTTCAAAGAAAGTGATGAAGGACCACAGTAGTTTTACTGTGTAAGTATAGCATAATTATAGTCCTTTAACTGAAGGCTGCTATGAATGGTTAGATGAGGTAAATGGTGTTTTATATTTATTGTAATTAAGTTTAGATTTAGGGGTAACATTTGACAACAAACTAACACGGAAACATCATATATTGACAGTAACAGAGAAAGCCAGCAGAAGACTTTCCATTTTGAAAATATTAGCTGGAAGTAAATGTAGATGTTCTAGACAAGTATAAAATAATACATATAAAGCCCATATCAAACCAATTCTCCAGTATGGTAGTGAAACAATTACTACAGCAAACAAATCTAATTTAGATAAAGAAGAGAAAGTTCAAGATCAAGCATTACGCATTATTACAGGTGCTGTTTCATCTACTCCCATATCAGTTCTGCAAGGATTACACACAACATATCATTACAGGCAGACAGAGTTCAACATAGTCTTGTCTTACATAAAAAGTGTAAAAGAGTACCTAATATAGACTGCAGGAGAAACTATACAGATACTCCTAGAAACTTAGAAACCCAAAAAGTTAAAGCTCTACAAAATCAATACAGTTTATCATTGAATATTTATAGTATAGAAAAGTTATCCCCTCTGCCTTATCCTGTCAATAGAATTAAAATTGATTGTAACATTGAATTAATGAGACAAATTAGCAAACATGATGCAAACCCAGTTCAACTAAAACAAGTTGCTTTAGAAACTATCTACACAAAATGAGTGGACACAAATTTATACTGATGGATCTAAAATTGGGCATCATTTTAATGATACAGCAGGTGCTGGAATAAACAGCAAATTATTTTGCTCTTCATATCTCTTGGTCCAAACTCAACCCATTCGACAGTGAACTTGAGGCAATCAATTCTGCATTGAAATAGCTTTTCTACCACATTAATGCCTTCAATAAAGTAGTCATCTTTAGTGATTCAAAATCTGCATTACAAGGTATTTGTACCAGTGTATGTGCAACTAAAAGAACAGCTGAAATCTACCCAGGTATTAAACACTTACAATCTCTTCGCAGTTTTACAGTGGATTCCCTCATACTTGGAATGAAAAGGCAGATAGATGCCTTAGCAAAAAAAAAGGCACAACGATCCACCAAACTAAAAACACATCATTATCATTTCACTCATCAAAACTAATAATACAGAAAACCATCCAACAAAAAACATGACAGTTTAAACCAAGAAAGTAAAATTAACAATGGAAAGCCTTGTTGAACAATGCAACAATAATTCCAGAATGTCCAAGATCAAAAGCAGTTGCTCTGTTTCGATTATGTACAGGACATGATTGCTTGGCTGCCCATCTACATAAATTAAACATCCTTCCAACTTCAAATTGTATACTTACTAGAGAAGAGGATTCAACAATGAATATGGCTCATTTTATGAAATGTCAAAATCTAACAGCTACAGATCTCTCACTGCATTACTGGGAAGCAAGAAGGCAAATGGAACAACTCCAATATGCTGAGCATTAGCAACCAACCAATCAGTTTAGATTTTGAGTAAAAAGACTTAAATGCTGACAAGTCAGATGTTATAGCAACGAGAATAATGAAGAACAAGAAATTCAAAAGCACTGAAGGATAATGTGGGGCCTTTGAAGTTTTTAGGTGTAGAGGAAAAACCTCCCAAAAAATAACTAAAATTGCCTTAAAAGAAATCAAGTATTACAACTAATCGAAAATTCAGTAAGCAATTCTGAGCAAGAAAGAGAAGCTGCAAGGTTTCAAGACATTGCAGGTGATGTTGAAACACAATGAGAATTACAAGGCAAAACTTTTAGTGTTATAAATAACACCAATCTATGCCAAAGTTTTAATGATGAGGAAGACAAATCTTCAGCTGCAAATGACAAAGATTATAATCCAAATGAAGACTTGAATTTGAAAGAATGCAAAGAAGATGGGGGAAAATGTGAAACATGATGTACGAATGTCCAGAAAATTTTCTTTTGTATTTGTCGTGTAAATACTCTTGTTACACTATTCAGTATGTGATTGGCCTGTCACTGAAAGAAAATGTAGTGCAAGAGGAGCTTTAATGCAAATTATAACATTCACATTCATTGTGTAAATGTGTACAGTTTTGAGAGGTGCTCTGGAAGCAAAAGTGGAAGCATAGCTTCAGGCATGTATATTTTAAAAATTACATTTAACTATTTTTAGAACTTTCAAATGCACCTTTCTGTGCATCATATTTTACAGGATTGTAAAAATGTTTATTTTTCCTTCTCTACATAAAGCCAGTTTAAGAGGAAAGGAAAGTAGCCTTTTAATTGCCATGAATGATTCCAATTTATGTTTATGTTTATGTGACACTATGGCTCCCAGAAATTTCTGCTAAATATCAGGGATCAGTCTAGGGGTAAAGCCACCGAGGCCTTAATAAAATGAACATATGCATTTTTAAAATAATTGTTTGCATACTCATTGATTACATTAAGAACTTGGACAAAATTCATTTTTTTTTATTAACAAGGTGCAATAAAATGGCACACCTGCCAACAGAAAACCATTTGCCACAGTAAAAGCTAAATTAAAGAAGATGCACTGCTGCTACTAAATTTACAAATCCCAGAGATTAAATTTACCATGGAAACCGAGAAAGACAACACCCTTTCATTTTTGGACCTCAAAATTATCAGAAACTATAAAAAACTGGAATTTGGAATTTTCAGGAAGGACATACATGCAGACAACCACAAAAAATCTAATAGCTTCAACCCAACTAGCCACAAACATGCAATCATCCACAGTTTACTAAACAGATTACTTAACGTCCCTATGGGGAAGATAGAATATGAAAAAGAGCTTAAAAAATAATAAAAACTGCCAAGAACAATGGTTTTAACAAAACACTTGTCCTGAAAAAACTAAAAACAATAGAGAGAAAGAGAAAAATAGCAGCTACAACCACCCTCATGGCAGATAAAAACCAGAATATTTTCAAAAAATTCACATTCCACCCTCAGGCCTTCAACAAATTTAAAAAGATCTTCAAGGAACACAACATCTTCTTAGCCCCACAAATCAAACACAGTATAAAAAACCTTCTAAGGAATAAGTTGGACAAAACCCTGCATCCAAGAAATCAGGAACTTACAGAATCAACCATAAAAACTGTGATATAGGACAAACTGGAAGAAAAATAGGAATCAGGTTGAAGGAACATCTGGCACACTTAAGAAACAAATGGAGAAATCAGCAGTAGCCTCACATGCTTGGGAGAATAGCCATAGAAACGAAGATAATGTCCACTTGTTAAAATCAGTACAGCAACTGCTAGAATTAAACATAAGGGAAAAGATCTTCATTTTAAAGCAGAAACCTAGCCTTATGAATTTTGGAATTCCCGCCGATGTCACCTGCTCTACAAGTTCATTTATCAGCCACCAGACAAAGGAGAGGAGTCCTCAGAGAATACCAACAGGCCGGCCAGTCGAAATCTGTTGATGATGTAGGCAACATATGCCTTCGAAACATGTCCAGGTAATTTATTACTTAGTGAAGCAATTCAAGTGTAAATTCAACTCATTTTATCCAATGAGAAAACCATTTACCATAGAAACCAAGCAAAGGCAAGTTGCCAGTTAACAACACCATTATTTTACTATTCTTGAACTTACTCTACAAAGTTACTGGCCATGACCCCCAAAAAGCTCTGTTTTTTGGCATCAGATGGGGTGAGAGGCAAGGGGAGTGAATGAAATAAATGGTGGGAGATGGGCCAGAATAGTTCCAAGCTCCACCACTGGTGATAGCACTGGCATTCTACCAACATTATTGAGCAGGGCACCCACATTAATATGAAAGCAGAAAATTGCATTTTGTTATGATACATTTGTCATTAATGTTCCATTAGGTATTGTTCCAACTTAAAATTAAATTAACATTTGCTTTCTAATAAGCTGCCTACTCTGCCAGCAGAAGCAGATGACTGAAAGGTATGTTTTCTGAGAACATCTCATAGCATCTGTAATGTTGGCAATGCTAGATCGCTACCTGCACTGTAAACTCCTGTGTTATAAGTGAAGCTAGCAAAGGGAAATAATTGTATATTGCCAGCTGCCACTCAGTTGTTTATTGAAAGTCTGTAGCGAAAGTATTGATGTTTTGTTTGTAAATATAAGCAATCAATAAATCAGAAATGAGTAAAATACAATTTTTACACTGTAATCAGTCTTCTGCTCTATCACTAGAAGATTAGGTGCAGGTTAAATGTTTAAGGAGACCAACTCCAGATCTGCAAATATATAAAGTGTAAAAATGTGGAAATGTTCAGCACATTAGAAAAGTTAATAAGGTGGAAAAAACAAGTGGATCTGTGGGTGTGAGCTGAAAATTGCATTATTCTGTTTTTTGCATGTGTTGTTTGGTGGTGAGAACAACTGAACAAAGAAAGCTGTGGTGGATTGAGTTCAAGTGCAGCACAAATATACACTCAACTGAATTCCCAGTATCAAGAAACCATTGTTAAACACAATTCAGCAAGTAGACAGAAACAGGTACGTGTTAAATTTTAAATTAATTGCATCCATTTCTGTGGCAGTGGATGTGGAGGTGATGATGATGGTGATGAAGGTGGTGGTGGTGGTGGTGGTGGAGGACAATACAAGAAAATACTCCCTAACTAGTACTAACAAATATTTATTAAAATTGATGCTGATTACCTTGGATCCAGTTATTTGTACATAAAGAACTATCTTACCAAGAAGGATAGGGTGATTACCTGAAGATGTTCTTAATTTCCTATTGAACCAGAACCATGTACAACTGCAGCTTGTAAGGACTTCCCTTTCTCCGGAAACGTAGACTTATAATGAATGAGGTATACCTATTTTGAATATAATCATATTCCTAGATAAGTTTTGAATTTGTACTTTTAAAACTGTTCTCATATGCATCACTATTTTAAAACTCTCTAACATTAAACCTTGCTTTCCACTGTAAAAATATTTGATGATGAAGAGTGGAGTTTAAGGGCGCTCCACTTCTTGGTCATCATAAGCGCCCTCAGAAAACTAATCGTGCCCACAACCATACATAAAATCAAGATAAAACTAGAGCTAAAAGCAAACTGTGCATTTCTAAAAACAAAGAAACGAAACTATAAAAAAAAAAAAAACTGGGCTGAAAAATGGAGTGTAGAGACAATAAAAATATTAAAAGCTAGAAGGCGATAAAAATATTAAAAGCCAGAAGATGATAAAAAGGCATCAGGTGATAAAAGTTAAAAATGGTTAAAATCATAACTAACACTCCATCATCTAAAGAGAAATAAAATGATCTAAAAATGCAAAGTAAAAGGTACTCTAAACTTTACCTGTTGCTCTTGTATAAATATTTGGTCAGGCTGACTTATTTATATTGTAAACATACACATCTTCTTCCACTCATTGATGGCAACCATTATATCATATTAATATGGCATTGCCAGCACTGCCATATTAAACAAAATATGAAATAACACAATGAGAGAGAAAAGAGTCAGTTTAACTTCATCAAGAAACTCCTTTCTATTTTGACTAGCCTAATTACACACTGTGGGGAGCACCGAACCTACCAGGTGCCAGTTTTAGATTAGTTTAGATTCGTCACTGCACATTCGTCACTTGGTGAACAGCATTTCAAAATTATATTTCATGGGTACCTGAAATTTAAAGTCTAGAAATATCAATAATTTTGTACATAAATGAATACACAAGTTGTGTAGCATCTCTGATGCACAACCACTGTACACACAGTGCAGCACCATGAAAACAAAACTTCAAGCTACTTTCACAAGGCCAATAAAAAAAAAATAAATGAAAAAGTAAACTATCTGAGGAAAAAGTACAGCTTAAGAAGTCACTGGAATCCCACAAAATTTATGTCATATGGAGAAAAATTTCACTCTGACTGGAGAATAATATCCAAAATTGGCTACAAAATAATGTCTATTATCAACCCTAATGCCTGCCGTCTATACATATATTTTAATGCTCAAGCCAGAAACTAATAATTATTTAACAATGACACTCCCCAGAATCCAACAAGAGATAATAAAGCTGATATATATCACAACTGCTTTTCACTCTCTGACAACTACATAAATTTGCATTTCTTTATGTATATGTTTCATTCATTTTTGCTTAAAATTAATGTTTAGCAATAACAAAAAGTAGATTACCAATAGGAAACCATTTTCTCGACAAGAATAAATATAAATATTTTTGATACTAATTCTTACAATCTGCACCCCAAAGATCTAGAATGATGTTAACTCAGTGCACAATCATGCATAAGGAAAAACAAGCACAGGAAATCAATAAAAATGGCTATCCTTACGCGTGTAAATTTCACCTGAAATACAATATTTCACCTCCAGAGTTAAATGATTGCGTTGATCGTAACTTTGCCATTTAATACCTGGTGACTAACTCCTACATAAGAAAAACTATGGCTTAAGAGATTCTAATCGAAAGTGCATTCCTTATTACTATAGTAGCTTTAAACTGCACACCCACTTAAACTGAGGAATACATACATCTAATACCCACAAATCCCTGGCTGATTAACAGTATAAATAATAGTTTCATTATCCCCATTAAATAACCCTTAAACAAAGAAGGTACCCCTTCTCATAACAAAAACAACCCCTCCCATTAAGCCCTTACAATGGAAAAAATCATGAAATTGCTATAATTCTTAAAAGAGAATAACTCAAATAGCAATTGCTATAAAAAAAAATAAAAAAAAAAAAAAAAAAACAATATTAAAATTACATAAACAGACATTCATAAATATCCTTAAAAGAAGTCCCTTGGCCATCTAGCTCAAAGCCCTAAGCCCTAACTCTGCCCCATTAAATCCCTCAGATAACTACACCGAAAATAGATTAAGCCCATGCACAATACAATTTAATTAAAACTCTCCAATGCCCTGAAAAGATCACCTGACAAAACTTCTGCATTCCATGCAAAAGTATTCACACCAACTTATATGCCAGATAAGAAAGAAGGAAAAGAGCACAGAGCAAAGGCCCACACTACAGATTATAAACTTTTCTAGATTCCAAGATTATGTGTTTTACCTTGAGCAAAGATCAAAAAAATCCATCTCGGCCCTGGACAGGCACACGTAATCCCCACTTGCCTCGGCTGCAATGCAACTTAACACACTCTCTCCCTAAAAATGTCTCAAGGAAGCAGAAGAAAGTTTAGCCGGCAAGAACACCAACAGCGAATCAACGCACGGCATCTGCCCAAGCAAGCCCAGAGGCACCAGGCTAAGCACAAAGATTCACGAACTTCGCGACATGAGCATTGGAGACTTAAACAAGGAAAATAATGCAAAATTAAAAAGAATGTTACAGAAGACCTCCGCCCCCAAACACACCCCATGGGTACAAGTCCAAAGGAAAAAAAAAAAAGGAAAAGAAACATTGTGCGCTTAATTAGTTTCACCGTCATTTTCACAGGGAACAAGGCATCTGAATCCAAAAACTTCCTGTAGAAATCTTTCAGCGGCAGCGCTAAGAAAAAAAAAAAAATATCTGCACTGGATTTCCTCCCGGAGAGTGAAGCACTTTCTTCAAATTCGACGTCCAGTAATAGTAAACACCTTACATGGGACACTTTACACCACTTTCTTCCAAGTTGTTAATCTAGGTAAGCTCCCACACACACCAGCATTATGTAGAGTGCTGAAGAAACGCAATACAGCTGGGTACACCAACTAAGTGGAGATAAATAATCTCTCAATCCTCATCCCAAGAAGCGTCCTGAGCCAGCAGCATCCACATACAACTCAACTCATGGCAAGGGGAGGAGACACTAGTCCCCAGGAAACAGGTCCTAGAAGGAAAAACAGAAGCGAAGTTCTTGAAGATGAAGCTGTCTGGCTTATGCCACAGAGAAGCCTCAACGTTCCCGCGCGCAGGTGAAAGGTGACACAGGAATAAGACAGCCATGAAACAAAAACTCCACTCAAGCAAGTAAAAGTTCAATTATGCACAACCGAGCTGGACGGCTCCTAAGATTGGCTTCAAAATTGAACGTGTAAGGCAAAGTTCAACTCAATAAAATTGATGCCTTTGAAAAGTAAGTAAACTTAAGGCACGAACGCAATTCTCTTACAAACAAATCAGATGACTTATATTACAGCTTTTAATTCGGAAATATGAGCTCGGCGCAAATGTTGTGACACATCGTCCCGCAGCAGACACGAGACACCCTGAAACATTGTAACAATAGTATATGGACCCAGGTACCGGGGGGCCAATTTACCAGAAAACCCTTTAATTTTGGTAATTACGACACATGACCTTGGAACCTATCTTAAACGGAAATGGCTTAGCATTCCACCGATATTGATGTTTCCTTCTTTCCCATGACAATTTCAAATTATTAAAGGCATTCCGCCAATTGTGAGAGAGTTGTTGTCGGGTGATCTTATCAGGAAAGAAATCAATGTTCACTGAAGGCATACTTAATTGTGCTAAATTTGAAACCCAAGAATTCTGGCGCGTGGAATGAAAGATAATTAGAGCCAACTTCAGGTTGCGATTAACTCTCTCCCCATGCGAAGGATTAGAATAATACGGTGAGGCCGTAATATGTTTAATCCCCCAAACAAAACAAAAATTCTTAACCGACCCAGCAGTAAACTGAGCGCCATTATCCGGTATCAAGATCTGAGGTAGACCAAAACGTGAAAAAATCCGAGTTAACGCAGATATAACTACCGATGAAGTAGCTTTAACAACAACAAACACACACACACATACTTGGAGAACGCATCAGTGATGACCAAAATATAAGTATTTCCCCGAGTAGATCTGGGGAAAGGTCCCACAAAGTCCACAAAAAGCTTTTCCAACGGTTTAGAGGCACTATCTGACGCTAATTCCTCTCAAACAGTACGTTGAGCCGGCTTCGCCATCGCATAGACCTTACGCGATATCTTTACCCATGTCCTTTCACAAAAAAATGTTCTCTAATTTTTTCCCCAGTTTTATACAGGCCTAAATAGCCCCCGAGAGAAGAAGACTGAAAAAAGGGAAAAACAGCCGGGACCAAAGCCGCAGGCAACACAACCTTAAACTGGCGATCAAAAGCGAAGGTTAGCACGACCTTAAACCGGCGATCAAAACGAGACTCGCGCAGCAAAACCCCCCTTCGCAAAAAATACGGGGGAATATCCTCTCCATTCTCTAATCTTCGGATCAAATCTCCTAATTCAGGACCTTCACGTTGGTGTTGATCTAAACCAGTAAATGCTTCAGGCAAGAAGTTAAACAATAATACTGTCTCTCCTCCTAGTTGAGGCATCAGCAATAACATTTTCGGTACCCTTAATATAAATAGGGATGAGCTTAAAGCATAATATCCTTGCCCCCATCTGGCTAAACGCCCAGTTTTTCACGGGGTACCTAAGGCCCAAGTGAGCGCCTGAGTATCACATTCAAGGCGAAAGGGAACGTGTTCAATATATTGTCTGAATTGCTCAAAGGCGAACAAAACCGCCACGTTTAAAATTCGTACACCGCATATTTCCTCTCCTGAGAAGAAAGTGTCCAGAAACGCAATAAATCGGGCTTCAGCCCTCAGGAAAATCCTGTAACAGACCAGCAGCGACCGAATGGGTAGACGCATCAGTTTGGACCACAAACTTCTTAGTGAAATCTGGGAAGGCTAACATGGAGGCCTAGCGACAGCAATTTTCAGATCCTCAAAAGCATCCTGTTGAGCCTTTCCTTAGACAAACGGGACTCCTTTCTGACGTAACATATGCAACGCAAAATCTGGTATAAATTTGGAAAAGAAGTTAACCATACCAATGAAACGAGACTTCTTATTCGACGGTGGTTGCATCCCCTGCAACGCCACCGTTCGTTCCAAATCAAACTGTTATTCCCCCAGAAGAAACAAAATTGCCCCAAAACCGAAAGCACGCCTCACCTTCGAAATCTTCACAGCAAGTCCAGTATTTTGCAACCGACTGAAAACCTCACGACGTCCAAGTAATAGTACAGATACTGGAATTTTAATATTTGAAAGAATGGTATCTAATAATCTTATAGAACCTGAGCTACTGTCGCCAAACCAAAGGGGATTCGATTAAACTCATAAGGTCTCCATGGCGTAGCAAAAGCGGTATGGTGTCTGCTCTGTTCAGCTAGAGGTATTTGATGGTACGCATTATTGAGATCTAAAGTCGTAAAAAATATAGCCTCAGCAAAATGGTGCGTAGCGATATGAAGATCTGGTAAAGTAGTGGACTCAATTAGTATTTTCTTATTCAACTGCCTATAATCCACCACAGGACAATTATCATCCTCGCCTTTAGACACGATAATGGGGCTACTATAACGAGACCGAGATGTCTAATAATACCCTATTCCCACATTTGGTTGATCTTGGATTCCAAAATATTCATCTTAGGAGGAGTTAACTTATACCGGGATATATAAAATTAGCAAGTCCACTATTATCGGTGAACGACTTAGGAAGTTCACTAAGAACTTCTTTGGCCAAGCCCACCTAATCAGGAGATAAATGCTTCGAAGATAATGATTCTAGGTGCTTCTCAGAAACTACCACTCGCTTAGCTTGAGCTCCTCCAGACACAGATCCCGAAATCCCACTAAACGGAAACTTTTTCGATGAAAAGGAAAATTTAATCATTCCTTCGGAAAAATCTAACAGTAACCCCGACCGGGACATAAAATCCACAACTAACACTATCGGGACAGATAACTTTCCAACAAGAACGAATAATTACACGTAAATTCAGGAAACCGCACACAACAGCTAACCCAGCTCTTTGCCCACAGATTTTCCCATCAATACCGAAACACCTAACGTTCACGCGTATAAGCTTAGTACAAAACCGCTTATTATGGAGATTAAAGAAATTTGAGTCAATTAAAGATGCTGAACTTCCCGAATCTAACAAAGCTTGTAGTGCGCCCCAAAACAATCTGTATACAAGGAGAAGATAAACTAAATAATGCCACCACTTTTGACTCTCGACAAGAATTCATGAGGGCTTTACAGGGGCCACCGTCATAACTCACGCTCCTGAGGACGTTGCCCCACTGTGGGAAATTTCGTTCCAAACGGGATTGGGCACTTCCGAGACAGTCCCGAACTAAATGATCTGGGCTGTTACAGTAATAACATCGGCATATAGGTACTACACCAACAGCCGGAGACTGAGTTATAAACGTACCCGCCCTACATATACAGAAAATGATTCATCCAGTGCTTGGGGGCCACATAATAATCTCTCTCAAACAAGGCTGTTTCCCTCATTAGGGCAAAATAATTCCAACACTTCTGCATGAAAGACGCCTGTGGCATGATCTACTGATCCAGTCTCTTGTAACAACGTCAAAGCAGGCGCCGCCAATTTTGTACTAACTTGAACAACAAGACCTCAGAAACCCTATAGAGACGAGCTTTATATACAATTTTCACCCAAAAATGCAAAAATTCCAACAAGAAACCAGAATCCCTAATATCAAGCCAGGGCATTTTGTAATAACTTCTGTAACGGATGCTCCAACTTAATAGGCAAAAACGGCGAAACCCCAACATTTGACATAGCCTTTATCCTCGGCCCAGAATCCCCTGGAACCTGCATAGTATTTACACTAGGGTCTTCTTACAATTTTAAAAATTTCCCTTATAATTCCCAAATTGCTTTCAACATAACTCCCACTCCAAATGAACATTCCTGGGGAAATTCTGCATTAAATATTCTAATCTGAAGAGATAATACAACACCAGAGAGAAAATCCTCTTAATATGACGACGTTGTGGGTACCCTCTTTCCCAATCATCCAAAATGTTCCCTAACCCAATATGGGTAAACTTACATTCTTTCAGAGTTTTCTGAACTTAGTATGACTTGGGTGACAAAATGAGCAATTGGTTAACTTTAACCCCCAAGGACCCCAAATACTTTGTACATTTGAAGAAGAGGGGAGCATAACACTCCATACGGCTACTTCAAAAAGGACCTCTGCCTTGCGCAACTCTTCCCATGAAGGAGGAACCTCCATATTAAACAACAAACATTTTTCAAGAACTAAACTCAATATAAAACTCCCAAATGAACATTCCAGCCAGCACATTTTCTACTCTATTTCTCAAATAACCATGCTGTTACCAAAATTGTAGTGCCTCTGCCACATGACCACTACACACACAGCACATGAAAATAAAACTTCAAGCTACTTTCACAAGGCCGGTAAAAAAAAAAAAAGAAAAAGAAAAAAAAAAAAAAAAACAACAACTATCAGAAATTATCTACTACAAATGCTGCTGAACTCGTTGCTTCTACTATTAGAATAAGACAACAGTATACACGATCAGAAAGGAGGGTCAGTTTGAAGATGGTGGGACGAGCAAAATTACATCACTTTACAAGATTTGTAAACCTCTTGCAATCAAGTCGTTTTGGATGATAAGTGTCATTAGAAGAAAATATCAGGAGTATTAGGAGGTTAAAAGAAATCCCTGCCCTGCAAAAATTATTCAACTTTTGCAAGAAGCCGATGCATTTCTTTAGGTGTAACAAAATGCTTAGGAAAATTATTGAAATTTAAAAAGTGTAAAGATAAATGAAGTTTACTGAGGCAGTGGCTCAAAGATGTATATATAAGATGTTATATTTCTTATAATGCTATTGGGTCAATAACAGCAAATGACTGGAAAAACTCTGTTCAGAAGTGAAAAATATTCAAGAAACATGTTGAAATAGAGATGTACTATGGAAGAAGAAATGGAAAGGATAATAATCCATCCAGGATTCGACCGCAATGCTGAATCGGGAGAAGAAACAGGCACTGGATTGGAGATCGACACGCAAGTGAGGGAGGTATCACGGAATAATGCCAAGCATGCAAGAAAATGAAAGAGATGCAGAAATGTATTGTATTGTAATGGATTTGAGAGTATATTGGATTGCTTATGATATGTATACACGATTTTAACACACACAAGAGAAATGACAACAATTAACCTATCGCTCGCGCCTTCCTAACTGGATTGTACAGGTTGGTAGGGAAGTCATTAGGTGTATAAGTGGTGCTCCCTGGCATAGGACTTTACTCGCCTTGGCTGGCTTATACAGAGACACCTACTTCCAAAACTGTAACACAATGCAGTTTTAAAAGAGATGGATTTACAATTTCTTGGAAATGAAAGCACATGATGAGTTACAACAAAAGGCATGAAATCCTTCAGAATACAAGCGAAACACAGCAGTATTATCATTCACAACAACAAGGATTATCAGGAGAAAATTTCTGAACAAATTGATAATATAAAAACACTATTGTCCCTGTTCCTGTAAAAGACAAACCAGCTGCAAACTTCAAAAAAACAGCCTGGCATTGGGGTTTATAATGTTGACTAAGTAGTCTGTGTAACAAGAGCACTAGCCTGGATGCCAAGCTGCCTGGCCAAGATGTTAACACCTTGGAAGAGACACTTGGAGCTAGTTAATATTCAAGAACTAATTCTATTGACTCTGTTTGTTTTCCTTTTAGCAAATAATTTGCAATGTGCCACAATGCATTGAATAAATACTATGGGGAAACAGTTGAACCCACAAAACTTTTCTCAATTTAATCACTTATCACAGTGGACAACCATTCTGGGTACTAATTTAATAATTTGTTTTACTGTTACTTTCTGCATCACATTTCTTGATAAAATTTCAACCAAAGCACACTGCTTGCCACTAGGCACAGAATCATTTTACATACACTTGATTTACATACTAATGATGCTGTCTCTTACCTTCAAACCAAAATAGCAGCGAATCAGTGTCATCTTGTTAAGAAAATGTTGCTAACATGTCACCAACCAAAGAAAATATCGCTAATCAATGTTTTGGTAATCTTAATGGGTTTAGGATCCATATATCCCTCGGCTACATGGGGTTGATGGGGTTTGTTCTTCACAGATCCCTCTGCTACATGGGGTTATTTGGGGTTTGCTCTTCATGGATCCCTCTGCTGCATGGGGTTTGCTCTTCATATATCCCTCGGCCATGTGGGGTTCATTGGGGTTTGCTCTTCATATATCCCTCGGCTACATGGGGTTCATTGGGGTTTGCTCTTCACAGATCCCTCGGCCATGTGGGGTTCATTGGGGTTTGCTCTTCATATATCCCTCGGCTACATGGGGTTCATTGGGGTTTGCTCTTCATGGATCCCTCTGCTGCATGGGGTTTGCTCTTCACAGATCCCTCTGCAACATTGGGTTCATTGGGGTTTGCTCTTCATATATCCCTTGGCTACATGGGGTTCATTGGGGTTTGCTCTTCATGGATCCCTCTGCTGCATGGGGTTTGCTCTTCACAGAACCCTCTGCTACATGGGGTTTAATGGGGTTTGCTCTTCACAGATCCCTCTGCTACATGGGGTTCATTGGGGTTTGCTCTTCACAGATCCCTCTGCTACATGGGGTTCAATGGCGTTTGCTCTTCATGGATCCCTCGGCTACATGGGGTTCATTGGGGTTTGCTCTTCACAGATCCCTCTGCTACATGGGGTTCATTGGGGTTTGCTCTTCACAGATCTTCTGCTATGTGGGGTTCATTGGGGATTGCTCTTCATGGATCCCTCAGCTATGTGGGATTCATTGGGGTTTGCTCTTCATGGATCCTTCTGCTATGTGGGGTTCATTGGGGTTTGCTCTTCATGGATCCCTCGGCTATGTGGGGTTCATTGGGGTTTGCTCTTCATGGATCCCTCGACTATGTGGGGTTCATTGGGGTTTGCTCTTCATGGATCCCTCGGCCATGTAGGGTTCATTGGGGTTTGCTCTTCACAGATCCTTCTGCTATGTGGGGTTCATTGGGGATTGCTCTTCATGGATCCCTCGGCTATGTGGGATTCATTGGGGCTTGATCTTCATGGATCCTTCTGCTATGTGGGGTTCATTGGGGTTTGCTCTTCATGGATCCTTCTGCTATGTGGGGTTCATTGGGGTTTGTTCTTCATGGATCCCTCTTCTATGTGGGGTTCATGGGGTTTGCTCTTTATATATCCCTCGGCTATGTGTGGTTCATTGGGGTTTGCTCTTCACAGATCTCTCTGCTATGTGGGATTCATTGGGGTTTGCTCTTCATGGATCCCTTGGCTACATGAGGTTCATTGGGGTTTGCTCTTCATTGATCCCTCAGCTACATGGGGTTCATTGGGGTTTGCTCTTTGCCCATTCATCACTCTGTAGCCACAGTCTTTGGTCGCATCTGCTCCACTCTTCTCCTTCTGAAATAAAATTCCTCATCTTTGCAGCTTAGGGCCCTCAATCCCTCAGCTATACTTTATTGCTAAGGGCCCTTGTTTGTAACTTTTTTTCTGTTTCAGGTGTTGGCTGCATTAGCACAACATACCTTCCACTATGTTCAGACTGAGAATGTTGGCAACATGCAGAGAGACAAGGATTGAAGAAGCAATGTTCCGATGATATCCCATTGTACATGAGGAACAGAAGTGACAAAAGTGAAAAAGGTTGGTTGTGAATGCATCAAAACACTCAATAAGTGATGCCATAGATGTATATTTAGCAAGTAAAACAGTGGTTAATAGGGTCAGGAGTTTATCCGAAGTTTTTGTGAAATTGATAGAGGACACAAAAACAAGCAAAAAAGTTTATACAAACATACTCCTCTAAGGTAATGGGCAACTAACAGTATGTCATTTCAGCATTCCTGTGTCTTTGCTTGTGTTTCTACCTGATGTTAGCATGTGCTTAATGTATGAAATCGCAGCCTTTGATTGAGACAAGCACTGAAAGGAACAATGAATCTCATTACTACAGCCAAGTTCATTCTTTTTAAATTGCCAGCATTCTCTTCTCATAGGTGTCTTAGTTTCTCAAGAAAATGTTCTAATTAACTCACTTTTAAGAATAAGCCATTTATTATTTGCAAAAAGGTGGCAATATACATTTAACAATGAACACACAAATAGGCACTTTATATATTTGAATCTCTTGTACATACATAGTCTGTTGCCAGATTATTACTGGTATAGCCCTTGTTTTTTAAACTTAATATAAACAACTTCAAAAATAAAACAAATGTGCATTTACAGTATAATTAAATCAAGTAAAAAACAAAAACTAATAAAACCTATCTTCAACTTTATATGCATTATTTATAATATCAGTAACAATTATCTACAAAGAAGTTAATTATACAAACAATAATACTACACAAATATGGCATCTTTCAGCTTCCAACTATCAAGTACTGCATATTATCTTGCTTTTAATAATGCTGAAATTTCAGAAAAGCTGCCTTGTGGCAAGTGCTTTACAAAGAAAACTTTAAAAGAGAAAAAGTAAAGCAAATAGCACATTATTTTAATGGTACAGTTTGATGACTTTTCGCAAAAAGTCTCGTATTGTATCGTATGTAGAGAAACTGATGCCAACAGCTACTGGACCCTTTACCCAGTTCATGCTCAGACCTTTGAAGAATCCGCCACGTATACCTTCATCTCTGCAAAAAAGAATGTTTTATTAGTTTTACCCTCTACAGAGAATTCAGAATTAAGGCAGGTTTACAATAATGTGAAAACAGTAGCTAGACAGAAATAAGAACAGGAAGCCATGAAGGAAACATGATTTTGGTTCACAATAACCTAGCAATGAGAATGGCAATGCACATCGATCTCAAAGTAGAAAGTTGATTTTGTGCATCAGGATTTCATTTGTTTTTAGCTGACCAATGATATATTTTCACTTGCCTCCAATTCAGCCAACATAATGCATGGTCAAATTTTTGAAAGAATTATGACTAAAATGAGCTCTAGTGGCCACTTAGAATAACCTCTACAGCAAACATTGTAATATATAGGACAAGGTATGGTTCTCAAGTGAGAAGAGCTTGGAGACGAGAATTAAACTTAGCCAAGTCTTAATTCTCATTCCTGACCTGAAAAAACTTCCCATCAATTATGAATGCTTCCATTAAAGTTAATGTTATTCAATTTGTTGTTCTTGTTCTGATTACAATCTTGGTTGTTGCCTTTAAGAGAATGCTCCCAATGCAGGAAACAAACTGCTGGTGTTAAGATGAAATTACACCAATGTCAATATTATTGCTATAGAGCAGTCAAACATTTCTCACTCACAACAATGATCAGTGATTTCTAACAGTCACATGACAAAGCTATTTTTGTGGCCCACAAACATTTTTTTGGAAAACCAGCTAATTTAAAAAAAAAAAAAAAAAAAAAGTGCAGCAAATATTTCATACCTCATTGAAAATTATGTATTTAATACATTTATTTTGTGATTACTTTTATTGTAAATTCTGATTATAAACTTAGTTGTTATTTGCTCATTTTTTACTTTCTTTAGTATGTATATACAATGTACATAATAGGTAGAGAAGGTATTGTATTCTACCTAGAAATTTCATTCCACGATTTTACCAGTAATACATTGTGTAGAGCATTTTTAAAGAGTGAGTGTGTGTGTGTTTGGGGAAGGGAAGGGAGTTATGCGAATA
Organism: Hymenopus coronatus; assembly: GCA_030762935.1. Classification (NCBI taxonomy): domain Eukaryota; kingdom Metazoa; phylum Arthropoda; class Insecta; order Mantodea; family Hymenopodidae; genus Hymenopus; species Hymenopus coronatus. The sequence goes on from CM060894.1 coordinate 134,179,688, forward strand.
TCTTGTCTAATCAAAATCATTAGATTAATTTTTGAGAAAATAAATAAACATTTTCCATATAAAAGTTAGTTTGGAGGTAGGGGAAAATTTTCTGAAAGTGCTTTTTGGGATGTAAAACATGTATTTCTGGAGAAATGTTATTGAATTTTTGGGTACAATAATTACTTTGTTTACTATATGTAACTGATAGACAATACTAAGCAGATGTGAAACTCGATATCTATGAAATAGATGAGTTACGTGACTCTAGGCATGGACTAGTATATGTAGGCAGTCATGGTCAGCAGTGAAGTGGGAGAGGTAAATGAGCTACTGTACCAGGCCAGATTTATCCATGCAATATAATAGGTGTAGTATAATAGTAAGCAACATTGTCTCCCTAACAAGGGATGTGGTGCTACCTGGGCGGTCACCCATCCAAGCCATGACCAGACCCAGTGCTACTTAACTTGGCAGGTTAAAATTTGTAGGGAAAGAAGCAGCAGAAGTTGCCAGCCCAAGGTATCCTTGGGTAGTTGATGGCAGATGCATCTTCTGGGCAACCAGTGGACATATTGACCGAGTGTGTTCACCAACCAATTTAGGTGCAGTGCAAGCTTAGTGTATATTGTGTGAGCTCTTTATCGCACAACATCCACTACATAGGGTATTCCGGATTGGGAATGGAGGATATGGGGTGGGAATCTACAGTCCTTAGTGCCCTGTTCTACTTAACCTGAAGCCTACAAATTGTGGAATGAGTCACCAAGCCCCAGACCTCGCAGTCATACAGCTGTAGCTTCAGGTATGTAGCAGCGCAGCGTGGCCCAGTCCAATTTTTCCCTGACATATGGAGTGAAGGTATTTGGCAGAGCATACCCAGAGGACCTCCCCGGCCTTTAGTAACAGACTTTAGCCAGCATAGAACAGAGCTCTTCTGAGAACTGATTGCCATCTTCCACTTTTCAATCCACATGCCAATGGCCAGGAGCTGTCACCAAGCAAGTGCAGGGGGGGGGGGGGTGTTCATATTTTGTGTCAGTATGAGGACATTGTTGGCATATTGGCACGTAACAGTACTTGGGTTCTTTGGGAAAGTCAGCAGACATGCAGGTGACGAAGAGACTTCTGGCACTTTGGGTGCAACTGAGGACAGCCTCCCCTCCACCCGTACCCAGAAAGTGTGGTCCCCCAGGAAGTTGCTAACCAGGTATAGGTAGGGGGGAGGGAGTTCTGATCCTTAAGTTTGTAATGCCTGGTGCCATGTGGTGGCGAAGACCTTCTCAATGCCTAAGAGTACCGCAACTGTTTTGAAATTTTCCTGGAAGCCGAGGGTAGCCTTCTCATCCAGTCGCAGTAGCTGCAAGATTGTGGAGTGTCCACAGCAAAAACTGAATTGGTGATGCGGGAGGGGAGGGTAGGAGTAACCACTCACAGCCTTTTGAGATGATTGGGAGCAGACTGATCAATCTGTAGCTTGAAGGGAAGATCAAATTCATACCAGGTTTCAAAATGCACACTACTCTTACCTTATTCTAACACATTGGAAAGTGACAGAGATGCAGACATGCATTATAAATCCTCGTCAAGTGAATGATAGCCTTTCGGGGTAGATACTGGAGCATGTGCACCATAATGCAGTCATGCCCAAGGGCTTGTGTGGGTTTGGTAGCCACCTCTCTCGGGGTGGCTATAGGGATGTGGATATTCTCATGGGAGGGCAGCGGCTCGTCATAGAGTTAGTCAACCAGTAAAGTCCTCATCCTGGGGCTGTTCCCGAAGTTTGAATTGAGACTCTAGATCATCTGCAAAATCCATGGACATTTCTTGGGGCTCAAAGGAGAGTCTCCCTTGAGTGCCACGTAGAGGATGCTGGAACTGACTCCTGTCTTTATAGAGGGACCAAATGATCCTTCAGGTTTGCTTTTCTCCCAGATTTACATTGGCCTTAGTATGTTCCCTGGCAGAGTTGTGGTGTGTGCGAAGCAGGCACCTTGTCAGGGTTTTGAACTGCTGGTACACTGCTTGGATCCTGTAATGGCAGAAGCGCTGCCATAACTTCAGAACAGTTGCCTTGGCTTTTAACAGCTGCAGTTCTACAGACTGAGGAAGCTGCTGGTGGTGTTTTGGCAATACTGCTGGAGTTTCTGCTGCAGGTGGCTGCTCAGAAGTAGAGACCTCTGATTGGCCCAGCTGGTCAAGCTGCCCAGGACTTTTGTTCTTTTTCCTAGACTTCTTGGCAGCATTCTTCTTCCTCGTCCCCTCGGTTGAGGGCAGCGTAGTGGCTTCCTCCATCATTGGACCTTGGGGAGGAGGGGGTGGCACCTTCTTGGCAGTGCTTCCTCTGCCCTTTTGAGAGCCCTCGCAATTGAAACCCCAGGGTGCATATCAGCTGGCTCTCGATGTCCACTGCACCTCAGCCCTTGTAGGTGCTTAAGTGTAGCACGTTGCACTGATGGTCCTATTGGGCTTTAGTACAGACCTATTACAAGCATGTGAGCTCGCACACATTGCTGCAGTGATGGAACCCCATTCACTCATAGCACTGCACTGCACTGTCTTTCTTCTGTGAGGATTAGCTGGCAAACGGCATCAATAGGCTATACTACTTGGTTGTGTGCTTTGCTAACAATAACCAAGAATAATGGCATTGGCACCTTTTCAGGGCCAATGCCACCAATAAAACTTGCATGTTGTGCTCATCCTTGAGCACCTCTTTGACATCCTCAGGGGTGCAATCAGAGTCTAAACCTTGAATAATCCTTTACTCCTCATGAGAACACTTCAGCAAGCAGCTGTAGAACAGGATCTGTTAGTCCCTTAAAACAGCCTTCGCTGCCTCAAAGTCCTGCTCTGTGGAGGTCAGGAGGTACACTAAATATGCCTTCTGCGGGCCTCAAAGGGGCCCTTTAGCTTTGTTGCGAACTTCCTTATAACTACTAAGTGGTTGGCAACTATTGGCGGGATCTTAGCCCCCCCTTCTGAGGGGGTTATGTAGTTCCCTGTGGGAGTGGCTGCTGTACCAGGTGAGACCAGTGTAGGTCGTCTGCTTCTGCGGCCTCCAGCCTTGACAGTGATCCAGGGACCATGCAAGTCGAAGTTGGAATTGGTCTTGTCTAATTCCGGCAGAGGGAGTACAGATGGATTAGTTGGTGGTGATGGGGCATGGCAAGCTTGCGCCTGCTGCGTTTCTGCATTGGTTCTATCACTTCAGGTGAAGAGGTGGGCGTTCTTGCCTGTCAGAAATGTCAGGTGTCGATGCAGTCTCCCTATAGCTCTCTGCAGAGGACTGGACCTCCTGAGAGAGCCATGTCAGCTCATGGTTGCAGGCCTTTGACTGTGGTCTTGAGACCCACTGAAAAGTTGTCAGTCAGAGAAAAAAAGAAAAGTAAGAAAATTGGAGGAGTTCTGCTCTTTAATAAGTGACAGCAAACTGTCAGGTGAGGGACCACTCACACTCTCACAGCAAGCTAAAAGGGAGTGCTAAGCCATTGCATTGCCGCTGCATGTAGAACCGCACATACTATCGTGGTGGAGCAGTAAGCTAGAAGAGGGACTGAGCCCACTACGTTGCCACTGGGGGATGTGCTACCTGTGCTTGCCAAGTGTCTAGTGCTGCCAGAAGCTGTTGGTAGATGGTGCTGCCATCACCCTGTGTTGCTGCTGCGCAGAGAGGATCTAGTTATTGCCTCACTTACTTCTCGGAGTAGAATGTGCATTTACTAGTCCACCTCAACACTTAAGTAAACAAATGCTGTCTTTGTGTGCGTGTGTGTGCATGCGTGTGGGTGCGCGCACAACTTTCAGATTAAGAAGCTACACCAATTTGCTGAAAGAATAAGCTCATCATAATACTTGTTTGCTGCACTAACTTACATATTTTATATGCAGGACACATTTTATGAAGTATTCCCCTCAACCCCCTTTATTGACTGGCTTGAATTTCAGAATCAAACTCCAAGCCAGTTAATAAAGTAGTAAATGATATGAGGTACGCCATCTTAGAAATAACTGAGACACATTTTTTTCAACACAACAAGAACCAATGTCTTGTAATTTTGGGATAGGGGATACCAGACTTTTCATAACAAGGGACACATTAATCGTAGGAGAATGAATCACAGACAAAACCACATAAGTGTAAGATAGGCATAAGTCACACAGATCACATTACTTTTCAAACACAATGTTTTATCAACTAAATTCTACACTTATATAGTACTAACCAATGTATTAAATACTTAACAAACGATTAGCCCTTCATTCATATCTCATGACAATGTAACTCATAGGAAATATACAGAATGTTCCAGAATTCAACCGCACAAATTGGCAGAATTGTAGAGGGGTCCAAGATGAACAGTTCCTATGGGCTACAGGTTCTAAATTGGTTGCTACAGCACAAAATGCATTAAAGGTTAGCATGCCACTGATCAAACCACCATGGGCTGTGACCTGAACACTTGAATTTCTCAGAGCATAGATAAAGTGGTATTATTTTGCCCTATGGTTAGCATGTGGGCATCGAGTTAAGATGTTGAGGGAGTTGGAATTTCAAGCCTCTGTTAGTATCTTTATTTTTATATTGTCTCCTTTGTTTGAATTTTATAACAAGCCGTTCATATTTGGCTGTGTTGCTCATTATAATTTATTTGTACTGAAAAATAAAATAAATGTAACATACGATTAGCATCTATGTGCATTAAGCACCTGAAGGGGTGCATTTCTCCATACCTCTCTAGGGAGTTTCTAAAATATAGTATATCACACATTGATATTTTATATACATTGTGTCAAATGAACTTCAATTGAAATACAAAATGAACAACCATCCATAGTAAAACAAGTATCCACGTAAAACTAGTTAAGAACTAACTACTGGAAAGGAAAGTGCATTTTACTTGTTATTCTCTACATGAAGGGCAAATAAAGAGACTTTTAGAAATAATGCAATATCCCAAGTACAAAATACAAGAGGTTACCAGAGGAACTGTTCCATGTGACAACTTGCAGAGATTGCACCTATGAAGTAAATATCCTTAGCAGTTCACCCTGAAGACAAGGAAGATGCACTTCTTCGAAACGTTGGTATCAAGCCAAGTTTTTACCTGGTTAGAAGCCCGAGAAGATTTTGAATTAATACGTCGCCAGGAAAGCTTCAGTTCTTATTTTATGAACTAATATTGACTAATTTTATTTTGTATTTTTTTGCATTCTTGGGGATTTTAATATTTATTAGTCACTTTTTTTCTTTTTTTGGAAATGTACTTTTGTTGCATTTTCATCAGCTTTTTGTTTTCTTTCTTTTAGACACTCTATTTTACAATATACACATTATGGTCATTCTCCAGGCTGCTTACTGAATTCTAACGTATAGTTGTCTTATGGGCGCTTAGTCAGTCATTGGATACGTGTTTACGCAGTTATCGATGTAGATAATGATGGTGCTTCCCCACAGTAAGAGCAACACTAGTATTTACTACTGCAACTGCCCAGTCAGCATTTTATTTCTCATAAGTGAAGACATAAAAATGCCAAAAGTAAAGAAAAGTAGGCGAAGTTTCTTGCGAAAATTAGTGACCAAGTTCAATGACAGTATATTTTCTACAGATGGAAGGATACCATTTTGCAAGTTGTGTGAAATTAAAGTAAGTGCAGATAAGTGTTTTACTGTACAGTAGCATATCAGATGCAAAAAGCCCTTAAAGCTGTTATACATACACAGGAAAGTATGGCAACCCAATTACTTCTTAGTCAAAGCACAAGGGAAACATCCAAAAACTCTCTGTAGAGCAAATAATGCTACATTACGACAATATGTGGGACAGAACATCTCAGAAAAGGTTACTTGCAGGATTGCTATGAACACACAATAGCAAGAATACACAATTTTGTGAGAAATAAGAATGTATTTATTTCAAAAGACAAGACAAGTGATACAGAGGGGCGATATATTGCAAACATTATCAGTTGAAACCCTTCCGAAAATGTTTCTTCTTACAACAGAAGTAACAGAAGATTTAACCATTTAATATATATGTAAGCTATTTGATCAAAGCATGTTTCTTTTGTGATGTTTTACTTTTCGTAACAGATGCAGTCAAATATATGGTGAAATTGGGCACAACAATTAAATCACTTTACACAAAAACAGTTCACAGCGCGTGCCTTTCACATAAGTCTGTGAATTTTGTATGAAAAATTTCAAGTTAACAAAGTCATATCGTAAAAAAAGTGTTTCTAAAATCTCCTTCAAGAATAACACATTTTTGTGAAATTATACCTAACTTACCATTGCCTCTCGAATCAATAGTAACATGATGGGGAACATGGATCAGTGCATGCACTTATTATTGTGAAGATTTTGATGTAGTGAAGCCAGAAGTTAACAGTTCTGGTAGAGAAAATGCTGCAGCTATAGCCGTTGCTCAAGACGGCTGATCCTCAAATTAAGGATTATTTGGCATTTATCAGTGGCAACTTTTAAATTTTGGCCAAGACAATAACATGGATAGAAAAAAGAGATGAGGTAATCAAAAAGATTAAAGGTATCGTGGAACATTTGCAACAAAGTGCAGGAAAAATTGGTCAAGAAGTTTGTGAGAAAATGAAAAATGTATTAGAAAAGAGCATAGGTATCAGTCGCGTGTAAAATTGAGAGAGTTCTGCAACATGAAAATTTTGACTTTAGTTGTTTTAAAGATTTTTCACCAGGGTACCTTGGTCATTTCAAGTATGTGCCCATGACATCAGCTGCCGTAGAAAGGAGGTTTTCAAAGTATAGGAGTGTTCTTAAAAACACCAACGAACCTTCAAACCCAAGAACCTACGAATGGCAATGGTTTTTTATTGCAAGGCTGAATAAGAGGTATACCTAAATATTTAAATGTCTCCTAATATATAAATATATATGAGGATCTTACATAACAATTCTAATTTAGTAATAATAATAATAATAATAATAATAACAACAACAATAATAACAATAACAACAACATAGGCATATTTTTTAACTTTTAATGTTAAAATTACAAAAAATTATGTTCATTTTTTAAAATGTTAATGTCATTTTCCCTAAAAATTTAAGGGTATTTTACTGGTCATTTTTCTCTAGATTTTGGGTCATCAACGTCCAAGCTCTAGTAATCAGGGCAGCATTGTATTTATCTGGAAAATAATGGTGTTTCTGCATAATAAGAAAAAGCCTAAGGGAAAGATAAAATACACCAATTTCATATACTTCCTGCCATTCTTTATGCAATCATTGCAAATCATCTAGACTATATAATGGTTAACCCCCTCCTTCAACCCTGATAATTGCAAAACAGTGCACCTATTGCTGATAAATGAAAAATCCTGAAATTTACACAAGAGGAACGTCTGACATCCTTAACCTTTTATCCCTTCATTCTTCAAAAGTATGTTCGGCTATTTTGCAGTATGCAATCATGACTGGAAATATTACCCACCATGTTAAAACATTTATGTTTTGTCATATACTAATTTTAAGGTGCAAGGAGAAGATAGTTATAAAACAAAATAAATTGCATGTTCTTCAACCTTAAAGAACAAAAATTATTCTAAGATATTATTAAAGCTTTTGGAGGGCATAATAAATGGAGCCAGCGCCATCTGAAGGGACAGTGTGAGTGCTGAAATCATGACCGCATATATTGATATAACTTCAATGAATTCATATTTTAATATTCAGGTTTTTCAAACATTATTGTAGTATTTCCATAAGTTAAGGATTGAAATTATAATGCATTTTATAACCATTTCCTTCACATAAATATAGATTTGACAATGGTAAAAGAATTCTCAAAATCTGCTGAAAGGCTTTAAAGATTAAGGCAGAAACATATGCACTATCTCTCTCTACATATTATTAAAGTATACATTTCTGCTTGGCCAAAGGCCCTTAATGAAACAAGAAATACATCAGCAAACAGTCACCACTATACTAACTCTGATGTGATTGTCTTGCAGCATCTTTTCCCCCTAGGTTATTGCATCAAACTTTTTGTTCTCATGCAACATGAGGTTTAACATTCTTTCAAAGTCGCCAGAATCTTCCATTTTATTCTAAATCTAAACCATGGCAAAATAAACTACATAACAAGCATCAATTTTCATTTTGTTTGCTGTTGTCTCTTCATAAGGCAATTTATTTGTTTTATAGTTTATGAATTCCCCAAAAGTAGCGCTTCTGTCAAATTCAAAATGGCAAACCTAACACATCACAAGTTATTCTATAGAGTTGCTAACTAGATGGAGTATGAATATAGAACAAGAGTGGTGCCTTTCGGCTAGAAAAGCTTATTTGAGAATAATTATAGGTAAGTTTATCAGCACATTGTAGAATTGGCCTTCAGACAAATTATGGGGCACCCAACTTGAAGAAACTGTTTTACACGAAGGTGTAAAGATTAATTGAAGCACTCAGCTAACAAACTACTAATGCCAGCTCAATGTCCTTGTAGCTTAAACTAGGATCTTCCATGTTTATTTGCTCCTGAAAAAATCCTTAGCATGGCTTCTTCTTCCAGAAGTAAAGTCAGTGGTCCAGTAGATTTATGACATGTAAAAGAACCTCAAGCCAGATAAAGATGCCTCTGAGCAAAATTAAGTGGTCTTTCATGCCCAATATAGAATGGGACACCAAGAGCCACAGCAGTTATAAAGTACCCATAAATAAAACTCCATTCAATGTTTCCACAGCGGTATGTTTTTCTCGTCATTACTGTTATTGACCTGCGATTCTTCTCTTCATCTTTAGGAGATTACCACTGCCTCTGTTGTGGTGTTCCTCCAAATCAGAGGAACACAACAGCATGTGGAAGACAATAGTCTCTTAAGCCTCAAATTATGTTTCATTTAAGTCGCATTTGAAAACATACAAAAACTTAGGAAAATGCTCTCTCCATTGCACTTGCAAGAGCTTTTGCACTTTCCAGCTTAAACATAAACTGAGAGAGAATAAATTATGCTACACAGCTCTACCTGCTGCCATGAATCAGCTAAATCGACTCAACAACTGTGTTTGTAGGGGTGGTTAATATTTTGCCCCCTTGTGACCCTCATAATATCTCATATGTTCCATTCTCATAACTTTCTCTATCCTGCGACAAACTATTCTTGCAAAAGCTTATTTTTTTATCTACTCTTGAAACATTAGCAAGATAAACATTAACACAAATGGTATTATTACTCAATTCCTTGTCATTACAAGAGAAATAAGGAAATATGCTAGGCTAAAGACATAGTCAAATCTTTTAAAAGCTGTCCCTATGTGATGTAATTGGAATTCTGTTCTCTTTACATGACCAGAGTGAAAAAAGTGAATAGCGACTTCCCATCTGAGAAAAGAAAAGAAGAAAAACAAAAGGAAATGACAATGTATGTTTTAATGAGATCTAAATTTTTTGTGTAGTATGTTTTTATTGATCTCTTGCACTTTATTAGCTATACAAAAGTCATCCAGAATGAAGATCGCTTCAGAGACTATTCCCAGAAAATTCAAAATACATGTATGTTTTATTTCTGATGAAAATATTTAAGCATAGTTATTTTAATCCAAATCATTAGAGCCACTTTTAGAAAATCAAAATTTTCAAAAAATTTTCCATGTAAAGGGTAGTTAGGGGCAGAGGGTTTTCTTGAAAAGAAAAGAAGCCTTGAAAGATGCTGAACTTAATTAATACTAACTATGGTATTTAACCAGACTTTTCGTGTTTCAGTTATGCTGATCAGAGACACACACATATACACAATTTTTTATTGGACTTAGGGAATCTCACAATACATGTTTCCAACGAAACCTTGACATCAAATTTTTGGGTGGAACCTTCTCTACCTACTATATACAATAGTATGCTGTAAAGAAAGTTAAAATGAGGCTGAGTAATGTTTTATGCTTCAATTTCAGACACCTGTGATTGTAATTTTGTGCGCTGCAAAAGGACAACTCAGACTGACCACAGTGAAAAGTCACCTCTTCAATTTAGTCACAGTGTTATCTCTTTCCTATGCTTGTCTTGTACCCTATCTCAATTTGAAATGTTCGGGGTGAGACAATGCACCATACTCTGCATGTGTTTGAGAGGCTCTGCTCCACATCTTCATTAGTGATACCACAATTATAATTGAATATTTTATTTTTACAGATATGCTTGATGCAAATCCTGATATTAGTCCTCCAGCAAAGTCATATGAGGAAATGAGTCATTCACCAGACACTTATAAAAATCAAGTGAATTAACTTCCTTGTGATTGTCCATCACTAACTCATTACACTGTACATTTAAAAACTGAAGCCTTAATTTATATAATTGTTCAAAATTAATGAATAAATTAATCTAATGCAAATGCATTATATTTTTTTAAGTTTGTAAATGGGCCAAACAAAACCAGCTCATGAGCCAGGTTTGGCAAACCCTGCTCTAGAAAAAGTTAATACTGGTTCACAATAACCTGAGAACAGTAACCAAAACAGAAATGAGAAGATACAAGATTTTGATTCACAATAGCAGGTAACAAGAACAGGAATGCATGTCAATTTCACACATTGGGATTTCATTTGCTTTCTAACTCACCAATGATACATGAGTCATTTAATAATTCAATAACACATGAGTCATTCAATAATTAGTGGCAACTATTTTTGTATGTGGTGCTAGCAGCAATAATTGATGCCAACATGACAATGAGAAAGAAGAGCATCTGATGTGTTATCTGTGAGTTTGAACATAGTAATCTTATTTTAGTGAGTTTAAATTTGTTGACTATTATCAGTTCAGTAGTACTCTAACATGTTTGCATTGCAGGAGACAACAGTGCCATGCACCATTACTGGAGACTTTACCATATTGTACCTGGCTAAATGAGCTCATGTAGTCTTTGTTGCCTCTTGGAATGTGCATTTTAATGAAGCATCAAGGTAAAACAACATGTTAACATTTACCATTTTACAGGTACAATGTATTTTTTATTTGGTTCATAGTTTAAAAAATATTAAGTTCAATAAAACTAAAATTATACATTTCCAAAGATTTATTTGAAATTGCAATAAATATTAGTTACTTCAATTTAAAGTACTGCACTATACTGTACAGCAAAGAACATATTTGTAATGTCAATTAATTTAAAATCATTTTAATGTAACTGAACTTGTTTTGCTAATATATAGGTATCAAGTAATGAACATTTTTTGTTGCTATGATTCCTTTGATTCTCAAAAAGTAAATAATATGTTTAAACAAACTGAGTCTTTCTTCAAAGCATCAGAGAAATAGGATTTTTTTTTTTTCAATTATAGCAATATTCTAATGCCTCCAACATATATTCTACATTACTTTAAGTATTTTTCTATAAAACTAATAATATACTAAAGTAGATTAACATTTACAAATATTCAAACCTGTATATTTTCCTGAGTGTACCAAGTATTGTCTTATAAGGAGAATTTGCAATAGGAGATGTCTGCATCCTTCGTCTCACAATATCTAATGGGTAAGACGAGGTCTGTCCCAGCATTCCTGCCGCTGCCCCAAATGTTAAGCTGGAAATTGGTCCAGCTGGAGTACCCCAATAATCTGCAAATAAAACTTTACTTCAAGCAACAACCAAATACTTTAACTATTGAAAATACTAAAAATAACAATTTCAATGTACTATTCTCCATTTATTTTGTCAATTGTTACAACGAAGTGATCATTAAATCTTTTCTTTGTATCATTTTTTCCAATCACCCTCTTCTTCTTTTTTAAAACAAAAATATTGCCAACATTAACTGAATTGCCACAAATATTCCTATTCACGATATCCTCCCACAAACCCAGAAAAAGCGGGTACAACATTGCTACATATCAAGACACAAAACAAAGTTTCATTGGTCTGTACTAACTCTTGGCATTTCTTATGAAAAAGGAGGAATAGGTATCTCAAGTAACAATTTAGGTGCTACTTTGACATCCCCAACCAACTTTGAAGACACTTCTGGAGTATGAACCCTCGGAACAGTGTGTAACAAAGTCAAGCTTGCTGTTTGCAGATGGACAAGCTCAGGCACATTATCTTTTTAGCAGAATTTCACGTGACCCAATGATATTATCTAACTCTTTTTGTCTGTTTATTTGTTTTTTATTTTTGTTTGTAGCTTAATGAACTTTAACCTGGTTGGTCATATCAGACAATGACTGAAATTGGTGAAACGATGTTTAAATGATCCCAGGGTCAATGGAGCTTAAAATTACTAACATTCATCTTCTGAGAATAAGAAAAAACCCTGATTACCCTAAGTAAGATTCAAACTTGTGCCTCTTGAATGTGAGGCAGACAACCACACTACTGAGGTAGGTGTCTATTTTGTTGTGATATTTTGTAGAACCATCATTAACTTTTGGCAATATCTTAAGTTTTTTGTTTAATGAACTTTCATCTACATCAGTTATATAAAAATCTTAGAAATAAAGCACAAGAAAAGGGAATACCTGCCAGTCTCAAAAAATGTATGTTAATGGTGGTCTGGAATTTATCACTGATTCTGTATCAGAGCATAGTATTTATCTCTTCCTGAGTGAAGAGTGCTTTATCTAGAACTTTTCTAAGAGTTTGTTTCATGATAGACACAAGTAAACACTTCACATAAAGCTACATATTCTACCTCAGCTTCTTAGAAAACAACTGAACAAAAATTAGTTCTATGTGAGAATATGAATGCCTGGCAATTGCACAGTCTGCCTAATTGAATCTGCATATGCATTCAAAATTGCACTACCCATTTTATACATAATGCAAAAATCACTAGCACATCTATTTCTTAGTACTTGTTTTAACCCTTTTCATATGCTCTTTTCCATTGCAACTGTTAAACTGACATTGATAACTTCAGGTCTCATATATACAGCAAGATACATCAGAGAGCCGACTGTCTTATGATATTTGTCATTTCCATCCCTTTCACCTGATGCCATGTTTAGCTTCAGATTTGTTACCAAAGGCGTTGACTAGGTTTATATTCCTCCATACCAAAATTCTCCAGAACTTGCTAAACATATTTTTGTTGGTCAAGCTTAATTACACCTGCTTTTCTATTCCTTTCAAAAGATATTCTTTTACTACATTTTCATGTTGAAATTCTTTTCAATTTCCTGTTTAATTTTCTTGGTTTCCTCTTTGTTAGTATAGAAAATGTAGAAATAATCCACAAGAAGATCTATTGAAACCAATATTTATTAAGAAATTATGGCTCTTTGTATTCCATAATTTAGCTGCTTGCTTCACCCCTTTTTATCATCAAATTCTCAATTTAGATAGCCAATTTTAATATCTATTGATCAATTTCCACATCTCATTCAGCAGCAAAGGCAAACAAAATTCATAATGAAATTATTCTGATCATTCCTATTCTTTGTTCTCAAACTCTTTTTTTTTTCTTGAATAATTTTTGAGATTCTAAAAACACAACATTTTTAGCTCGAATTAGCTTTCTAGGATTCTCTTTTATAGTAAGATGATATTCCTTTGTATCTTCTTCATATACAATCAAACATTCTATAGACTTTATCACGCTCTCTTCTCATTTCTTTTCTATACGGCCGAATGTCCTGTCCGAACATGCAATTGCACAATGTTTTTTAAATATGCAGCTGTTCATTGCTTCTGGCCAATACCTTTTATTAGCCCTGCATCAAACAGCCTTTTCTTTAAGAGTTCTGTTTGTCCTTTCTACTACACTGTTTGGCTGAGATGTTACACAAACTGTTGTCTGGTGCCAAATACCCATTTTTCTTAGTTTCTAAATTCATTACTGTTCTATTCCCAACATTATCAGATCTAAAGCCCTTAACTATTGTACCTTTCTGTTTCTTGACCATGGCTTTGAAAACAAAAATTTGCTAAAACTCTGACTTTTTCTACTTAGCATACACACAAAAGTTTTCCTGCTAAATCCATCTATGAATGTGAGACAGTAACTATTTATTTTATTTATAGTTGTCCAAAAGCAATATCTGGCTGCTATAGACATGTCCAACAATTATGGTTAGCTCACCTGGGTAGTGTGGTGGTAGCGTGTCTGCCTCACATTCAGAAGGTCGTAAGTTCGAATCTCGCTTAGGGTGAGTTACCCAGATAAGTTTTTTCGGGGTTTTCCCTTATCCTGAGAACATGAATGTTGAGCAACTTTAAACTCCATGGACCCCGAGATCATTTGAGCATCATTTCAACAGTTCCATTCATCGTCCAATATGACCAACCAGGTTAAAGGGCATTAAAACTACAAAAAAATATATTCACATCCTTGTACACATAGGTAATGCGACAGAATACTATACACAACTAAAACATTATGTCTTAAATAAAATTTAAAAACAAGAAAATAAGTAAAAGGTTACAGCAATGGCATTTACCATGTGTAGTCTAGAAATTCACTAATAGTATAAAAAGCCATGTCCGTTAATAAAATTTCTAGGTATGTCTTAAAATACTTTATGGAAATTAGTTGGATAATATGGGATAATTTGGTAATTTAATAAAGAGCTTAAGACCTATATATATATATATATATATATATATATATATATATATATATATATATATATACACACAAACATAGTGATTTTGAGTTTTGCTCAGCCTAAATTATGGCATTTCTAAATTATTATTGTTTCTAGTGTTGTAATTGTGTATAGTGTGTCTGGAAGGTAAGGTTTGGCTAGATATGAGTTAGAGTTTTGAGTTCTTTAAAATAAGTTTTATATGATTCCATATTTTTTAGGCTTTTAATACAGCAAATAGCTTTCTTTTATCACTTGGAAGACAGTGTTAGCTCCACTTGCATTAACCCATAGTAAAATTCCATTGCAAAGATGAGAGTGAAACAATGCATAATACACATTCAACAACGATTTCTCAGTAAATATAAATTTTAATCTGTTACATGGTTCTTGCCAGTTTACAGCAAAGTTCATTTGTATGTACATTCCAGTTAATCTGCCATCTAGACATATTCCTAGTAGCTTTGCAGTATTTAAACTTCAGTTTTTATTTTTAAGACTGAATGCAATTTTTTCTGTTTTTTATCATTAATAGTTAATTGATTCATTTTAAACCAGGAGGCAGATTTTTCCCACATACTCTTATTAAGTTGCTCAATATAGTCCAAGTTGTCTCCTGCAGTAATAAAAGTAGTATAATCTGCATATAATATAGATTGGTGTGGTAAGCAGTGAGGCTAAGTCATTTATATAAATTAAAAAAAGAAAGGGTCCAAGTGCAAAGCCCTGTGGAATACCTCATCCTACTCTTAAAGCTTTAGAATGTTTGTTGCCTATAATGACAATCTGAAATCTATTGTCCAAGTAAGCTTTTAATAGCAATACTTCTGGGTGTTTAATTTCAAAACATTTCAGCTTTTTTATAAGAATTTATGTGATATATATTATCAAAAGCTTTGGATAGATCTATAAGTGTTGCGCATGATAGCAAATTCTTTTTGAAGTTTGCATTACTTTCCGCTGCTTTTATAGTGGATACATTTTTTTTCTGAAACCAAATTTTGAGTTATTAATTAAATTAGTCAAAGTAGTTGTATAGTTGTCTGTACATTATTAGTTCAATTATTTTGGATATTACTGGTACTAAGGATATAGGTCTGTAATTCTGTATATTATTTTTATCACCCTTATATATTGGTACAGTCAAAGCAAATTTTAGGCAATGTTTCATTGTTTAATAAGAGATTTATAGATATGCAACAGGGTGACACAGTATATCAATAGTTTTCTTGAATATAAAATTGGGTAACCCATAGTAGTCCATAGATTTGGATAATTTAAACAGCAACAATATTCATAATTTCTAGTATGCTAACACATTGCCATTTAAAATTGCTAATCCTGCTATGATCAAACTGCTGAAGTTGTAATCATTAATTATTACAGAAGTGCTGGTTACAGGATGGTTTGCACATGCTTTGCCTAAGAAGGTTGTATTAAATTCATCTGGTGTAAAAGATAATTTAGCTGGCTTATTATTTCTGGATGATTCATCTTTTACTAAGTTTGTAACTGCTTGTTATTGCTATTCTCAAGTAATTCTCTATACCTCCATATTATCTTCTTGGATTTTCTTTTTATATATTTTCTGTAATTGTCTATATTTGTTTTTGTATATATCAATCATTTTTGCAACTTTTTTCATACAATATATTGAATAAAATGTTAAACCTTGTTAATTCAGTATACCAATAAATGAGCATCTCTATTTCTTCCTATATTATTTATCCTAACATGTATTTTGGAACATATTTCATTATAGTTTATAGCCACTGTGTGCAGCAAGTTACAGAAAGCTTCAAATATGTAGCTGCTACAGTTCATAATTTCAAACCAATTTATTTCTTGAAGAGAACTCAATGATCTTATACGTAAAGTTAAACATGAATTAGACCAGCATTGTTTAAACACTTATCAGACATTTTTATCATCCATTTCAGCAAAGGACAACACGTTGTGGCAAGCAACAAAGCGAATCTTACAAGAACCAACCGTTATTCCGTCTCTTCATGTAAATAATTGTACATTTACTGATAATGAAGACAAATGGAATATATTTGCACATTATTTTGAAGTATTTTCACCCAACAATAATGACAACCAGCAAACTGCATCAGACATTGAAAAAGAACTTCTTGAACATATCAATAAACCAAATGTGCCGAATAAAATCGCACACACTTCTCTACAGGAGCTACTCTACTTTATCCAGAAGCTACCAAATAAAAAGACACCAGGACATGTTCTTATCCCCTATATTGTATTAAAACAACTCACAAGAAAAGCTCTTGCCTATTTAACTAATATTTTCAATAACTCATTGAAAATTGGGTACCTTCCACAATCATGGAAGTTAGTGGAAATTATTGTATCCCATAAACCACAAAAACCTAAGCATTTACCATCCAGCTATTGCCCAATCAGCCTTCTTCCTACTTTATCAAAGCTGTTTGAAAAAGTTATACATAAGCGCATATCAACCTTTATTTATCACAACAATGTTATTCCCAGCTTTCAATTTGGCTTCTGTCCTCAACATTCCACAACTCATCAATTGCTAAGAATTACCGAGCGTATCATTAAGAGCTTTGAAAGAAAAATGATACACTGTTGCAGTATTCCTAGATATAACACAAGCTTTTGACACTGTATGGCATGAGGTTTACTGGTGAAATTATATAGAATAGGACTTCCAGATTATCTCATTCAAGTTGTTAAAAGTTTTCACTTGAAGCGTCAGTTCTTTGTACGCATAGACAGATTTACATCAACACCACGTTCAATTCTTGTGGGAGTATCACAAGGTTCTATTCTCGCTCCCATACTCTTCAATATCTACTGTTATGATCTTCCAAAGATAAAGCCCACGTGTACTGCTATGTGTGCAGATGCCATGGTGATATTTTACTCAAATTCCAACTTGAAAATGGTAAACAATCAGAATTCCATCTTGCTTCTGTTGGAATGGTTCACAACTTGGCGTATGTCACTAAACATGAACAAAACTGAGTCCAAAATCTTCTCACTAAAATCTTACCAACATCCACCACCATTAACATGGCTGCCAACTGAAACACCAGTAAAATATCTTGGAGTCCTGCTAGACACAAAGCTCACCTGGAATGCACATATACTACTCGCACATTCTCACTTGCTTCTTCTCGAATCACCAAGTTATATCCATTCCAAACTTGGGCTGGAATGCTCGACATTGTTATATAAATCACTGATAAGTCCATTCATCAAATATGAACTCCTCAAAACACAGATTCGACTACAGGTATTACAAAATAAATTCATTTGAAGTGCCACAAATTCTCCTTGGTACATAAGAAACAATTAACTGCATCAAGAACTAGGAATTCTTCCATTATAATAAATCAAGGAACTATCAAAGTCTTTCTACAATAAACTTCAAGTCTCTAGAGCTCAGACATATCACATAGGAACAAAAACCCGAAAGAGAACAAGATTAAAAAGGAAATTAACCCAGGACAGTCTACTCAGCCATTCCGATGACAGCGACTTTTCTCCGCTTGAATAAATTATACTGTAGCAAATGTTTTATATGCTTTATTTTCATTACTTAATGTCCATTATCATCATTACTTATACATAAATATTATTTAATATCAGTGAATATGTTATGTAAAATACACATTTTGTTTTTTTACAATGGAGGAGTCTTATAACACAACCTCAACATGCAATTTGCTATTGTCATATTATTAATTGTTCTCAATGGCCTGTAAAGCAATACTGCTGATCGGTCAAAAATAAATTATTAAAAAAAAAAAATTATTTCTTGTATTCTTTTCTTAAAGCAGTTTAAGATTGTGTTATCTATTTTTCTTGTACAAATAATATGAAATAAAACTTGAAAATGTACATACATGACAGTTATCCAGGATGCTTTATGATCAGAAAAATGTGGATTAAGTATTCCACAATTTATGTCTGCAATGCAGTTGGTCATAATGTTATCTAAGCAAGATTGTGTTCTAGTAGCCTCATAATTTAAACAATTTAGATTATTGAATCTTAGGATATTTAAAAATTTTAAAACATTTCAGTACAGTGCCGCACATCAATGTTTATATCCTGACTATAATGATTTTACAACCGTTATTCCTCCTTATGAAACTAATAAGTTTATCCTTAGCATCAATAAAGATTTCAGTGTCTGATACAACAGCAATCTTCTGAGTTGAAAAATACACAACACAACATTAAAATATTCTCTCAAAAGAAAATTGTTTGAGTTGTAGTACCTTAAACTCCCAATGAGAGTTAATGTCCATAGTGCCACCTTGTTCTTTAAGTGTGCAACAGAATCAAGTTAATAATTGATAACCTTAGGTACAAAATGCTCAATTTCATTTTCTTTTAACCAATGTTCATCAATTAACATCTGGCTCCACCCCATGAAGCTTCCTCCATTGGTCCCATCAAGTTGCTATGAACTAATTCTAGATGGTACTGTCAGTACTCATAGAAGGACATTTTTGCTGTGTGTGCTTCCCCTCTAAGCACTGTTACACATCCTTTATCTTCATCCCCATGTGAAACTCCTGTAACCAACTTCTTTTAAACATTCTGATACTTTTGTGATCAAATTACCCAACCTTCCATGCATAAGTTAAATTTGCTGCAAAAACCTTCATTGGCTCTTTTTTTCACCTGAATACATTCATTAGCTATCCCACTATCTCTGGTTCTGGTTTTATATGAACTAACTACACCCTCATCATATACCTTACACCCTGGTTTATCAAAAACTACAGCGTAACCGTTTTCAGCAATTCTACTTGCTGATATCAAATTTGCAGATAAAGATTGAACATGCATTACATGAACTACAGTTTATGGTTTTTCTTCACTGATGTTTCTAAAAATTACATCAACATTATCTTCCCTGCTGACATAACCTTAGTTATTTGCTACAACTATACTATGACAGTTTGTATCGCACACATATTCATTAGCCACTCTTTGAAGTGATGAGACTTACCCATGAATCTTTTCTGCTGCATTGAAACCAAAGCCATGACAAGAAGCATATTCTGATTCTTCTGGAAGACTCCTAGTTGGTTAAATGTCTGGGCCTACTCATTCTTCGACTTAGAACACTCCAACTTAATGTGCCCTTGTTTTCCACAATTGCATTGGCTCGTTTCTTTGTAGTCTTCTTGCAAGATTCCTTCTGGATAACGGTACCTTATCACCTCCATCCCTTTTTGCACATCTGCATTTGTATTCTTCAGGAGCATCAGCTTAACTTTTTCTGAAGTTGGATTCCTTTTTCTTGATATCATCCTTTTCCTTGGAATCATCTAATCATATTCATCACTGACACAGTTTCTAGCGCAAAAGCGGTCCACTATTGTTTTACAGCTTCCCCATGTCTGTCAAGTTATGTGTCGTTAGCACAATATCAGCAATGCATTCCGCTGTAGAAGAAAAGTTCATCTGCTTGCAACTCATTAAATGCTTTATCAGCTGGAACAATCACACTCAGTCGCTCAAATCAGTCAATTAATAAATCTCCTATATCTCCTCATGAGGAGCACAGGGTATTCACAAAGTGTTTTCACTGGGCCCTATTTGTAGCCAACCTCTTCATTTCACTTCATGTTCTCCCTTCTTTAGCAGTTTCTTCAAGAATGGTTCTCTTCCATTATTTTTTGGTCTTTCTCTTGCTCTACTACTCTGAGGATTCCAGGCCAAAGCCATTCTTTCTACTGCCCATCACCTTTTCTTAGTGTGCGCCCTATCCAATTCCACTTTTGTCTCTTGATTTATATTATAATTTTTTGTTTGTTTGTTATCTTCCATAGTACTGAGTATGAGATTACATCTGGATATTTAATTTTCAAAATGATTTTCAATTATATATGGAGGTCACTGAGATGAATTTAACTCATTTTGGTTAAGGAGGCTAATATATTCTGTTTTCTATTTACCTGATAAATTTTATTTCATGTTACCTTCGATGAAGCATATGTAAATAACTAAAACTCGCATAAGAAGTCAATGTAGACTCTCATTCTTGCTTCACTTACCACTTTTTCTGGGACATGTTCTGAATGCATCATCAGCTAATTATTAACTTGTCAAGGGGCCTACTTGGACAATATCTTTATATGGCAAATTAGTAAACACTCCCAAGCGATGATGTTGTCTTTATGTAAAACTGTTCACAGCTGACATCTTTGATTGCCACCTTCAAAGAATAAGACAACCCTGGGTTGTTGTTCTTCTAACACTATTTTATTATTCTTACATTTATTATTAAAACCTGTAAACCTTCACTACTCACTTCACTGTAGGTACAAGTAAGCAAGCTAAAGTAAACGATCAAATCTTTTGAAAGCTGGTTGATGTGTGTTGACATTAAAATTCCATGCTCTTTGAATGAACACAAAATAAAATATACAACAAAAACAAAACCAAAAAGAATAATGACTTTCAGTTGAGAAAAGTATAAAGTATTTGAAAATTCAAAGCAATAAAAAAGAATATCTTGGAAATCCTTACTGACATAACAAATGTTGGTTGGTATAAGATAAGTGCTAAATGAGACAAACACAAATTTTGTCTAATTACCTCCTGAGTAAAAGAATATCAAACTATAAACAATTGAATGCGCTACATTCACGTTACTCCCTGCAATAAACTAGTATTAATCTCTTATGATTTACCAATTATATAAGCCAGTAGGGTAGCCTGAAACATATTAAGGGGGAGTTAGATTTAGGGATTCATTTTTTAAATTATTTGTATATAATAAAATTTAAGTATGAATTAATTTTGAGTTGAAATATTAAAAAAATTAATTTTTTACTCATAGATCAAATATAGCAAATGGAAATTAAAATTAAATGTTACCAAAACGTGTCTTACAACTTTTTTTAAAGGGTATAGCTCTGGTGTAAGTTATTTAAAATACCTTCCATGCTATTCCTCGAAAATATTCCCTCTCCCTCCCCCCTCCCTCTCTCAGCGTCTACCCCTTGCCCTCTCTCTCTTCCTCTCACATCACTCTCTCACTCACTTTTACTCACTCTCTCTCACTCACTTTTACACTCTCTCCCCCTCTCTCCCTATCTTTCTCACTCACTCTCTTCCACACTCTCTCTCACTCACTCTCTTCCACACTCTCCCACTCACTCTCTTCCACACTATCTTCCTCCCTCTCCTTCACATTCTCTCGCCTTTTTCTACACTCTCTTGCTCTCTTCCACACTCCTTTGCTCTCTTTAACACTCTCTCGGTCTATTCCTCACTCTCTCACTTTCTTTCTCACTCTTGCTTTCTTCCTCCTCTCTGTTCATCACTCTCTCACTCTTCCTCCCCTCATCTCTCCATCTCTCTTTCTCCCTCTCTCTTCATTTCTCTCTGTCTCCCTCCATCTCTCTTCCTCCCTTTCTCTCTCCTTTTCCCTCCCTCTCACCCTCTCCCTCTCTCTCATGTGCACAAACACACACCTTCATATAAATTGCTTAATTAATTATTTAACCTCAAATTTCTGCTTGGGTGACATGTCATACTTCCACCTCTTACTATAGATAAGCAGTAGACAAAGTGAAAACAAGTTATTCTGAAAACAAAAATAAAAGAATCACTGTATATGTGAAAAATTCAAGATCCACGTTTTACTTGTCTTGCAAAATATCTTATGTATGACTGTTAATCATTTTGATAAAATAAAAATAACAAAGATTCTTCCATTGGGTGGGAGATTTGTGTATCCTTTCAAGATGCTGAACTTACCATATTCATCCAAGTATAAGACAACTCCCAATTTTCAGAACTTCATTTGGGAATTTAACATGTCTATATAAAAAGAAGATATAACTTAATGAGATTTAAAGTTTTGTCATACATTTTGAACAAAGTGATGTACACTTAAGCTGACAAAGTCCCTATTTTTTTCCTTTTTACTTAATTTGTACGGAAATTCATGTTTTGAGCCTTTAGTAGAAGGTAAGGGTGGGATGGTACAATGTGGCAGTGGCGGAGGTGGCAGCATAACTGTAATGACTATTAAGGATACGCTTTTCTACTTAGACAACATAACTTAATGTAACAAATCATACTTTTTTTTTACTTAATTTGAATTTGCCTAGAAATTTGCATTGCAAGTGGGAGAGAGACAAGAAGGGAGGAAATGTATCAGTATGTCTGCGTTCAGTGGTGACAGTGGCAGCTTAGCTTTAATGACAATTAGGATACGATTTTCAATTAAGACAATATAATATATTGTAAACTTTTTACCCCATTCAAATTTGTGCGTAAATTTATGTTTAAAGCGGGAGACAAAGAGAAGTGTACGACTGTGCGGAGAGTGCAGAATGTATGTGATAGTAGAAGATGACGGCAGCAGCAACAATTAAGAATGCCATTTTCTATTAAGATAGCATACTTAATATATCGTAAAACATTTTATCAATTCAAATTTACTGTGAAGCCACATTGCGGGTGGCACAAAGAGGCAGAGGGAAAACCAGAAAGTATCATTATTGGCATGAGCAGGAGAAATGTGCAGCTAACCCTCTGTCTTTCTATTGACCGTTGGCTTCCAATACATGCAACCATCGATGTGAAAGAAAGTCCTTTAATTTTATTTTAGTCTCGGAGAGTAATCTGTTTCCCAACAAGAATGTCATAGACCCGTTAACAGATAATTTTTGGTGTGAAATGAAATGCACAAAATCTGCCTGGAAGAAAATCCACTTTACTTTTCTATGTACTTCAATTTAAATCTGTGCAGAAACAGCTCTATTACACATTTCATTAAAGTTACAAAGGATATAGTGACAGAATGCAATATGATGTCCTTAAGAACTCCATAATCTTTCCATATAATGTCAAGAAACAATTGAAAGTCAAAAGGACTTAAAAAAAGTGCATAGTAATTATCAATTTTAACCTTTAATAATGGATATCTTGGAAATGCCTTATGCCCACAAAAGAGCTCATTTGGAATACATTGCGTGTTTTAAAGAGATCTACATTTTTTATGTTTACTCTGGAATGTTTTTATTCAACTTTTTGTAACCGTTTAAAATTAGGCACCATAAATGGCGGCTACATCACCTAAGAAAAGAAAAGTATGGCAGGAAAGAAAATGAAATGATCCCCTAGGCCTCAAATACTCTAATACCATCCGGGTCGAAGAGTTGAGTCAAGCAAAACTGGATAGGAAAGGTAAAAGAGAGGATCTGATATGTGAAAAGGAAGAAATATCAGTCCAGGTCAATAACTCACCAAGCTGACCAGTGCTTATTGGTGAGCAGCCCTTCCCTTTTGTTCATCACATAATTTTGTTTAGACCGGTTCCTTTAAGTCTTCAAATTATAGAAGCAATTAAAGGGTCTCAAAACTCAACAAAGTTTCCTTAATAAAATCAAAGAAGTCAAACATAGATTAAAATTTCCTTACTGAAAAGAAAACCCGTTAGAACTATTTAATATTGAACACTATCTACACTTAGCTGAAGAATTTACAAAATCTGAAATCTCTTCGTGTGTTCTGAAACAAATTACTCTAGAAATAATAAATTTATGATACCCTACCAATGATTGGCTACATGTTTATACGGATGGTTCTAGCTTACCAAATAACAGAGGTACAGGTGCAGGTGCAATATGCCCTCTCTTCTCCCTACTACAAAAGATTAAGTTTAAATACTACAAAATTTTGATGGAGAAATTTCGGCAATACTTCAGAGCTTACAAAACCTACTATATAAATAAATTTGAAAAAGCTGTATTATTATCTGACTCTAAAGCAGCTATTATATCCATAACATCTGATGTAACACCTAATAACTTAAATATTGCAGAATGCCACAAAATTATAAAACAACTAATGAATTTAAATAAAAGATTAATACTTCAATGGATACCAGCGCATTGCGGAATACAGGGTAATGAAACAGCCGACTTTCTAGCCAAGAAAGGTAGTAAAATTACATCAAATTCATCAGATCCAATAAGTTATCACTCTATCAAAAGAATCATTATACCAACATATAATAACAAAATTAAAGAAGACAATGTATTACAAACAAAAGGAAAACCATGGGAAAATTTATGTAATAACACGACCAGAATCACTACATTACCAAGAAAATCCTCTGTAGCAACTTTTAGACTCCTAACAGGCCATAAACATTTATTCAGGATTGGCATAGTGAGATCTCCTCTGTGTCCTTTCTGTACACTTAAAGAAGATATGAATAGAAACCATCTACTGCGCTGCCCAACCTTTAGTCTACATGATAATATGGCATCAAAATACTGGAATGCAAGAGAGCAAATGGCTTCACTGCCAACTGCTCAACATTAGATACCAACCAACCAACCAACATTTTTTATGTAGTACATTTTTGTCTAACACTTAATGTTAACCAGTTATAAAAGATTACACAAAATTCCATACAAATGAAGAGGACTTAACTGGCTATTCCTAGAAAATTCAAGATATACATTTTATTTGTCATATGAATATCTTTAATAAATGGCAGTTTAAACAAAATCATTAAAGTCAGTTTCGAGAAAATCCAACAATGCCTAAACATGTTCCATGCAAAGAGTAGCTTTGGATTTTCTTGAAATTTTTTTATCATATCTTTGAAAGGCACTCCAATAATTTGTATTTGAATTATAATAGTTTCTCTGTCTCTCTTATATACATATGTGCATACATGTGTACATACCCATTTACACACACATGCATACAGACACAGACTTTTTACTAAAAATCTGTTTCCAAGTTTCAGAAGGAAAACATGTATTTCCAATTTAATTTCAAGATTGGATTTTAGGATGGAATGAATATGTTCTCTACCTTTTAAGTATGTGGTAGAGAAAGTAAAAATAAAGATGACAAAAGAGTGTAATTATCACCTATTTACAATCAGGATCCTTAGCTATTGTACATACCTATATACACTTTTTTGAGCGTATCATATGTGAAGAAACTGACACCAGCATATGGTATGACTCCCAGAATGGTTGGCAGATAACCTCTATATAATGTGCGTGGGCCCTCTTCTCTCCATATTTTTATGAACACTTCTTGAAATGTACGGTATCGTTCTTTGTGAGTGACAGCCATACGAGCTCGAGCCAAATCCAGAGGATATGTCAGGGATTGTGATGTTACACCAGCCAAGGAACCAGCTAGGAATCTTGTAAAGTGTGTGCTGTAATAAATCAAAATGTCATCATAACATAAATATACTGCACCTTTTGTTAAATTGGAACCAGCATAATCAAGCAAATATATAAACAATAAGCACTACGAGCAAATGCAAGGACAAATCCTTATCCCCACTACATATTTAGCACATGGTGAAAGGTTTTCATCACATCTTTAGATACATTGATGATATAATCGCAATTGTTTCACACAAATTGATAACTGACTCATTAAAATTATTAAATTTACAAGTTACAACATCTCATTATTCACATGGAAATGGAAAATGAGGGCTGCGACCATTCTTACATCTCAAAGTCATTAGAGGTAACAGAAATATCAAATTTGGAACATATATGACAGTCATATCAAACAGACTGGTTACAACCTATTCTAACACAAATTTGCAGTTTACAGAAGCTTGATCCACAGATTGAACAATATCCCAATGAACACAAATGATTATGATATGGAAATGTCACAGTGGCTGAATTAAATCGTATTCACCCCTCCTTTGCAGCTAAAATGATAAACAGGGATAAGAAAATACAAAAGGCTAAAACAAATTACTACATTGAAGTACTTTAAAAGACCACGATTAGAGTTGAAGATAAAAAAACACACATATCATATGCGACATACTGTGTGTATGTGTATGTGTGTGTACACGTCAAGATCGCAAGTCCTCAGAGTGACATACCTGGTTGTTTTTACAGTCCGCCACTGATACACATGTTGCCTTCGGCTACTCTGGAAGTTTGGTTCAGAGTCAATGAGAGAGCATGTTTTTTGACTCACCCAGTGGGGAACCAAATGAGAATACACATGAAATTAACTTAAATAACACACAATACAGAGCTGCAATGTATAGTACTTTATTTGACTGAAAATAGGGTTCGTCGTTGTGTAGCATACCTATTGGTATAAGCACTGAGCTTACAATATTTCTAAGGTTCAAACTTATGTTATTATTGCGCGACACTAGCATATTCACTCTTTCACACTTGCATAACCAACCGACTCTTTGCACCTCACCCTCAACTCCTGTCTGTCCTCCTACCTTCTGTCCAGGTAGCAAACATACACCTCTTTCCTGAATGTTTAAAATATTACAATGCAATTTCGGGAGTAGGGGAGATCCGCTAGTTGACGTTGTAAACATTTTGCCTTAGCTTATAAACAAAGAGATTCTGCCTGGCTTCAACCCTCTGCTCGTGAAATCCTGCATTCACAAAGACTTCTTGAAACAGATTTTTATACATGATACATGAGAACAAACAAACATTATATAGATAATTACTATACCCAAAATTAGTTATGCTTCTGAATGTTACTGTTTCACTTACCATAACTTATAAGAAATTTTAAAGATTTAAAAACTGTAACATAAGAATAACTCTACCTAACAAATACAGCTTGAGAAATTTATTTAAACAGGTCCCTTAAAACTCCAATTCCACACAATGTAAAATCGGGAATATACCAAACTTTTTGAACACAGCAATAAAGAGTATATAAGACAAACAAGGAAATCTGAACACCAAGCTTAAAAAAACGTCAAAGGAATATCATATGACATCAACAGACACGCAGCTATTGGTTGTACTTCCTACCAAAGAAGACGAAAACACAATGTTGAAAAGTAAAGTTAATAACCCACCCAGTTATTCTGCAACAGCACCTACCAAAGAACAAGCTCTAATTATAGAAGCCCATGACGGTATTAGAATCAAAGATTACATACTTCCAATGGGTAAGTTAATAAACCCTGCTAACATTAGATTTGTTTCAAGGATTTCCAACTCCAGAATTTGTATATATTTAGCAAACAAGAATTTAGTTGAGGAACTAACCTCAAAACACACAAAGATCTTAGTAAATAATATCTTATTAGAGATGAGACCCCTTTTGACCAAAAACAAAAGTTATTATATCCAATGTATACCCCATCATACCATATTATGTAATAGAAGAACAGCTAATGAAACATGGCATAAAACCAGAATCTTCAATATCATACCTTAGAGCAGGTATTTCAATACAGGCTGCACCATCATGAGTTTCCGTCTTCAGATATACATTAAATCTGAGGATTTTGACAAATTACTTGATAATTTACAAATAAACTAAGATATACCTACTGGATATACCTCTCATCCGATAATCCTGTATATTTCATCTGCAAAATGGAGGGGCAATTAGCCAAACACTGCAGGTCCACACAGGAAACGTTTCCAGGTAAACAAACCAATACCAAGCTTCTATGTAAAGAAGACACTAATGAAAGTCCAACCACAAAAAACAAAACATTGACCAATGACAATTTAACATCCAAGATGAACAACAAAAGTGCAACCAATGAAGGTTTGGATCCAGAAATGTGAACACACAAAGAAAAGATGAAAATCTTTCTTCTCCTTAACACAAGAATGTGTTAATACAATCAAAACATAACCTTAAAGAAGATTTTCCTTCTTTAGAAAGCACTACACCAATGGACCACAAGAACCTTGCTTTGAAAACGCCAACAACATTGTCAACATCCAGTAAAATCACAGAGCATCAATGTAATGATGAATAAAAATTTTCTGATTCATCATTACAAAGCAATTAAGAAGCAACCTTTCAAGACAGGAATTTAAAAACCAACATATTACAAAAAAATCCAAGAAAACCGACACGCTGACATTGATTAATGATCAGTTGTCAACAATCCAAAAAACAATAGAGAGCTCCCCCAATAACTATATTTTGAACTATGACCAATTAAAAAGTTTAACATTGTAGGTGTACCTGATGTAGTATTGGTAGCATTGAACTATATAGAAGATTTACATGGCCTTTTAGACACCATTAAAAGAATTCATCCCTTGCTTAACAACAAATCGCTCAAGAATAGATTCACTCGCATAGAAAAGAAACTGCTTTATGATATACAGAAATCTAACAGTAAACCATCAGCCCCTGCTGAAATTCTTCCCACACCACAACCCAGATATGATGGAAAGTGGAATTTTCCAATGGAATATCCAAGGATACTGTGCGAAAATAGAATATTTTAATCAATAAATATTGACCCAAAATAATATGTTTACAAGAAACTAACTTTAAAGCTAATTTTGCTCTAAATATTAGGCATTACTCTGCTTATAATAAAAACAGAGTTAATGCGGGTCGCACAAGAATCATTTTTATTAAAGATAATTTATCCCACAAAGAAATTAAATTGAATACAACAATGGAAGCAATAGCATTAATTGTTTTATTATCAAATCCTATATGAATACGTAACATATATTTACCTAACAGCATGAATTTAGATATTAATGAACTTCAATTACTCTTATACCAACTTCCTCCACCATTCATATTGTTGGGAGACTTTAACTGCTTGAGCGATGGCCACTTAAACGCTGCACGGCCGGTAATGGATACCCAATAAACAATTCAAGGCATTTAAATTGTTAAATGTAGGTAAATATGCTTCGTTTATAAACATTTGTATCTTTGGTATTTATTAAGATATTTTAATGAAACAAAAACTGGCTTAAAGCTCATTAAAGGCACTATACATCTATCATAGAAACAAAAGAGAGACTATATTAACAAAAGTTTAAATATCACTAATTTTCTCTGTGTAGTAAAAGTCACTCTGTACATCAAACACACTTAATTTGTGAGTCAGGCTTGTGCTATGTGCACACAAATATATATACGTAGAGCTAGCTAAACACAATGTTCTCGGCTTCAAGGTTTTATCATTCTGTTTATTGCTATGACGCAATTACGTGTGTGTGTTTGTGAGGAACACCCAAGCTGCAAAGAAATCAAACCTTTCTGTCAGCGCATCTATTTACGCCTTAGAATAAATACACAGTGGGGATTTATGGTAGAGCCATGTAGCTACAGGGTTCACAGTTTTTTGTTTTAGCTATCAGAAAAGCACATTTGAAACTTTTATATCTCAGTTCTAACCATGGCTTCGACTAGCAGCGTAGCTAACAAATTAGCTTGTGTAGGCAGTGTACGGGTTTCAAAAATAACTTCACATAATGTGGACGATTTTTTGCTATATGACTGTGACTTTGATATTGACGGCGAGTTTTCAGATTTTGAGGGGGCATCGATGATTTAGGTAGCAGTGAGGAAGAAAGTGACTCTCTTCCTTCAGGTGTTCGTGAAGAAGCAACATTGTGGGGTAGTCAAAATGACTCCAAAACAACTAGATATATCTTCACGAGCACAGCCTCTGGTGTACAACCCCAAGCTCAGCTGACTTCTGACAGCCAACCAATTGACATTTTCACAAAATTTTTTACTGCTGACTTAGTGTCTCTCATTGTTACAGAAACAAATGCATATACGAGTAAGGTGAAGGAAGACCTGGATTCTAAAGGCAATTTAGGGCCTAAGAGTAGAATTCAGAAGTGGACACAAGTAGCACTGAATGAAATTTACAGGCTAATTGGTCTAATGGGTGTTATTTGTATACCAACTTTAGACAAGTACTGGTCTACAGATGACATGCTAGCTACTACATTTTTTGGGAAATGCATGCCAAATAACATGTTTACTTCCATTTTGCGGTTCCTTCATTTCACCGGCACAGAAATTGTAAACGATAAACTACACAAAATTAGGTCAGTTTTGGAATATATTATATCAAAATTCGAAGAAAATTACGTGCCTGGTGATAAGGTCACTGTAGATGAAAGCTTAATGCTTTGGAAGGGCCGCTTAGGCTGGAAGCAATACATCAAAACAAAGAGGGCCAGATTTGGCATAAAGAGTTTTGAAAGTAAACAGGATATCTTTATAATAGCTGCATTTACACTGGACAAGGAACTGATAATACTGAATACAAGATTTGGGGTTATCTGGCTCCATAGTAATGCACCTGATGGAATCTATACTTGACCAGGGTAGGACTGTATATTTAGATAATTGGTACAGCTCCCCTAAATTATACATGGCCTTATATAAAAGGAACACAAATGTAATTGGAACAGTACGTTCAAATCGTATTGATTTGCCAAAGAATGTGAATACAAGAGGAGAAATGCAAGTGCATCAGCTCCCACCCTTCACCTACATTACTTGGCAAGATAGGAGGGTGGTTATGGCATTGTCCAATTGCAGCCCTAAGATTTTGATGATTGACACTGGAAAAATAGATGCCCCCACTAAAATGTCAATTTTCAAGCCTGATGTTATCCAGGAATACAATATGCAATATGGGTGGTGTGGATCTAGTAGATCAGGTATTGCAATCATACCGTTCTTTACGAAAAACAGTTAAATGGTATAAAAAGGTATTTTTGCACCAGCTGGATATCACCATATACAATTGTTTAGTAATTTGGAGAACTCTAAACCCATGCAAGATGATGACCTACCTGGACTTCCGCATATCAATAGCTCGTAGTCTAATTGAGCACTATAACATTCAGAGGCCTCTTCATACAGGGGGTAAGAAATCTACAACCCCTGCACCCCTCAGATTTGTAGGAAAACACTTTCCTAAAAGGATACCACCGACA
This sequence comes from Hymenopus coronatus, assembly GCA_030762935.1. Classification (NCBI taxonomy): domain Eukaryota; kingdom Metazoa; phylum Arthropoda; class Insecta; order Mantodea; family Hymenopodidae; genus Hymenopus; species Hymenopus coronatus. Next base: position 134,210,973 of record CM060894.1, read on the forward strand.
GCAAAAAAATTGCATCCATTTCGAAGGTGTTTGGTGTGCCATAAAAAAGGAGTCCGTAAAGAGACTAACATAGTATGCCGTGAATGTGGAGATGTGCCCTTATGTGTCTATCCATGTTTTGACATGTACCATTCAAAAAGTAACCTTTAAAGGTAGGACTTTATTTATTCTAGAATTTATTTAAATTTATTATAAAAGATAAAAATTAAAATTATTAGGGTTAAATTAAGCATCAAATGCATGCATGCAATCGGTTCTCCTGCATTTTAAAATTGACGTCATATGATGTCCATATCTGCGAAAAGGTTAATAGCGACAGCATAATATGGATTGATCCACTAATCAAAAAGGTAAAATAATAGAGGCATTAATACAGGAAAATTACCTAATATATCCCAACCCACAAGGTTTGACTTAGCTCACGGATCTTTCAGTACTATTGATCTAACGCTAGCTAGTCCTAACATCGCACATATGTTTAATTGGTCAGTTAACTCTATATTACATGGAAGTGACCGCTTTCCCATTATAATTAACGTACTCAATAGGAACAACCCATTATGTTCTACAAATTCCCCAAGATGGAAAATGAATCAAGCTGACTGGCCTAAATATAAAAAATCAATAGACATTGCCGTAGTCTCCTTAAACCAATTTGAAGATTATAACTCTGTAAACATTTATAATGTCGTTGAAAACTTCACTTAAATAAGCAGAAATTAACACACCCAAAACCAAAACTGTTAAGATACGGAACCAAACAATCCGTTAGTGGAATGCAAAATGCAAGATGGCAATAAAAACAAAATATTCACTTCAAGCCAAGTTTTTACCTGGCTAGAAGCCCGAGAAGATTTTGAATTAACACGTCGCCAGGAAAGCTTCAGTTCTTATTTTAAAATATTCACTATTTCAAATTTAAGAAGCATCCAACAATGGAAAATAAAATACAATTCCAAAAATTTAGGGCTAAGGCATGTCACGTTATAAAAGAAAGTAAAAGGGTTTCCTGGATCGGATTTATATCCTCAATGAATCACAAAACTCCCCCAAACACTATTTGGAACAAAATAAGGAAAATAAATAGAAACAATAGGAAACTACCCAGATCCTATCTATGGGATAAAACCACAAAGGAATTAACCAGTGACCCTAAACAAATATCCAACATTTTTTGCAAATCTTTTGCTGAAATTTCAAATGACAGACATTAGAGAAGATTTTATAAAGCTTCAGGATGCTACTAAACAGGTTAAATCAAATTTAAGAAGAGTGACGAAAATAAATGACTAAGTTTACAATGAAAAAATCATTATAACTGAGATACAAGAAACCCTACATATCTGCAACTCTTACACCCCAGGATCAGACAATATCCCTTACATGATGCTAAAACTACCTAACAATGGCTTATTGTACCTACAAAAAATTGTTCAATTATATATGGACACAACAAGTATTTCCTACAAGCTGGAAAAAAATCCTACATAATAGCTATACCTAAACCAAACAATGACCCCACTGCCTAGAGCCATCAACCTATAAACCTTAGTTGCACAATGAGTAAACTATTATAAAAATTGTGGATATGAGACTTTGTTGGACACTGGAAAATATGATCTTTTTCACCCCTATACAACATGGTTTCCGACAATACCATTCCCCAATGGACTGCCTAGTAACACTAGAATCAGAAATTATGGACACATTCAACAAATCACAACAATGCACTCTAGTTAGTCTTGATATAGAGGAAGCCTACGAAACAATATACAGAGAAAAGGTGGTACAGATTCTCTTAGAAAACCAAATCACTGGAAATATGGTCACCTTCATACATAACTTCCTTAACGGCAGACGAATACAAGTAAAAACCAATATGACATTATCCCATACTTCAGACATAAAAATTGCATTACCATAAGGTTCTTCCCTTAATGTTACTCTATTTTTAACCATTATGAATAGTGTAACAACATGTATTAAATTACCAGTCAAAGGTTGTTTGCAGATGTCTTGAGTATATTCTGTAAAGGCAAGAATCCTAAAACCAACCAAGACATCCTGCAAACTACTTTACTGCCTCTTCAAAAATGGGCTGAATATACAGGGTTCAGATTTTCAATAAAGAAAACTAATGTATAACCTTCTCCAAAAATAAAATTGCCAATGGTCCTCAGCTTATGTAAATAATCACAAGATTGAAATGGTAAACTCAGCTAAAGTGCTAAGAATGACATTAGACAATAAACTGGCATGCATTAACCATCTTAAAAAAGCAAAATCTGATTGTATTGAAATACTTGACAGCAAAAAATTGGGGCACTTGATCTACTTACAACTTACAGAACAATTGTTAAGATCAAAATTAGATTTCGGATCGATCCTCTACAATTCAGCATCACCAACAGCTCTTAAAATGCTAGATACTATACAAACAACAGGTCTTAGAGCTTTTCAAACCACTCCCTCTACCAGTCTACAACTAGAAGCGGATGACCACTTGAAAATAGGAGGAAATATCTAAGTTTATCTTATGCTATGAAGATTACTGCAACCCCCCCCCCCCCCCCGACATGAATAAGTTTGTATTCCCAAAACTTAAAGAAATAAACCAAAAGAAGCATTGTTACCCCGCCTTCTTTGCAAGAATAGCAAGTTACCTACAAGAATATACCCTGGAACCTCCCAAATTAACTGTAAGACAAGATGTACCAGATGTGGCTACCTGGAAACTTCCAACAAAGGTTGTTAATTTACAAATACTTAAGTACAGTAAATCTGAAACCAATAATCTTTCAAAAAATCTTCAAGGAGATCCAAGAAAAATACTCAGAATACGAAAACATTTACACCAATTGTCCAGCAATAGATACAAGCAGAGGTTATGCAATAGTACATTCAGAACACACCTTACAACACACACTACCTATTACTCCATCTTCTCATGTGAATTATTTGCTATAAAGCAAAAATCTCACTGCATTGCTGAAGAAACTGAACCAAATAAATTTATAATACTTACCGATTCACTGAGTGCACTATTAGCCATACAAAGGAAAACAAATGCTAATTCTCTAGTACAAGAAGTAATATTAACATACTTAAAAGCATAAAACGATGGAAAACAAGTAATTCTAACATGGTACCTTCACCCAAACAAATCAAAGGTAACGAGAAAGCTGATAGCGAAGTACGTGAAGCCACTAAACACCCTCAAAATAGTTCAATACCTACAACACATCAAAATTACATTAAATACATAAACAGGAAAATAAAAGCCAAATGGTTCCATCAACGGTCAAACCCACCTGTAAACTTCATGTTATTTTACCCAACCCTGAAAAGAAAATCACTCCTGATAATTTAAAACGTCAAGATCAGATTGTCATCACCAGGGCTAGAATTTGGTCACAGCAATCTCACACACACCTTCCTGCTCTCCAAAGAACATTCTCCGAAATGTGATAGAAGCCAAACAAGTTTAACTACCATCCATATAACCTCAAAATGTACCCTATACCACAGATGGAGACTGAAGAATCAAATTCCAAAAGATCCCACTGCTCTCAATGTAACCAACATGATTCCACGAATTTTACAATTTTTAAAAGATCTCTCTTTGTACAAACTTTTATAAAAATTAATTTTCATAAACTGTTAATATAAACTATAATTGTTTTTGTTAATTGGAAGATATTAATCTAACATTATTACAAGTTTTTGCTTTAACTACGATTATGTTATAGTACTTAATGTTCATTTTGTTTAAATCTTATCGTGCCACACACTTATTGTTATTAATTGAACCACATTTTCTTATATTGTTTAAACCTACCCCGGTTTATTCTCATTGTTACTAATTCTACTGTAATCCGTGACTGTTATTATTTGCATTTCAAATCTTTAAGATCCTCTCTTGTTACTTGTTTATTGTTAATAATCCTGATGTAATTATTATTGTATTATTTATTTAAGTTTACTCTGTAAAACCCCACTTTGTAAATGAAAAGTCGCTAAAAGACCTTGTAGTTAGGCGATTATAAATAGAAAAATTAAAACAATAGTACCTAACTGCAAAGGGCTCAAGTTTCGGAAGACAACTTCATTCAACCCATACTGAGGATGGTGCCATACGCCAACAAATACATTCCTAAATAAATCATCTAAGAAGTAAATAATTTATAGGTGTTTTAAAAGGTTGATTCAGTTTAATTATAAAGCAAATATAATTTAGAAAAATCTTTAAGGAGTCAATTTATATAATCTTGCTCCCTTTACCTAGCAAATTTAACTTAAGACATTTCATATATTTGCTCTTTCGAAATTAAAATGTTGTTCCCAAAAGTCGAAGGGATATACTGTTTGTGCACTTACAGAAATGATTGCAATCAATTACAACTGAACCTGATTTACATGTAACCCAGTTGCAAGTAATTTGCATTTAAACATAAATTTTCATAGGTCCCGGCAAAATGTAATTAGAAACCTGTTAACAAAACCTTATTTATACGTAATGGATTTATACGTATTAAATTTCAGTGAAATACAACAGAGTTTTATGTAATTATAATGAGCATATGGCATACAATATCTTAAAAGAAACTTAAGGGTATTTTCCTTATCTCTGTTGACAAAGACGCACACTGAGCATCGGAAACAAAAGACAATAATATGTTTGCTGGTAGAGTACGACAATGGAGTGACAAACAAGAAGTAAAGATAAAAATGTTCGGTTTCTGGTGTTTATTATCAAACAGTGGTTTGTCTTTCAGTTCTCAGTTGCTTTTAGTCAGCCATGGAGAACACTAAATGGAAATGCTATACACTAGATCAGAAAGTGAAATTCATATGAGAGGTGGAGCTTAATCCACACAAAAGCAAAAACCGAAATTGCTTCAGACCTAGGAATTGCTTACTCCACACTATGTACAGTCATCAGTAACAAAAAAGTTATTTTGAATGAGTTTTTAAAATTGGGTGCCAAATCAATAAAATGCAGCCATCAGCAGGAAGGGAGATATGCTGATTTGGAAATGGCACTTTTCACATGGTTCCAGCAGAAACAGGCTGCAGCTCTACCAATCAGTGGCGACATGCTGAAAGCAAAAGCGATAGATTTAGCTAAATAATGAACATCACTGCTGATTTCAAGGCTTCATCAGGATGGTTGCAAGGATTTAAAGATTGTCATTGAATCACAGGGAAAACAATTTGTGGCGAGTCGAATGCTGAGGATAACATCATGGTTCAACGCTGGAAGAAAGAGGCTCTACCAGGAATCAAAGGGATTATCAGCCACAAAACATCTACAACTGTGATGAGACAACGTAATTTGTTAACGTGTTTGGTAAATCTCAACCATACAAACATAACAGTGTCAAATATACCAAATAGATACAATTTGGACAAAAACTCGTGTGTAAATAAAGAAGTGCAAAAATGTAATAAAACTATAAAGAAGATTGTAAGTGTGTTCAAAAATGTGACTATGGTAGATGTAAGTGACATTAATAAGGACTCTCACACTAAACATGGACTACATCTAAACAGTAGAGGTAAGGAAACGGTAGACAAACTAATAAATATAATGAACAAAAAGAGTCCAACCCAGGTTATTCCACTGGGATTTGAACTCAGGGAAGATTCAGTGAACAACCAAATATCAATATTACCAAGTAAGGTACCTAATGATAACAACAAAAGTGTACCAGACCCAGTTTTTTTAGGTTAAATAAACTCGAAGAAAACACTGGAAAGCAGTATGGAACTGACATGGTTAGGTTAGGTTCCCCCAAATCAAAATCCAGTTCAGATACTAAAATAGGTTATATCAACATTCAAGGTATCCACAACAAATGCTCACTTATTAACAATTTTGCAAATGAAAATAGCTTTAACTTTCTTTGTCTATCCGAGCATTGGTGTCAAAGAAATGAAATAGCATTCAGCAAGCTAGATGACTATAAATTATTAGGTAGCTATAATAGACAGAAACATAAACATGGAGGTGTGGCTATATATGTACATGTTAACCAAGCTCCTCATTGCAGTACACTTGAGCTAGGTGCCTTTTGTAAGGAACTTGACTTTCAAGCAACAGGCATAATTGTTCAAGAAAGTAAATTAATAATAGTAACATTATACAGATCTCCAAAGGGTAACCCAGGAATCTTTCTTGAAAAACTTGAGGAAGTATTAAATTTTCTTGTAAGTCCCAGATGGAATCACTTCAGTATTGTAATAGAGGGAGATTTAAACTCAGATTTTGATATAACTACGTAAAATCCAGTGTAAAGGAGTTTGAAAACCTACTCAGGCAGTTTAATTTCAAATGCACAAACAACAAACCCACAAGAATTTCTGCCTGCTTAGATAATATATTTACCAACATTAATCAAACTGATGTGACTGGTGACACAGCAATCTTTCCTTTCTCAAATCACGATGCTACTTGGCTCAAGATAAAACTTAGACTAAGTAAACACATTCCCATATACTCAAAACGAACGGTGATCTCAAGACCCATTACAGATAACAAAATATTGAAATTTAAGTGCCTTAAGTAACACTGAGTGGGTGAACTAGCTGCATAAGTCTCATCTCTCTAACCTTCTATCAACGGAGGAAATTTTTGAAAGATTTTTTACGGCCTTTACAAATACTTTTGAAAGTTGTATACCAGTAAGAAAATGTGTTGTTAACATCAACTGTAATCGAAGGAACGTTTCAAAAAACAAAAAGTGTAATTGGTATACCGAAAAATTAGCTAAAATGAAAGGTAAAATGTTAATATATCTAGATATATTTAGGAAAGAAGGGACAGAGGGGACTAGGAAAGCTTATCTAAAAACAAGAAACGAATACAAAAATGCAGTTAATGAGGCAAAAAGACTTAATAACATTAAGAGTATAGAATCCATTAATAACAAATGTAAGACCGCTTGGGGTTTGATCAACTCCATTGCTAGAGATCATAAAAAAGAATCTATAGACATTGCCCAGATGCTTTTAACAATTTCTTTATAAATTCGGTAGAAGAAATTAGAACCAACATTACAAAGCCTAAAGAACACATGCAAGATCTAATAACACAACACAAGTTAGAAATTAACCAAAGAGGTTTTGTTTTCTCTGAAATAAATCCAGACGTCATATTACAAACTGTTAATAACTTAAAGTCATCAGACAGCGTCGACATATATGGATTGTCCAACAATTTAATTAAAAAAGTCATAGATTGTTTAAATAGATGTCTTATGGAGGGAATCTTCCCAAATATGCTTAAAACATCGAAAGTTATCCCAATCTATAAAAAGGGAGACAAAAACTCTGTAGCCAGTTATCGTCCAGTATCACTAGTTCCCATATTTTCAAAAGTATTGGAAAGTCTTATTTATGCTCAATTATATAAATATCTAGGCGAAGCCAACATATTTACAAAATCTCAATTTGGTTTCAGGAAAGGGAAGTCAACAGTGGATGCTATAGTATCACTGATAAAAAGGGTACGTACAAGCTTTGAATCAAAAAATTGTGCACAGGCTACCTTTTGTGACCTTAGTAAAGCATTTGATTGCATAGATCACACATTTTTAATTAAAAAATTAAATTACTATGGAATAAAAAGCCCAGCAATAAAAATTTTTAGATCCTACCTGGAAAATCGTAAACAAGTAGTATGTATAGGACACAAGAAATCAAGTATGGCAGAAGTCAAATCCGGCATTCCACAGGGCTCAATTCTCGGGCCATTACTATTTTTATTAATGATAAATGATCTCCCATCCTGCTTACCCACTCACTCAGTCCTCTATGCAGACGACACTACTTTTCTCGATGTTAACACAGACTTGCAGTTACTTCACACTGAAGCAAATAGTACATTAATGCAAGTTGATATATGGTTCCGAGCCAATGGTTTTTTTACTTAATGAGAATAAAACACAAAATATGTTATTTAATTTAAGAGAAGTCCCTTTTAATAATAGTTCTGAGAACGTAAAATTTTTAGGTGTAGTGATAACAAATTATCGTGGACACCACACATTAATTACATAATGTCCAAACTCTCCAGAGTAATTCACTTGATCAGAAACTTAAAATTACATATACCTGAAGCGTATATTAGATCAGCCTATTTTGCATTTTTCCAAAGCATAACAACATATGGAATTTTACTCTGGGGAAACAGCTCACATGTTAACGAGATACTTCTATTACAAAAAAAAGTCATTCAAATCATTTCTGATGTATTATCCTGATATATGGTGGACTTTGAGACAGTGATGTGTTTTAACAATTTGAAATTTAGTTGAGTCGATTTTGTAACACTACATCACATTTCTGATGTACCAAAACTTGCACACTGCAAACCTTTATTCATTAAACTAAAAGTAATGACTGTAATAAATTTATACATTTACACTGTATTACTGTACATAAAGAGTCACTTACCTGAATTCCAAAATAGACAAGATATACATACATACAAGACTAGCACACTGCAAACCTTTATTCATTAAACTAAAATTAATGACTGTAATAAATTTATACATTTACACTGTATTACTGTACATAAAGAGTCACTTACCTGAATTCCAAAATAGACAAGATACACATACATACAAGACTATTAATATGCCATACCACAGGTTAACCACATCCCAGAAGAGTTTTGAAATATTAGGTATAATACTTTACACAATAATTTACCCATAGAAATAAAACAATTATCAGGATCAAGCTATAAGAATAAGCTCCATGAATGGTTAGTGGCTAAACCTTATTACTAAGTACAGGAATACTTTAAAAGGTAATGTTACTCAAAAACATGCTAAGTAAATTTGCTTCTCAAATGATTTTGATGTTGTTACCAAGATATTATGTATTTACTTTTCTTAAATTTATCAATCACTCTGTTCTTTAGAATTTTGTATGGATAGGAAATAGTTAAGCAATTTTATTCATGTATAGCAGCTTGGTTATCAAATATTGTAAATGCTCATTATATATTAGTAATTTATTTGTAAACATATTGTTCTACTGAGAAGATTGTATAAAGCTTTTGTAATTTTGTGACGTCTATTGCTGTACAGCTCAATGACAATAAAAATTATTATTATTATTATTCTACAATCTCCTTCCCAGCAAGATATTAGCTGAAAAGGGTGACTCATCCCATTGAGGGAAGAAAAGTAAAATTCACGTAACAGTTCTTTTTGCCACCAATGCAGATGGATCAGACAAACTTGCCCCACTTATGGTAGGAAAATCCAAGAATCCAAGGTGTTTTAAGCATGTGAAAACAAAACCTATGGAATATGAATCCAATTGGAAGTCTTGGATGACTATGATTTTAGTCAAACAGTGGTTAAAGAAACTGGACATTAAAATGAAAAAAAAAACAGACGAAGATCCTTCTTTTTATGGATTGATGTACAGCACATCTACCTCAAATAATTTTGGAAAATGTTTGAGTGGAATTTTTCCCTCCTAACTGTACCAGTCTTCTACAGCCACTTGACTTGGGCATCATTGCAAATTTCAAAGTTAATTATAGAAAAACGCTGGTTCAACATTTAATAACTCTGACTGATGCAGGAAATGAAAATCTCACCATTAACTTACTATGTACAAGCTACGGAATTTATTTTGGCTTACACTAAATTTACAGTTGAAACAGAAATGGAATACATACGCCATTATTTGTACTCAAAATGATTACAAAAAAAGGGAAAAGAATTATATACATCGGGTGTGGCTGTGAAAAGACTTTTGTTACTAACAGGGAGGAGACCCTAATATGTAAGGGTGTTTTGGAACAGTGATACGTATGAATAGAATATTTTTGAGTTGGGTTTGTAACACTAAAGTATCACTTACGTATAATTTTTCCAGACAGGTTTCGATGCCATGTGGGTATCATGGTCTATGGTTTCCACAGGGTATTCTAAGTTGAGGTGTGATGGTCTCTGGTGGCTGGGTGACGAACTTCCACAATACATTTTGTGGCGGCAATTCAAAGTTGAATACATGGTGTTGATTTTTAATGATATGGATTTTACTGTTCCAAAACACCTTTTCATTAAAATTGATCTTAAAGATACCAAAGCAGAAAAAAGCAACACAATAGTAATATTAGATAAATCAGACTATATCACCTGTGTTGAAAATATGTTGCAAGATAATATTTTCACAGAATCAAAACAGATCCTTTGAAGGATTAGTTCATCAACAAACACTATGTGCTCCACAACACACAGCATCATGAAGGTAAGAAAAAATTATCCTTACACATTCTTCAACATAGACTTTGATATCAAGAAATATCTACAACTAGAAGAAAAAAGAAAAAACACGTGCGCGGACATCCATTTCATAAATCTCTGCATGTCACGCCAAGTAACGCCCAACTTTGTAAGAAGAATCGTAAAGTTCAGAAACAACACTCCCCAACAAAAATTAGCAGATAAAAAAGTAATGCTCCTTGAACGTAACAAACACTACGCAAAATTACACCAACTTACCCACAAACATACGATCTCCATCTAAAACTTACAAACACTATTGGTTACATTGCATGGAAAAATTTACTGATAAACTTCCTACCGATTTTAAGCAAGAAAATGAGCAAGAAAACACAAAAGCTAAAGCAGAAACTAAACAATCAGTGTTTACAACAAAACAAAACTTCAACACCTAACCTCAGAAAGAAAACTCACCACTCAAAAAACATTCCATCTAAGCAAGTTGTAAACAAGTCCAGTCAAACATTCACAAACAATGAGATTTCATTACTTAAACAAGGCCTAAAAACATGTATAACCTACTCCAACCAAGCAGAAGAGCTAATAGCAGACATAGAAATAGCTTGTGTAGATTTAAAAGAAGATGATAAAACAGCCATTAAAAACGAATGCAAAATAGTACTAAAAGATCACAATCACTATAGAAATAACTTTCCAAATAAAAAAATCCTCCAGAATCTAAAATCCAAACCAGCAATATATAACCAAAGCAGAAAAAAGCAACACAATAGTAATATTAGATAAATCAGACTATATCACCTGTGTTGAAAATATGTTGCAAGATAATATTTTCACAGAAATCAAAACAGATCCTTTGAAGCAATGCATGAAAGACTACAACCTTACCATAAAAGCAACCAAAACAATCCAAAACAGCACAAAAAACAGACTGAAACCAAACCACCCAATTTTACCCAGACTTTATGCCCTTCCAAAAATCCATAAAATTGGCAATTCCATGCAACCAATTGTCAAAAATATAGATTCTCCTATATACAGTCTCTCAAAATGGTTAGTGCAGAAGTTCACATCATTACCAAAATATCCCAATTTAAGCATAAAGAACTCGTCGGATCTAATTAACAAAATCTCCACTCTGGAAATAAAACCTGAAGATACCTTGGTATCCTTCAACATCACAGCAATGCACCCAACATACCCATTCCTCAAATGTTAAAACACCTAGAAAGCTGGCTAACCCACAATAAAATAGAAAAAGAAAAATTAGATGACTACCTAAACTTAACTAAACTATGCCTGCATCAGAATTACTTCACCTTCAGCAACAGAACATACCAACAAACTACAGGCCTTACAATGAGTAACCCAATTTCACCACTTCTGGCAAACCTTTACATTAGCTACCTTGAAACAACCTCAGCATTCCCACACATCTTCAAGACTTGGCATAGATATGTTGAGGACATCTTTGCCATTGTCCCAAATGTTTCATACAGGACTCTCTCAAATTACACAACATACAACAGAAAACAATACAATTCACAATAGAAATAGAAAAAAGTTCTTCCATTTCTAGATATGAAAATAATCAAGAAAGCTGTCCTTTGGTATCTACCACAAACCTACACACATAGACAACTATATAAAGAATTATGGCCACAATTCTATAGCTCACAAACATGCAGTATTCAATAGCCTCACCCATAGACTTGTCTTCACACCATTAAAAGATGAAGAATACAACACCACAGAATACAAACACATAATATCTACTGCTAGAAACAATGGCTTTGACAGAAAATTAATAGATAAAAAAATAACAAAATTCAAACAACAGAAATGAATCAGAGAAACCACAAAATTGAGCACAACAATAGATAAACCTTGCTTCAAAAAGTTTATCTATCACCAAAAACTACACCACAAGTTCCAAAAAAATATTTAAAACACATAAAATCACACTTGCCCCCCAGAATAAATTCAGCCTACAAAAAATGCTCTGCAACAACCATAAAGATTAAATCCCAAAACAAAAAATCAGGAATCTACAGAATAAATTACACAGATTGCAACAAATTTTACATTGGTAAAACAAAAAGACACCTTGAAACAAGACTCAAAGAACACATGAGAGCAGTAAAATACAAACAAACTGACAAATCAGCTGTTGCACACCACTTTTGGTCTACTAACCATGAAATAGTACCTAACATACATCTTATAAAACCCACCAGATAAGCAACAGAACTAAATGTCTGGGGAAAAAAGCCATATTATTAAAAATCAACACCATGTATTCAACTTTCAATTGCTACCACAAAATGTATTGTGGAAGTTCATCACCCAGCCACCAGGGACCGTCACACCTCAACATAGAACACCCTGTGGAAATTCAGTTGGAAACCATAGACAATGATGCCCACATGGCATCGAAACCAGTCTGAAAAAATGATACGTAAGTGAAACTTAAGTGTTACAAACCCAACTCAAAAATATTCTATTCATACATATCACTGTTCTGAAACACCCTCTCATTAAAACTATTCTTATTTCATCTTTTAAAATCATTGAAGAGATGATTAATACACATTTATTAAAGATTGGTATAGTGAAATCTCCTGTGTCCTTTCTGTACACTTAAAGAAGATATGGATGGAAACTTACTCCACTGTCCAACCTTTAGTCAACATGATAACGTAACATCAAAACACTGGAATGCAAGAGAGCGAATGGCTTCATTGCCAACTGCTAAACATTAGATACCAACCAAGCATATATTGGTGTGTTACTTTTATCTTCTCTAGCCACTAATATTTATTTTTCTTTCTCTTCTACATGCTGTTTTATTTATATCTACTTCATCTTAATGGAGATAAACAGTTGCAGAAATAGTTTCAATTGGTATATATTTCATTGTAGGTACAAGAAGTGAAACAATAGTCTGCTCTTTACAGGCTGGCATTGAAATTACTTATTCTTTCCATTACATCACAAGAAACAACTAACACAGTACTGAAAAATGTACACCAATAACACATAAAATATCTCGAAAATAAAAAATATTATTTGAAATAGTTTTTGGTTCTTCTTTCCAATATGTGATGCAGTATTTTAATGTGTGCGGAATATTTTTCGAAGTATGTATTTACATATTGTTATCTATTATGGTTTTAAAATCACCTTTAACTATGATTTCATGCTGGAAAACGTTTTCTTAACAATAACTTAAGGTTTGTAGCTCTTCTTTTACTTATAGCACTGGTAGCCATTCTGAAGAATGCAGTGCAGCCAAATCATTCATTTTGAATCGCATAAAGCAAGGCAGTTAACAATCTTTTAACCTCAGTAAATTGCACTAGCTATACAGTTCATCACTAAATTTTGTTGACTTGCTATTGCACTAACCATATATCTGCTTGTCCCTAAATTACTAGCTATGTACACTAAACACTAAACTCGCTTGTTAACTAAGCCTAGCCTAAACCTAATCTCTACACCACAGGGCCACTTGCCTAATGCTTTCCACAAGTTCCTGAAAAGAGTTTGCTATATGAATTTTGGTCAATATGCCACAAATACATATGTGAGCATCTAAATGTTTGCCGTCGAATGCCGCCTCAGGAGAAGCGATGCCGTAGAGTTTGCCAGCGAGATTCAATATTATTCTGTGCATACTTGTTACTGGATCTACAAAATGCACAGAATGATTAACTGTTAGGTGAGCAGCAAATCATCCCAAGGATCAGATGCGCTCTTTGATGTGCCCGCAATGGAATTTACATCATCCTATTTTACATTATTTGATTTGAACGACGTGACCAGGACCTCCAATTTTCTCTAAGTGTATTTGTGATAGTACTGAACCAATCAGATATTGTCCATGAACTCACACATTGGTCTGCAAATTAACATTTCATTATTTTCACCTCGTATATGACTGCTTGTATGCAAAGCAGTGTGAGGAAAAGAATTTGCCTGGGCAATAACTTTGCCCACTCAAACCACATTCCTTTTCACACAGACTGAGAAACTTTTTATGCTAATTCTATAATAATAATAATAATAATAATAATAATAATAATAATAATAATAATAATAATAATAATAATAAATAATGATCACGATGATCATGATGGTGATGATAAGGATAGTAATAGTAATAATAATAAAAAAACTAACTTACAAGATATTGTGAATAACAAAAGCCACTAGAGTAGGGCACATTCACCTACCTAAGCAAACTCAGGATATGCACAGTCCTATCTCTTAATGGGGTGCAAGACACCATTACATTCAGAACACAATGTTCTTGTCCTCAGTAGATCCTCGTCAAAAAATAATTTAAGACAGGCCTCCGAATCGTTGAGGTAAACCGACAGATCCGCCTTATTAGTTGGATGAGTCATTTCTAAAACTATTAGATCTGTAAGAATATTGCTAGTAACATTCAACCTTCCTTTCTCGCACTACAATAATTTTGCTTGATTGCATCCCTGTGTTTCTAAGGTAATTCAACCTGGGAGGAAGTATGTCAGGACTTTTCAAAATGACCAGATGGTGCTACACAGTTTGTTGTGCATATGTCTGGGGAGTTTTTTCATTGGTTGGCTATGATTCTTATAAATTATGTGCAGGTTGGCTGCTATGCAAGGCACAATATAGCTCACAGTCTTCGGTTGATTCTGTCTGCTTGTGCATGTGCATTGCCAAACCTTCAGACTTAGAACGTTTTCTCACTGCCTCGCATCACAAGTAAAGGATCTCCTAAATGTTGTTTTTTCAAAAGATCTACATTTTTTGTGTAGTAACTTTTGGCATTATCTCATGGCTTATTCACCACACAGTAATTCAAGACAACACTTTATTAGTTATGCAAATATCTTAAACATATTAATCAAAATATTGAGAGCCATTTTTATTTTCTCTATATGCACCACCAAAAAATTTGATACAGAGATTTCACCAGAAATATATGTTTTAGGGTCCCCAATATCCAAAAAAAAGCATTTTCACAAAAAGGTGTGTGTGTGCGTGCACGTGTGCATGTGCGTGTGTATGTGTGTGTCCATGCGTCTGTGAACACGATAGCTCAAAAACAAAAAGTCAGTAAAATACCAAACTTGGTATTTAAGTTTAGTATCTTCCAGGGATGCGACACAAAGATTTTGAGAAAAATCCCCCCACCCCAAACTACCCTTTAATGGAACTTTTTTCGAAAAATTTTTATTTTCTCAAAAATGGCTCTAACGATTTTCATTAAAATATTCTATATTTAAGACATTTACCTGACAAATAAAATATAGATATCTTGAGTTTTCTGGGAATAGCTTCTGAAGAGTAGTTTATTCTGGATGAATTTTATGGAATATTGAATAACTGCTAAACCTTAAGAGATAGACAAAAACTAACTGTAGAGCACGTTAAAACACACAATTTATGCTATATACATTTTTTTTCGTGGAATTCATCGTTTTTGAGACATCCTTGTTTTTGTTTTCTGCTATGAAAAACTTACACTTTTTTCATACAGGAATTTGTCAACTGCTGTCCATACAAACAAAGGAACTTCAGTGACATAGCAACCAGCTTTTGACTATCCCTTTAACCTATGGTACTCCCTTCTACTTACAAGGAAGCAATTAATAAGATTATTTCTGCTAAATTGTTCAGATTAGCATGAAGATAATAGAAGTATAAGCTTTTTAAGAATAATTTGTTGCAGAGATGTAGAGAAAGTCATGTGAATGGTATACATCAGATTTTTTGGGTATGATTCTCCCTCTCTCTCTCTCTCTCTGCACATATGCTTTGAAAGTTTTCTAAAACTGCTGTAATCATTTATTTATTCATTCATGGTGCTCAAACATGTATTTCCAATGAAATCAATATAACATTTTAGGTGGATGCAATAGAAATAGTACCAGAGAAAATATAAATAGGAAAAATTGAATTTGGCACCCACAGAAAAACACATAAATCAACAACTACCAATTCAAGCATAAAAACAAACATTAAAAAATGTGACACACAAACTCCTAGGCAATACACAATAAA
The DNA here is from genome assembly GCA_030762935.1 of Hymenopus coronatus. Taxonomy (NCBI): domain Eukaryota; kingdom Metazoa; phylum Arthropoda; class Insecta; order Mantodea; family Hymenopodidae; genus Hymenopus; species Hymenopus coronatus. Next base: position 134,227,298 of record CM060894.1, read on the forward strand.
ACAAAGAATATGCACAAATTGTAAACTCTATAGAACTTAATAGCTCAAGTAAAGGAATGGTAGACTTAATAGATAAATTCTGCAAACATATGTACCTATAACAAACACTGTTGTTTCACTAAGTTCAAAGGAGATGTAAACAAACCACTTGATAAGGGATCATCTCATTGGCTGATGTGCAAACTGCAACTTTTCCTCCCAAAGATGTTATTCCTTTCTCTATATAAAACAGTTTGGTTCAGATCATAACTTTTTGTGGTTATTCTTGTGCAGAAAAATTTTAAAACCCCATCATTGTAACAGTTCAACCCATGAAATAAAATGAGCTTGTTTAGATTCACTTCTAAGTGAACTGTTACAGCAGAGGTTTTATGATCCTATAAGCAGGTGCTGTGGTCTGTTTCTGGTTTCCATTTTATCCGTCAGTTTACTCCTTAGTATGCTATGAAAATATTGCTTTCAATAGTGTAATGGTTGAGAAACAATCTTATGCAGAAAACTGTTAAAAGTGGAAAGAAGTCAATTGTGCTAAATGTTTTAACAAATTCTGTGAAAAGTATCGTTCTCTAAAATATAGTAGAAAGAATGGTAACAAATTTAGTCAAAGATGCTGATTCATCCATGAAAATGAACATTTCAGATTGGATAGGAATGAGCCTCTTCCAGCTTCCAACTGATTCAGCAAATATGTAGTAGTAGTAATTCAGATGCTCTGTGCAGTAGATTGAAATTCCTTCCTCCTCTTCAGTTAAGATGCTCTTCATAATATGTGCTTATTTTATGCTGCTGCTACTGTAGACATCTTTCAAGTGCTTCACAGTTTACTGTTTTTTAGTAATAACTGATAAATTATTTCACTGTTTACATACAAGCAATCTTTCAGCTTTTGTGTTTTAATAATTTTAGCTAGTTATTCTGTTATTTCTTACAAATTTTATAATAAGTTAATTTTACAAGTTGAGTACAGTAACAATGCAAATCGGTGTTACAATTCTGTCATGACCACCTTTGACAGTGAATGTGGCTAGCTATTGTTTACCAATGACTGAATTTTATTATTAGTGATGCAGAATTGTTACTTGGATTGTTTGTGCTGCTTTCTTTTCTATTGTACTTTCTAATCCATAATGCTCATCTTTTTCTTAGCAGTTGACTCATAGGGGTTTAAAGCAAAAATGATATTTATATTAGAAATAAATGAATGATTTGTAAAACCTGAAATTGGGAGCAGTTTAGTATAGTCTAGTGGAATAATAGGTAGAACTGCCGAGCTATTCTGGTACCACTTTTATCTGTCTACTATTACTATTATGTATTAGAAGTTTAGGATGTAAGGTAAAATCATTTTTACAATATATAAAAAGCTAATGATCTTCAAGCTGTGGAATGTCCATATCCATTTGCTATCTGGACAATTTGTTCTTGCAGCTACAATCTCCTGTGGTATCTCACTAGTGTTACCATGTGCTTGGCAGTGATACATTAGGGTTTGTTTACCTCTATTTTTAACGCAGTAAAAAATAAGAGTAGATCACATGTTTTATGAACCAAAAAAGTAACATTCCGTCCATTAATTTTTTGCACATTTTAGAAGGTATTAATGAACTTCAGCATCACTTAGACTAGCCAGGATATACATCCTTAATATCAAATAAAGCAGATCAAACGTGTCAAGAGAAAAAAACTCAGAAATCTACCAAATACATTATTCTATGAGAAACTTAAACTATAAACAAAGAAAAAAAAAACAACACAAACTATAAGGAAGATTAAAAAAGTATTGAATACAAAGAAGCAGCAGTATGCCATGACATTAAAGTAGAAATGAAATTATTAAAAGATGCCCCAAAACCAAAAGAACTGCACATTTGGTAAAGTTATATTTCATGAACCCTTAAATCTGAGCCCTATTGATACTACAGAAATGAAAATGTTCAAGTTTATGAAAAACTGACAGAGGTTTTCAATCATCAGCTGATGGTGCATACAAATGAAAGCACTGCTAAGTAAGCACATTATGTAAAGCAGTAAGTGTGTTCAGTTTAACTTTTTATTGAGGTTTAGAGAATAACATTTTTTTAAAAATGTATGTACTTATTATTTGTTCTAGTTCTGTGATTTTAATATTATTTTTTTTTTTGGTTGCTATGTTATCCAAACTTCTCAAAGGCTCACATTACCTGACTCTCATGTGTGTCTGATTACCTGCCAACTAAAGCTTAGCAAACCTGGTTACCAGACACACAACAAATGTAAGCATTATAGGTAGACATCTATAATTAGGTACTAGATACCTGTTCTTGAACCCCTGATAAATTGAATAAATAAACCAATTTCCTCTAATAATTTGAAAGAAGAGGGTGCAAGATGAAATCATAAAATCCTCATTATGCCATTACATTTGTAGGTTACCAACACTCCAAGGGTACAATGAACTTACTTCTCATTCTTATCAACGGCAAGAATCCTTTTCCACTGTTCATGTGCAGTGAATTGTATGGCTGCATATGGAATGATACGTGCCATGGTTGCTGAATTGCCACGCCACAGGCTAAGTAAGCCTTCATTTTTGTATGACCTAATAAGAAAGTGTATTGCTTCACGGGCTGAATATCTGCTTTCTGATATCTGGAAATTGATCTTGGTGCGATCCAATGGAGCAATGGTAGTTTTGGCTGCTGCACCTGCTATGGCTCCAGCTACCAGACTTGTCACAACCACTTCTGAATTTGATGCAACTTTTTTTGACTGAAATCAGTAAAAACCAGTTAGGTCTTTACAGGGCATTGTACTTAGGGACCTGAAAAAATTATCCAAATAGAAATTATTAACATGAAAGAAAGTTTGTAAGTCCATAAAAATAACAAAGAAATCAGTAGCAAAATATTAACAATAATGGTGTCTTTGGCATTCTGATTCTCCTTTAGTATTTTATAACATTTATGAATTCATATTTTGTATCATTTGAATGAAAATTCATTAAATTTGAGTTAATTGTGACAAAAGGCTACATCTTTTGAATAACACTAATGTGAAATTAAAATCAAATCAGATTAAGACAAAAAGCATAAATTAAATGTTTAATATAGAATAAAGCAACGTAAAAATATGGCAAATTCATACAGGCTATAGCATAACACCCAAAGAAGACAAATTCATACTGTGCAAAACCAGAATAATATAAAGAAAATTTTAAGATTTTACCATGATGAAAGGCAATTTGTGGTGCAATAAAGAAGATAGTTTATTGAAGATTTTCCTGTGGTTAAATCTAATCGGGCATGAAGGGCCAATTTTGATATTATGTAACGTTAAATAATGTTGTATCAACAAGTTAATGCTAATTAATAAAAAAATTAATGATAATATTTAATGTTAAAATGAAGAAACAGTAGCAGTTAGAATTTCCCAGCAAAAGAAATACTCTATGTTTACCAATAAAACCATCCTGATAAAGCTAAAGTCTTTTGGTACTTTGCTTTTACAGTGGCATTGAATATCCTGAATGAAGATGTATAAAAAATCCAAACAACCACTGTGTTACATATAATAATACATTACTTGAATAATAGTTCTAAAAAAAATGCAGAATTAAGAGGAAGTGAATGTTGACAAGCGAAATGGTCTTAATTAGTTTGAAAAGAAAGGAAAGAAAAGCGATCATGATAGTTGAACAATGTTTTATACTCAATTGTAAGGCCAGCTTTTCCTATGTTTCTTTCCTTTAAGTTAATGCTTCGGACTTTTCACTTTCTAACTTTGATTAAAAAATGCATGTTAATTTAAGGAGGGAGTGCTAAGCCAGCAGTGATAGAGGAAGGTTGTGTTTTGAGAGGTGCTCCTGCGGTGAAGGAAGAAGGATCTAAGTCACGATGGGAGTGGACATTACAGTGTATAGAGCAAGAATTGGACAGTTTAGAAAAGTAAAATTGGTGAATAGTAAACACAGTTTTGGAGAGAAGATGACAAACATATTGGTTTTAGCAAGTGTTATAACTTTGTTGCTAGTGATTGGAGGAATTGAGGTAAACCCCGGCCCTGCAGATATAATAACAATGCTGGAAAACCTGACTGAGAAAATGAACAAAATAGAAGGTATGGAACAACGAATAGGTAAACAATTGGAAAAGATGGCAACAGATATCAAAGAAGATGTTAGAGTTGAGGTGCAGGAAGCAAGAAGGGAAGTTGAAATGGTTAAGGAAAGAATGGAAAGATTGGAAGAAAGGGAGAGAAGATTTAATTTAGTGTTCACAGGAGTTAAGGAAAGAAGGTATAAATGGCCAGCAGAAGAAATATTAGAAATAACGAAGGAAAAGCTGAATTTGGAATTGTACAGATGGGAAATTATTGAAGCTTATCGAGTTGGAAGACAACTTGGCAAGAGAACAATTATAGTGAAATTTGCAACAGCCCAATTAGTACATGAAGTACTTAAAAGAGCCAAGAAATTAAAAGGAACAGACATTTTTATTAATAAAGATTTATCACCTAAGAAGAGAGCTCTGCAAAGAAATTTGGTACAAAAAATGAAAGAAGCAAGAGCCCAGGGAAGAAGAGCTTATATTAGAAATTTCCAATTGTGGATTGACGGAGAAAAGACATCGCATCTGGACAAGAAGGAGCTAAGAGAACCCCAATCAGGCACAGAGGAAATTACTCAGCAAATGTCAACGCCAACTTTAGGAAGCACAACAGGAAGATCAAAGTCCAAACAAAAAGGAATGGATGTGGGTGAAGACAGTGAAAGTGAGTGTTTGAACCGAAATCTGCCTGTCAGCATGGATATGAGAACGGCATATGCAGATAGGACGTCATCCAACTTGCCTACGAGAGAAATAACAGCTGACGAAGAAATGACGTCAACAGAGGAAGCAACAGGAGGAGGAGCCACCAGAGTGACGTCACCTAGGAAAATAGTGTCACCGAGAAGAGGGGAAGTAATAGCACGTAATTTGGCTGCGAAGGGAAAGAAGGCGTGGCAACAGAGTAGCGGGGAAAATACAGAAGGGGAAGAAGACAACATCATATCATCTGAACATGGCAGCATGCTAGCTTTAGATAGAAATAAAACTATTTCTTCCCGAGAAGGGATACAATTAAGGAGTAAAAGAACTCTAGAAACATTTAGATTTAGATTAGGCTCACAATAGGGAAGGGAGAATATAAGGAGGCTTGGATTCTGGAATTGTGAGGGAGTTAAAAACAAAATATATGCGGGGAGTTTAAATCAATTATTGACAAAACTTGATTATCTCGCGGTAGCTGAAACATGGCTAAAAGAGGACCAGGTTTACGTAAAGGATTTTGATTTTGTAGGGATAAAAGGAGATAAGGTAGCAAGAAAGGGGAGGGCATCTGGAGGCATAGGCTTTTTTGTAAAGAAAACGTTAAGTAAAGGAGTTAAAGAAACTTGGTCAAGGAGAAAAGAAATACTATGGATTGTATTAGAGGAGAAACAAATAGTTGAAAATGTTATATGTATAGGCATAGTATACAATCCTCCTCTTCCTTCGCGCTTTCATAATCCGGACCTCCTTAAACACCTAGAGATAGAAATAGAACATTTAAAGGAGAGATATGGTAATTCTGAGATTATATTAATGGGAGACTTTAATATTAGGATTGGCGAAAATGATGTTATTGGAGGGAATAGGTGGATGAGTAATGATACATTAGAGAAACCTGAGAAAATTAGATACAGCAAAGATAAGATAGTTGACAAAGGCTATATGAAATTTATAGAATTCTGTGAATTGAATGCCTTTGATATTTTGAATGGGAAATATGGAGAAGATGTGAATGGAGAATATACGTATGTTAGTAATAATGGTCAAAGTGTGATTGATTATGTATTATGGCCAATTAATATGGGGTATATTTTAAGTAATTTTAAGATACTAAATTTAAGTTCCAACAGTGGGCATTTTCCATTGATAGTAGACATAAAAACATGCACAGAGCAAATAGTCTATAATTTAAGGGAGGAAAAGTGCAACATAGAAGAATACAGTAGATACAAATGGAAGGAAGAGTATTGCAATAAATTTAGGCAGACACTAAACTCTAATTATGGCCAGATATGTCAGTGTGGAATAAGTTTTATGATAAAGGAACAAGAAATTGAAAGTGCTATGGATATCTTAAATATCATTATGCTAAGGGCTGGGGAGGAAATGAAAATGAGAAAGAAGGTTTACAAAAGAGATGAGGGCTGGTTTGATGAAGAATGTAGAGTAACTAAAAGACAAGTCAAACAGCTGCTCATAAAGTGGAGGGAATTAGGAAACATAGAATTAAAGAAAGAGTATATGCAAGGGAGGGATTTATATAATTCATTACTGGAACAAAAGAAAACAAGCTGGATGAAAAAATATGAAAGTAATTTGATACGAATTCTAAATGAAAATAATGCAAATGAGATATGGAAGGTTATGAAATCAATGTATAATAAATATGTAACAAAACCAAGTATAAAACCAGGAGAATGGATGGAATATTTTAAAAATTTGTATGGGGAAAAAAAGAGTAAAAATGAGATAGGAAATTGGGAAATAGGTAATAACTATGTAGATATACTCGATGATATAATAAGAAGTGAAGAAATAATCCAACAGGTGAAAATAATGAAAAGAAATAAAGCAACGGGAATAGATGGAATCCCTCCAGAGTTCCTTAAGGAATGGTGCACTGAAATAAACAGAGTTAAGGTTTTAGTAGACTTATTTAACACAATTAAGGTGAAGGGGTATATACCAGATAAGTGGAGGAAAGCAATCATACATCCAATATACAAAGGCAAGGGTAGTGTTGACAAACCAAACAACTATAGAGGCATTGCATTATTATCAAATGTAGGAAAAATTTTTACTGGTATTATGGCAAGCAGGATACAAACATGGGTTGAAGAATATGATATCCTCTCGGAACTTCAGATGGGCTTTAGAAAAGGGAGGAGGACAGTTGATAACTTATTTATTATAAAAACACTGGTAGATAAATACTTGAAAGACAAAAGAGGAAAGTTATATATGGCTTTTGTGGATTTAGAGAAAGCATACGATAGGATAGAGCTTCAATTGCTGTGGCATAAGTTGTTGACTAAAGGAGTGAGTAAACAAATGGTGGACACCCTTAGAGCATTATATAAGGAAAATACTTTTTGTATAAGAGTGGAGGAAGGAGTTGTAACAAGAGAAATCCAACAAGAGAAAGGCCTTAGACAGGGATGTAAGTTAAGTCCAGTCCTATTCAATTTATATATAGATGATGTATTAACAGAAATTGGGAGAAATAATAACTCGATGCCAGTAATTAATAATATTCAGATTCCAGGATTACTGTTTGCAGATGATCTAGTTATAGGTGCAATTACAGTGAATGGCTTGAAACAATCCTTGCAAACATTAAATAATTACTGTAAAGAGTGGAGTTTAAAAGTGAACCAGGACAAGACGCAGATTGTAGTGTTCAAAAAAGGGGGAAAATTGAGCAAATATGAAAAATGGAAGAATGAGAATGAAAAGGAGTACAGGGTAGTGAGAGAATGTATTTATCTAGGAGTTAAAATTGATAGTGGTGGCAATTGGGAAAAGCAAAAGAAATTTGCATTGGCAAAAGGAAAAGGAGCTTTATCAGCTATTAGAAGTTGCAAATACAAAGCACCTAATATAAATATTAGATGGTTAGAAAAAGTGTACAATATGGTGGTTGAGGCAAAAATGCTATATGGGATAGAAGTATGGGGATTAGAAGGAGGATGGGAAGGCATAGATGAGGTGCATAGGAAATTTTGCAAAGAAATACTGGGGTTACCAAATGCAACTGTTAGGCAGGTAGCACAAATAGAGCTGGGTAGAGTGGCAAGTAAGGGAAAGATTATGGAAAGGGCATTGAAATTTTGGCATAGGATATTGAAATTGGAAGAAAGGAATTTGTTAAAACAGTGTTTAGTATATCAAGAGAAAAGTTTAAAGAACAAGGGATGGGTAGACTGTCTTCGAAATAACCTGGAAAGTAGTGGGTTAGGGGAAATGTGGAGAAGAAGAGAAAATAATGTGAATAACTTCTGGAAGTTGGCAAGGAAAAGATTTGAGGATATAGAAATACAAAAAATATTTAGTGAAATAACTGAAAAGAGATCTTTAGTTTTCTATATACCAATGAAAGTCTCATGGGGAAGGGAAAAGTACATTGATGTGACAAATAAAGAGGAGCGAGAAGGTATTGCATGGCTGAAAGCAGGAGTATGGAGATTAAAAGGTCTAAGGAAAGGTATTCCACAAAATCAATGTCCTATATGTGGCGGAAATGAAGATATAGAACACATTTTATTTAAATGTAAAGGAACTGAAATTTGGAGAAAAAAGTATATTAATAAGAAATGGTTTAAAATAGATAGAAATGTAGTAGTAGTTGAAATGTTTCAAAAAGATAGTAAGAAGATTGGACAATTCTTATGCAAAGTGAAAAATAAATGGATATGGACAGTAAATAGACAAAATGGTGTAATAAACTAGAATTAATAAACTATTGTAAAATATGAGTATGACCGGTAAAGAGCCAGGGCTGAACACCGATCATATTCACCTGTATAATGCTTAGCATAAATAAATAAATAAAATAAAATTTAAGGATATTTACTTTATGTTTAGAGAAACTAGAAACAACTTTTGTTTTCCCCCATTGCATGCTGTATGTGATTCAACTTAGAGATAGAATAAGTGTCACCAACTGGTTGCTCTTTAAGAAAAGTAGAGAGGGCGACTTTGCTAGCCGTTTACTCTGAATCACTTACTCAGCACCTTCAACTGTTCAGTCGAGTGGCAGTATACATCGTTTTCTGTTTTAAATACATAATTCACCTTGTTTATATACTTATTGTAAGTTCTTGATATGTAGAATAATTGTTCTATTGTAATGTCTCTTACATTAATATTTATATTTCTGATTCTGTGGTTTAAATCCCTGCTATGGCATTGAATGTTTCAGTCTGACTACCTATACAACCTATCCAATTCTCATAACGTGTTTATTTTCTAAATATGAAAAATATTTTCTTCTCGTATTATTTTGGTGAAAGTAATAAGATTATAATTTTTTAAACACTCAAAAGTACTTCACTGGCAAATATTTCTGTAAAAACATTTTGCACTATTGAAGTCAAGAAGGTCTTTTTTTCACTAGTATTGCATGAGCTCAATTTAAGTGAGGAAGATTCTCCAAACATCTTACAGAATGCAGTTTGTGGCCTGCTTTGAATATTCGACATATATTTCAGTCTTCAAAGTCACTGAGACTTTTCTTGGTGGGAACTAAAGTAGTGTTATTACTGACCCTTATCCTTGCTACAAGTGAGTGAGATGGAGTATGGTTGTATTGTCTGCTACTGCTCCCAAAAAAAAAAAAAAAAGTAATAAATAAATATATATATATATCTTTCTGTTACATTATAAAAACTGTGAAAGTATTTTTAACCCTAGCTGATTTATTAATTTCCTGAATTTCTAGATGGCACTTATATTGTTTACCATGAAAACATTTATGCACATACCATTGGTGATTATTTGAAAATGCTCTAATTTTTCGTGAAAAATCTGACATATTTTTTGACATACACTATTCAATTATAAAGAATAAACATAAAAAAAACATGCTCCTTAACTTATTCACTTACTTAATGCCACTGTAATTGTATTATAATGCTGACAGTATGAGAATCATTTGTAATGAAAAAGTTTTGCATTTATAGCAGTGAATATGAACAGACCTCTTGATAATTGATATCTAACAACATTGAAGCATTACAAAGCAGCTGAAACACAATAAATATAAGCCCTTTCTATAAATAAGAACAATTCCCTCCAAGTAGGCTAAATGTAGGAGTCGATAGCTGGCATGTTGGATTGCTTTCTTTCCTAACATTATAAACTGACACATGAAACACTACAAGGAAGGAGAGAGCCACCACTGTTGTTACATGTTTCACCACTGCAGAGGAACAAGCCTGAGTTGGTGACACATGAAATAGAACAAGTGAAAAACAGACAACACGACATACATCTAGAGGTGTTTAGTACCAACTGTCATGGTCAGCTAAACTGCAGTAAGCATTAGTGTAGACGTATGATGTTTATTGTGGTCAAATTCTTACTGCAGTAAGGTAAATGTCCCTGATGAGCTTGTTTAATTAAAATGATCCTTACAGCCATAAATTCAAGCTCATGAAGCAGTAGCAAACAGGATAAATCAACATTTTGTTCCATCATTCATGTTTTCCTGTCACTTATTTTAATTAAATTATGATCACTGAAATAAATTCCATTGACTATATGAACTGCTTGGGCAAACTCCGATTATTTTAGCTTAATTGGAGTCTGAATAATTTGTAACAGGTGGGAATGAGATCCCTCAACAAAACATCTTTTTAAAAACCCAAAAAAATAGCATCTTTCTTTTACTTTTAATTAAATGTTTCAAATCTCTTTACAATACTCAACCAGCACTGTAGGGATGAAAAAGCTTACAAACCTCTTGTCACATTTTTCTCCACTTGTCTTGCATTTAAAAGAGCACTGAGCTGAAAACTCATTTTTACTTTCTCTATAGGCACTATGTACATAGTGTATAGAGAATGTATTGCACTCCACCAAAAAATTCGATACCGAGATTTCACTGGAAATATATGTTTTAGGGTCCCTTTATCTAAAAAAAAGCATTTTCGGAAAAAGGTCCGTGTGTGTGTGTGTGTGTGTGTGTGTGTGTGTGTGTGTGTGTCTGTGAACATGATAACTCAAAAACGAAAAGTAGGTAAAATACCAAACTTGGTATTTATGTTTAGTATCTTCCAGGGATGCGACACGAAGATTTTGAGAAAAATCCCCCCATCCCCAACTACCCTTTACATGGAACTTTTTTCGAAAATTTTGGTTTTCTCAAAAATGGCTGTAACGATTTGATTAAAATTTCGTATATTAAAGACAAATAAAATGTATATCTTGAATTTTCTGGGAATAGCCTCTGAAGAGTAGTTTATTCTGGATGAATTTTACTAAATTTTGAATAACTGCTAAACCGTAAGAGATGGACAAAAACTTACTACACAAAAAATGTAGAGCACGTTAAAACACACAGTTTATGTTATATACATTTTTTCGTGGAGTTCGTCGTTTTTGTGACATTCTTTATTTTTGGTTTCTGCTATGAAAAACTTATACATTTCTCATACAGAATTTGTCAACTGCTGTCCATACAAACAAAGGAACTTCAGCGACATAGCAACGAGCCTTTGATTATCACATTAACCTATGGTACTCCCTTATTTCACCTCTACTTACAAGGAAGCAAGTAATATGTCTATTTCTACTAATGTTTTGCTGATTAGCACAAAGTTAATAGAGGTATAAGCTTTTTAAGAATAATTTGTTGCCGGGATATAGAGAAAGTCATGTGAATGGTACACATCAGATTTTTTCATATGTTGTACAATATAAAACTGACATCAGTAAAACAGCAATTGAAAAATAAATTAAGTTATGATTTAAAGAGGAATGAAGTTTCAACATTGCATTTATGATGTCACAATAGCTTCAAACATACAGAGTTAGCGGAATCAAACCAAAGCCGAAACTTTATTCGTAATTTGACTTTGGATATTTAAGTTTTTATCTATTGTTTTCCTTTACAGCCTTTGAGGCTAACATAAATAATTACACATATAATTGACCTAAAAAGGTATTAACCAACTTTTATAGTGCCTATAGACATCTATTTCAACATAAATGCTTATTTCTGGCTTTTGGTGCTTATAAATGTCTTTTTTTAAATTTCAATGAATTTATTCACTACAATGTTGTATTCAATAAATAATTATTTATTCAACAACAAACCTTTGATTGATTGATACTTATTTGATTTCTCCTTGATAAAATGTTGCATGGAGTCATTTTTAAACAGCTTAGTGCAACATTAAATAAAGCAACAATTAGCGAAGTCTTAAGGTGCCCCATGAGAAATTGGAACTTCCGCAATGGAATACAATAACAAAAATTGGACCATATCTAGTTCTCAGAAACAGTTATTTGAAAATAAAGCAAAGTGTTGGTTTGTGTTCATATAATTACATTAACGTCTTTGGTTGCTATGATAATTTTTATGCTACTGCTGCAAAATGCCTAAGAACAAATCTACCAAAAGTGCAGTCTTATACAACAGATGGGAAAATAATCTTATGTCAGGTCAGTAATAGAGAGGTCAGCTTTTTACTGTATTTTCTGTGATATTTACTATTCACATGAGACCATGATGATTAATTGTACCATATGACTTTTTCTTCTATCTAAAAATAATCTCAATTTGTTTGTTGCATTTTGTTAAGTCCAATACTGGGGTCTAACAGTACAGCAGATCAAGACAATACTAATTTTATAAAAGACAATTTTTTTTAAATTATACCAATTTTTATGTAAATTATTTTGGCTATTCATTTAAAATGTTAATTATTTTAACAAAACATGATTTACCAACATTAAAACATATTTATAAATATATTCTTCTATTTAAGGTTTCTGCTGAAAAAAAAATTGATGTGTTACACTCAAATGACTTTCTCTAGCTACTCTACAAACAAACTCCTTATGAAAGATAACTCTTCTTTCACTACCATGCTAATCGAGATAAACATTAGCAGAATCTTATTACTTAGTTCCTTATAAGTAGAATGGAACTAAGGGAATGCACTAGGCTAAAGTGATAGTCAAATTTTTTAAAGCTGTCATGCGATTTTCATTGCAAATCGCTTCTTTGCTTGGCCAGGAGTAGAACAAAAGAAAAATGGACACTTCCGACTGAGAAAAGTATAAGTACTTCACAATTGAAACTAATACCTCGAAAACGGTAGTTCCACAAAAAGAATGTACATGACATAACTTGCGTATTTTAATGAGATCTACATTTTTTGTACTGTAAGTTTTTGTCTATCTGTTACAGTTTACTAGTTATTCCAAATTAGGCAAAATTCATCCAGCATAAACAGGTCTTTAGAAGCTATTCCCAGAAAATTCAAGATATATATTGTATTAGTCAGGTAAATATCGTGCACACGCACGCACGCACACACACACACACACACACACACACAAACCTTTTTGTAAAAATGCTGTTTTTGGATTCAGGGGGTCCTAAAACATGCATTTCCGATGAAATCTCGGTATTGCATTTTTGTGTATTTCCGATGAAATCTCGGTATCGAATTTTTGGGTGGAATACAATACTTCCTCTATACACTATGCACATAGTTTGTGTATAGAAAGTACAAAGGAGTCAGTTGGTACTCACAAAAAAACTTCACTGCATCAAGCAAATTCTAGAAAGAAAGATTCTCAGAAGCAAGCTTTACTTACACAGCTCGTGTCCTCAAAACTAAAATCCCAGTTCTATTTTAATATGTGTAAAGCATTTGCCTCAGCCAACATTCCTCGGTATGTAGTTTAAAACATAACAATGAAGTCATTTTTAGGAAAGTATTGCTGAGAATCGACACTTAGAAAAAATTAACTTGAGATGGTGTGTGAATCACAGCTGAATGAAATAAGATCAGAAATAGGAAATTCCTACTTTATCTGGATTTCCGCAGATGAAACCACAGATGACCTGGGGCAAAGTATATCAAATATAACTATAGGGAAATTAGATGAAGAAAATTACGGAAATTTGCATTTGATTTCTTCAAAGTATCTGCTAAAAATGTGTAATTAGCTCGAATATATACTGGAAAATAGCTTCTAATTGCTTAGAATTATCAAAACTCAATCTCATGGAATCAATCACAGTATTTACAAGAGTAGAAAGTCAGTTAAACAAAGCTGTTGTTGAGGCTGGGAAAATTGTATCTAAAAAACTACAATAGTGCTTGCCAAAAATCCTGGATACAGTTCTGAAAGGAGTATCAGATATTTCAAACAGACATGAGGCAGATCTCCCTAGGATTTAATCCGCACATGGTTTCTCTTTTCAAATATGATCCCGTCAGCACCACAGGCATTAAGAGATATTTTTCAGCATTTATGCTAATTCTGACTGACAAAAGACATAAACTTGCCCCACATCATCTGGAAATACTTCTTGTTATTTATTGTGGACAAAATTACGGCCAAAAGTGAAATTGAGGAATCTGTCATTTAAAAAATAACAATGTTGCATTAATTTACCATACTTGTGTGTTTTGTAATAAAACATTAATCACTGTATTTTGCATGGCATGATGCATAAAATTTGTTTATTTATTGTGACTATTCAAGACCTATTTTCCTACTTTTTAGGACCTAAATAGCTGAAGTCTATTCATAATTAAATGGCCTTGTTGTTGTTGTTGTTGTTGTTGCTGCTGCTGCTGCTGCTGCTGCTGCTGGTGGTGGTTGATCTTGCTATTCATTCTGTGTTAAATAGAGAATATGTTACAACATGCCATCTTTAGATGTAATAACACTAGTGATAAAAATAAAAATTTAGATTATTGTAGTTTCCTGAATAGAGAGAACTGCATTTTGAAAACTAGAAGAAAACTTCAATCCTACATTTAATAAATGGGGTTCAATTGTGCAAAGAAAATTTCAACCAGTCAGATGTAATGAAAATACAGTACTCTCCAAATAGTATTTTTAAACACCCTAGACTAAATGAAGGACTAAACAATAGGGTCCTTATATACAATGTTGTGAGTCACAGTATGAGGTTATTGAAGCAGAGGAGACAGCAGCAGTATGGTGCAATAAAATGTCTTTTTGTTACTTCAAAACTGATTACAAATAGATGTCTTTATTGTAATGCTGTAGCACTATTTATTCTCTTGACGCTCCATGCTTGCTTGACTCTTCAACTATCTCCTTACTCTTGTTTATGCTCCAAGTTCACTGTTAAAACTAAACTGTGCAGATCTCACTGCTCCACTTAGATAGTTGTCAATGACATGGCAAGAAATTTCCAGAAGTAGAGGTTATTATTGCACATGTAAATTAGGCACACACCCAGGTGTATGACAATGCCTTGCTTTGATGTAAGCCACCATCTCATGCCAAGTTATTTCTACGCACACCTGCTATTAAAAACAAGCTGTTCAGGCATGTGCAGCAATTCAGGGTGACAAGGTATAGGTGTGCATTTAGCATGTAGCCACAGTATTGAGTTAAGATTGTTGAAAGGGTGCAATGTGAACTTGAATATGAAATATATAGTAGAGCTTGTTAAATATCCAGAAGAGACTGAAGAGCATTTTGATTTTGATCTGTTATTATCCCTACAGTGAGACCAATTCAAAAATCAAAGAAGCTGACACTAAAAATTATCCTTTACAGGATGGAAATTTTCTTCATAATGGTGCTTATTGAGTTCGTTGCTCTCTTTTAAAAAATATGTGAAATGTGGGGTGGCCCTGTAGCTAATACTAATAAAAATAAATTAAGAGCTTGTCTAAATGTAAAAACTATTTGTATAAACAGATACAATAGCTAAATGAGCACATCAGAGGATAATACTGGTAGAATTTGTGTGGGCTTACATTCAACCTGTTTTCTGTGTTTGCACACTAAAATTACTAATGTTTTCTGTCTGAATCCTTTTACATATGTGTTCACCATACATGGATTATAGAAAAGGAAAGACAGAGTAAATGTATGCTTGGCTAGAAATTTAACTATATGACTCCCCTGCTTTCGCAGCAGAATGTGTTACAATATTATTAATCTAAGTACTTGCAAAATACTACAGAAAGAAATGATAGCAGGAGGCATGGAAAAGAGTGCTTGTGAAGAGGTATTAAATGAAATTGTAATTTTAAATTAAATTCAAAGGAAATACAAACCACATGGATGGAGATTGCCGAAAATGAACACTTGATATAAAGAAACACAAGATGGATGCTAGTTAAATATAACATTTGATTTGCATTCAAAAAGTATTGAAGTACCAATCTTCCTTATTTAGTTGATATTAAGTAAGAAGCAAATTAATTGCAATCAGTTTCAACCTGATAGTAAGATAAATAATTATCCTTATTTAGTTGATATTAAGTAAGAATCAAATTAATCGTAATCAGTTCCGACCTGATAGTAAGATAAATAATTATCCTTATTTAGTTGATATTAAGTAAGAATCAAATTAATTGTAATCAGTTTCGACCTGATAGTAAGATAAATAATTATCCTTATTTAGTTGATATTAAGTAAGAAGCAAATTAATTGTAATCAGTTTGATCAATTTCAGCATTAATACCCAAAGTTTTTAACATAGAAAAGACATTACTGAAGCTTTCCTGGCTAGAAGCCCGAGAAAATTTTGAATTAAGACATTAAGAAGCCCGAGAAGATTTTGAATTAAGACATTACTTGTTTACAAAACTCCAGAAAAAAGAAACAAAAAAATAGCTGTAGATATCCTTTCTTAAATCTATGCAGGTCTTAAAATGACTCACCAAAATTTGTTAGAAAATTTATCAAATGGGATAACAAGCAGAAACAGGAAAAAGCAGGCATGAAAAAGATGTTAGAGAAAAACATCTTACAAAAATAGAAACGAGACAGAGCTGAAACTTATGAATTACATTTAAAACTAACCAAAGAATTAGGAAGCATAATCTGGAGAGCAAGCCTTTGGTGATGCCAAGTATCAAACTAAGAAACAAACACTAGCACTAAAACTGGAAACATATGAAAACTGGAGAACTATACAAAAATCAGGAATACATCCATGCCACAAATAAATGTCAAAAACCCCTCAAACCAAACATTTCCGAATCAAGTTTAATTTTCTAAACAAACAGATAAAAGCATTGAAATTTAGTTCAGCCGATTTTGTAACACTACATCACTTACTTTTTATTTCGGAAAACATGTTTCAGAAGCCATGTGCTTCCATTGTCAATTCCTTTGGTCGATTACCGGCATCACTTGCTGTGGTGGTTGTCTCTGTCCCTGGTGGTGGATTGATGAACCTCTGAATGAGTAGATCGCCTGGCGGGATTTCAAAATTGAAAACATGGTTCTTGTTTTTCCAAATATATAAGTTTTCCCAAACTTTTAATTCTGTCTTCCTTGTGATGTTTTTGAGGATTTTTGGGCTTCTATTTATGGTGTGTTTCTCTTTCCAAAAATGTCAAGCTACTGCAGATTTTGACTTCTTGTTTGAGTTTAATATTTCTGTGGTGTTCTTTTGCCCTTGCTTTTATATTTCTTTTTGTTTGGCCGATGTAGATTTTTTCACAGTCATTACAGCTGAACTGATATATTCCTGGTTTGTTTTCTTGTGGGATATCATCTTTTAATTTACAATTTAAAATGTTTTTTATAGAGCAATTGTTTTTAGGGGCTAGACTGATGTTATGTCATTTGAAGATCCTCTGGAATTTGTAGAAAGTTGTAGGGTGGTATGTAAACTTCTTGTAGATCTTGTTTTCTTTGTGGTTAATTCTCTTCCTATTTTTGGTCTTATTAACTTTTTTGTACACCAGTTCTGCCCAGAATCCATTCTCTGTAACTATGTCCAATATTTTAGTAAGTTCACATTGGTATTCTGTTTTGCCCATTGGTACATTTACCAATCTGTGTGTAAGGCTGTTGAGTAAAGCATGCTGATGGGGAATGGGATTGTAATTCTTTTGTTTTATATAGCTGTTGGTGTGGGCAGGTTTTCTGTAGATGCCAAATGTAAGGTGGTTATTATTTTTGATGATTTTTAGGTCGAGGAATGGTAGTTGTCCATCACATTCCTTCTCCATTGTGAACTTTATAGACTTTTCTTGCGTATTTAGGAGTTTTAGTGCATCTTCTAGGTGTTTTTCTGGGACTATTGCAAAGATGTCGTCTACATAGCGGTACGACACTTTGAACACCCAGGGGAATGCCTTTTTAATCCTAGTTTCCATAGTGCTCATGAAGAGATCTGCTAATATTGGTGACAGCGGGCTGCCCATAGCTAAACCAGATGTTTGTTTGTAATATTTCCCGCTAAATGTGAAAAAATTTTGATTTATGCAAAGATGTGTTAATATGATGTATTCTCAAACTTCTTCTGTTGTTTTCTCTATTGCAAGTAACCAGTTTTTGATGTGGGATTGTATGCTTTCTGTAGGTATGCTTGGAAACAGAGCAGTAACATCAAAGGAAACTAACATATCAGTTTTTTCTAATTTCATGTCTTTAATTTTATCCATTAGATCTAGAGAGTTTTTTATACTTGCTGTTTCAAATTTAGGGAAGGAAGAGAATCTGTTTGTTAACCATTTTGCTAGATTATTGGTAGGTGCGCTTATATTGTTTATAATTGGTCTCATTGAATTTCCCGGCTTGTGTATTTTTGGAAGGTCATAAATTCTGGGCAGAACTGGATTATCAACTTTAATTTTCCATTTTTCTTTTTTGTCTATTAGTTTACATTCTTGAATACTGGCATTTAATTTAACCATACATTGGTTTAGAGGGTTCTTTTATACTGTAGAGTATTCTTCTTTTTCTAAAAGTGTTTCCACTCTTTCTACATATTCAGTTTTGTCCATAATGACTATTGTATTTCCTTTGTCAGCTTTGCTATAAATTACCGGTTTGCTTTTTAGTGCTCTTATTACATTTTTGGGGGGTTAGTTTTCTTTTTGCTTTCTATTGTTTCGATAATTTGGCAGCATTCACTTTTTATAATGCTTTTATCAATATCATTTATGTGCTGGGTGGCTATTTGTATGTCCGCAATGTAATCGTCAATTTTATCTGGAAAATCGACGCAAGTTTTCATCCCTTTATTTAAGAATATCCAGTTCTGATTTGGTGAAAGTTTGGTCCGATAGGTTTTTGACGTTCATTTGTGGTGTGGATTTTTGAATTGGTTTTCTTTTCCCCTGTTCTTTACACAGCTTTTCAAGTTTACGTTTTTGCGTTAAAGTTTTGTTTCTCATTTTGATGCTTAGTTTGACCAAAAGATTGCTTTCCAAATTTTCCCAAATGATGCTTTCTAATTTTTTGGTTACTTTCAAGTGTAATTCATAAAGCTGTAATTCTACTTCACTTCTACTTTTGTAATGCTTGTTCTCCATTTCCAAGACTTATTTGACGGCTGCTTTTTCTAGTTTACTATTGTTATCATTTTTTATTATTTTTCTGATAAATTTTGGCGTGGCCTTTAGAAATTAGCAATCAGGCTTTTTTCTTTTCTTTTTTCAAGTTCATGCATGGGATTTCAAGGCATCACATAGCTGCTGGCATCAAAAATATTTTGACTATCGTTAATACCTATAACAAAATGCGTAATTAAAATGTATCTGTATTAACAAGAAACTGAAGAATAAGCAGCCGTACAAATAGTTTGTAGTCATATGTATGCTACACACAAGATTTTTATTACATATGTTCGTGCTTTGTTATTTTAAATGTTTTAAATCTGCTTCAAATCATATGTAATAAACCGCTTTTGCTTTGTGCTTACTGGATCTCAATCTGACATCTAGCGCAGAGCTTGGAACATCAAAGGAACTGCCCTCAAATTTTTTTCTGTATACTCTCTATTCTGTGATGCAGTATCCAATACTCTTATGTATAGATTGATTAATATCCCCATGTGCAAAGAGGAATATGACCAAGAACTAAGCAACATAATGAACATAGCTACAGAAAGTGCATTCCAGGCAGAAACAATACATAAGAAAATAAACAGCCAAAAATAGAAAGAGAGAAAAAGAGGTCAGCACACTCATTCCAAATGAAAAAGAAAACAAAAGTTTTAGTTCACTACCATACAGCAGCTTTCTATAAATTTCAGAGGATCTTTAAACAACACAAAATTTCTGCTTTCAAAAAACGGTTACTTCATAATAAAAAAAAATTAAAAATTAAAAGATGACATCCCATAGGAAAACAATTTAAGAATATACCTAGTTCAGCTGCAATTAATGTGAAAATTTTACATTGGAAAAACTAAAAGAAACATAAAAACAAGAGCAAAAGAATCTCAAATACTTAAACAAAAGCAAGATGACAAATCAGCAGTAGCTTTGCTTTTTGGAAATACCAACACACCATAAATAGAAATCTAAACATAGCAAGGAAAACAAGAGTTAACAGTTTGGGAGAAAATGTATATATGGAAGAAAAGCAACCACATTTTCAATTTTGAAATTCCACCAGGCAACCTACTGATGCAGAGGTTCATCCAAACACCACCAGAGACAAGGCCAACCCCACAATGGATGACGATGGCATTCAAATGTGAACTGGAGAAAGAATCACATAGCTTCAGAAACATGTTTTTAAATTAAAAATAGTAAGCATGTAGTTACCAAAATTTACTCACCAATTAATTTCAAATATAATATTACTTTTAAAACTGCAGGAAAATGAACAAACAATACTCAATATTTAGAGCTGTTTCACAAAACAAATATAATTTATTTTCAATTCACTTGTTGGCTTACTAGTTGAAACAGGATACTCATGCTTTTTTTGTATAATTTTCCATAAAATATAAATTCTACAATTAAAGCAGTGGGCCTCAGTGATTTTAAAGTCACCTAGCTATGTTAAAAATCATTTGTATGGCGCTTAAACTTATTTATTCTTAGATACAATTTCTTTGTTTTAGATAAGGTCCATTCCCATGTATATATGCAGCATGTATTCCAGGCTGGAGTGGGAACTTTTTTTTTAACCAGAATTATTCCCTATCCCTTACAGAGTCTGAGAGTACGAGGGTGGTCTGAAAAGTTCTCAGCCTCACCCATAGATAGCGGCACAACTTAGACCCTATGTAAAATTACAAGTCATTCCAGGCAATAGTTGACTGTAGGCAGTTGTTTGAAGCAGTGGAAGTGCGCATTACTTTGAAAATTATGAAATTCGAGAATCATGCAGTGATAAAACTCTTCTTAAACCTACAGAAATGCATTTGCGGATTGTAAATGTGTAAGGCAGTTTTTCATCTTCAGTTTCTACTGTGAAGAAATGGGTGGCCGATTTTAAATGTGGCTGTGAAAGTGTCCAAGATGATGTATGCAAAGGACATCCAAAAAATGTAACCTTACCAGAAATCATTGAAAAAGTGCATGACATGATTTTGGAAGATCGGCGTACAAAGGCACGTAAAATTGTTAATGCTCTTGGAATTTCAAAGGAATGTATTGGTCACATCTTGCATCAGGAATTAATTAAACATGAAAAAGCTTTGTGCAAGATGGGTGGCGCATATTCTCACTGTGGATAACGCATTCGCACAACACTTTCTGAAAAGTGCTTGATGCATTTTCAGAACAGAAGTAACTTTTTGCACCAACACATCACAGTGGATGAAACATGGATTCACCACTACACACCTGAATCCAAGCAGCAGTCGAGGCAGTGGACAGAAGCTGGTCCTTCAGCTCCAAAGAAGGTGAGGATGGTGCTATCGGCAGGAAAGATCATGGTGTCAGTGTTTTGCTAAGGAAGCCATGCTAAGGATTTTTACACCCGAAAAAATCCATCGTCCTCCGCCAGGTTTGAACCTGCAACTTGGGTATATGAAGTTAGCATGAAACCATTACACCACGAAGGGTATTTAACATACATGTAGGTTCAAAAATGTCCTTACATGTCCCAGGCTGTACATGCATTTCTAGTCCATAATTTACACTTCATAACATAAGCTGTAGACAGAAGCTGTCACAAAAATGGGTAACTTATATGCCACAACCACAGAATGCAAATAAGATAAATAATTTACATGAAGGAGGTGACCATATATTTCACCTTAATCATTGTAAAATGTTTGTGTCAATCACTGCTGGTTACTAAAGGACACTAGTGGTGCTATGAAATTTTAAATTCCACATTACGAAGTCTGCACGCTGTGCATAGTTTTGCAGTCCACTGAAGGAGAACATATTGATGAAGGATAGACGCACAGATAAGATCTGGCTTATCATAGTACTGCATAACAATTGGCATGGTCCTTACAGTCTGTATCTCAAGTTATAGTATAATTTAATGTTAGAATCTGTATCACTCCCAGAAAGTCATAAAAATGCCTCCAATGCCACAAAGTCGTAAAAAAACTGCTGATCCTGTACATTTTATGGGCATGCCATAAAAGATTGTAAGTATAGACTAAGAATAGATACTCAGAGTTTTGCATAGCAGCAATTCTAAGAACATCTATTCTAAGTGAAAAATATTGATTAGTGATTTTATTGACAAATATAGCACATTGGTTAACAAAAATTTTAATATTATAAACAGAGCCCAGATTTTTATGACATGTTATCTATTTTCTTTTACAGTGTGCATTGTCCTTAACTATTAAAATCCTGAATACGAATCCCTGGTTATAAAAATATTAATTTTATTGAGCAATTTTTTGTAATTTTTAACTTTTAAATTTATTTTATTTTTTAAATTTTTACGTATTTTTTAGTCTTTCTTTTTTGGCATTTTATTTCCTTTTTTGGTCTTTTCCTCTTTATTTTTTTTGAGATTTTCTTTTTAATTACATCAACTTAAATTATTAAATTATTTAACATTTATTTTTAATCTAACATAATAAATGGATATTTGATGAGTGGAACAAAAATGTGCATGTTGTAAGTCGTTTCTTCTATATATTGTATATATTGTTGTTGCAACAAGCAATTTATTGCTTGTGGTACGAAAAAATAAAAAAAGGCTTATCGAAAATGTGCAAGTTGAAAAGCAAGCATTTGATCTGTTATTTTCAATGTCACAGATTTAGTTATTTACATATTTTCTAAGAGAAACGTTTCGCATTCAGTTCAGTTTTTGTAGTTTAATTTAGCCATGCCTAAAATAAAGCTATCTAAATCTTGCCATTTACACACATTGTATTTGAATTTGGAGATGGTGTTTTCTCTATGGATTGCAAAGTGTTCTCTTGTAAAATGTGCAAAACAAAGATATCAGCCAAAATAAATCTGGCAACATGTGGACTGCAATAAGGATGTATGGGCACTGTAACTAGCAAGAAAAAGACATCCATACAACTTTTATTGCAACCAAGTGTATTCACAAAGAAGAATAAATCGTCAGATTTTTCACACACTTTTGTGAAGCTTTAGTTTCTGCAAACATCCCATTTTGGACATTAAGCAATGCTAAATTGACAAGTTTTCTACAACAACATTTCAGACATTATATCTCAGATGAATCACCTCTTCAGAACAACTACCTATTACAACGTTAGGACACTTAGAGGTGGTCAAAACCAGTGCCACTCTCTTTCATTACTTGTAAGCCACGCCACTTCTGAGAGTGTGGCAACGAGAATCTTGTGTATCGAGAACTAGTGCTCGCAAATGAGGCGACTCAAGCATTCTCGTAACTACAGACAAAGTAGGCTGTCATATGATACATAGTATAAACTCATTACATAATACTAGGGCCCAGATTTTTAAGTTTTAACCTACATTTTTCCCTTATAAGTTTGAAAGTTTGGATGCTAATGTGTTAAACTTATTAAAAAAAATATAGGGTATTAAGACCTAAAACTCGCTAAACTAAATTATCTTTGGATTAATTGTTTTTTCACACAAGCTGTGTGTAGGACAGGAGTTGGATAGGTAGAGTCAGACTGAAAAATTCAATGCCATAGCCGGGATTTGATAGCAACATGCCAGCATAGCATTGAATTCAATGAGAGATTGGGAGATCTATGGTCATTTTTTTAAGCCCTCAGTAGAAAATGAATCAATTTTTTTCTTCAATTCATTCGAATTACAATTTTTCTTTAACAGTTTGTTTAGTTTTGTTTTGAGTGTGCACATGAGGTTAGCCAGGAAAGTAATTTATCGTGATTTTTGTCTTAGTATAAAAATTGCCTCTATGAATATATACCAATCACATCTTGTGATGTTGAAAGATCTTTTTCTGCCTATAGAAACATATTAAAAAAAACAGAAAATTTGGAAATGTGGATGGCTGTGTACAGCAGCAGTATTGAAATGTGAAGTTTGTTTTATGCGAGTTCTATATATTAAATATACATGCTGACATTTTCAGATAAATTGTTCTCGCATGAGTATACTGTGTAACAAGTTGGTTTAAATTACAGTACAAATTTATAAGCATACTTCCATGAAGTAGAAAAGTTTGTATATTTTTATTTGCATTATGTTATAAAACATGTTTGTCGTCGAGTTCCTTAAGTAGGTAGGAAAGTTGTTTAAAACCCTAAAAAAAGGCTAGGAACATTGTTAAAAAGCTAGAAAAATTGGTTAAAAATCTAGAGGGGCCAAGGGGAAATAATAAAAGGCAAAAACTGCATTTATAAAAAGCTAAAAATCCGGGCCCTAGCAATAACACAAGATGACTTATACTTTAATATCCAAATGTGTTCACAGTTAATGGTTTGAATCAGTGATATTAATCATTAACGACACACCCTTACTTTGTTTTGTTATGTATAAACATGTTCAGATTAAAACCGAAAATAGAATTACCTCTTGCAACATAAATGTCTTGGGAGTAATAAAATATTTACACACTTATTTGTAATAAAAGTGAAGACCACATACACATACCTGCAGATTCTATGATACCACATGTCATTTTTAACCCTTTGCCTAGCATGGGTTATTTAAATACCATTCTTATCCTGGTAGGCTATTTAAATCTTAAATCATTTAAACAGATAAAAATAATATCACTTACAGGGCTGATTATGTGAGTTTCTGCACATTACACAGTGGTCTTGCTACAAACGAGACTTATGAGTCTTACGAGTAATTGAGACTCGAACTCTTGTAAGCTCATTGGTCAAGCTCTCTCATGCCAGCATTGCATTCAGCTGTA
This sequence comes from Hymenopus coronatus, assembly GCA_030762935.1. NCBI lineage: Eukaryota > Metazoa > Arthropoda > Insecta > Mantodea > Hymenopodidae > Hymenopus > Hymenopus coronatus. The sequence continues at coordinate 134,252,110 of CM060894.1, forward strand.
TCTACTGGCTGCAAGAGGCGCGCTTAGCAGCAGCGACAAATGAGCGAGACTGAAAGCTGACTTTACTGGCTCTAATGACACCATTAGCAAGATAAGGGGGAAAATACATGGAAAGAAGATTTTTGCATCCATTGACAAAATGAGTGATGTAGAAAATCATAACATGGCTACTGTAATCATTGATATATTGGAAATCTTTCTGCTTACAAGTGAAGTATTGGAAACTATTAAATCACTCCACAATTTGTAGACTTTTTGAAGAATGTATATTTTTGTTATAGCCTCAGGGTACCAGAAATGATGTCTTGCTTTTTGTGATTACACAGCGGCACACATTGTGGAAGCAGGAAACTTGATAAAAGTTTTTTACCCAAAAATGGTACATATTTCTTGCTTAGCATACACTATGTTAGGGGGGCAGAGGAAGTTAGAGCACATTTTTCTCAAGTAGACTGCCTAGTGTCAAAGAAAGAGAAAATATTTTGTCAAGGCTCTCTCTTGCTAATTGTTCTTCCACTACACCAGAACCTGATGTGTTTCTGGATACATTCAGCAATTTATTATTGTGATCATTTCCAGATGGAGAAACGTGTTATCAAAACGCCAATCATGATGTTACTGCAACCAATATAGATAACATACCATTTTCAATTGAAGGACAGCTAGCCTTCATAAAGGCAAATTTCAGTGCTTAACACAAGGAATTACAACAGAAAGGTGAAGATCTGGGAAGTTCTTTCAACCTAATTAACAAAATTTAAAAGTGTAGGGGGAGAAGTTGGAAGAAGGGTATCTAAGAAAGTGGAAAGTATTCTTGTCAAAAACTCTGGATACAAAGCTTGTTCACATTCCTCAAGTACTAACCAGTGAAACATTTTATACTTCCTGCATTGGAGGTCCCACTGCCAGTAATTAAGCATATTTCAAGTATACTCCAATAGTATCTCTGGATAGGGAAAGGAATTTCACACAGTACAAAAATTTGATGTGTTACACTCACATGAATTTCTTTAGCTGCTCTACAGACAAACTTCTTACAAAAGATAATTCTTCTTTTTACACATGCTAATCGAGATAAACTGTAGCAGAATGTTCTTATTACTTAGTCCTTATAAGTAGAAGGGAACTAAAGGAATGCTTTATGCTAAAGCGATATTCAAATGTTTTAAAAGCTGTCGTTATATGATTGCCATTGTAAATCGCTTCTTTGCTTGACTAGGAGTAGAACAAAAGAAAAACAAACAGTTCTATCTGAGAAAAGTATAACTACTTTATAACTGAAACTGAAGTTGCCTTCCATGGTGTAGTGGTTACCATGCTAACTTCATATACCCAAGGTCACAGGTTCAAACCCAGCATAGGACAATGGATTTTTTTGCTGTAAAAATCCTTAGCATGGCTTCCTTTGAGAGGGAACTAAGAGTTGGTCCCATGTCGTAGATTTACGGTACGTAAAAGAACCTCAAGCCTGACAGAGAGGCCTCTGAGTAAAATTAAATGGTCTTTCACACCCAATTTAGAATGGGACACTGAGAACCACAGCAGTTAAGGAGCGTCCATAAATAACACACAATTTTGTTTAATAACAAGGAATATTTCAAAAATGCTAAACTTCATGAAAAAATGTATGACATAAATTGTGTATTTTAATGACATCTACATTCTTTGTGTAGTAAGTTTTTGTCTATCTCTTACGGTTTACTAGTTATGCAAAATTCATCCAGAATAAATAGGTCTTAGGAAGCTATTCTCAGAAAATTCAAGTTATACATTTTATTTTTGATAAAAATGGCTTTAATATGTGGTATTTTGATAAAAATCATTAGAGCCATTTTTAAGAAAAACAAAATTTACAAAAATTTTTCCATGTAAAGGATAGTTAGGGTTGGGAGGATTTTCTTGAAAATCTATGTGTCGCATTCTTGAAAGATACCAAACTTGGCATTTAAGTGTGTGGTATTTAACCGTCTTTTCGTTTTTGAGCTATGCTACACCCACACACCCCCACCCGCCTACCCACATGAATGTTTTTCTGAAAATGCTTTTTTTGGATTCAGGGAGTCCTAAAACATGCACTTCTGGTGAAATCTCGGTACTGAATTTTTGGGTGAAATACAATACCTTCTCCAACCACTATGTACATTGCCATATAAAATGAGTTTTCCAACAACAGATGTAAAGAGCCTGCGCATGCTGCTGATTATCTGCTGCAATAACTTTGAATAAGGTAAGAGTTTTACTTTCTCTAGCATGTATGTACAATGTATATAGTAGGTAGAGAAGGTATTGTATGTCACCAGAAATACATGTTTTGAGGATGCCTGAATCCAAATAAAGCCTTTTTAAGAAAAAAGGTGTATTTGTGTGTGGTTTTTTATGTTTACTTTATCTACCCATACTATGTACACAGTGTATAGAGAAGATATTGTAATGCACCCAAAAATTTGATACCAAGATTTCACCGGAAATACATGTTTTGTGTCCCCCAGAATCAAGAGAGTGTGCGTACGTGCATGTGTGTGTGCGTGTACGTGCATGTGTGTGTGTGGGCGCGCGTGCATGGACACTTGGTATTTAAGTTCAGTATCATCCAAGGATGCGACAGGAGGATTTTCAAGCAAGTCTCCCCCCCCTTCCCCAACTACCCTTTACATTGAAATTTTTTTGATCATTTTCATTTTCTCAAAAGTGGCCCTAACAATTTTGATTAAAATAATGTATACCTGACAAATAAAATGTATATTTTGAATTTTCCGGGAATAACCTCCGAAGACTACTTTATCGAATTTTATGGAATTTTGTATAACTGGCAAACCGTAAGAGATAGACAAAAACTTATTTAACCAAACATGTAGAGCCCGTTAAAACACACAACTTATGTTATATACAGTTTTTTCATGGAGTGGATCATTTTTAAGATATTCCTTGTTATTGGTTTCAGCTTTAAAAAATGTATACTTTTCTAATATGGGAATTTGTCAACTTCTGTCCATAGAAATAAAGGAACTTCAGTCACATAGCAACCAGCTTTTGCCTAATACTTTAGCCTGTGCTACTCCCTTATTTCCTTTCTACTTGCATGGAAGTAATAAGACTACTTCTGCCAATTTATTCTCAATAGCATGAAGTAAAGAGAAGCATTATCTTTTTAAAGTCATGTGAATGGAACACACAAGATTTTTATAATTGAATTGAGTTTTACTTATGGATGCTCTTTAACTGCTGAGGTTCTCAGCATCCCATTCTATACTGGGCATAGAAATCTGCTTAATTTTGCTCAGAAGCCTCTATCAGGCATGAGGTACTTTTATGCACCATAAATCTACGACATGGGACCAACGACTTTATTTCCCTTCCAAAGGAAGCCCTACTAAGGATTTTTATGCCCGAAAAAATCCATCGCCCTCTGTTGGGTTACAAGTTGCAACCTTGGGAACCAAGGCTAACATCACTTATAGAAAACAAAACCGGGCTTTTAGGCCATGGTCCACTGGGCTTCTCCCCTTGGACCATGGCCTATAAGCCCGGTTTTGTTTTCTATAAGTGATTCTAACACCGGCCGTGAAAGCCTTCGAATTTTAATAAAGGCTACCATGTTGTTCCCTACATCTCGGAGGATGACAACTCACTTTGTGTGTGTGTTACAGATAACTCAAAAACAAAAAAATTTATTAATTATTAAACTTGGTATTTAAGTTTAGCATTTTTCAAGAATGTGACACAAAACTACCACTTACATGGAAAGCTTTTTGAAAATCTTGATTTCCTAAAAATAGTTCTAATGATTTTGATTAAAATACTGTATGTTAAAATTATTTACATTACATGTAGAACGTATATCCTGAATATCCTGGTCATAGTCTCTGATGTTCTCTTCATTCTGGATGACTTTTGCATAACTGGTAAACCATCAGAAATAGACAAAAACTTACTGCACAAAAAATGTAGATCTCGTCAAAACACACAATTTACATTGTGTACAATTTTGTTGTGGAGCCAACCAATTGAGAGATATTCCTTGTTATAGATTTCAATTTTAAAATACTTATATTTTTCTCAATAAAGAAGTTGTTGTTTTACTCCTGGCCATACAAAGAGAAGCAATTTTCAATGCCAACATGTAGCAACATCTTTTAAAAGATATTTATCGCTTTACCTAGTGTATTCCTTGTCTCCCTTCTACTAATAAGTAACTAAGTAATCATACCATTTCTGCTGAAGTTTATCTTGATTAGCATCAAGTAGATAGAAGAACAATCTTTCGTAAGAAGTTTGTTTGCAGAACAGGTGGAGAAAATCATGCAAATGGAACGCATCAGATTTTTTTTTTCAAATGTTCATCTTCCTAGAAGATTCAAATTCACAAGTTCAAATTAATATTAATTTTCATTTCTAAGATTACAGAAGTATGGTTTGTGTTGTACTCCCATACTCTGAAATAAAGATAAACTTTTTTTAGTAATTTTTAGATCATGTTATCAATTTTTAAGGCATTTTATTTATCATTTATTAGATATTTTTGCATCATTAAAATCTGAGCCTGGTTATAAGAATCTAAGATTTTATCACACATATATACAGCAAGCCTAGCTGATCTCTCCCTCCCTCTCACACACATACTTTAATGATTAATCTTCAAGATTAAGGATAACAAATGAGTCAGAATGCTACCCTTAGATATGAGTAGTCAAATTAGTATCAATAAGTGGCAGAAGTCATAGTTCTAAAAGTGCCTTATCAGAGAGACATTAACTACAAACAAGGTGATGTGGTTAATTCCTGTGGAGAATATTCTGTATAGGTATATCTAAAAGACATCTTCTAACTGCCAATGAATTTGAATTTGAAATGGTGAAAGCTAAATTTTCTGGAGTTAAACATTTTATTCACTCACTCACCCACCCACCAAATACATATTTATAAAAAACAGATAGATGTCTTATAGAAACTATTCAAACTGGTTACTGTCATTACCATAAGTTTTTACCATTGTGAAGAGGAATTGCTAGACTGAAAACAAATAGCTACTTGCTGTGAGCTCATGGTGTTGAGAGTGCCGAGGAAACCGAGATGTTGGTTCTTCTCTAATAATGACTGCCTGTTCACAGTGGTGGCTCATGGCTGCCAGTCACCCAGTTGCATATTTATTCTGTAAGCATAAGCATGTTTGCTAAATTTTCTTGATGAACTGACTTGGATCTTGGGCAAATAAAACTAAATGTCTCAACAGAACTTTGTGTCATAATTCTGTGATGTGGAGCCTTAAGTTGATATGTAAAAAATATAATACGTGTGACACATCAATTTTTGGAATTTACTATTCTGTTCACAAATCAGATATCAAGATGTTCGTGGGAGAAATCAAATAGCATCTTATCAATTTTTGACAGGTTCAAAATTACCATTTTTTCAATGAAATGCCAAAAATGCAAAATTGTGTTTATCAAGTTATATTACAGAATTTTTAGGGGCTAGTAATGTTATGAATGGGACAGTTCTTTTGTCTACCATTTGGAGGAAATATTCATTTCTGCATTATCTTTCATATGTCAGAGAATAATGGATAAAAAATGAGAAACAGAACAATCTAGTCTGTAGTTACTTCTTAGGTGGAGTCGAAATGGGATTTTCATAATTTTTTTTCCATTTTCATGTTTTAATTGCATATTAATATTTTGAATCTCCTGCTCATTTTGGTATCAATTTCAGAGAAGTAGCTAAGTGTAAATAGTTAAAAATAATCCTGCAGTGTAGTTTTTTAGAACATTTTGGTGCACTAGCTTGGTATAACAACAGTAACCTTAAAAAAAGAACTAAAGCTTTCCTGAGAATGTATTAACTCTAAGTGTTCTCAGGCTTCTAGCTTGATTGACTCTGTTTCGAAAATGTATATCATCTACAATAACTTTGTTAGAGAAGATACATTTTTTTAATTTTGATTGGGAAATTTTACTTTAGCTATTCACAGCATTGGCATCGCATTCATTTCCTTCATGTGAGAGTTTCCAAGTACTGCAAAGTTGTGTTTGGAAAGTTAGGTTACATTTCTTTTCTTTTTTTTCTTTTTTTTTTTTTTACTTTTATATTTGAAAGCAATTTCTGAAGAAGTAAATTGTTATATACAAATGTCACATATCTCAGAAACTAACTGACACTAAGGGCTGAAATTTGTACCTAACATTTGCACCTAAATAGATTTTAATTTAATGAAAATGTTTGTATGCATATGGATTAGTTATTCTTTTTAAATTTAAAAATAATCATTTTTTCAATAAAATTTTAAGAGCCTTATTAAAAAATCATACACTTCCTTCTAATGAACAAAAATATTCTATTTGTCATCAATCAACAGTAAAGTTATTGCTGAATACACCTTGAAAAATTTAGTTCATTATCTTAAATAGTTGCTAAGATAATGGCTAAACTTTAATATTGGCAAGATAGGATATTTTGAATCCCCTTAACTAAAAAAGAGTTAAAATAACTTAATATAAATTATCTAGTTTCATAAAATTAGTTTTGGCAACAATGCTCTCAAAAGAGTACCAAGCAAATAAACAATACTGCATCCTGAAGTAACCATATGTGACGACTCCATAGGTGCAAATTTGTGTTCTTTCCCCCATAAGAAAATGAATGAACAGGAATGATCTGTAGAGCACATTAAGGAAAAGCATTACAGAACAGATGTAGTCACTCACATATAATGACAATCATTTGTCACCTGCTGCAGCAATGAATGCATATGTAAGGTTGAATTTAGAATGACCTGACAGACATAACTGAGCCGTAAATTTCAATTCATATACAGAACTATCTGCAAACACAGAGTACTCAATATAAATATTACATGGCTAGAAAAAGTATATAGTATGGTGGTTGAGGCAAAAATGTATGGCAATTAGGACGGTGGGAAATTATAGATGAGGTACCTGGGTAAAGAAATGCTTGGGTTACCAAATGCAATTGTTAACAGGTAGCACATATAGAGTTGGGCAGAGTGGCAAGAAGGGAAAGATAATTTAAAGGGCACTCAAATTTTGGTACAGAATCTTGCAACTTAGAAGAAAGAAATTTGTTAAAACAATGTTTAGAACATCAAGAGAAAAGCTTGAAGACCAATGGATGAGTGAATTGTCTTAGAAATAATTTGTAAAGTAACGGATTAGGAGATGGGAAGAGAAAACAATGTGAATAATTTCTGGGAATAGGCAAAAAAGAGATTACAGAATATAGAAATACAAAAAATATTTGGTGAGGTGGCCAAAATGAAATCTTTAGTCTTCCATATATCAATAAAGGTTTGTGAAGAAGCACAAAATACAGAGATGACAAACAAAGAGGAACAAGAAGGTGAGAACAGGAGTATGGAGGCTAAAAGGTCCAAGGAAGGATATCCCACAAATAATATCCTATATGCAGTGGAATGAAGTTCTGCAACACCAAATATTTAAATGCTAAATAACATCAATACATCAATAAGAAATGGTTTAGGTTAGAGAGAAATATGGCTATAATGTAAATGTTCCACACAGATTATAAGAAGGTAGGACAGTGTGTATGTAAAATAAATGAAAAGATTGAAATGCTCTATTATGAGGTAATTTGTTCTATAGATGAAATTAAAGGAAACAAATATTTTTCAATCTTGTTATACAAAGTTAATGATATTTCAGTTTCTGAACAAGTTTTAGTTTTGTTTTGAAGCACACGTTTGAAGTTGAATTTTTATGGGATTTTATGTGATAGAAAAGATCCATGCAGATACACTTTTCAAATTGACACAGATATGCTCACAAGCTTCATCATGATGAGGCTAGGAGTACATAATAAATGGACTGCAAGCTAAAATAAGATATACTGAATCATCCACATTGTAACACACATTAACTAACTCTTGTATCTCAGGATTTTATGAAAAATGCCAACAAACCAAGAGACACATTACAGTTTAACTACACAACAGATGACATTTATAATTATATTAATCGTCAAGAGACTTTCATGGTTCAAATCATTTCAAGAAGATTACAGCCCTTCTCTACATCCTCTTGTCCAGCAAGGTGGATTTTAAGACAAATTTATTTCAAGTATCTTAGAAAAGAATAAAACAGAATTTTTTTATATAGTTTTCCTCAAACCTAGCTAAACGTGAATCAATTATTCCAGGGCTGATCTATGAATATCAGTATTTTGCAGATTTTGTTGAACACTGCATAAATCATTACATGTTTATATTGTGCACAAATATACAAGTGTGATGCATTTGTTTATTCTAGGTGTTCTCTATGGTTTAAGTGATGCATCAATCTGATAGGCTTTTGTAATTTAAAAAGATTTTTCCTGTGTGCTTTAGAACATGTCCAAATTTTAATCAAATGGATAGTGGTTTTCAATGTTTTGGGGCATAGGTAGCTGACCCTTAAGGGCTACAGAACTGAAGCCAGTCAATTCATTTTTCATAGATGTAGTTTAAAATGGTGTGCTAATAATTCTTTATATATCATGATTTCTTTCAATATACAGAGTCAACATCGCTTGCTAATACCCATACTGGTCAGAACCCAGCCTTCACAAAGGACAGAGCCCTCAACTTTCTCTGTCTTACACTGAGGGCTGACAAACGTGCAACCTGATCTGCAAGAACTCAACACAACAAGGATTCATCTATAATCTTGCATACCAATCCCAGAGATCCAAAGTTCAATTCTCAGCAGGAGGATGGGAATTTTTCTTTAGCCTGCTACAATTATTCCCTATTCTTCCTAGAATCTGGAAGTATGCATTACAGAGTCAATTCATGGGTGAATTTAATGTTTATAAAGAATGCACAATGTAAACAAGCTGAACGATTAACAGAACAGTAAATGGGTGAACATCCCCGTCAATAAGTTATTGTTCCAAATGCAAAGCCACAGATATGACCTTTAGAGGAGGAGGAAGCAAAAAAAATAAGCAGGGATCTGTTCTACCACAGCTTTCTGAAGATTCAGAAGTGATAGTGGATATTTTAACAGTAACGTGTATTAATATAAAAGACAGTCAAAGTAAAAGTGCTGAAAATTGCTTTTTTTTTTTAGTGTTTAATGCCCACTTTTACTACCAAGGCACCGCAGACGAGGACACTAGTGATACATGGAATGAAGATGGAACACCGGTGGAAAGCGATGGCGGGGGAAACTGGAGAAAATCCACTCAAATCTCACATGAGGTCGCTTGGAATCGAACCCGGGCCATCTAGGTGAGAGACGAATGGTCTAACCACTCGGCCATGGCGCGGCCCTGAAAAGTGCTGAATTTTTTTTTTTATAATCACCATCTCTGGTTAATTAATCTCTAAAACCTCAAATGTTGTATTGAAACATTTTGGTGTAGTAATAATATATATATTTATTTCTGTAAATGTATATTTACTATAAATATGGTAAAAATGTGTTGATTTGTTGGTTTACGTTTACATGACTTTCTCTACCTATCTGTATCAAACTATCGTTACAAAAAATTATCCTGTATGTTTACGCTAAGTGAGATGGTTTTATTACATTTTCCTTGTAGATACAACACGAATAAGAGAATACACTGGACTAAAGTGTTGCTCAAATCTTTTAAGAGTTGGTCGCTATGTGATTAAATTGATATTCTGTTCTCTAGAAAAAATATTTAAAAAATGAATGAATGGCACCTTCCCATTTGAGAAGACTATAAGTGCTGCATTATAAATAGAGGGTATTTGACATAAATTGTGCTTTCACAAGATATTTACTTTTTATGTAGTAAGCTTTTCTCTCTTATGGTTCACCAATTATGCAAAAGTCATTCAGATATCAGAAGACTTCAGAGGGTATTTCTGGAAAATAAGATATCCATTTCATTATCATGAAAGTATCTTAAACTATGGTATTTTAAATGGAATTGTTTGAGTCATTTTTGAGAAAATCAAGATTTTTGAAAAATGTTCCACATAAAGGATAGTTTGGGATGGGAAATTCTCTTGATAATCTTCATTATGCATCCTTGGAACTCAATTATCAAGTTTGGAATTTAATTGACTTTTCATTTTTGAGCTATACAGTTCTCTCTCTCCCTCCCCCCTCACACACACACACACATACACCGGGCCGCGCCGTGGCCGAGTGGTTAGACCACTTGCCTCTCACCTAGACGGCCTGGGTTCGATCCTAAGCGACCGCATGTAAGATTTGTGGTGGACAAAATGGCGCTGGGGCAGATTTTCTCTGGGTTCTCCGGTTTCTCCCACCATCGCATTCCCGGTGCTTCATCTTCATTCATGTATCATCAGTGTCACCGCCTGCAGTGCCATAAGTAGTTAAAGGGGGCGTTAAATACAACTAAAAAAAAAAGCACACACACACATGCACAAACGTGGGAACCTTTTTTCTAAAAAATCTTATGTGCTCCAATCACAAATCTTACAAAACGTATCCTTTTTATCTACATCATTCTAATTGAGATAAACATTACCAGAATTGGTCTTATTTCTTGCTTCTTTGCAATTTGAAGGGAAATAAGGAAATGCACTAGACTGAAGCATTAGTCAGATTTAATTAGAAACAATTGGAATACGGTTTTCTTTGCTTCTAGGAGTAAACAAAAGAGAGAAGATATCCTTTTTGAGTAAAGTTTAAGTAGCTTAAAACTGAAATCAATAACTCAGAATATGTCGAAAATGTCTAACTCTACAAACAAAATGCAACAAGATCTACATTTTATGTGTGGTAAGTTTTTGTCTATCTCTTATGGTTTACCAGTCATACAAAAGTCATCCAGATTGAAGAGGTCTTCAGAGGCTATTCCCAGAAAACTCAAGATATACATTTTGTTTGTCAGGAAAATATCTTAAACATTTGACATTTGAACCAAAATTGTTAGAGCCATTTTTGCGTTCAAAATTTTTGAAAAGGTATTTAGGGAGATTTTTTTGAAAATGTCATGTTGCATCCTAGGAAGATACTGAAATTATATACCAAGTTTGGTATTTAACATACTTTTCATTTTTGAGCTATGCACACACACATGGACATGTTTCTAAAAATGTTGTTTTGTTTTGATTCAGGGGGTATCAAAACATATATTTCTGGGGAAATCTCGGTATCAAATTTTTGGGTGGATTACAATACCTTACCTTCTCTATCTACTGTATACATTGAGCTTATGCACTAGAGAAAGTAAAATGCTTTTTTTTGGTTTTAAAGGTCCTAATAACATATATTTTCTGTGACATCTAGGCATCAAATTTTTTAATGAAATACAATACTTCTGCTACTATCATATGTACTGGAAATGCAGACAAGCAGGCTAAAGTGTTACTAATTTTGGCCATTTAAGTGAATACATAGAGAACATGAGAGTAAAACATACGATAATATGGTGAGACAATACCTTACGGAAAACAAACATCTTATGTATGTTAAATCAGGTTTATAATCATAATATAAAAAAGCATAATAAGCAAGTTGAAAAGAACAGATACATCCTATCAAGATAACAGACTATATTAGAATCAGATAATCCTAGCGTTTTTCGTGGACAAACTGTCTTTGCAAGTAGTGAGTACCATGAAAACACACGATAATTCAAATGTGTTTACAGGTAGATCAAAAACTAAAATGAACTTCTGGAGAGTATGTTGGGAATTAACTGTGATACAATTCGAGATGAGATTAATAAATCAGAATATTCAGCAGTAATAGCATATGATGCAACAGATATTTCAAAACACACTCAGTTGTAGTTTAGGTACAAAATAGATGGTGTGTCATATGAAAGGTTCAGTTTTTTAATTTCTCTAGCATTCATGTACAAACAATGTACACCCACTGAAAAAAAGTCATGTTTGGAATGGCAAATTTGTCTAAGTGCTACACAGCATAGCGCAGCATCACACATTCCGTGATACACTTGTGTAGCAGCAGCAACATGTCATCATAAGTTTCAAATCTTAATATTACTAACCAACATTATCAATAATCATAATCAAATACATAACTTAAGTTTCTTCAACAACTATCAATATTAAGCTAAAATATTGACAAAAAACATGATAGTCTGTACTGTGAGGCATTACTAAACCTGCCACTTTCTATCTGTTCACTGTAGTGCTGTGACAAAACAGAAGTTACTCCTCTGATGAGGATCGCATGTTAGCTTCTTGCATGAAGCAAACAGTTTGTTTTTCTTCTCTTAATGATGTTGAATCAACACACAGCGGCTATTTATTTTAGACATACTTATTTCATATGCAACATTCAGTACACTCAATAATATGATAGTTCTTGTGATGCTTCTTTAAGGGTTTATTCTACCGAACAGCAATATGCTGCACACAAAAGCATGTGGTGCGCAATTACAGCTGGCACAAACAGTTACTCTTTCAATGAAAACAAAAGGCATCTGTGTAGAATGAGAAAATATTAAAAGTATTGTTAAGAAAACCATTGTTTTCAAACAGTTTCAGGAATCCAATTTTGGGCAAATTTCAGTTTTTTGGGAGGTCGGAACCTTGTTTTTCTTTCTTTTTTTACTTAGCACATACTTAAAAAACAAATCCGTGGTGATATTCTCAGCGGAGGTAATATTTTCTTCCACACATAAGAGAAAAGTGATTGTCTATCATCCAAATGGGTCCCAGGGCAATGCAAAACATGGCTTCACAATTCCATCATGGTCAGGTATCTGTATGGTGTTGGGGCCAGATATCAAGGGTCAGTCTAGGTGTACTGTGGCAGCTTGACGATACAATGAAAGGTGTGCAATACATGGCAATACTTGATAATACTATGATTCCCTCTATGAGGATTAGAATTCCTGATGGAAATGTTGAATTTGTACAGGATAATCATCTTGTCCACACAACTCAAAAGATTTCAAATTGGTTTTCAGAGAGACAGGATGTCAAGAGAGGTAGACTGGCCTCCCTGTTTACAGATTTGAACTCTATTGAAAATGTGTGATGAGGCAATTTGGGAGCTGCACATGTAAATGGGTGAAGGACATAAGATGGCTTCTAGCACAATTTCAAGAATCCTGGGCTCTTGTAGCTTATCGTCCACATTACTGCAGGCATTTAATTTTGTCTATGCCCAGAAGATAAAAGACAGTTAGACGGGCTGAGGATTCATACACCTGATATTAATTATGTTTATTTTTTGTGTTTTAGTTTTAGAAGAAATAGTTTACTTATGCATATTTTTCAGTTAATGCCAGTGTTGGTAGAATTATGTTTTTCAAATTCCAAGCTAAATTAATACAATATGTTCTATATATCCAGTCATGAAATTAACAAGCATAAAAAAAAAAATAAAAAAAAATAAGCAGCAAGAGATTTGAACCTAGGAACTTATGAGTGGAAGCAAGGCCTTCTTAACCTCTCTGCCACCATATTGTTGTTCCAGTACTCATAATTTAACTATTGCACTGTGAGTCACAGACCATTGTACAGCTCTTTTGTGTGCATTGTGAACACAGCTTTTACAAAGATACACAAAGCTCTTTGATCAACACATGGAATCTGGGGATGACTCATTTTTGTGTCCACAGATGTACACAGTCCCTAGAGAAGGTATATGTCGCCCTCCATGGTGTAATGGTTACCATGCTAACTTCATATACCCAAGGTCGCAGGTTCAAACCCGGCAGAGGACGATGGATTTTTTCGGGTGTAAAAATCCTTAGCATGGTTTCCTTTGGAAGGGAAGTAAAGCCGTGGGGGTCCCGTGTCGTAGATTTACGGCACGTAAAAGAACCTCAAGCCTGATAAGAGAGGCCTCTGAGCAAAATTAAGCAGTCTTTCACGCCCAATTTAGAATGGGACGCTGAGAACAACAGAAGTTAAAGAGCATCCATAAATAACACACCATTTTAGAGAAGGTATTGTATTCCACCCAAACATTTGATGTCAAGATTTTACTAGAAATATAGATTTTGAGGCACCTGAATCTGAAGAAATCATTTTTAGAGACTCTATGTGTGTGTGTCTGTGTCCGGGGGGGGGGGGGGGGGAGCATACCTAAAAAACAAACGAAAAGACCACTAAATACCAAACTTGCTATTTATGTTTAATGTCTTCCAAGGATGCGATTCAAAGATTTTCAAGAAAATTCTTCCACCACAAATTACCTTTTATATACAAAAACTTTTAAACAGTTTGTTTTTCTAAAAAATGGCTGATGATGATTTTTATTAAAATACTGCAAATTAAAGATATTTACATCACAAATAAAAAGTATATTTTTTACTTTCCGGGAATAACCTCTCAAGACCTCTTTATTCTGGATTAGCTTTGCAGCATTTTGTATAACAGTTAAATTGTAAATTGTTACTTACTACATAAAAAATGTAATTCTCGTTAAAACAAATCATTTATGTCATACACTTTTTGCTTTCTCTTTATGCACCATGTACATAGTGTATAGAGAAGGTATTGCACTCCATCCAAAAATTTGATTCCGAGATTTCACTGGAAATATATGTTTTAGGGTCCCCTGTATCCAAAAAAATCATTTTCATAAAAATGTCCATGCCTGGTTGCATGCATGTGTGTGTGTCCGAGCATGATAACTCAAAAATGAAAAGTCGGTAAAATACCAAACTTGGTATTTAAGTTAGTATCTTCCAGGGATGCAACACGAAGATTTTGAGAAAATTTCCCCCACCCCAAATTACCGTTTACATAGAACTTTTTTCAAAAATTTGATTTTCTTAAAAATGGCTCTAACGATTTTGATTAAAATATTGTATAGTAAAGATATTTACCTGACAAATAAAATGAATTTTCTGGGAATAGCCTCTGAAGACTACTTTATGCTGGATGAATTTTATGGAATTTTGCAAAACTACTACTGTAAGAGATGGACAAAAACTTACCACACAAAAAATGTTCAGCACATTAAAACACACAATTTAGGTTATATGCATTTTTTTCGCGGAGATGATCGTTTCTGAGATATTCCTTGTTTTTGGTTTCAGCTTTGAAAAACATACTTTTCTCATACAGGAATTTGTCAACTCCTGTCCATACAAACAAAGGAACTTCAGTCACATTGCAACCAGCTTTTGACTATTACTTTAACCTATGGTACCCCCTTATTTCTTTTCTACTAACAAGGAAGCAAATTATAAGACTATTTCTGCTAATTTTTTCTCGATTAGATGAAGTAAATAGAATAATTTGTTGCAGAGATGTAGGGAAAGTCATGTGAATGGAACACATCAGATTTTTCTTGTAATGTTGGCTGTTTTCAAGATATTCTTTGATATTGGTTTCAGTTTTAAACAATCGCCCTCCATGGGTAATGGTTACCATGCTGACTTCATATACCCAAGGTCGCGGGTTCAAACCCAGTGGAGGACGATGGATTTTTTCTGGCGTAAAAATCCTTAGCATGGCTTCCTTCGGAAGGGAAGTAAATCCGTTGGTCCCGTGTCGTAGATTTACGGCACATAAAAGAACCTCAAGCTGATAGAGATACCTCTGAGCAAAATTAAGCGGTCTTTCACACCCAGTATAGAATGGGACACTGAGAACCACAGCAGTTAAAGAGCGTGCATAAATAAAACGCCATTTACATTTCCAATTTTAAACTACCTAACTTTTCTCAAACGGGACCATGCAAAATGAACTGAAGCTCAATTGTTTCACATAGCAACCAGCTTTTAAAGCATTTAATTACCACTTTAGCCTGATGCACTTCCTTATTTCCCACCTATTTATAAGGAAGCAAGTAAACACCACTTGTGATCATGTTTATCTCAATTAGCATGATGCAGATGAAAGAATAATCTTTTGCAATAATAGTTTGTATATAAAACTGTTAGAGACAGTTATGTGAATGGAACAATCAGATTTTTCATACAGGAATTTGGCAACTCTTTGCTATACAAAGAAATGAATTTCAATTTCATAGAACAAGCTTTTATAAGATAATACTATTACTTTAGCCTAGTGTATAGGTCATGAGGTGAGATATGAATAAATCTTGTGCATAGAGGATGTTGTTTTTCTTTCCTTCTCTCTGCAACAGCTCAGATGGGCCAGCTTGGCATGAATAACTAAACATACCACCACAACAGGATGCAGCGTTACATAATTACAGTTCACATCAAAGTAATTGTTTGCACATATCCATAGTTATAACGAAATCACTTTGTCCATTATTAAGCTAATTTTTATTCATATATAATATGTCATTAGCAAGATATAAAGCATGAGACATAGTATTTTGCTCGAAGGAATGTTGATACATTTATTTTTGGTTGCAATCCAGCTTATCACCTAATGAGTTGACAACCACGAGTACAGCCAAACAACAAGAAATATTACTGTACTCACCAAATGTTTCTGCAGTTCCCCAATACCACTCACTCACTGCACTATCTTCTTCGTCCTCATAACCAGCATCACTGTCTTCTCCCAAGTTAACAATACTATGCTAGTTTTAATTTGCATAAACACTAAAGAATGCTAGTGCATACGTTACTCCTTCATTGACAGAAATGTTTGACTTCTGTGCATACATATAAGCGCACTTCTCCCACCATCAGCTCTTTGGGTAAAGAGTTGCCACTGCACAACTTATGATTTTGCTCTTGTCTCGCATCATGACCTGGAGCCCCCTATTTCCCTTCGTTTACAAGGAAGCAAGTAATAAAGCAACACCTACATATATTCTGAACATTATTGCATATTACAGGAGCAGTTGGTGAATCTGAACTTTGGTGGTTCACCACGTGATCAGCTACTGCAATTTCAATTTGCTAAAGCACGTTTAATAAATGGGTATTGAGTGCATATTCACCGCCAAATAAAACTCAAGGAAAACAAAATTGGGCATTTTATACATCACAACCACATATCGAGTCATATTCTCCTACACATGGCTATTAAAATTCATGTTTAAACATACTCTTTTGTTTTAACAGCTGAGTGATATTATATGAAACCAACAGATGGCACTATTTGTGATGAAAGCAAGTATGTATTTTTATATACAGAAATATTTAGCCTGTCATCTAACAACGTTGGACAAAAGTAGAGTCACTGTATAAAATATGATGATTCTAGACAAAAGTGAATATGATTGTTCTATTCCATACTCTCTGTTAGGTTAACAACATTAAATGGCTTGGGACACAAAAAGTTATTTGAAATACCTAATGTGTATTAAAGAAATCTACATTTCTTGTACCATTTACCAATTCCTTCCAAATGATGGGGACTTCATAAGCTATACCCAGTAAAATAATGATATATATTTTACCTATTTATCATATAAGTACCTTTAATTATGGTATTTTAAAAAAATTGTTGAGCCATTTTTGAGTAAAGTAAATACTTTTGAAAAAATCTTCTGTGTAGAGCTGTATTACTGGTGAAATATCATGTAGCAGATTCTGGGTGGATGCATTGTTTTCTCTGCCTATGTACATGGAGCTAAAGTAAAAATAAATGTCTTTTTGAATAATGTAGTCCTATGGCAGAGATATGCTATATGGTTTTGACTTTCCAGGCCTCCTTTCTACCATTACTGCTCCTGTTTTAGCACATATTTTCAAAATGTTGCACCTCCTTGTACATTCTATTGCACTGATATTCAAGGTAATATCAATGAGTACACTTTCCTTGTGTAAGTGGCAATCTTTCTGTGCAATAAATTGGTGGACAAGGATTGAATGTTTGGGTAGAAGCTTGTGGATTATTATTTTTTGTGATTTTCCTTTATCTGCAAAAGACAAGTCAGATAATCATCTTTTGGACCCTAGATTCATTGAAGCAACCAGTCTTTTCTGAAGAAATGAAATGTTATAGGGACAGTAAAACATTTTCTCTCTTGAAAATTTGAAGAAAATTAGAAGTTAAACACCATACAAAGTCATGTAATTCCCTGGAGCCAAAGAAAAAATTTTAAACATGTGATACAAGCATGAGAAATGATAAACTAAGTACTATCCCATTAAAATTCAAAGGCTTTCACGGCCAGTGTTAAGATCACTAATAGAAAACAAAACCAGGCTTGTAGGCCATGGTCCACTGGGCTTCTCCCCTTGTTCCCCAGATGTTTCGCTTGTATCAGTGGCAAAACATCTGGGGAACAAGGGGAGAAGCCCAGAGGACCACGGCCTACAAGCCTGGTTTTGTTTTCTATTAGTGATGCTATCCCATTCTTCCTGAGCTTACGCATTTCTAATCTGTTTAAAAATGTAATATGCTCATTGGGACATTCTATGTAAATAACAGTACACCATAAAAAAAATGCAAGGCATAAAAATGTTTATTTTCTGAATACTGAGATTTGCTGCTGTAAACGCTATTTCTTTAGTAAATATACAATATATCCTACATATAAAATGACAAACAAAGATAACTTAAGTTTAAAATAATTATATTACATGACAATTTTTACATACCATGAGAAACTTTCTAGAGCATGTAGTCATTGTCAAGAATTATTCCATCAATTCAAAAAATTACAAATTGAGATTAATTTCCCACATATTAACTAACAATTACTTTCTCTGCATTTACTGGAGCTATTGCTGGATTTAACTAAATTTCTATGCTACTGCTTTTAAGGGCAAATAACAAATAATAATAATAATTGTTATTATATGGAACACCCAAACAGATCCATTAGGTACCTTATTTTCTAGAAATAGCGCCCCCTCCGCAACTTTGGCCGTTTCAATTGAAATTATAAAGGGATTATGCAAAATCTGCACATTAGTACATGTGTAAAACACTGTACTATGAACTGGAATCTTTCAAATTAAGCATCGAAATATTAAAATTCTGTTAGCATTCCTTTGGCTCCCACGTCTTAGTTCCCTTCGAGATTGGTATTTTGAAACAAGTTCTTCTTGAGGACATTCCAGTACATTGAAGGTCAACTTACAATATTAAAAACCTATGTTAATCTTTCGTATAAGTTTTTCTTATTGAATGTTCGTCTATCTAACCTACTGCCTCACATTAAGCATGAAATTCGGTATCCCAACCAATTTCTGTAGATTCAATAGGGATTTAAATGCTTTATCATGACTGTGGAATCGATAGGGATCTAAATGATTATTCATGGAGGTGAAATTAACAAAACACATTATCATAAAGAAACACAGTTCTCACCATTACCTACCACAATCACATTTTCACGACTGGTAATTTCGCATACTTCTTTCCCAATATTATCATTCCATTCGATAGCTGATAAGCTTCCCAACGCGAATGTTTAGTAATGTTCAAAGTGCTGATATCTCCCGTCTAAGCAATCATTCAAACTAACTTGACCTTATCGCACAAAATGCAAAGCCTGTGCGAATTACTTCACTCACTGTCCATTTATAACCTTCGTGAAATGTCGCCCATTTACGCGTGACCGGTCTTCGTCCGGGCTATTTGACGTACGTAACTTTTACTTACATTTATAGATGTGCGATTTGTGTTTCCATAACTTTGGCACGGTTAACTTATCTGGGCATTTTTGCAACATGATTGTCTCCAAAAGCACATTCACTTCGTTTGCTGCTTGACACGAAAATTCTGAAATGCTAACAGCCGACGAGTGTGTAAATTCACATCTGGCAATTAATCCTGGCAAACCGGGTTAGACGAAGTTAAAATGTTTACTCAATCGATTTTTTCGTAAAAATGTCACGATCAGGACTACATCAACATGTAAGCCAACAATTCAATAAACTTCACATTTGGGGTAATGTGAATTATTAAGTAAGTTTAATCTACCTAATGAACACTAAAAAGAAAACAAATCTGATGTGTCCCATTCACATGACTTTCTCTACATCTCTGCAACAAATTAATGTTAAAAAGCTTATGCTTCTATTTACTTCGTTCTAAGTGAGAAAAAATTAGCAGAAATAGTCTTATTATTTGCTTCCTTGTTAGTAGAAAAGAAATAAGGGGGTACCATAGGTTAAAGTAATAGTCAAAAGCTGGTTGCAATGTGACTGAAGTTCCTTTGTTTGTATGGACAGGAGTTGACAAATTCCAGTATGAGAAAAGTATGTTTTTAAGGCTAAAACCAAAAGCAAGGAATATCTTAAAAAAACGATCAACTCCACGAAAAAAATGTATAAAACATAAATTGTGTGCTTTAATGTGGTCTACATTTTTTTGTTTGGTAGGTTCTTGTCTATCTCTTACGGTTTACCAGTTACACAAAATTCCGTTAAATTCATCCAGAATAAAGTAGTCTTCAGAGGCTATTCCCGGAAAATTCAAGATATACATATTATTTATCAGGTATATATCTTTAATATACGATATTTTAATCAAAATCGTTAGAGCCATTTTTTAGAAAATCCAAAAATTTCGAAAATTTTTCCATGTGAAGGGTAGTTTGGGTTGTGGGGGATTCTCTTGAAAATCTTCGTGTCGCATCCTTGGACTTAAATACCAAGTTTGGTATTGATGATGGAATTATGCTTCAAATAAAAATGCTCTTGCTTAAGTATTTATGAACCCATGACAAGAAAGAGTATTTAATAAAATGTATGTAATATACAAATATACTTTTCAAACTTATCTAATAAAGGGCAGAAATCGTGAAAAAAAATCACAAAATATTTTTATTTGCATATTTGATAGTACATATAATTGGGATTATTATCCCAGATTTTTAAGCTACGTTCACAATGAAATTCAAGCGCAGACGCAAGGAAACACCATTCACAATGCAATCGTATGCGCAATGCAAGAAGTTGTCAGGGGTTTCTAGATCCGCATGCTACATGCGAATATCTTCCAAGCGCTCCACGTTACAAACTGAATAATACAACCAACAAATCCACATAAGAAAATTCACTCAATCATTTACAAAATAAATACATTACAAACTAACAACTGACGCACGTGGCAGTGACGTCATAATAATTGCTCATTCAAAATTATTGACCGAGAATTCAACACCCGCCAAATTATACGTAAATCAGGGTAATTCTGCACCTATTTATTAACCGATTTTAAATGACGTGTTTTCACCACAATCCGTACATAACACTAATTTCCTATTATAGGTACAAACGAGGTAGTTTCCGTTTTGCAGATGGCAGAATTAATGGAGCCCTTGTGCAGAATTACCGAAAATAGTACAAGCATAGGGTCTGTAGTAAGTAATAAACACATTTAACAAACTAAGAATTATCTATCTGTGTCTTATATTTATGAGAAGTAATAAATCTATTCACAGTTTATAGTTACATCCATTAAATCAAAGAAGATTTCGAAAGGAGGTTGTCATAACCTCTTGAGGGAGATTAGAGATTGCGCGGCACGGCCACTTAGAAAAACATGCATGTACAGCAGGCCTTGTAAAATCTTATAGTGCGGTCGTCTGTTGATGATTTCAGAGAAAAGGAGCAAACTTCATCCTCTTTGCATGCAACAAAGTTTGGAGTTTGCCATCTCTTGCGTTGCATTGCGTTTCTATGTGAATGCTTACATTAAATAATAGGAGACCAATATCTTGCGCTTACATTGCGTCTGCGCTTGCATTTAATCGTGAATGCAGCATTACTTTGAATTTCAAAGTGGTATAAATTAATGATAACCTAGAACAATGTAATGAGCCACGCCCACTTTTTAAGGCTTCCAGTGTTGCTTAATTTTGCTTGTGAATCTTGAAACTATACCTTTAGAAACCTTCAATATTTGGAGTTCGGTGCTCAGCAAACACTCACAAAGATTTGTGAAACTGCCAAAAGCTAGCCCTAGTTTTAATACAGGCTCACATCTGGCAGCGGGCCAATCAGAGCAGTCCGTCCCGGCAACGGAGACCATTGGTTCCTAGTCAACGCCTCCCATGCCGGACCCGGGCCAATCACAGAGCGGCATCTGGCCGATCCCTCCCCCAACGGACTACTACTATATATAAGGCGCACAAACCGCCGCTTCAGGCCGATTTCACACCTCAGTAGAGGACGCAGTCTCAAGCTCCAAACAAATCCGAGCAGTAGTTCCACAAGGAAGTATAGTGGAACAACATTGTTCAATTTATACATAAACGACATGCCAAAATTGGTAAGAACCAACAAGTACATATACGCAGATGACACTGCTATAACCACACAATCCACTCAGCCACGAATAATACACTTACGCCTACAAAATGCTTTAGACTCACTTGAACCATGGTTCAAGAAGTGGAGAATTAAAGTAAATGCGAGGAAGACACAGGCTATAGTCTTCACTAAAAGAATACAGCACCGTAAAGGCAGAAACTTGCTACAACCACTTAACTACCAAGGCGAAATTATCGAGTGGAAAGACCAAGTGACCTACTTAGGTCTTGTCATGGACCAAGGCCTAACCTGGAGTAGGCATATAGCCAAGGTCAGAGCCAAGGCAACTAAACAGACTATATCCCATTATCAATCTCAACAGCCAATTAAAATTAAACATGGGAATTACCCTATATAAAACACTAATAAGAACGATCATTACGTACGCATCCCCTGTATGGGGCTACGCTGCAAAAACGCACATACATAAATTACAAACACTCCAGAATAGAATAATTAGAATAATTGCCAAACAACCCCCAGTAGCGCCGGCTTATCTCCTTCATGAGGAGCTAAAACTGCATTCAATTGAGCAGTTCATAAAAAGCCAAAGTTACAACCTGTATAAGCGTAAAGCAAGAAACAACAATGAACTAATACAAGAACCAGGCACCTATGAAGCAGAAAATAACAAACACAAGAGACCGCTCTCTCTATTTGACAGAACCCTCGGCCTGGGGGAACCCGATTTAAATATACAAGAATATCTAGAATCGCTAGTAAGAATTCCATAATAAAATTACCCATGAATGTGTCTACGACATTAGTTTGGTGGCCCTTGAAGTCCTTACTTTCTGAGTCAAGGCGGATCCGGGGGTTTGAGGGACCCCCACTCTACAGCGACCTGGCAGACCACTAACGGACCTTCTCTGGTATTTAGATAATAGAATGTAAGTAATAAGAATAAGTGTTTTATTACAGGTAAAGCAGCATTGGGCATGGTCATCACTTGGATGGGTGACCACTAAGTCCATGAGAAACCAATGATGTCTCTGCTAAATGACAACGCCCTCTCTAGTTAAAGGGTTGAACACAACTAATAACTAATGACTTCGCCAGACAGGGCAGCAGTAGTTGTAAAAATATAACCAGCTTAGAATTTATACCAAAATGAAATATCTAAATGACTATGTCCTTATGTTACAGGGCTGCAGACATACGAAATATACCAACGACTTTACCCGAGAGGGCAGAAAATGTTATACTGACTACGTCCTTTTGTTACAGGGCTGCAGATATATGCACACACAATATGTACTTATTCCTCACCACAAATCTTCCAAGGGCTCCGGTCATGTTTGCGTCCTGACCCTCACTCTCTCCTGGCTATGGCCTTTGGCTAGCCATAACACCCGCTCCTTGAATCCGCAGGTGCAACAAGCGGTACTGCAGCATTCCTACACCCGAATTCTCTCCGGTGGAGTGGTTTTTTAGTGGGTATTGCCAGTTTAGGGCGACCCCCACACTTGGCAGAGCTATCCCCTCTGTCGCCTGTAGATTGGGTTTTTCCACTCCACTCGAAAAAAAAAAAAAAAAAAAAGCTTCAGGAGATACCGGCTTCCCCGCATGGCTTGCGGGCATCCCCGGTAACGAAGGAGCACATCCAACAGCTGCTACGGCTAAAGCTCCTTATAATCCTTCAAGAGTTGCTTGGATTCAAAATTAAAACCTCAAAACAAACATTTTGATAAACACACACCTTTTATATTCTCATTTGCAAAAGAGTCCATAAATTGCAATAAGTCTGTGATTAACCATCCTTTAGCTTTTCAGCACAGTGCATAAAGTTAACAACTTATGTGCAAAAGGATAGGAAGGGCCCTCCAACTGGTTAATTAATTTGCTAATTGTGGCTGAGCTACAAATTTAGCCTGACATTGTATTTCAAAATAATTATTTTCATCATAAAAAATACTTAGAAGGGCTGAAGAACTGCTGTTTTAAACATTTTCATCCAATAATTGAAAAAATCTTTTAAAGCATACAAATGCTTGTTGACTATTCCATAGATTGAAACCATGAATTCCGAAGTGTGAATATGGGAAAAGGAAATACTACTGCTAAAAGATTTGTATAATTTTCCTTGAGAAAATTTACATAAGTACTTTTCATTTTTCTTGAATGTAGGAAAGCCATCCTTAATTTAGAAACAAAATGGTTTAGTTGTGACATTTCTTTTAAAATCACATCTCCAACTAAGTTTACCTTGTATGTAAAACACTAAAAGTGCATGAGATGGCCATCAATTATAGTCTGGAATGCTCAAAAGCATGTCCCCATGTATCAAGCTGAATCTGATACCAACCCAAGTACATTTTCATATGAAATATCACATTCTTTCAAAGTGTCAATGATAGCTCTGCTACAAGTAGTACCATTTGTTTTGTCAAGAAAGTTATAACTACCTAGAAATACGTCCTGATTCCTTTATCACACATTGTTCGGAATAAAATTGCAAAAGCACATCTCCCCTGCTTGTCTGAAGTTTTGTGTGCAACTACAACAATGGGCTTTCCTTATGGGCTTGTAGGTACTCCTTAATCTCAGTTTTCTTGCTTCTCTGCAGCAAGATACATATTCATGTTGCATGTAGTTGCCTTTGGCACAGCTCCCAATCCTGGCACTCCCTGGCTATGCCAGAAGAAGTACCTACTCCGTCGTTGCTGGAGACGAGGCCTGCTACCTGGCTTGGAAAGGGGTCCTCTGATGACAAACGTAGGGTGTTAGTTTTATGGAGTAGTCATGCTAGGGGCATCAGAGAAAGACTTCAGGCAAAATTGGGGGGAGGAATATATTGTTACCAGTATTTTCAACCCCAATGCTTGTCTAAGCCATGTGGTGGGGAATGTAGAAAATGTTGTAAAGGATCTTGATAAAGGAGATCATGTAGTAATAGTGAGGGGACCTGGAAATAGTTTGGATAGGAGCCTCAATTACTCAGTTGAGATGGGCATGAACCACATTGTCAAGGTCAGTAGCCACACTAATGTGAGCTTTGTGAATCTCTTCTGGAGATATGACAACAGGAGGGTGAGGGCAGTTAATCACAGGCTTGATCAGTTTCTTAGTCAAAAGGGAACAGGCCACATTTGTATCGTTGACGTGTCATCCATTGAAAGGTACGGTTACACTCTGAACTCTTGAGGCAAGGATATGCTGATGCATTCCATTGCTGAGAGTCTCTCATGTACAACCAGGGATAGTCCCAGCAATATTCCTGCTCTTGTCACTAGTAATGTTGTACCTTTTTTAAAGTAAACCACATAAATAGAACAGTAAATGTTTCAGAAATAAAACAGAAACCAGATAATCATTATTCCAATTCATTAAAAAAAAAAAAAAGAGAACTTCCTCATAGTATTTCACCAAAAAGCATTCAAAGTTTAAGATATAAAGTAAATGAATTATTAATTAATTGCAAATCTGAAAAGTTAAGTCCGGATATTTTATGTATTACAGAACATCATTTAGAAAAACAGGAAATATTACATTTTTCAATGGATGGTTATAAAATGGCAGCTTGGTATTGTAGACAAAAAATCTCTAAAGGAGGTGTGAGTATCTTTGTTAAGAATAATATAAGCTTCAGCATAATTGATCTTGAGAAGTACTGTCTGGAACAAACCTTTGAATGTTGCGCTGTTCATATTAACACAGTAAATCGACTAATTATATTAGCGGTATATACAGCACCAACAGGAAATCTTGACAACTTTCTACATAACCTACATGTTCTAAAACTGCTCTTCAAGCCAAAGATTCAATTTATTTTGTGTGGTGACTTGAACATAGATTTCTCGATACACAGCAATCAAAAGATCCAAATTTGTTCACTATTAAGATCATAGAATCTTATGCATAGTCAATTTTGAAACTAAAATTCAAAATAATTCCAAAATGGCTATCAACAATATTTTTATAGATATGCCTAAAAAGGATTACAATGAAATACAATCCTTTGTTAATGGACTTTCACACCATGATGGACAACTCACCAAAATTGATTAATATACTCCCAATTTAAAAAAAACCAAAAAAACATCATAACCAGCTTTAAAATTATAAATAAAGAAAACACAGTGTTTTAAAGCTAAACTCTCAGAGGAATCGTGGGAAGAAATGTATAAACTAATTAATGTAAATGATAAGTTTAACACCTTCTTACACACTTTCGTAAGAATCAATAGCTCCAGTTTTCCACTCCACGTAAAGAAAATTAAAAACAATTCTAAAAATGACTGGCTAACTCAAGGTATAAAAATATCATGTAGACGTAAAAGAGAACTTTATTTAGCAACTAGAGAAAGTAAGTATGGTAGACGTAGACAACACTATAAAATGTACTACAGAATTCTATAAAGGGTTATAAATGTAGCTAAAAACTTTGTTATGAAAAACTAATACAATCCTCTCACAATAAGCCTAGCATTATATGGAACATTATTAAAAAAATCTGATGTGTTCCATTCACATGACTTTCACAATTACACATTGAAATATCTCCGTCACTAATACAAAAACTTTCCTGTTTATAATTTTCTGTCCGCTGTTTTATACATATTTTCTCTCTCACCATCTTAGCACTTGTTGACTAGACCTACGCGACGACGTAATGAAAGAGAGAAAATTCGATAATATGTATGATGCTCTTTTTGTTTTTTTTAATAAAAAAATCAATTGATCAGCTCGTCATCATACTATACATACATATATATAATAGCAAATTAAAGAAAATATCACTAAAGAATACAAAGTAAATGGGATGACCACATGCGAGTCTCCCAAAGAAGAACATGAATGTATAATGTGAAAAGAGATAAGGAATAGAATATATACATCACAGTGTCCTTAAGGGAGGATGGTGTCCTGCGCCAAGCGCGGCTTCAGTCGAGGCTCTGCACCCGAATGGCATTCCAGGTCAAAGTATGTAGCACCAAATACTAGAGGAAGGTGAGTAAAGAACTTGAGGGTCGAACCAAGGTGTGCTCCCGAGTATCAGCTGTTCCTAATTTACGGTGTAGTTGTGCATTCCAGATATACCATAGGGCATTCACAGATATATGCAACACCTTGTTCTGGAATACCTGAAGCCGTTGTATCTTAGTAGAAGCACAACCCCATACCGGACAAGCATACAGGAGGAGTGGTGTTAGAATGCTTTTGTATAGTAGCAGGGTACAGTCAACTCGTAAGCAGGATTTGCGGTTAATGACTGGATAAAGTGATGGAGACGAGAATAAGCCTGAGTGAGCTTCGTGTTTATATGAGCATTCCAGGTTAACCGACGATCATGGTGAACATTCACATACTTAACCGTTTGATCAGACGGTAACTATGGCACCTCCTTTGCTGGAGTTGGAGGTCTGTGTAAGGGGAAGAGCTTTATTAGATACTAACTGGGGTTGAGAGCAAACCACCAGCGAGCTAACCAGTGAAGAATGTAGAGTTGCAGATGTAGTGTCGATGGAGCAATGAAAAGTAAAGAACCCAGTATCGTCAGCAAACAATGCCGCACTTGCTGTAGGTGCTGTAGGTAGATCAGTATAGATGCTGTATTGTATGGGGGCAAGAATGCCTCTTTGGGGCACACGGGAAGTCAAACGTATCGCTCCAAGATACACCGAAAAGTTGCTATCCTGAAGATAATTGGAAATCAAACGAAGCAAATATTGCGGTAGGTCAATGTCATGGAGTTTATAATGAAGGCCGTCGTGCCGCACCCTATTAAACGTCTGAGTGAAGTCTAAAAACGCTGCCACAATATGTTCTTTGGCTTCACATCTACGAATGATGTGTTCAGACAGTCGTAACAGCTGGTGAGGCTCGAATGGTGCCTTTGGAAACCAAACTGCTGATGAGGTATTATTGAGGTAACAGCAATATAACAGGAGGCGCTTTTGAAGAAGCTTTTCCAGCAGTTTAGCCAAAGTCGGTAAGAGGCTTATAGACCGATAACTTTGTGGGGAGCTGGGAGACTTGGAAGGTT
The DNA here is from genome assembly GCA_030762935.1 of Hymenopus coronatus. Lineage (NCBI taxonomy): Eukaryota > Metazoa > Arthropoda > Insecta > Mantodea > Hymenopodidae > Hymenopus > Hymenopus coronatus. The sequence continues at coordinate 134,280,185 of CM060894.1, forward strand.
TGCAGATGCCAATAACAGCAAGTTTCCAGGCTTGCGGAAAATAGCCGATACGAAGAATGGCGTTGTATAAATAGGCTAGGAAGGCCAATGTCTTCCTCGAGAAATGCTTCAAAACAATCGGCGGTATAAGATCATTCCCAGGAACTTTCTTGGTGAGTAAACATTGGATTATTAACGCAGCTCTCTAGGTGAAACCCATTTAATGGGCAATGGAGTCGTATGCCATGTAGCAGCTAAACTCTGTTGTACAGGTGCCGTGAAGTCAGGGTCGGTTTAAGGATTTGGTGTAAAGGTAGGTTCAAAATATGTTGCTAAAGTTTCGCAAGTTTCCAGAGAGCTATTACTAACCATGTTGTAGGTTCTAAGCGCTGGCATATAGTAAGGTTTACGAAGTATCCGTTCCGTCAGCTTCCATAATGAACCATCACAAGAACTGAAGGTGGATACTAAGTGCTTATAGTTGCGTAACGGTATTCATCTAAGCGTGCTTTACCTGGCGAATATACTAATTGAGGCATTGGCGTTGCCAGTGACGGCACATTTGGTGTTTTGCACGAATAATCTGTAAGAGGTGAGTTAGTAATTGCAGTGTACCCTGCGTTTGGCTGCATGAAGGCTTATGAATTGTGGCATTTTTGACAGAGGTGTGAATGACATGCCGGAGATGTGTGACAGAGGAATCAATATCGTGAGGACCAGCAATGTTTTGTGGGAAGTGCAGAAGCGTATCCATATGCCTCTGAAAGGCATCCCAATCAACAGGTCCAGCAATGAGTCTCTCGGGATACGGCGCCGAAACAGAGTCATAGCAGAATGTGATAACCGCCGGAAAATGATCAGAATCAAGCTCTGGAAAAGACTCCATGTAGATCAGATAAGCAAAACGTTTAAGAAGAATATCAGAATATCAAGCTGCACCGCAGGATTGTAAGAATAAAAGTTCCTCATTAGGAGCATTTACTTGTAGCTAGAGTCGAGTGTTGCCTGAAGGAGACATCGTCCATTCGGTTTATTTGACGACAGCCCCAAGCCTCGTTTTATAGTTGAGGTCACCCAAAAGGAGGGTAGGTTGATTGTTCTCAAACAATGAGTAGATAAAGGAATTAACCGACGTCGTAGTTGTTTATAGCCGGCGAAGCGTTGACACAGTTGCACTCCTACAACGTCAAGGTCAGTAGAGCCGGGAGATAGAGCGTAAGATGATTCAGGTTACGTTTCACCAGAAATTCCACCCCTCCAGAGTCAACATTGGCATGGTTCCTCTCGATGAACGTTATAAAAGGGGATCTTGAAGGCTTCAGTGGGGAGGAAATGAGTTTCTCTTATGCACGTAATATCAATTTTGTGTTGATGTAAGAAAGCGTGAATGAGGATTTCTTCTCCCTTGGCATTCCAATTCAGCAAGTTGTGATAAGAGGCGATTATGCACCGCCATCTCGTAAGGTGAGATAAGAAACCAGTTGTGGAAGATATGGTGTCAGAAGGGAACGTAGATTACTCAAAAGCTGCGGAATAGGATCTGAGATCTATTGAGTCGAAGAACGAACAGGTTCAGTGGGGCGACTGCCACCAATATCTTCTGCAAAAAACGGCCGTGCAGATGAGGCCATTGCAGTAGGTGAACCTTGTCGAGAAGGATGTAGATCGGGGAAAGTTGAGGAGGAAACTGGGGGAGGTGAAGATCGAATGCTGGAGGTAACACTTCCATCTGAACGGATGTCGACTATTGCTCTTGGACGTTTCAGGAGCTGTCCCATTCGACTATTGCAAGTGAGACCTGGGAGACGGATGAGTAGTAGACCTAGAGGCCATCTTCTGAAAGTACTCGCATCCTTTGAAGTTAGCACGGTGATCTTTACCATAGTTGAAACATTTGGGAGCAACGGTGCGATGAACAGTACATTTCGTATAATGGTGTTTTCTATCGCAGCGCACACAGCGCGGTTGAAGTCCTCAGTAGTTTTTAGTATGTTCATAATATTGATATGTAGTGCACTGAGGTAAAGTGCGGGATGTACAACGTCGCTCCACTTGCACAATAGAATGAGAATCGTGCAAGGTCAAAGATTTTCATACTGGCTTCAGATTTTGAGTTCTACAGCACAGTGGCATAGGAGAACGGTCTTCGTTGTAGAGTCTCTTCACTCGCAGCATAGGATCGTTCAGTTCCAGGAGTTCATAAAATATCTCATTACTGAGGGAATACGGAATATTCCGAATAATGGCATTTATCTTAAGAGTTATCAGATGAGCGAAAAGTATGATATTGCTGTTCGAAAGTGTATAATAATCAGTGACACCGTAGTATTGATTTTCACTACTACACCTCTAGGCTGAGTAGTAAAATCTTCTGTTAAAATAGATTCCAAGTCCTTGGCCAGTTTCTCTTGGCTATTAAACTCGGGGAGATCTATAGTGATCCCTGACAGCCAGCGCATAGTCTGAGCTGATAAGAGGTGTGTCTGTCTCTGTGCCAATAGATTCATGCTACGTAAGCAATGAATCCTTGTTGCAAGATGTAACAAACATTCAGTTTCAGTTGGCGCCGAGTAATTGTATATATAAGCCAAGACAGTGACTTTAGAAGCAACGATGAAGATGAGGTTGACGATGAAGATGATTTAAGAGAAGAGCCCCTGCTAAGCGACTGCGAGGTTTGGTACTGTAGCCATGAACGGGACGAAGTGGCAACAGAGTGACGCAGAGGCCACGAATTAAGGCAACTGTCAGGGATCACCATGGATCTCTCCGACTTAAGTACCGTGCAGAAACACAGGAGGAATGCGTTCCCCATTTGAAGCGTAGTTGGAGCGGATGCAGGGTCAGCAAGTTTACGGCGGTCTTAAACGGGAACTGAACTCTCAACAATAAAACTGACACTGATACAACAATTACAAAATAATAAAATATTGTTGACAAAAACTATAAGCGATGAGATAAAAATCATGTGTCAGTGATGTAGCACATAAGGCCAGTGTCCTCATTTGAGGACATGACTTTTTTATTCTCTCTCTCTTTTTTTTAACAAATTTATGCACACATTCTTTAATATTTATTAACAAGAAAATGTGATTGTTATTTAAATTTGATAACTAAGACATTGATTTATTTCTGAATGCCAAGTTCAGATTTATGTCTGTTTTACAAACAGATGAGGGGATTAGTTCCGAATTCCAGATCAGTGCAGTGGACAAGTTAGAATCATAAACATTCCAAGGGTGCACAAATTCATCAAGTGCAATTTCTAGAAGAAAATAAAGAAAGAAAGAAAGAAAATAAATTTTTAAAAATCGACGATTTTGCATTTTAATATAATTTCCGCATTTTTAGTCAATTTTGAATTTTATCACATTAAAATGTGATTTAGAGGTCGTGAAAAATGAAAATACAAGATTGCAAGGCTTTATGAACATTTAGCGCTATATCGCATTTGCGAAAAATCACCTCCCTCATCAATGGACAACGAACACTGTAAATACTGATTAACACTATCGTGTGTCAGCTGCCTGCCAGTTTAGTTTGAATGTGAAGTTGCAGGCAAACACTCATGGGGAAGAAAAGGATATCCGTTTTTGCTATATTGACACATTCTGGTGTGTTGTCCAAACATAAGTGCAGAATTTTACGACACGCACTCTACTAGCAAAGGAGAAAATTTAAAATGACATTCGTAAGGCATGCAAACAGTAAAGTAGACTCGTAGCGATAAAATCAACCACGCAGTTAGAAGAGGGAGTAGGGTGCTCTAGTAATCACAACTGTCTGTTCTTCAATGCAGCTCTGAATTATGAACGTTTTAAATGTTGCAAAAGAAGTTGCAAAGATGTAAGAAAAGGAAAGTTAGCTTCAGTTATTGAAGAGATGGGACGTGCAATAGCAAAAGAAGTGTCCGAGGTGTTGAAAAACATTGTGTCGCAAAATGTAGATGGGGATTTGATACTAGATGTTGAGCGTACTGAACCACAAGATGACCTTAGAAAAAATGTGATGTGTTCCATTCACATGACTTTCTCAACATCTCTGCAAAAAATTATTGTTAAAAAGCTTATGCTTCTATTTACTTCATGCTAATCGAGAAAAAAAAAAAGCAGAAATAATCTTATTACTTGCTTCCTTGTAAGTAGAAGCGAAATAAGGGAGTACTACAGATTAAAGTGATAGCCAAAAGCTGGAAACCAAAAGAGGGAATATTTAAAAACAACGGTCAACGTCACGAAAAAAAAAGTATATAACATATATTGTGTGTTGTAATGTGCTCTACATGTGCTTACGGTAACATGAAAAAATCCGTAAAATTCATTCAGAATAAGGTAGTCTTCAGGGGTTATTTTCAGAAAATTCATGATATACATTTTATTTGTCAGGTAAATATCTTTAATATACGAAATTTTAATAAAAATCGTTAAAGCCATTTTTGAAAAAATCAAAATTTTCGAAAAAAAGTTCCATGTAAAGAGTAGTTGGGTTGGGAGGAATTATCTTGAAAACCTTCGTGTGCATTTTTGGAAGATACCAAATTTAAATACCAAGTTTGGTATTTATCGGTATTTTCGTTTTTGAGCTATGCTGTCCAGACACACGCGGACCTTTTTCTAAAACTGTTTTTTTATTCAGGGGGACCCAAAACATGTATTGCCGGTGAAATCTTAGTATGGAATTTTTGGGTACATTACAATACCTTCTCTATACACTGTGTACATAGTACGTGAAGAGAAATTAAGAATCTGATGTGTTCCATTCACATGACTTTCTCTACATCTTTATATAAAATTATTGTTAAAAAGCTTATTCTTCTATCTACTTCATGATAGTTGAGACAGACATTGTCCTTATTGCTTGGTTCCTTGTAAGAAGAAGAGTAAAATCTAATGTGTTCCATTCACATGATGTCCTCTAACTGTTCGGCAAACAAACCTTTTATTCAAAACATTAATCTATTATCTACATCATGCTAATCAAGATAAACGTAAGCAGAATTAGTCATATTACTACCTTCTTGAAAGTAGCACGGAAATTAGCAAATGCACAGGCTAAAGCGATAGTCTGGTCCTGTAAGGACATGTATGACTGAAAGTTTGAGATTCTAGACTACAAATGCCAGCTTTTTAAATTTATACCGCATGTGTAATATAATGCAAATAAGTTGCAGTGAAAATATCCATTTTACTCTAATAGTTTGGAAGTTATGGTTATATTTATTTATGCTTTTTACACGTCTCGAAAACAGTCCCTTGTGACAAAAAAAAAAAAAATTACAACTTTGGTCTAATATTCTAACTCTAGGTTCACTTTATATTTACTTTATAAATTTCCCTAGTTTTTTTTTTTTTTGTTTTATGTATTCTTTGGCTTTGGCTCCAAAAATTGTAAAAGTTATGTATCTGGATTTTGGCATAATATAATTTTTTTGTTGAAAATTTAAAACATCTGATAGAAAAAACTAGGACAGCTCTTATTCACTGTCCTTCTGTGAACATGTACAGCAAATTCTATTTGTGTAACAGAAAAAATGCTTCGTAAGGATCATTTTACAGGAAGAAAAATGCTCAAAATATTAATAGCGAGAAAACGAGGAAAGGCTCATATTAAAATCCACCAGGTTGGTAGGTTGGACCCAGCCTTCCTTTTCCTTTCCTCTGATTTTGCCTTCTTTTTTTTTTTTTTTTGTGCCATTTCGTTCTTGCATTGCTGCTTTTGATTTTTATTTTGCCCGGTGTGAATGAGATCTTGTCGAACTAAGTTTGTTTGTTTGTTTTTGTTATTTTGTCAATTCCAGTACAGTTTCACCTTTAATGCTTTTCTTAAGGCATTTAAAGTGCCACTTGATGTCTACAGTTCTTGTATTCGGTAATGTTTAAATTATTTTATGGAATTAACATAAAAAAAACAGTTTTTTTATCTTTAATGAAATTTTAATAATACATACCCTTAAAAGCCAGTTACTATGCGAAACAATTGAAATGTCATCTCTTTGTTTGCCAGGAGTAAACAAATGAGAATTGAGAAAAGGTTTAAGTGCCTTAAAATGGAAATCAATAATCCGGAATATCTCCAAAATGGTTAGCTCTACAAAAAAAATTATATATAACATAAATTGTCTGCTTTCATGAGATCTAAAATTATTCGTATACTAAGTTTTTGTATATATCTTACGGTTTCCAGTTATCCAGAATGAAGAGGTCTTCAGAGGTTATTCCTAGAAAATTCAAGATGTACATTTAGTTTGTTATAGAAATGTCTTAAACGTAAGGTATTTTAATCAAAATCGTTAGCCATTTTTGAGAAAATAAACATTTTCGAAAAATGTTCGGTAACGTCAGGCAACCAACCTTTGCATCTGAAACGCGTATTGTTCTACGTATTGGAGCATAAATAGTTGGTATTGCGAAGGCAGCGCACCCATAAGGTGCGGAAACCAAGATGCTGTTGGCAACATAACAGCAATGGCAGCGCTTTCATAGTGTTGCGGGTGAACGCTGAAATAGGTAATGAAATACATTAAGAAGAAATTGGGAAGGTGAAAAATGGCGCGAAGGCAGCCCACCCATAGGGAGGTCGGCAAACGATTAAATAATAATAATAATAATAATAATAATAATAATAATAATAATAATAATAATAATAATTTACTAGTAATGCTGCTATGTTGTCGTTAAAAAGAAACAAAGCAATTGATAAATGTTTATTTTATAGTAGCTTTGTGTATTAAATTTTTCCTTTAACTCAAAATATTACTTGATCAAATGTATTAAGAGTACCGCAATTGCAATGTAGCGGTAACAAGGATAGCTTCATTTTCTGATGAAATCAACTTTAGCTATCTCGTATAACCCATAACATCAAATAACTAACAATTGCAACAGGAGAATGAACCTAAAACGGTATCCTATCCGGGTCCCGTCATTTCGTCACCATTTTGAGATACTAAAAAGGATTATTGGTTAATGTGCATAGTTTATAACTTGTTAATTTTAAATAATTCCGTTCAATAAAAATATATTTTATTCGAGAAACCAGCATTTTTTTATTTCTTTATTTAAACGATGTGACGAAGGGAACGATACATAAAAATATATTTTATTTTCAATGTTATCTTGCGTTGACTCCTTAACTGGGTGCATTCACTTAGCGTCGAATAGGGAAGAAAATTAGAGCAGTATTTCGGCCAGGCAGCAGCAAAGGTAATGTTGCCGTTTAAGGGTCAGTTGGCCGTGTAATGCTGCAAAACCATACTAACTTTAGAAATTGAAAACCTGCTGTAGAACTGAGCATACAGTGCCAAAGGAATTCAACTGGCTAACAGCCGCAAGATGGCAGTAGTAGCACAGTTATATGTTGTTAAATGGCGCGTATATGACATAGCTGAAGGGCATGGCAATGCTAGCATCTATCATACACCATTACCCCTACTTATTGCAGATGTTTATTTGAGGTTACGTGGTACATGACCTAGCTCAAGAAGATTTCATCAAAACATAAAAATAACCCCATCTACGTCACACTACAATTGCGGTGCTCTTACTAGTTTGATCAAGTAATATTTTGGGTTAAATGGAGAAATTTAATATACAAAGCTACTGTTAAATATGAAGTTATTCATTGCTTTGTTTCTTTCTTTTTAACGAAAACAGGAGTATTAGTAGTAAATAAAATTATACTTCGTTATTATTATTATTGTTGTTGTTAATATTATTATTATTATTATTATTATTGTGTTGATGGTGGTGGTAGTATGATGATGAGTATTATTATAATTACTATTAGTTGTAAGAATAACTGTCAGCCCAACCAAATCTACTTGCTCTTTAGTTATGTCATTGGTAGCCTTAAAAAAGGCTGTTTTGTCATAATTACTATGTGAGGGAAGAAGGATGCAGGTTGTTTTGAAGGAAAATAGTATCGTTTTCGGAGAGTGTCACGAGAAATCCCTGGAACACTCTCCGATTTGGGCAGCCGCATCTGCACATAAATTCATGCAGATACTACACAAACAGGTCTCTCGGGCACAATTATGACATTGCCTCTATTCGTGTTGTAAATTCGTGCGTGACTACGACGTTTCCCTCCTTACTATGGGTGAAGAAAACGATTCATTACTGCCAATGGCTGCCAACAGTATATGCGCTCCCTGACGCATTTAATTGTATATTTCTGGGTTTCCCCGCCTTACTATGGTTACCCTTCCTAAGGGATATAACTGTTAATTGCAAATTTCATGCTTTCCATACTACCCTATGACAATTTCTCTGGAATTTTTAGATTTCGAGAAAGATTATTGGTTAATATGCATAGTTTATAATTGTTAATTTTAACGCTTTTATTTCTTTATTTAAACAATGTCGGCCAGGAAACAATAGTTAATACATAAAAACATATTTTATTTTCACTGTATCTTGCGTCATTGACTCCATAACCAGGTGCATTCCTTTAGCATAGAATGGGGAAGAAGAATAAAGCAGTACCTACTGCAGCCACCTAGCGGAAAATAAATAGGTTTTCTTCTTCATTTTAAACGATAGGAGCATGGAAATGACCGTTAATACATAAAAATATATTTGTGTCACTGTCTCGATAAACAGGTGCGTTATCTTAATATTGAATGGGGAAGAAAAAGAACATTATCACTTCCATTTAGCAATATATATAACCGTGCTGCTTCTGCCATCTTAACCAGTTGCATTCCCTTGGCACTGTGTGCTCAGTTCTACAGCGGGTTTTAAATTTCTAAAGTTGGTATGGTTTTGCGGCAATGCGCAGTAAACAGACCCTTAATTGGCAACATTACCAAAAACTCACTACATAAAACATGTAAATCTCGCCAAAACACACAATTCATGTCCTTTACGTTTTTGTTTTGCAGATAACTGTTTCCAAGATATTCCTTGTTATTGGTTTCAATTTTAAAGTACTTATTATTTTCTCACACAGGAAGTGTGCATTTTTCTTTTGTTCAATTCCTGACCAAGTAAAGAAGTGATTTGCAATGACAATCGCATAACAACAGCGATCACTTTAGCATAGTGCATTCCCTTAGTTCCAATCTACTTATAAGGAACTAAGCAATAAGAATATTCTGCTACTGTTTATCTCGATTATCATTGTATAGAAAAAAGAATAATCGTTTGTAAGAAATTTGAATGTAGATCAGATAGAGAAAGTCATGTGAGTGTAACACATGATTTTTATTTTCTCTACACGTACTATCTACATAGGGTATACAAGATTGCTATCTTCCAAGGATGTAACCAAAGATTTTAAAGAAAATCCGGCCACCCCAAACATGGAATAGTTTTCGAAAATTCTGATTTTCTTAAAGTTGGCTCTAATGAATTTGGTTAAAATAGCTTATGATTACAATATTTGTATGCCAAACAAAAGCTATATCTTAAATTTTCTGGGAATAGCCTCTGAAGACCTTCTCATTTTGGATGACTAGCAAATTGTAAGAGATATAAAAAAAGTACTACACAAAAATGTAGATCTCATATAAAAACAATTCAAAATTCTGAGATATACCTTTTTTCTCACTCTTTTCTCTTTGAGTCAATCATTTTTATGTATTCCAGATTATTGATTCCAATTTTAGCCCCTAACACTTTTCTCAAATGGGAAGACTTCATTCTTGTAGTTTCTCGTTTGTTTACTCCTGGAAATCAAAGAGATTGGAATTTCAAATATATCACATGGCGACCAACTTTAGCCTGTGCATTTTCCTTTCTCCCTTCTACTTACAAGACCAATTATGCTGAGCAGCTAGAGTATATCACAAAAAATTTTCATTTCGAGAAGGTCGATTTTTCGATGATTCTAGGCTCCCTGGCCACCAAATATACTCAGAACAAAAGTTGCTCCAAATTCGCTGCAAAAGCTATATACCAGCAGGTTGGAGTGTGGAGAACAAGCATATCAAAAAAAAATGTCATTACAAGAAAGTAAATTTTTCGATGATTCTAAGCTCCCCGGCCACCAAATTATGCTCAGAACAAAAGTTGCTCCAAATTAACTGCAAACCCTATATACGAGCAGTTTGGAGTGTGGGGATCAAGAATATCAAATACAATTTTCATTTCGAAAAAATCGATTTTAGGATGTTTCTAGGCTCCATGACCAGCAAATATGCTCAGAACAAAAGTTGCTCCAAATTCGCTGCAAAAGCTATATACGAGCAATTGGGAGTATGGAGAAAGGGAATATCACAAAACTTTTTCATTACGTGAATGTAGATTTTTCGATGATTCTCCGCTTCAGGAGAACATATATGCTCAGGAAAAAAGTTGCTCCAAATTCGCTGCAGAAGTTATATACGAGCAGTTTAGAGTGTGGGGAACACGAATATCACAAAAATTTTTCACTTCGCGTAAGTCAATTTTTCGATGATTCGAGGCTCCCTAAACACGAAATATGATCATAAGAAAAGTTGCTCCAAATTCGCTTCAAAAGCTACATACGAGTAGTTGGAGTGTGGGGAACAAGAATATCACCAAAATGTTTCATACCGAGAAAGTCGATTTGTCGATGATTCTCTGATCCCTGGGCACGAAATATGCTCAGAAGAATATTTGCTCCAAATACGCTGCAAAAGCTATATACGAGCAGTTTGGAGTGTGGGGAACAAGAATATCACAAAACTTTTGCATTTCGCGTAAGTCAATTTTTCGATGATTCTCCCTGGACACGAAATATGCTCAGAAGAAAAGATGCTCCAAATTCGCTGCAAAAGCTATATACGAGCAGTTTGGGGTGTGGGGAACAAGAATATCACAAAAAATTTTCATTTCGTTAATGTCGATTTTTCGACGATTATCGGTTCCCTGGACACAAAATATGCTGACCAAAAGTTGCTCTATATTCGCTGCAATAGATATATTCGAGCAGTTTGGAGTGTGGGGAACACGAATTTCGCAAAAAATTTTTATTTCGAAAAATTGAATTTTCGATGATTCTCGGCCTCAGGATAACAAATATGCTCAGAACAAAAGTTACTCCAAATTAGCTGCAAAAGCAGTTTGGATTGTGTTTATGAGCAGTTTGGATTGTGGGCAACAAAAGTATCAAAAAAATTTTCATTTAGTGTAAGTCGATTTTTCGATGATTCTGGGCTCCGTGGGCACGAAATATTCTCAGCACCAAAGAACTGCAAATTCGTTGCAGAAGCTATATACGAGCAGTTTGGAGTGTGGGGAACAAGAATATAACAAAAAAGTTTCATTTCGTGAAAGTCGGTTTTTGATGATTCAAAATCAGAAACATTTTTCATATCAAGAATGTCGATTTTTCGATGATTCTCGGCTTCCTGAACACGAAATATACTCAGAACATAACTTGCTCCAAATTCGGTGCAAAAGCTTTATGCGAGCAGTTTGGAGTGTGGTAAACACGAATATCATTAAAAATATTCATTTCGAAAAAGTCGATTTTTGATGACTCTCGGCCTCAGGAACAGAAGTATGCTCACAACAAAGCATGCTCAAAATTTGCAGGAGAAGCTATATACGAGCAGTTTGGAGTTTGGGGAACAAGAATATCACAAGTATTTTTCATTTCGCGTAAGTCGATTTTTGGATGATTCTCGGCTCCCTGGACACGAAATATCCTCAGAACAAAACTTGCTCCAAAATCGCTGCCAAAGCTATATACGAGCAGTTTGGAGTGTGGGGACAAGAATTGCAAAAAACATTTTCATTTCGCGTGTCTATTTTTCGAGGATTCTCCGCACCCTGTACACGAAATATACTCAGAACAAAAGTTGCTCCAAATTCGTTGCAGAAGCTATATAGAGTTGTTTGGATTGCGGGGATCACAAATATCACAAAAATTTTTCATTTCGAGAAAGTCGATTTTTCGACGATTCTCGGCTCCCTGGCAACGAAATATACTCAGAAGAAAAGTTGCTCCAAATTCGCTGCAAAAGATCACAAAAATGTTTCATTTCGCGCAAGTCGATTTTTCGACGATTCTCGGCTCCCTGGACACGAAAAATATTCAGAACAAAAGTTGCTCCAAATTCGCTACATAAGCTATATACGAGCAGTTTAGAGTGTGGGGAACAAGAATATCACAAAAATGTTTCATTTCGCGTAAGTCGATTTTTCGACGATTCTCGGCTCCCTGGCCACGAAATATACTCAGAACAAAAGATGCTCCAAATTCGCTGCAAAATCTATATACGAGCAGTATGGAGTGTGCGGAACAAGAATATCACAAAAATTTTTCATTTCCAAAAGTCGATTTTTCGACGATTCTCGGCTCCCTGGACAGGAAATATACTTAGAACAAAAGTTGTCCCAAAGTCGCTGCAAAAGCCATATACGAGCAATTTGGAGTGTGGGGAACAAGAATATCACAAAATATTTTCATTTCGCGTAAGTCCATTTTTGACGTTATCGGCTACCTGGACACGAAAAATACTCAGAACAAAAGTTGCTCCAAATTCGCTGCAAAATCTATATACGAGCCGTTTGGTGTGTGAGGACAAGAATATCACAAAAATGTTTCATTTCGTGTAAGTCGATTTTTCGACAATTCTCGGCTCCCTTGTCACGAAATATGCCTATAACAAAAGTTGCTCGAAATTCGCTGTAAAAGCTATATACGATCAGTTTGGAGTGAGGGGAACAAGAATATCACAAAAATTTATCATTTCCCGTAAGTCGATTTTCCGACGATTCGCGGCTCCCTGGACACGAAATATACTCAGAACAAAAGTTGCTCCAAATTCCCTGCAAAAGTTATATACGAGCAGTTAGGAGTGTGGGGAACAAGAATATCACAAAAAATTTTCATTTCGCGTAAGTGGATTTTTCGACGATTATCGGCTTCCTGGACACGAAATATACTCAGAACAAAAGTTGCTCAAAATTCGCAGCAAAAGCTATATACGAGCAGTTTGGAGTGTGGGGAACAAGAGTGTCACAAAAAATTTTCATTTCGCGTAAGTCGATTTTTCGACGATTATTGGCTCCCTGGACACGAAATATACTCAGAACAAAAGTTGCTCCAAATTCGCAGCAAAAGCTATATACGAGCAGTTTGGAGTGTGGGGAACAAGAATATCACAAAAATTTATCATTTCGCGAAAGTCGATTTTTCGACAATTCTCGGCTCCCTGGACACGAAATATGCCTATAACAAAAGTTGTTCCAAATTCGCTGCGAAAGATATATACGGTGCAGTTTGGAGTGTGGGGAACAAGAATATCACAAAAATTTATCATTTCGCGTAAGTCGATTTTTCGACGATTCGCGGCTCCCTGGACACGAAATATTCTCATCAACAAAAGTTGCTCCAAATTCTCTGCATACGAGCGGTTTGGAGTGTGAGGAACAAGAATATCACAAAAATTTTTCTTTTCGCGAAAGTCGATTTTTCGATGATTATCGGCTCCCTGGCCACGAAATATACTCATCAACAAAAGTTGCTCCAAATTCGCTGCAAAAGCTATATACGAGCAGTTTGGAGTGTGGGGAACAAGAATATCACAAATCTTTTTCATTTCGCGTAAGTCGATTTTTGACGATTCTCTGCTCCCTGGACGCGAAATATGCTCAGAACAAAAGTTGTTCCAAATTCGCTGCAAAAGCTATATACGAGCAGTTTGGAGTGTGGGGAACAAGAATATCACAAAAATTTATCATTTCGCGTAAGTCGATTTTTCGACGATTCTCGGCTCCCTGGACACGAAAAATACTCAGAGGAAAAGATGCTCCAAATTCGCAGCAAAAGCTATATATGAACAGTTTGTACTGTGGGGAACAAGAATATCACAAAAATTTATCATTTCGCGAAAGTCGATTTTTCGACACAAAAAGTTGCTCCACATTCGATGCAACAGACATATACGAGCAGTTTGGAGTGTGGGGAACAAGAATATCACAAAAAATCTTCATTTTGCGTAAGTCGATTTCTTAACGATTCTCGGCTCCATGGACACGAAATATGCTCAGAACAAAAATTGCTCGAAATTCGCTGTAAAAGCTATTTACGAGCAGCTTGGAGTGTGGGGAACAAGAGTATCACAAAAAATGTTCATTTCGCGTAAGTCGATTTTTCGACGATTCTCGGCTCCCTGGACACGAAATACGCTCAGAACAAAAGTTGTTCCAAATTCGCTGCAAAAGCTAAATACGAGCAGTTTTTTAGTGTGTGGAACAAGAATATCACAAACGTTTTCATTTCGCATATGTCGATTTCCGACGATTCTCGGCTCCCTGGACACGAAATATACTCTGAACAAAATTTGCTTCAAATTCGCTGCAAAAGCTATATAAGAGCAGTTTGGAGTGTGGGGAACAAGAATATCACAAACATTTAAATGTTGCATTACGCGTAAGTCCGTTTTTCGGTGATTCTTGGCTCTCAGTACACGAAATATACTCAGAACATATGTTGCTCTAAATTCGCTGCAAAAGCTATATTCGAGCTGTTTGGAGTGTGTGGAACAAGAATATCACAAAAATTATCATTTCGCATAAGTCGATTTTTCGATGATTCTCGGCTCCCTGGACACGAAATATACCCAGAACAGAAGTTGCTCCAAATTTGCTGCAAAAGTTATATTCCAGCAGTTTGGAGTGTGTGGAACAAGAATATCACAAAAATTTTCATTTCGCATTCGTCGATTTACGACGATTCCTGGCTCCATGGACACGAAATATACTAAGAACAAAAGTTGCTCCACATTCGCTGCAAAAGCTATATATGAGCAGTTTGGAGTGTGGGGAAGAAGAATATCACAAAAATTTATCATTTCGCGTAAGTCGAGTTTATGAGGATTCTTGGCTCCCTGGACACGAAATATACTCAGAACAAAATTTGCTCCAAATTCGCTGCAAAAGATATATTCGAGCAGTTTGGAGTGTGTGGAACAAGAATATCACAAACATTTAAATGTTGCATAACGCGTAAGTCTGTTTTTCGATGATTCTTTGCGCTCAGGACACGAAATATAGTCAGAATATAAGTTGCTCCAAATTCGCTGCAAAATGTATATTCGCGCTGTTTGGAGTGTGTGGAACAAGAATATCACAAAAATTATCATTTCGCATAAGTCGATTTGCGACGATTCTCGGCTCCCTGGTCACGAAATATACTCAAAACAAAAGTTGCTCCAAATTCGCTGCAATAGCTATATTCGAGCATTTTGGAGTGTGTGGAACAAGAATATCACAAAAATTATCATTTCGCATAAGTCGATTTGCGACGATTCTCGGCTCCCTGGTCACGAAATATACTCAAAACAAAAGTTGCTCCAAATTCGCTGCAATAGCTATATTCGAGCAGTTTGGAGTGTGTGGAACAAGAATATCACAAACATTTAAATGTTGCATTACGCGTAAGTCGATGATTCTTTGCTCCCAGGACACGAAATATACTCAGAACATAAGTTGCTCCAAATTCGCTGCAAACATTCGCGCTGTTTGGAGTGTGTGGAACAAGAATATCACAAAAATTATCATTTCACATAAGTCGATTTTTCGATGATTCTCGGCTCCCTGGACACGAAATATACTGAGAACAAAAGTTGCTCCAGAATTGCTGCAAAAGTTATATTCCAGCAGTTTGGAGTGTGTGGAACAAGAATATCGCAAAAATTTTCATTTCGCATAAGTCGATTTACAACGATTCTCGGCTCCCTGGACACGAAATATACTCAGAACAAAATTTGCTCCAAATTCGCTGCAAAAGTTATATTCGAGCAGTTTGGAGTGTGTGGAACGAGAATATCACAAACATTTAAATGTTGCATTACGCGTAAGTGGATTATTCTATGCTCCCAGGACACGAAATATACTCAGAACAAAAGTTGCTCCAAATTCGCTGCAAAAGCTATATATGAGCAGTTTGGAGTGTGGGGAACAAGAATATCACAAATATTTATCATTTCGCGTAAGTCGAGTTTATGAGGATTCTCGGCTCCCTGGACACGAAATATACTCGGAACAAACTTTTGCTCCAAATTCGCTGCAAAAGTTATATTCGAGCTGTTTGGAGTGTGTGGAACAAGAAGATCAAAAACATTTAAATGTTGCATTACGCGTAAGTCCGTTTTTCGATGATTCTTTGCTCCCAGGACACGAAATATAATCAGAACATAAGTTGCTCCAAATTCGCTGCAATGGCTATATTCGTGCTGTTTGGAGTGTTTGGAACAATAATATCACAAAAATGTTCATTTCGCATAGGTCGATTTACGACGATTCTCGGCTCCCTGGACACGAAATATACTCAGAACAAAATTTGCTTCCAAATCGAATCAAAACCTATATACGAGCAGTTTGGAGTGTGGGGAACAAGAATATCACAAACATTTAAATGTTGCATTACGCGTAAGTCCGTTTTTCGATAATTCTTGGCTCCCTGGACACGAAATATACTCAGAAAAAAAGTTGCTCCAATTCGCTGCAAAAGCTATATTCGAGCAGTTTGGAGTGTGTGGAACAAGAATATCACAAAATTTTCATTTCGCATAAGTCGATTTGCGTAGATTCTCGGCTCCCTGGTCACGAAATATACTCAGAACAAAAGTTGCTCCAAATTCGCTGCAAAAGCTATATTCGAGCAGTTTGGGGTGTGTGGAACAACAATATCACAAAAATTTTCATTTCGCATAACTCGATTTACGACGATTCTCGGGTCCCTGGTCACGAAATATACTCAAAACAAAAGTTGCTCCAAAATCGCTGCAAGCTATATATGAGCAATTTGGAGTGTGGGGAACAAGAATATCACAAAAATTTATCATTTCGCGTAAGTCGAGATTATGAGGATTCTCGGCTCCCTGGACACGAAATATACTCAGAACAAAATTTGCTCCAAATTCGCTGCAAAAGTTATATTCGAGCAGTTTGGAGTGTGTGGATCAAGAAGATCACAAACATTTAAATGTTGCATTACGCGTAAGTCCGTTTTTCGATGATTCTTTGCTCCCAGGACACGAAATATACTCAGAACATAAGTTACTCCAAATTCGCTGCAATAGCTATATTCGAGCTGTTTGGCGTGTGTGGAACAAGAATATCACAAAACTTATCATTTCGCATAAGTCGATTTTTCCATGATTCTCGGCTCCCTGGACACGAAATATACTGAGAACAAAGGTTGCTCCAAATTTGCTGCAAATGTTATATTCCAGCAGTTTGGAGTGTGTGGAACAAGAATATCACAAAAATTTTCATTTCGCATAAGTCGATTTACGACGATTCTCGGCTCCCTGGACACGAAATATACTCAGAACATAATTTGCTTCCAATTCGAATCAAAAGCTATATACGAGCAGTTTGGAGTGTGGGGAACAAGAATATCACAAACAGTTAAATGCATTACGCGTAAGTCCGTTTTTCGATGATTCTTGGCTCCCAGGACACGAAATATACTCAGAACATAAGTTGCTCCAAATTCGCTGCAATAGCTATATTCGAGCAGTTTGGAGTGTTTGGAACAAGAATATCACAAAAATTTACATTTCGCATAAGTCGATTTGCGTAGATTCTCGGTTCCCTGGTCACGAAATATACTCAGAACAAAAGTTGCTCCAAATTCGCTGCAAAAGCTATATTCGAGCAGCTTTTAGTGTGTGGAACAAGAATATCACAAACATTTTCATTTCGCTTATGTCGATTTCCGACGATTCTCGGCTCCCTGGACACGAAATATACTCAGAACAAAATTTGCATCAAATTCGCTGCAAAAGCTATATAAGAGCAGTTTGGAGTGTGGGGAACAAGCATATCACAAAAATTATCATTTCGCATAAGTCGATTTTTCGATGATTCTCGGTTCCCTGGACACAAAATATACTCAGAACAAAATTTGCTCCAAATTCGCTGCAGAAGCTATATTCGAGCAGTTTTTAGTGTGTGGAACAAGAATATCACAAATTTTTTCATTTTGCATATGTCGATTTCCGACGATTCTCGGCTCCCTGGTCACGAAATATATTCAGAACAAAATTTGCTTCAAATTCGCTTCAAAAGCTATATACGAGCAGTTTGGAGTGTGGGGAACAAGAATATCACAAACATTTAAATGTTGCATTACGCGTAAGTCTGTTTATGATGATTCTTGGCACGAAATATATTCAGAACATAAGTTGCTCCAAATTCGCTGCAAAAGCTATATTCGAGCTTTTTGGAGTGTGTGGAACAAGAATATCACAAAAATTATAATTTCGCATGTCGATTTTTCGATATTTCTCGGCTCCCTGGACACGAAATATATTCAGAACAAAAGTTGCTCCAAATTCGCTGCAAAAGCTATATTCGAGCAGTTTGGAGTGTGTGGAATAAGAATATCAAAAAAATTTTCATTTCGCATATGTCGATTTACGACGATTCTCGGCTCCCTGGACACGAAATATACTCAGAACAAAAGTTGCTCCAAATTCGCTGCAATAGCTATATTCGAGCAGGTTGGAGTGTGTGGAACATGAATATCACAAAAATTTTCATTTCGCATAAGTCGATTTACGACGATTCTCGGCTCCCTGGACACGAAATATACTCAGTACAAAAGTTGCTCCAAATTCGCTGCAATAGCTATATTCGAGCAGTTTGGAATGTGTGGAACAAGAATATAACAAAAATTTTCATTTCGCATAATTCGATTTGCGTAGATTCTCGGCTCCCTGGTCACGAAATATACTCAGAACAAAAGTTGCTCCAAATTCGCAGCAAAAGCTTAATTCGAGCAGATTGGAGTGTGTGGAACAAGAATATCAAAAAAATTTTCATTTCGCATAAGTCGATTTCCGACGATTCTCAGCTCCCTGGACACGAAATATACTCAAAACAAATTTTGCTGCAAATTCGCTGCAGAAGCTATATACGAGCAGTTTGGAGTGTGGGGAATAAGAATATCACAAACATTTAAATGTTGCATTACGCGTAAGTCCGTTTTTCGATGATTCTTGGCACCCAGGACACGAAATATACTCAGAACATAAGTTGCTCCAAATTCGCTGCAAAAGCTATATTCGAGCTTTTTGGAGTGTGTGGAACAAGAATATCACTAAAATTATAACTTCGCATGTCGATTTTTCGATGATTCTCGGCTCCCTGGACACGAAATATACTCAGAACAAAAGTTGCTCCAAATCCTCTGCAAAAGCTATATTCGAGCAGTTTGGAGTATGTGGAATAAGAATATCAAAAAAATTTTCATTTCGCATATGTCGATTTACGACGATTCTCGGCTCCCTGGACACGAAATATACTCAAAACAAAATTTGCTCCAAATTCGCTGCAAAAGCTATGTTCGAGCTGTTTGCAGTGTGTGGAACAAGAATATCACAAAAATTATCATTTCGCATAAGTCGATTTTTCGATGATTCTCGGCTCCCTGGACACGAAATATACTCAGAGCAAAATATTCTCCAAATTCGCTGCAATAGCTATATACGAGCAGTTTGGAGTGTGGGGACAATAATATCAGAAACATTTAAATGCTGCATTACGCGTAAGTCCGTTTTTCGAAGATTCTTGGCTCCCAGGACACGAAATATACTTTCGCATATTTCAAATATTTCGTGTCCACGGAGCCGAGAATCAAAGAAAAATCGACTTACACGTAATGAAACATTTTTAGATATCCTTGTTCCCCCCACCCCCAACTGCTCGTATATAGCTTTTGCAGCGAATTAGGAGCAATTTTTTTTCCGAGTATATTTCCTGTACATGGAACCGAGGATCGTTTAAAAATCGACACGCGAAATGAAAAATTGTTGTGATTAATTTGGTCCACACACTCCAAACTGCTCGTATGTAGCTTTTGCAGCTAATTTGGAGCAACTTTTGTTGTGAGTACATTTCGTGTCTAGGGAGCCAAGAATCGTCGTAAAATTGACTTACACGTAATGAAACCTTTTTATGATATTCTTGTTCCTCACACACCAAACTGCTCGTATATAGCATTTGCAGCGAATTTGGAGCAACTTTGTTCTGAGAATATTTCGTGTCCAGGGAGCAGAGAATCGTCGAAAAGTCAACTTACACGTAATGAAATATTTTAGTGATAATCTTGTTCCCCATACTACAAAATGCTCGTATATATGTTTGCAGCGAATTTGGAGCAACTTTTGTTCTGAGAATAATTCATGTTCAGGGAACCGAGAATCGTCGAAAAATCGACTTACACGTAATGAAACATTATTGTGATATTCTTGTTCCCCACACTCTAAACTGCTCCTATATAACTTTTGCAGCGAATTTGGAGCAACTTTTATTCTGAGAAAATTTCGTGTTCAGTGAACCGAGGATCGTCTAAAAATCGACACGCGAAATGAAATATTTTTGTGATATTCTTGTTCCCCATTCTCCAATCTGCTCGTATGTAGCTTATGCAGCGAATTTGGAGCAACTTTTATTCTGAGTATATTTCCTGTCCAGGGAACCGAGAATTGTCGAAAAATCGACACACTAAATGAAAAATTTTTGTGATATTCTTATTCCCCACACTCCAAACTGCTCGTGTGTAGCTTTTGCAGCGAATTTGCAGCAACTTTTGTTATGAGTATATTTCCTGTCCAGGGAACCGAGAATCGTCGTAAAATCGACTTACACGTAATGAAACATTTTTATGATATTCTTGTTCCCACGCTCCAAACTGCTCATAAATTGCATTTGCAGCGAATGTGGAGTAACTTTTGTTCTGAGAATATTTCGTGTCCAGGGAGGCGAGAATCGTCGAAAAGTCAACTCACATGTAATGAAACATTTTTGTGATATTCTTGTTCCCCATACTACAAAATGCTTGTATATAGCATTTGCAGCGAATTTGGAGCACCTTTGTTCTGAGAATATTTACTGTCCATGCAGCGAATTTGGAGCAACTTTTGTTCTGAGAATAATTCGTATTCAGGGAACCGAGAATCGTCGAAAATCGACTTATACGTAATAAAAACATTTTTGTGATATTCTTGTTCCGCACACTCTAAACTGCTCCTATATAGCTTTTGCAGCGAATTTGGAGCAACTTTTGTTCTGAGAATATTTCGTGTCCAGGCAGTCGAGAATCGTCGAAAAATCCAGTTACACGATATGAAACATTTTTGTGACATTGTTGTTCCCCCTTCTCCAATCAGCTCGTATACTGCTTTTGTTGTGAATTTGGAGCAATTTTTGTTCTGAATATATTTCGTGTCCAGGGAGCCGAGAATCGTCGAAAAGTGAACTTACACCTAATGAAACATTTTTGTGATATGCCTGTTCCTCATACTACAAAAAAACGCTCGTATATAGGTTTTGCAGCGAATTTGGAGCAACTTTTGTTCTGAGAATATTTCGTGTCCATGGAACCGAGAATCGTCGAAAAATCGACTTACACGTAATGATACATTTTTTGATATTCTTGTTCCCCACACTCCAATCTGCTCGTATACAGCTTTTGCAGTGAATTTGGAGCAACTTTTGTTCTGAGAATAATTCATGTTCAGGGAACCGAGAATCGTCGAAAAATCGACTTACACGTAATGAAACATTTTTGTGATATTCTTGTTCCCCACACTCTAAACTGCTCCTATATAACTTTTGCAGCGAATTTGGAGCAACTTTTATTCTGAGAATATTTCGTGTTCAGTGAACCGAGGATCGTCTAAAAATCGACACGCGAAATGAAATATTTTTGTGATATTCTTGTTCCCCATTCTCCAATCTGCTCGTATGTAGCTTATGCAGCGAATTTGGAGCAACTTTTATTCTGAGTATATTTCCTGTCCAGGGAACCGAGAATTGTCGAAAAATCGACACACTAAATGAAAAATTTTTGTGATATTCTTATTCCCCACACTCCAAACTGCTCGTGTGTAGCTTTTGCAGCGAATTTGCAGCAACTTTTGTTATGAGTATATTTCCTGTCCAGGGAACCGAGAATCGTCGTAAAATCGACTTACACGTAATGAAACATTTTTATGATATTCTTGTTCCCACGCTCCAATCTGCTCATAAATTGCATTTGCAGCGAATGTGGAGTAACTTTTGTTCTGAGAATATTTCGTGTCCAGGGAGGCGAGAATCGTCGAAAAGTCAACTCACATGTAATGAAACATTTTTGTGATATTCTTGTTCCCCATACTACAAAATGCTTGTATATAGCATTTGCATCGAATTTGGAGCACCTTTGTTCTGAGAATATTTACTGTCCATGCAGCGAATTTGGAGCAACTTTTGTTCTGAGAATAATTCGTATTCAGGGAACCGAGAATCGTCGAAAATCGACTTATACGTAATAAAAACATTTTTGTGATATTCTTGTTCCGCACACTCTAAACTGCTCCTATATAGCTTTTGCAGCGAATTTGGAGCAACTTTTGTTCTGAGAATATTTCGTGTCCAGGCAGTCGAGAATCGTCGAAAAATCCAGTTACACGATATGAAACATTTTTGTGACATTGTTGTTCCCCCTTCTCCAATCAGCTCGTATACTGCTTTTGTTGTGAATTTGGAGCAATTTTTGTTCTGAATATATTTCGTGTCCAGGGAGCCGAGAATCGTCGAAAAGTGAACTTACACCTAATGAAACATTTTTGTGATATGCCTGTTCCTCATACTACAAAAAAACGCTCGTATATAGGTTTTGCAGCGAATTTGGAGCAACTTTTGTTCTGAGAATATTTCGTGTCCATGGAACCGAGAATCGTCGAAAAATCGACTTACACGTAATGATACATTTTTTGATATTCTTGTTCCCCACACTCCAATCTGCTCGTATACAGCTTTTGTAGTGAATTTGGAGCAATTTTTGTTCTGAATCTATTTCGTGTCCAGGGAACCGAGAATCGTCGAAAAATCGACACATGCGAAATTAAACATTTTTCTGATATTCTTGTTCCCCACACTCCAAACTGCATGTATATAGCTTTTGTAGTGAATTTGGAGCAACTTTTGTTCTGAGTATATTTCCTGTCCAAGTAACTGAGGATCGTCTAAAAATCGACACGCGAAATGGAAACATTTTTATATTCTTGTTCCCCACACTCCCAATTGCTCCTATATAGCCTTTGCAGCAAAAATGGAGCAACTTTTGTTCTGAGCATATTTCGTGACCAGGGAGCCGAGAATCGTCGTAAAATCGACTTACACGTAATGAAACATTTTGTGACATTGTTGTTCCCCTTACTCCAATCTGCTCGTATACAGTTTTTGCTGTGAATTTGGAGCAACTTTTGTTCTGTATATATTTCGTGTCCAGGGAACCGAGAATGGTCGAAAAATCGACACATGCGAAATTGAACATTTTTGTGATATTCTTGTTCCCCACACTCCAAACTGCTCGTATATAGCTTTTGCAGTGAATTTGGAGCAACTTTTGTTCTGAGTATATTTCCTGTCCAGGGAACCGAGGATCGTCTAAAAATCGACACGCGAAATGAAATATTTTTGTGATATTCTTGTTCCCCATACTCTAAACTGCTGGTATATAGCTTTTGCAGCGAATAAGGAGCAACTTTTGTTCTGAAAATATTTCGTGTCCAGGGAGCCGTGACTTACACGTAATGAAATATTTTTGTGATATTCCTGTTCGTCATACTAAAAAATGCTCGTATATAGTTTTTGCAGCGAATTTGGAGCAACTTTTGTTCTGAGAATATTTCGTGTCCATGGAACCGAGAATCGTCGAAAAATCGACACATGCGAAATTACACATTTTTGTGATATTCTTGTTCCCCACACTATAAACTGCTCGTATATATGTTTTACAGTGAATTTGGAGCAACTTTTGTTCTGAGTATATTTCGTGTCCAGGGAACCAAGAATCGTCGAAAAATCGCCACGAGAATTGAAAAGTTTTTGTGATATTCTTGTTCCTCATTCTCCAATCTGCTCGTATATAGCTTTTGCAGCGAATTTGGAGCAACTTTTGTTCTGGGTATATATCGTGTCCAGGGAGCCGAGAATCGTCGAAAAGTCAACTTACACGTAATGAAACATTTTTGTGATATTCCTGTTCCTCATACTACAAGATGCTCGTATATAGGTTTTGCAGCGAATTTGGAGCAACTTTTGTTCTGAGAATATTTCGTGTCCATGGAACAGCGAATCGTCGAAAAATCGACTTATACGTAATGAAACATTTTTGTGATATTTTGTTCCCCACACTCCCAACTTCTCGTATATAGCTTTTGCAGCGAATTTGGAGCAACTTTTGTTCTGAGAATATTTCGTGTCCAGGCAGTCGAGAA
Organism: Hymenopus coronatus; assembly: GCA_030762935.1. NCBI lineage: Eukaryota > Metazoa > Arthropoda > Insecta > Mantodea > Hymenopodidae > Hymenopus > Hymenopus coronatus. The sequence goes on from CM060894.1 coordinate 134,304,357, forward strand.
TCGTCGAAAAATCCACTTACACGAAATGAAACATTTTTGTGACATTGTTGTTCCCCTTACTCCAATCTGCTCGTATACAGTTTTTGCAGTGTATTTGGAGCAACTTTTTTCTGAGTATATTTCCTGTCCAGGGAACCGAGAATCGTCTAAAAATCGACACGCGAAATAAAAAATTTTTCTGATTATCTTGTTCCCCACACTCCAGCTTTAGCAGCGAATTTGGTGCAACTTTTGATATAGGCATATTTCGTGTCCATGGAGCTGAGAATCGTCGTAAAATCGACTTACACGTAATGAAACATTTTGTGACATTGTTGTTCCCCTTACTCCAAACTGCTCGTATACAGTTTTTGCTGTGAATTTGGAGCAACTTTTGTTCTGAATATATTTCGTGTCCAGGGAACCGAGAATCGTCGAAAAATCGACCCATGCGAAATTAAACATTTTTGTGATATTTTTGTTCCCCACACTATAAACTGCTGGTATATATGTTTTACAGTGAATTTGAGCAAATTTTGTTCTGAGTATATTTCGTGTCCAGGGAAACAAGAATCGATGAAAAATCGACACGCCAATTTGAAAAGTTTTTGTGATATTGTTGTTCCCCACGCTCCAAACTCCTGGTATATAGCTTTTGCAGCGAATTAGGAGCAACCTTTTTTCTGAGTATATTTCGTGTCCAGAGAACGGAGAATCGTGAAAAATCCACTTACGCGTAATGAAATATTCTTGTGATATTCTTGTTCCTCATACTCCAATCTGCTCGTATATAGCTATTGTAGCGAATTTGGGACAATTTTTGTTCTGAGATTATTTCGTGTCCAGGGAGCCGAGAATCGTCGAAAAGTCAACTTACACGTAATGAAACATTTTTGTGATATTCTTGTTCCCCACACTCTAATCTGCTCCTATATAGCTTTTGCAGTGAATTTCGAGCAACTTTTGTTCTGAGAATATTTCGTGTCCAGGGAACCGAGAATCTTCGAAAAATCAACTTACACGTAATGAAACATTTTTGTGATATTCTTGTTCCCCACACTCTAAACTGCTCCTATTTAGCTTTTGCAGCGAATTTGGAGCAACTTTTGTTCTGAGAATATTTCGTGTCCAGGCTGTCGAGAATCGTCGAAAAATCCACTTACACGAAATGAAACATTTTTGTGACATTGTTGTTCCCCTACTCCAATCTGCTCGTCTACAGCTTTTGCAGTGAATTTGGAGCTACTTTTGATCTGAGTATATTTCCTGTCCAGGGAACCGAGGATCGTCATAAAATCGACACGCGAAATGAAAAATGTCTGTGATATTCTGATTCCACTCGCTCCAATGTGCTCGTATATAGCATTGGCGGCGAATTTGTAGCAAATTTTGTTCTGAGTACATTTCCTGTCCAGGGAACCGAGGATCGTTTAAAATTCCACACGCTAAATGAAAATTTTTTGTGATATTCTTGTTCCCCATACTCCAATCTGCTCGTATTCTTGTTCCTCATACTACAAAATGCACGTATATAGGTTTTGCAGCGAATTTGGAGCAACTTTTGTTCTGAGAATATATCGTGTCCAGGGAACCGAGAATCGTCGAAAAATCGACTTACACGTAATGAAACATTTTTGTGATATTGTTGTTCCCGTTACTCCAATCTGCTCGTATACAGCTTTTGCAGTGAATTTGGAACAACTTTTTTTCTGAGTATATTTCGTGTCCAGGGACCGAGAATCGTCGAAAAGTCAACTTACACGTAATGAAATAATGTGATATTCTTGTTCCCCATACTCCAGTCTGCTCGTATATAGCTTTTGCAGCGAATTTGGAGCAAGTTTAGTTCTGAGTATATTTCGTGTCCAGGGAGCCGAGAATCGTCGAAAAATCGACTTACACGTAATGAAACATTTTTGTGATATTCTTCTTCCCCACACTCTAAACTGCTCCTATATAGCTTTTGCAGCGAATTTGGAGAAACTTTTGTCCTGAGAATATTTCAAGTCCAGGGAACCGAGAATCGTCGAAAAATCGACTTACACGTAATGAAACATTTTTGTGATATTCTTGTATCCCACACTCCAATCTGCTCGTATACAGCTTTTGCAGTGAATTTGGAGCAACTTTTGTTCTGAATAAATTTCGTGTCCAGGGAACCGAGAATCGTCGGAAATCGACTTATGCGAAATTATAATTTTTGTGATATTCTTGTTCCACACACTCCAAACTGCACGAATATAGCTTTTGCAGCGAATATGGAGCAGCATTTGTAACATAACTCCATGGCACGACAGCTCACGGGGAGCCTTGGCCTACCGCCCGGCCGCTGCGTCCCCCATCTCGGTCCACTACAGACGTCATGGATGGGGTGCAGTATTGGAGGGTGAGACGTGGTCAGCGCCTCGAGCCCCTCCCGGCCGGTTAATGCGGTCCTCACGACCTGGAGCCGCTACTTCTCCATCAAGTAGCTCCTCAATTGGCCCCCCAGGGACCTCACGAGGCTGAGTGCACCCCGGTCCAGGTCTCCCAGCGGGGGAAAAATCCCCACGCCGGTACTGGGGATCGAACCCAGGTCTCCCGCTTGGTAGGCAGCTGCGCTACCACCGCGCTAAGGAGACGACCGAGCAGCTTTTGTTCTGAGTATATTTCGTGACCAGGGAGCCGAGAATCGTCGCATATCGACTTATGCGAAATGATAATTTTTGTGATATTCTTGTTCCACACACTCAAACTGCTCGAATATAGCTTTTGCAGCGAATATGGAGCAGCTTTTGTTCTGAGTATATTTCGTGACCAGGGAGCCGAGAATCGTCGCATATCGACTTATGCGAAATGAAAATTTTTGTGATATTCTTGTTCCACACACTCCAAACTGCTGGAATATAACTTTTGCAGCAAATTTGGAGCAACTTTTGTTCTCAGTATATTTCGTGTCCAGGGAGCCGAGAATCATCGAAAAATCGACTTATGCGAAATGATAATTTTTGTGATATTCTTGTTCCACACACTCCAAACAGCTCATATATAGCCTTTGCAGCGAATTTGAAGCAAATTTTGTTCTGAGTATATTTCGTGTCCAGGGAGCCGAGAATCTACGCAAATCGACATATGCGAAATGAAAATTTTTGTGATATTCTTGTTCCACACACTCTAAACTGCTGGAATATAACTTTTGCAGTGAATTTCGAGCAACTTTTGTTCTGAGAATATTTCGTGTCCAGGGAACCGAGAATCTTCGTAAAATCAACTTACACGTAATGAAACATTTTTGTGATATTCTTGTTCCCCACACTCTAAACTGCTCCTATTTAGCTTTTGCAGCGAATTTGGAGCAACTTTTGTTCTGAGAATATTTTGTGTCCAGGCAGTCGAGAATCGTCGAAAAATCCACTTACACGAAATGAAACATTTTTGTGACATTGTTGTTCCCCTACTCCAATCTGCTCGTCTACAGCTTTTGCAGTGAATTTTAAGCAACTTTTGTTCTGAATATATTTCGTGTCCAGGCAACCGAGAATCGTCGAAAAATCGACACATGCGATATTAAACATTTTTGTGATATTCTTGTTCCCCACACTCCAAACTTGTATATTTGCAGTGAATTTGGAGCTACTTTTGATCTGAGTATATTTACTGTCCAGGGAACCGAGGATCGTCATAAAATCGACACGCCAAATGAAAAATGTCTGTGATATTCTTGTTCCCCACACTCCAAACTGCTCGTATGTAGCTTTTGCAGCGAATGAGGAACAACTTTTGTTCTGAAAATATTTCGTGTCCAGGCAGCCGAGAATCGTCACAAAATCGACTTACGCGATATGAAAAAGTTTTGTAATATTCTTGTTCCCCTCACTCCAAACTGCTCATATATAGCTTTTGCAGCGAATTTGGAACAAATTTTGTTCTGAGTATATTTCATGTCCAGGGAGCCGAGAATCGTCGTAAATCGACTTATGCGAAATGAAAATCTTTTTGATATTCTTGTTCCACACACTTCAAACTGCTCGAATATAGCTTTTGCAGTGAATTTGGAGCAAATTTTGTTCTGAGAATACTTCGTGTCCAGGCAGTCGAGTATCGTCGAAAAATCCACTTACACGTAATGAAATATTTTTTTGATATTCTTGTTCCCCACACTCCAAAGTGCTCGTATATAGCTTTTGCAGTGAATTTGGAGCAACTTTTGTTCTGAATATATTTCGTGTCCAGGGAACCGAGAATCGTCGAAAAATCGACACATGCGAAATTAAACATTTTTGTGATATTCTTGTTCCCCACACTCCAAACTTGTATAGAGCTTTTGCAGTGAATTTGGACCAACTTTTGTTCTGAGTGTATTTCCTGTCCAGGGAACCGAGGATCGTCTAAAAAACGACACGCGAAATGAAAAATGTTTGTGATATTCTTGTTCCCCACACTCCAAACTGCTGGTATGTAGCTTTTGCAGCGAATTAGGAGCAACTTTTTTTCCGAGTATATTTCGTGTCCAGAGAACAGAGAATTGTCGAAAAATCGACTTACACGTAATGAAATATTTTTGTGATATTCCTATTCCCCATACTCCAATCTGCTCATATATAGCTTTTGTAGCGAATTTGGAGCAACTTTTGTTCTGTGTATACTTCGTGTCCAGGGAGCCGAGAATCGTCGAAAAGTCAACTTACACGTAATGAAACATTTTTGTGGTATTCTTGTTCCCCACACTCTTAACTGCTCGTATATAGCTTTTGCAGCGAATTTGGAGCAACTTTTCTTCTGAGAATACTTCGTGTCCAGGCAGTCGAGAATCGTCGAAAAATCCACTTACACGTAATGAAATATTTTTGTGATATTCTTGTTCCCCACACTCTAAACTGCTCCTATGTAGCTTTTGCAGTGAATTTGGAGCAACTTTTGTTCTGAGAATAATTCGCGTTCAGAGAACCGAGAATCTTCGAAAAATCGACTTACACGTATTGAAACATTTTTGTGATATTCTTGCTCCCCACACACTATAGTGCTCCTATATAGCTTTTGCAGCAAATTTGGAACAACTTTTGTTCTGAGAATATCGTGTCCAGGCGGTCGAGAATCGTCGAAAAATCCACTTACACGAAATGAAACATTTTTGTGACATTGTTGTTCCCCTTACTCCAATCTGCTCGTAGACAGCTTTTGCAGTGAATTTGGAACAACTTTTGTTCTGAATATATTCCGTGTTCAGGGAACCGAGAATCGTCGAAAAATCGACACGCGAATTGAAAAGTTTTTGTGATATTCTTGTTCCCCACGCTCCAAACTCCTGGTATATAGCTTTTGCAGCGAATTAGGAGCAACTTTTGTTCTGAAAATATTTCGTGTCCAGGCAGCCGAGAATCGTTGAAAAATCCACTTACACGTATTGAAACATTTTTGTGATACTCTTGTTCCCCACACACTAAAGTGCTCCTATATAGCTTTTGCACCGAATTTGGAACAACCTTTGTTCTGAGAATATTTCGTGTCCAGGCAGTCGAGAATCGTCGAAAAATCCACTTACACGAAATGAAACATTTTTGTGACATTGTTTCCCCTTACTCCAATCTGCTCGTATACAGCTTTTGCAGTGAATTTGGAGCAACTTTTGTTCTGATTATATTTCGTGTCCAGTTAGCCGAGAATCGTCGAAAAATCCACTTACACGTAATGAAATAATGTTGTGATATTCTTGTTCCCCACACTCCAAACTGCTCGTATACAGCTTTTGGAGTGAATTTGGAGCAATTTTTGATCTGAATATATTTCGTGTCCAGGTACCCGAGAATCGTCGAAAAATCGACACATGCGAAATTAAACATTTTTGTGATATTCTTGTTCCCCACACTATAAACAGCTCGTATATATGTTTTGCAGTGAAATTGGAGCAACTTTTGTTCTGAGTATATTTCGTGTCAAGGGAACCGAGAATCGTCGAAAAATCGACACGCGAATTGAAAAGTTTTTGTGATATTCTTGATCCCCACACTCTAAACTGCTCCTATATAGCTTTTGCAGTGTATTTGGAGCAACTTTTGTTCTGAGAATAATTCGTGTTCAGGGAACCGAGAATCTTCGAAAAATCGACTTACACGTATTGAAACATTTTTGTGATATTCTTGTTCCCCACATTCTAAACTGCTCCTATATAGCTTTTGCAGCGAATTTGGAACAACTTTTGTTCTGAGAATATTTCGTGTCCAGGCAGTCGAGAATCGTCGAAAAATCCACTTACACGAAATGAAACATTTTTGTGACATTGTTCCCCTTACTCCAATCTGCTCGTGTACAGCTTTTGCAGTGAATTTGGAGCAACTTTTGTTCTAAATATATTTCCTGTCCAGGGAACCGAGAATCGCCGAAAAATCGACTTACACGTAATGAAACATTTTTGTGATATTCTTGTTCCCCACACTCCAATCTGCTCGCATACAGCTTTTGCAGTGAATTTGGAGCAACTTTTGTTCTGAATATATTTCGTGACCAGGGAACCGAGAATGGTCGAAAAATCGACACATGCGAAATTAAAACATTTTTGTGATATTCTGGTTCCCCACACTCTAAACTGCTCGAATATAGCTTTTGCAGTGAATTTGGGGCAACTTTTGTTCTGAATATATTTCGTGTCCAGGGAACCGAGAATCGTCGAAAAATCGACACATGCGAAATTACACATTTTTGTGATATTCTTGTTCCCCACACTATAAACTGCTCGTATATATGTTTTGCAGTGAATTTGGAGCAACTTTTGTTCTGAGTATATTTCCTGTCCAGGGAACCGAGGATGGTCTAAAAATCGACACGCGATATGAAATATTTTTGTGATATTCTTGTTCCCCATACTCTAAACTGCTGGTATATACCTTTTGCAGCGAATTAGGAGCAACTTTTGTTCTGAAAATATTTCGTGTCCAGGCAGCCGAGAATCGTCACAAAAAAGACCTACGCGATATGAAAAATGTCTGTGATCTTCTGATTCCACACTCTCCAAACTGCTCGTATATAGCATTTGCAGCGAATTTGGAGCAACTTTTGTTCTGAGTATATTTCGTGTCCAGGGAGCCGAGAATCCAGGAAAAATCGACTTACACGTAATGAAACATTTTTGTGATATTCTTGTTCCCCACACTCCAATCTGCTCGCATACAGCTTTTGCAGTGAATTTGGAGCAACTTTTGTTCTGAATATATTTCGTGTCCAGGGAATCGAGAATCGTCGAAAAATCGACACATGCGAAATTAAACATTTTTGTGATATTCTTGTTCCCCACACTCCAAACTTGTATATAGCTTTTGCAGTGAATTTGGAGCAACTTTTGATCTGAGTATATTTCCTGTCCAGGGAACCGAGGATCGTCATAAAATCGACACGCGAAATGAAAAATGTCTGTGATATTCTTGTTCCCCACACTCCAAACTGCTCGTGTGTAGCTTTTGCAGCGAATGAGGAACAACTTTTGTTCTGAAAATATTTCGTGTCCAGGCAGCCGAGAATCGTCATAAAATCGACTTACGCGATATGAAAAATTTTTGTGATATTCTGATTCCACTCGCTCCAAAGTGCTCGTATATAGCAATTGCGGCGAATTTGTAGCAAATTTTGTTCTGAGTACATTTCCTGTCCAGGGAACCGAGGATCGTTTAAAATTCCACACGTAAATGAAAATTTTTTGTCATATTCTTGTTCCCCATACTCCAATCTGCTCGTATTCTTGTTCCTCATACTACAAAATGCTCGTATATAGGTTTTGCAGCGAATTTGGAGCAACTTTTGTTCTCAGAATATTTCGTGTCCAGGGACCCGAGAATCGTCGAAAAATCGACTTACACGTAATGAAATAATGTGATATTCTTGTTCCCCATATTCCAATCTGCTCGTATATAGCTTTTGCAGCGAATTTGGAGCAAGTTTCGTTCTGAATATATTTCGTGTCCAGAGAGCCGAGAATCGTCGAAAAATCAACTTACACGTAATGAAATAATGTAATATTCTTGTTACCCATACTCCAATCTGCTCGTATTCTTGTTCCTCATACTTCAAACTCTGATATATAGCTTTTGCAGCGAAAAAGGAACAACTTTTGTTCTGAAAATGTTTCGTTTCCAGGCAGTCGAGAATCGTCACAAAATCGACTTACGCGAAATGAAAAATTTTTGTGATATTCTTATTCCCCACACTCCAAACTGCTCGTATGTAGCTTTTGCAGCGAATTTGGAGCAACTTTTGTTCTGAGTATATTTCGTGTCAAGGCAGTCGATAATGGTCGAAAAATCGACTTACGCGATATGAAATATTTTTGTGATATTCTTGTTCCCCACACTCTAAACTGCTCCTATATAGCTTTTGCAGCGAATTTGGAACAACTTTTCTTCTGAGAATACTTCGTGTCCAGGCAGTCGAGTATCGTCGAAAAATCCACTTACACGTAATGAAATATGTTTTTGATATTCTTGTTCCCCACACTCCAAAGTGCTCGTATATAGCTTTTGCAGCGAATTTGGAGCAACTTTTGTTCTGAGTATATTTCCTGTCCAGGGAACCGAGGATCGTCATAAAATCGACACGCGAAAAGAAAAATGTTTGTGAGATTCTTGTTCCCCACACTCCAAACTGCTCGTATGTAGCTTTTGCAGCGAATTAGGAACAACTTTTGTTCTGAAAATATTTCGTGTCCAGGCAGCCGAGAATTGTCACAAAATCTACTTACGCGATATGAAAAATGTTTGTGATATTCTGGTTCCACTCTCTCCAAAGTGCTCGTTTATAGCATTTGCAGCGAATTTTGAAGCAAATTTTTTTCTGAGTACATTTCCTGTCCAGGGAACCGAGGATCGTCTAAAACTCGACACGCTAAATGAAAATTTTTTGTTATATACTTATTCCCCACACTCCAAACTGCTCCTATGTAGCTTTTGCAGCGAATTTGGAGCAACTTTTGTTCTGAGTATATATCGTGTCCAGGGAGCCGAGATTCGACGAAAAATCGACTTACACGTAATGAAACATTTTTGTGATATTCTTGTTCCCCACACTCCAATCTGCTCGCATACAGCTTTTGCAGTGAATTTGGAGCAACTTTTGTTCTGAATATATTTCGTGACCAGGGAACCGAGAATCGTCGAAAAATCGACACATGCGAAATTAAACATTTTTGTGATATTCTGGTTCCCCACACTCTAAACTGCTCGAATATAGCTTTTGCAGTGAATTTGGGGCAACTTTTGTTCTGAATATATTTCGTGTCCAGGGAACCGAGAATCGTCGAAAAATCGACACATGCGAAATTACACATTTTTGTGATATTCTTGTTCCCCATACTATAAACTGCTCGTATATATGTTTTGCAGTGAATTTGGAGCAACTTTTGTTCTGAGTATATTTCCTGTCCAGGGAACCGAGGATCGTCTAAAAATCGACACGCGAAATGAAATATTTTTGTGATATTCTTGTTCCCCATACTCTAAACTGCTGGTATATACCTTTTGCAGCGAATTAGGAGCAACTTTTGTACTGAAAATATTTCGTGTCCAGGGAGCCGAGAATCGTCGAAAAGTCAACTTACACGTAATGAAATATTTTTGTGATATTCCTGTTCCTCATACTAAAAAATGCTCGTATATAGTTTTTGCAGCGAATTTGGAGCAACTTTTGTTCTGAGAATATTTCGTGTCCATGGAACCGAGAATCGTCGAAAAATCGACACTAGCGAAATTACACATTTTTGTGATATTCTTGTTCCCCACACTATAAACTGCTCGTATATATGTTTTGCATTGAATTTGGAGCAACTTTTCTTCTCAGTATATTTCGTGTCCAGGGAACCGAGAATCGTCGAAAAATCGCCACGAGTATTGAAAAGTTTTTGTGATATTCAGGTTCCCCACGCTCCAAACTGCTGGTATATAGCTTTTGCAGCGAATTAGGAGCAACTTTTGTTCTGAAAATATTTCGTGTCCAGGCAGCCGAGAATCGTCACAAAAAAGACCTACGCGATATGAAAAATATTTGTGATCTTCTGATTCCACACTCTCCAAACTGCTCGTATATAGCATTTGCAGCGAATTTGGAGCAACTTTTGTTCTGAGAATATTTCGTGTCCAGATAGCCGAGAATCGTCGAAAAGTCAACTTACACGTAATGAAACATTTTGGTGATATTCTTCTTCCCCATACTACAAAATGCTAATATATAGCATTTGCAGCGAAATTAGAGCAACTTTGTACTGAGAATATTTCGTGTCCATGCAGCGAATTTGGAGCAACTTTTGTTCTGAGAATAATTCGTGTTCAAGGAACCCAGAATCGCCGATAAATTGACTTACACGTAATGAAACATTTTTGTGATATTCTTGTTCCCCACACTCTAAACTGCTCCTATATAGCTTTTGCAGCGAATCTGGAGCAACTTTTGTTCTGAGTATATTTCCTGTCCACGGAACCGAGGATCGTCTAAAAATCGACACGCGAAATGAAAACTTTTTGTGATTATCTTGTTCCCCACACTCCAAACTGGTCGTATATAGCTTTTGCAGCGAATTTGGAGCAACTTTTGTTCTGAATATATTGCGTGTCCAGAGAGCCGAGAATCTTCGAAAAATCCACTTACACGTAATGAAACATTTTTGTGATATTCTTGTTCCCCACTCTCTAAACTGCTCCTATATAGCTTTTGCAGCGAATTTGGAGCAACTTTTGTTATGAGAATATTTCGTGTCCAGGGAACCGAGAATCTTCGAAAAATCGACTTACACGTAATGAAACATTTTTGTAATATTCTTGTTCCCCACACTCTAAAGTGCTCCTATATAGCTTTTGCAGCGAATTTGGAGCAACTTTTCTTCTGAGAATACTTCGTGTCCAGGCAGTCGAGTATCGTCGAAAATTCCACCTACACGTAATGAAATATTTTTTTGATATTCCTGTTCCCCACACTCCAAACTGGTCGTATATAGCTTTTGCAGCGAATTTGGAGCAATTTTTGTTCTGAATATATTGCGTGTCCAGAGAGCCGAGAATCTTCGAAAAATCCACTTACACGTAATGAAACATTTATGTGATATTCTTGTTCCCCACGCTCCAAACTCCTGGTATATAGCTTTTGCAGCGAATTTGTAGCAAATTGTGTTCTGAGTATATTTCCTGTCCAGGGAACCGAGGATCATCTAAAATTCGACACGCAAAATGAAAAATTTTGTTATATTCTTATTCCCCACACTCCAAACTGCTCCTATGTAGCGTTTGCAGCGAATTTGGAGCAACTTTTGTTCTGAGTATATTTCGTGTCCAGAAAACAGAGAATCGTCGAAAAATCCACTTATACGTAATGAAATATTTTTGTGATATTCTTGTTCCTCATACTCCAATCAGCTCGTATATAGCTTTTGTAGCGAATTTGGAGCAACTTTTGTTCTGAGAATATTTCGTGTTCAGGTAGCCAAGAATCGTCGAAAAGTCAACTTACACGCAATTAAACATTTTTGTGACATTCTTGTTCCCCACTCTCTAAACTGCTCCTATATAGCTTTTGCAGCGAATTTGGAGCAACTTTTGTTATGAGAATATTTCGTGACCAGAGAACCGAGAATCTTCGAAAAATCGACTTAGACGTAATGAAACATTTTTGTGATATTCCTGTTCCCCACACTCTAAACTGCTCGTATATAGCTTTTGCAGTGAATTTGGAGCAACTTTTGTTCTGAGTATATTTCCTGTCCAGGGAACCGAGGATCGTCTAATAATCGACACGCGAAATGAAAAACTTTTTTTATATTCTTGTTCCCCACAGTCCAAACTGCTCGTATGTAGCTTTTGCAGCGAATTTGGAGCAACTTTTGTTCTGAGTATATTTCCTGTCCAGGGAACCGAGGATCGTCTAAAAATCGACATGCGAAATGAAAAATTTTTGTGATTATCTCGTTCCCCACACTCCAAACTGATCGTATATAGCTTTAGCAGCGAATTTGGTGCAACTTTTGTTATAGGCAATTTCGTGTCCAGTGAGCCGAGAATCGTCGTAAAATCGACTTACACGTAATGAAACATTTTGTGACATTGTTGTTCCCCTTACTCCAATCTGCTCGTATACAGTTTTTGCTGTGAATTTGGAGCAACTTTTGTTCTGAATATATTTCGTGTCCAGGGAACCGAGAATCGTCGAAAAATCGACACATGCGAAATTAAACATTTTTGTGATATTCTTGTTCCCCACACTCCAATCTGCTCGTATACAGCTTTTGCAGTGAATTTGGTGCAATTTTTTTTCTGAATATATTTCGTGTCCAGGGAACCGAGAATCGTCGAAAAATCGCCACGAGCATTGAAAAGTTTTTGTGATATTCTTGTTCCCCATACTGTAAGCTGCTGGTATATAGCTTTTGCAGCGAATTAGGAGCAACTTTTGTTCTGAAAGTATTTCGTGTCCAGGGACCCGAGAATCGTCGAAAAGTCAACTTACTCCAAACTGCTCGTATTTAGCATTTGCAGCGAATTTGGAGCAAATTTTCTTCTGAGTATATTTCGTGTCAAGGGAGCCGAGAATGGACGAAAAACCGACACACGTAATGAAACATTTTTGTGATATTCTTGTTTCCCACACTCCAATCTGCTCGTATACAGCTTTTGCAGCGAATTTGGAGCAACTTTTGTTCTGAATATATTTCGTGTCCAGGGAGCCGAGAATCGTCGAAAAGTCAACTTACACGTAATGAAACATTTTTGTGATATTCCTGTTCCTCATACTACAAAATGCTCGTATATAGGTTTTGCAGCGAATTTGGAGCAACTTTTGTTCTGAGAATATTTCGTGTCCATGGAAACGAGAATCGTCGAAAAATCGACTTATACGTAATGAAACATTTTATTGATATTCTAGTTCCCCACACTCCAATCTGCTCGTATACAGCTTTTGCAGTAAATTTGGTGCAACTTTTTTTCTGAATATATTTCGTGTCCAGGGAACCGAGAATCTTCGAAAAATCGACACATGCGAAATTAAACATTTATGTGATATTCTGGTTCCCCACACTCTAAACTGCTCGTATATAGCTTTTGCAGTGAATTTGGAGCAACTTTTGTTCTGAGTATATTTCCTGACCAGGGAACCGAGGATCGTCTAATAATCGACACGCGAAATGAAAAACTTTTTTTATATTCTTGTTCCCTACAGTCCAAACTGCTCGTATGTAGCTTTTGCGGCGAATTTGGAGCAACTTTTGTTCTGAGTATATTTCGTGTCCAGAGAGCCGAGAATCGTCGAAAAATCCACTTACACGTAATGAAATAATGTGATATTCTTGTTCCTCATACTCCAATCAGCTCGTATATAGCTTTTGCAGCGAATTTGGAGCAACTTTTGTTCTCAGAATATTTCGTGTCCAGGGAGCCGAGAATCGTCGAAAAGTCAACTTACACGTAATGAAACATTTTTGTGATATTCTTGTTCCCCACTCAAAACTGCTCCTATATAGCTTTTGCAGCGAATTTGGAGCAACTTTAATTATGAGAATATTTCGTGTCCAGTGAACCGAGAATCTTCGAAAAATCGACTTACGCGTAATAAAACATTTTTGTGATATTCTTGTTCCCCACACTCTGAACTGCTCCTATATAGCTTTTGCAGCGAATTTGGAGCAACTTTTGTTGAGTTTATTTCCTGTCTAGGGAACCGAGGATCTTCTAAAAATCGACACGCGAAATGAAAAATTTTTGTGATTATCTTGTTCCCCACACTCCAATCTGCTTGTATACAGCTTTTGCAGTGAATTTGGAGCAACTTATTCTGAGTATATTTCCTGTCCAGGGAACCGAGGATCGTCTAAAAATCGACACGCTAAATGAAAAATTTTTGTAATATTCTTATTCCCCACACTCCAAACTGCTCGTATGTAGCTTTTGCAGCGAATTTGGAGCAACTTTTGTTCTGAGTATATTTCGTGTCCAGAGAACAGAGAATCGTCGAAAAGTCAACTTACACGTAATGAAACATTTTTGTAATATTCTTGTTCCCCACACTCTAAACTGCTCCTATATAGCTTTTGCAGCGAATTTGGAGCAACTTTTCTTCTGAGAATACTTCGTGTCCAGGCAGTCGAGTATCGTCTAAAATTCCACTTACACGTAATGAAATATTTTTTTGATATTCTTGTTCCCCACACTCTAAACTGCTCCTATATAGCTTTTGCAGCGAATTTGGAGCAACTTTTGTTCTGAGAATATTTCGTGTCCAGGCAGTCGAGAATCGTCGAAAAATCCACTTACACGAAATGTAACATTTTTGTCACATTGTTGTTCCCCTTACTCCAATCTGCTCGTATACAGCTTTTGCAGTGAATTTGGAGCAACTTTTGTTCTGAATATATTTCGTGTCCAGAGAGCCGAGAATCGTCGAAAAATCCACTTACACGTAATGAAATATTTTTGTGATATTCTTGTTCCTCATACTCCAATCAGCTCGTATATAGCTTTTGCAGCGAATTTGGAGCAACTTTTGTTCTCAGAATATTTCGTGTCCAGGGAGCCGAGAATCGTCGAAAAGTCAACTTACACGTAATGAAACATTTTTGTAATATTCTTGTTCCCCACACTCTAAACTGCTCCTATATAGCTTTTGCAGCGAATTTGGAGCAACGTTTCTTCTGAGAATACTTCGTGTCCAGGCAGTCGAGTATCGTCTAAAATTCCACTTACACGTAATGAAATATTTTTTTGATATTCTTGTTCCCCACACTCCAAAGTGCTCGTATATAGCTTTTGCAGTGAATTTGGAGCAACTTATGTCCTCAGTATATTTCGTGTCCAGGGAACCGAGAATCGTCGAAAAATCGACACATGCGAAATTAAACATTTTTGTGATATTCTTGTTCCCCACACTCCAAACTTGTATATAGCTTTTGCAGTGAATTTGGAGCAACTTTTGTTCTGAGTATATTTCCTGTCCAGGTAACCGAGGATCGTCATAAAATCGACACGCGAAATGAAAAATTTTTGTGATATTCTTGTCCGCCACACTCCAAACTGCTCGTATGTAGCTTTTGCAGCGAATTTGGAGCAACTTTTGTTCTGCATATATTTCGAGTCCAGGCAGCCGAGAATCGTCACAAAATCGACTTAGGCGATATGAAAAATTTTTGTGATATTCTGATTCCACACGCTCCAAAATGCTCGTATATAGCATTTGCAGCGAATTTGTAGCAAATTTTGTTTTGAATATATTTCCTGTCCAGGGAAACCAGGATAGTCTAAAATTCGACACGCTAAATGAAAAATTTTTGTGATATTCTTATTACCCACACACCAAAATGCTCGTATGTAGCTTTTTCAGCGAATTTGGAGCAACTTTTGTTCTGAGTATATTTCGTGTCCAGAGAACAGAGAATCGTCGAAAAATCCACTTACACGTAATGAAATATTTTTGTGATATTCTTGTTCCCCATACTCCAATCTGCTCGTATATAGCTTTTGTAGCGAATTTGGAGCAACTTTCGTTCTGAGTATATTTCGTGACCAGGGAGCCGAGAATCGTCGCATATCGACTTATGCGAAATGAAAATTTTTGTGATATTCTTGTTCCACACACTCCAAACAGCTCGAATATAGCTTTTGATGCGAATTGGAAGCAAATTTTGTTCTGAGTATAATTCGTGTTTTGGGAGCAAAGAATCATCGAAAAACGGACTTACGTGTAATGCAACAGTTAAATGTTTGTGATATTCTTGTTCTACACACTCCAAACTGCACGAACATAACTTTTGCAGCGAATTTGGAGCAAATTTTGTTCTGAGTATATTTCCTGTACAGGGAACCGAGGATCATCTAAAATTCGACACGCTAAATGAAAAATTTTGTTATATTCTTATTCCCCACACTCCAAACTGCTCCTATGTAGCGTTTGCAGCGAATTTGGAGCAAGTTTTGTTCTGAGTACATTTCGTGTCCAGAAAACAGAGAATCGTCGAAAAATCCACTTACACGTAATGAAATATTTTTGTGATATTCCTGTTCCTCATACTCCAATCAGCTCGTATATAGCTTTTGTAGCGAATTTGGAGCAACTTTTGTTCTGAGAATATTTCGTGTCCAGGGAGCCGAGAATCGTCGAAAAGTGAACTTACACGTAATGTAACATTTTTGTGATATTCTTGTTCCCCACTCTCTAAACTGCTCCTATATAGCTTTTGCAGCGAATTTGGAGCAACTTTTGTTCTGAGAATATTTCGTGTCCAGGCAGACAAGAATATCACAAAAATGTTTAATTTCGCATGTGTCGATTTTTCGACGATTCTCGGCTGCCTGGACACGAAATATTTTCAGAACAAAAGTTGCTCGAAATTCGCTGCAAAAGCTATATACCAGCAGTTTGGAGTGTGGGGAACAAGAATATCACAAAAATAAATTCATTTCGTGTAAATCGATATTTAGACGATTCTCGGCTCCACGGACAGGAAATATGCATATAACAAAGGTTGCTCCAAATTCACTAAAAATGCTATATACGAGCAGTTCGGAGCGTGGGGAATAAGAATATCACAAAAAATTTTCAATTCGCGTGCCGATTTTTGGACGATTCTCGGTTCCCTGGACACGAAATATATTCAGAACAAAAGTTGCTCCAAATTCACTGCAAAAGCTATAGAGGAGCAGTTTGGAGTGTGGGGAACAAGAATATCACAACAATGATTCATTTCGCGTAAGTCGATTTTTCGAGGATTCACGACTCTTTGGACACGACATATTCTCTGAACAAAGGTTGCTCCAAATTAGCTGCAAATGCTACATACGAGCAGTTTGGAGCGTGGGGTATCAGAATATCACATAAATGTTTCATAACGTGTAAGTGGATTTTTCGACGATTCTCGGCTCTGCGGACACGAAATATACTCAGACAACAGTTGTTCCAAATTCGCTTCAAAACTTATATACGATCAGATTGGAGTGTGGGGAACAAGATTATCATAAAAATGTTTCATTTCGCGTAAGTGGACTTTGCGACGATTCTCGGCTCCCTGGACACGAAATATGCCTACAACAAAAGTTGCTCCAAATTCGCTGCAAAAGCTATATACGAGCAGTTTGGAGTGTGGGGAACAAGAATATCAGAAAAATATTTAATTTCGTGTAAGTTGATATTTCGACGATTCTCGGTTCCCTGGACCCGAAATATACATATAACAAAAGTTGCTCCAAATTCGCTTCAAATGCTATATACGAGCAGTTTGGAGCGTGGGGAACAAGAATATCACAAAAATATTTCATTTCGTGTAAGCCGATATCTCGACGATTCTCGGATCCCTGGACACGAAATATACATATAACAAAAGTTGCTCCAAATTCACTAAAAATGCTATATACGAGCAGTTTGGAGTGTGGGGAACAAGAATATCACAAAAATATTTCATTTCGTGTAATTTTATATTTCGACGATTCTCGGTTCCCTTGACACGAAATATACATAGAACAAAATTTGCTCCAAATTCGCTGCAAAAGCTGTATACGAGCAGATTAGAGTAAAAAAATGTTTAATTACGTGTAAGTGGATTTTTCGACGATTCTCGAATGCCTGGACACTGAATATTCTAAGAACAAAAGTTGCTCCAAACCGTTGCAAAAGCTATATAGGAGCAATTTGGAGTGTGGGGAACAAGAATATCACAAAAATGTTTCATTACGTGTAAATCGATTTTTCGACGATTCTCGGTTCCCTGGAGACGAAATATTCTCAGAACAAAAGTTGCTCCAAATTCGCTGCAAAAGCTAAATAGGAGCAGTTTAGAGTGTAGGGAACAAGAATATCACAAAAATGTTTAATTACGTGTAAGTTGATTTTTCGAAGATTCTCGGTTCCCTGGACACGAAATATTCTCAGAACAAAAGTTGCTCCAAATTCACTGCAAAAGCTATATAGGAGCAGTTTAGAGTGTGGGGAACAAGAATATCACAAAAATATTTCATTACGTGTAAGTGGATTTTTCTACGATTCTCGACTGCCTGGACACGAAGTATTCTCAGAAGAAAAGTTGCTCCAAATTCGCTGCAAATGCTATATAGGAGCAGTTTAGAGTGTGGGGAACAAGAATATAACAAAAATGTTTCATTACGTGTAAGTTGACTTTTCGACGATTCTCGGCTCCCTGGACACGAAATAAACTCAGAACAAAAATTGCTCCAAATTCGCTACAAAAGCTATATACGAGCAGATTGGAGTATGAGGAACAAGAATATCACAAGAATATTTCATTACGCGTATGTGGATTTTTCGACGATTCTCCATTCTCTGGACACGAAATATTCTCAGAACAAAAGTTGCTCCTAATTCGCTGCAAAAGCTATATACCAGGAGTTTGGAGCGTGGGGAACAAGAATATCACAAAAACTTTGCAAATTGGCGTGTCGATTTTTCATCGATTCTCGTTTCCCTGGACACGAAATATACTCAGAACAAAATTTGCTCAAATTCACTGTAAAACATATATACGAGCAGTTTATAGTGTGGGGAACAAGAATATCACAAAAATGTTTAATTTCGCATGGGTCGATTTTTCGACGGATCTCGATTCCCTGGACACGAAATATATTCAGAACAAAAGTTGCTCCAAATTCGCTGCAAAAGCTGTATACGAGCAGATTGGAGTATGGGGAACATGAATATCACAACACTATTTCATACGTGTAAGTGGATTTTTCGACGATTCTCGGCTCTCTGGACACGAAACATATTCAGAACAAAAGTTGCTCCAAATTCACTGCAAAAGCTATATAGAAGTTTGGAGTATGGGGAACAAGAATATCACAAAAATGTTTAATTTCGCATGGGTCGATTTTTCGACGATTCTCGATTCCCTGGACACGAAATATATTCAGAACAAAAGTTGCTCAAAATTAGCTGCAAAATCTACATAGGAGCAGTTTGGAGTGTGGGGAACCAGAATATCATAAAAATGTTTCATTTCGCGTGTCGATTTTTAGACGATCCTCGGTTCCCTGGACAGGAAATATACTCAGAACAAAAGTTGCTCCAAATTCACTGCAAAAGTTATATTCGAGCAGCTTGGAGTGTGTGGAACAAGAATATCACAAAAATTTTCATTTCGCATAAGTTGATTTGCGACGATTCTCGGCTCCCTGGTCACGAAATATACTCACAACAAAAGTTGCTCCAAATTCGCTGCAAAAGCTATATTCGAGCAGTTTGGAGTGTGTGGAACAAGACTATCACAAACATTTATATGTTGCCTTACGCGTAAGTCCGTTTTTCGATGAATCTAGGCTCCCAGGACACGAAATATACTCAGAACATAAATTGCTCCAAATTCGCTGCAAATGCTATATTCGAGCAGTTTGGAGTGTGTGGAACAAGAATATCAGAAAAATTTTCATTTCGCATAAGTTGATTTACGACGATTCTCGGCTCCCTGGTCACGAAATATACTCAGAACAAAAGTTGCTCCAAATTCGCTGCAAAAGCTATATTAGAGCAGTTTTGAGTGTGAGGAACAAAACTATCACAAACCTTTATATGTATAAGTCCGTTTTTCGATGATTCTTTGCTCCCAGGACACGAAATATACTCAGAACAAAATTTGCTTCCAATTCGCATCAAAACCTATAAACGAGCATTTTGGAGTGTGGGGAACAAGAATATCACAAACATTTAAATGCATTACGCTTTTTTTCGATGATTCTTGACTTACAGGACTCGAAATATACTCAGAACATAAACTGCTCCAAATTCGCTGCAACAGCTATATTCGAGCAGTTTGGAGTGTGTGGAACAAGAATATCACAAAAATTTTCATTTCGCATATGTCGATATGCGTAGATTCTCGGCTCCCTGGACACGAAATATACTCAGAACAAAATTTACTCCAAATTTGCTGCTAAAGCTATATTCGAGCAGTTTGCAGTGTGTGGAACAAGAATATCAAAAAAATTTTCATTTCGCATAAGTCGATTTACGACGATTCTCGGCTCCCTGGACACGAAATATATTCGGAACAAAATTTGCTCCAAATTCGCTGCAAAAGCTAAATATGAGCAGTTTGGAGTGAGGGGAACAAGAATATTACAAATATTTTCATTTCGCATAAGTCGATTTACGACGATTCTCGGCTCCCTGGACACGAAATATACACAGAAAAAAATTTGCTTCCAATTCGCATCAAAACCTATATACGAGCAGTTTGGAGTGTGGGGAACATGAATATCACAAAAATTTTTCATTTCGCGTGTCGATTTTATGACGATCCTCGGTTCCCTGGACAGGAAATATACTCAGATCAAAAGTTGCTCCAAATTCACTGCAAAAGCTATATAGAAGTTTTGTGTATGGGGAACTAGAATATCACAAAAATGTTTAATTTCGCATGTGTCGATTTTTCGACGATTTTCGGTTCCCTGGACACGAAATATATTCAGAACAAAAGTTGCTCCAAATTCACTGCAAAAGCTGTAGACGAGCAGATTGGAGTATGGGAACAACAGTGTCACAAAAATGTTTCAATTCGTGTAAGTGGATTTTTCGACGATTCTCGACTGCCTGGACACGAAATATTCTCAGAACAAAAGTTGCTCCAAATTCGCTGCAAAAGCTAACTAGGAGCAGTTTAGAGTGTGGGGAACAAGAATATCACAAAAATGTTTAATTACGTGTAAGTTGATTTTTCGAAGATTCTCGGTTCCCTGGACACGAAATATTCTGAGAAAAAAAGTTGCTCGAAATTCACTGCAAAAGCTATATAGGAGCAGTTTATAGTGTGGGGAACAAGAATATCACAAAAATATTTCATTACGTGTAAGTGGATTTTTCGACGATTCTCGACTGCCTGGACACGAAGTATTCTCAGAAGAAAAGTTGCTCCAAATTCGCTGCAAATGCTATATAGGAGCAGTTTAGAGTGTGGGGAACAAGAATATAACAAAAATGTTTCATTACGTGTAAGTTGACTTTTCGACGATTCTCGGCTCCCTGGACACGAAATAAATTCAGAACAAAAATTGCTCCAAATTCGCTACAAAAGCTATATACGAGCAGATTGGAGTATGAGGAACAAGAATATCACAAGAATATTTCATTACGCGTATGTGGATTTTTCGACGATTCTCCGTTCTCTGGACACGAAATATACTCAGAACAAAAGTTGCTCCTAATTCGCTGCAAAAGCTATATACCAGGAGTTTGGAGCGTGGGGAACAAGAATATCACAAAAACTTTGCAAATTGGCGTGTCGATTTTTCATCGATTCTCGTTTCCCTGGACACGAAATATACTCAGAACAAAATTTGCTCAAATTCACTGTAAAACATATATACGAGCAGTTTATTGTGTGGGGAACAAGAATATCACAAAAATGTTTAATTTCGCATGGGTCAATTTTTCGACGATTCTCGATTCCCTGGACACGAAATATGTTCAGAACAAAAGTTGCTCCAAATTCGCTGCAAAAGCTGTATATGAGCAGATTGGAGTATGGGGAACAAGAATATCACAACATTATTTCATTACGTGTAAGTGGATTTTTCGACGATTCTCGGCTCTCTGGACACGAAATATATTCAGAACAAAAGTTGCTCCAAATTCGCTGAAAAAGCTACATACGAGCATTTTGGAGTGTGGGTAATAAGAATATCACCAAAATGTTTAATTTCGCATGGGTCGATTTTTCGACGATTCTCGATTCCCTGGACACGAAATATATTCAGAACAAAAGTTGCTCCAAATTCGCTGCAAAAGCTGTATACGAGCAGATTGGAGTATGGGGAACAAGAATATCACAACATTATTTCATTACGTGTAAGTGGATTTTTCGACGATTCTCGGCTCTCTGGACACGAAATATATTCAGAACAAAAGTTGCTCCAAATTAGCTGCAAAATCTACATAGGAGCAGTTTGGAGTGTGGGGAACCAGAATATCATAAAAATGTTTCATTTCGCGTTAGTCGATTTTTAGACGATCCTCGGTTCCCTGGACACGAAATATACTCAGAACAAAAGTTGCTCCAAATTCACTGCAAAAGTTATATTCGAGCAGTTTGGAGTGTGTGGAACAAGAATATCACAAAAATTTTCATTTCGCATAAGTTGATTTGCGACGATTCTCGGCTCCCTGGTCACGAAATATACTCACAACAAAAGTTGCTCCAAATTCGCTGCAAAAGCTATATTCGAGCAGATTGGAGTGTGTGGAACAAGACTATCACAAACATTTATATGTTGCCTTACGCGTAAGTCCGTTTTTCGAAGAATCTAGGCTCCCAGGACACGAAATATACTCAGAACATAAATTGCTCCAAATTCGCTGCAAATGCTATATTCGAGCAGTTTGGAGTGTGTGGAACAAGAATATCAGAAAAATTTTCATTTCGCATAAGTTGATTTACGACGATTCTCGGTTCCCTGGTCACGAATAATACTCAGAACAAAAGTTGCTCCAAATTCGCTGCAAAAGCTATATTCGAGCAGTTTTGAGTGTGAGGAACAAGACTATCACAAACATTTATAAGTATAAGTCCGTTTTTCGATGATTCTTTGCTCCCAGGACACGAAATATACTCAGAACAAAATTTGCTTCCAATTCGCATCAAAACCTATAAACGAGCATTTTGGAGTGTGGGGAACAAGACTATCACAAACATTTATATGTTGCATTACGCGTAAGTCCGTTTTTCGATGATTCTTTGCTCCCAGGACACGAAATATACTCAGAACAAAATTTGCTTCCAATTCGCATTAAAACCTATAAACGAGCATTTTGGAGTGTGGGGAACAAGAATATCACAAACATTTAAATGTTGCATTACGCTTTTTTTAGATGATTCTTGACTTACAGGACTCGAAATATACTCAGAACATAAATTGCTCCAAATTCGCTGCAACAGCTATTTTCGAGCAGTTTGGAGTGTGTGAAACAAGAATATCACAAAAATTTTCATTTGGCATATGTCGATTTGCGTAGATTCTCGGCTCCCTGGACACGAAATATACTCAGAAACAAAATTTACCCCAAATTCGCTGCAAAAGCTATATTCGAGCAGCTTGCAGTGTGTGGAACAAGAATATCAAAAAAATTTTCATTTCGCATAAGTCGATTTACGACGATTCTCGGCTCCCTGGACACGAAATATATTCAGAACAAAATTTGCTCCAAATTCGCTGCAAAAGCTATATATGAGCAGTTTTGAGTGAGGGGAACAAGAATATTACAAAAATTTTCATTTCGCATAAGTCGATTTACGACGATTCTCGGCTCCCTGGACACGAAATATACTCAGAAAAAAATTTGCTTCCAATTCGCATCAAAACCTATATACGAGCAGTTTGGAGTGTGGGGAACAAGAATATCACAAACATTTAAATGTTGCATTACGCCTAAGTCCGTGTTTCGATGATTCTTGGCACCCAGGGCACGAAATATACTCAGAACATAAGTTGCTCCAAATTCGCTGCAAAAGCTATATACGAGCAGTTTGGAGTGTGGGGAACATGAATATCACAAACATTTTTCATTTCGTGTGTCGATTTTATGACGATCCTCGGTTCCCTGGACAGGAAATATACTCAGATCAAAAGTTGCTCCAAATTCACTGCAAAAGCTATATAGAGGTTTGGAGTATGGGGAACAAGAATATCACAAAAATGTTTAATTTCGCATGTGTCGATTTTTCGACGATTCTCGGTTCCCTGGACACGAAATATATTCAGAACAAAAGTTGCTCCAAATTCACTGCAAAAGCTGTAGACGAGCAGATTGGTGTAGGCGAACAACAATGTCACAAAAATGTTTCATTTCGTGTAAGTGGATTTTTCGACGATTCTCGACTGCCTGTACACGAAATATTCTCAGAACAAAAGTTGCTCCAAATTCGCTGCAAAAGCTAAATAGGAGCAGTTTAGAGTGTGGGGAACAAGAATATCACAAAAATGTTTCATTACGTGTAAGTTGATTTTTCGAAGATTCTCGGTTCCCTGGACACGAAATATTTTCAGAACAAAAGTTGCTCGAAATTCACTGCAAAGGCTATATATGAGCAGTTTAGAGTGTGGGGAACAAGAATGTCACAAAAATATTTCATTACGTGTAAGTGGATTTTTCGACGATTCTCGACTGCCTGGACACGAAGTATTCTCAGAAGAAAAGTTGCTCCAAATTCGCTGCAAATGCTATATAGGAGCAGTTTAGAGTGTGGGGAACAAGAATATCACAAGAATATTTCATTACGCGTATGTGGATTTTTCGACGATTCTCGGTTCTCTGGACACGAAATATACTCAGAACAAAAGTTGCTCCTAATTCGCTGCAAAAGCTATATACCAGGAGTTTGGAGCGTGGGGAACAAGAATATCACAAAAACTTTGCAAATTGGCGTGTCGATTTTTCATCGTTTCTCGTTTCCCTGGACACGAAATATACTCAGAACAAAATTTGCTCAAATTCACTGTAAAACATATATACGAGCAGTTTATAGTGTGGGGAACAAGAATATCAAAAATATTTTTAATTTCGCATGGGTCGATTTTTCGACGATTCTCGATTCCCTGGACACGAAATATACTCAGAACAAAAGTTGCTCCAAATTCGCTGCAAAAGCTGTATACGAGCAGATTGGAGTATGGGGAACAAGAATATCACAACATTATTTCATTACGTGTAAGTGGATTTTTCGACAATTCTCGGCTCTCTGGACACGAAATATATTCAGAACAAAAGTTGCTCCAAATTAGCTGCAAAATCTACATAGGAGCAGTTTGGAGTGTGTGGAACAAGAATATCAGAAAAATTTTCATTTCGCATAAGTTGATTTACGACGAGTCTCGGTTCCCTGGTCACGAATAATACTCAGAACAAAAGTTGCTCCAAATTCGCTGCAAAAGCTATATTCGAGCAGTTTTGAGTGTGAGGAACAAGACTATCACAAACATTTATAAGTATAAGTCCGTTTTTCGATGATTCTTTGCTCCCAGGACACGAAATATACTCAGAACAAAATTTGCTTCCAATTCGCATCAAAACCTATAAACGAGCATTTTGGAGTGTGGGGAACAAGACTATCACAAACATTTATATGTTGCATTACGCGTAAGTCCGTTTTTCGATGATTCTTTGCTCCCAGGACACGAAATATACTCAGAACAAAATTTGCTTCCAATTCGCATTAAAACCTATAAACGAGCATTTTGGAGTGTGGGGAACAAGAATATCACAAACATTTAAATGTTGCATTACGCTTTTTTTCGATGATTCTTGACTTACAGGACTCGAAATATACTCAGAACATAAATTGCTCCAAATTCGATGCAACAGCTATTTTCGAGCAGTTTGGAGTGTGTGGAACAAGAATATCACAAAAATTTTCATTTCGCATATGTCGATTTGCGTAGATTCTCGGCTCCCTGGACACGAAATATACTCAGAAACAAAATTTACCCCAAATTCGCTGCAAAAGCTATATTCGAGCAGTTTGCAGTGTGTGGAACAAGAATATCAAAAAAATTTTCATTTCGCATAAGTCGATTTACGACGATTCTCGGCTCCCTGGACACGAAATATATTCAGAACAAAATTTGCTCCAAATTCGCTGCAAAAGCTACATATGAGCAGTTTTGAGTGAGGGGAACAAGAATATTACAAAAATTTTCATTTCGCATAAGTCGATTTACGACGATTCTCGGCTCCCTGGACACGAAATATACTCAGAAAAAAATTTGCTTCCAATTCGCATCAAAACCTATATACGAGCAGTTTGGAGTGTGGGGAACAAGAATATCACAAACATTTAAATGTTGCATTACGCCTAAGTCCGTGTTTCGATGATTCTTGGCACCCAGGGCACGAAATATACTCAGAACATAAGTTGCTCCAAATTCGCTGCAAAAGCTATATACGAGCAGTTTGGAGTGTGGGGAACATGAATATCACAAAAATTTTTCATTTCGTGTGTCGATTTTATGACGATCCTCGGTTCCCTGGACAGGAAATATACTCAGATCAAAAGTTGCTCCAAATTCACTGCAAAAGCTATATAGAGGTTTGGAGTATGGGGAACAAGAATATCACAAAAATGTTTAATTTCGCATGTGTCGATTTTTCGACGATTCTCGGTTCCCTGGACACGAAATATATTCAGAACAAAAGTTGCTCCAAATTCACTGCAAAAGCTGTAGACGAGCAGATTGGTGTAGGCGAACAACAATGTCACAAAAATGTTTCATTTCGTGTAAGTGGATTTTTCGACGATTCTCGACTGCCTGTACACGAAATATTCTCAGAACAAAAGTTGCTCCAAATTCGCTGCAAAAGCTAAATAGGAGCAGTTAAGAGTGTGGGGAACAAGAATATCACAAAAATGTTTCATTACGTATAAGTTGATTTTTCGAAGATTCTCGGTTCCCTGGATACGAAATATTCTCAGAACAAAAGTTGCTCGAAATTCACTGCAAAGGCTATATATGAGCAGTTTAGAGTGTGGGGAACAAGAATGTCACAAAAATATTTCATTACGTGTAAGTGGATTTTTCGACGATTCTCGACTGCCTGGACACGAAGTATTCTCAGAAGAAAAGTTGCTCCAAATTCGCTGCAAATGCTATATAGGAGCAGTTTAGAGTGTGGGGAACAAGAATATCACAAGAATATTTCATTACGCGTATGTGGATTTTTCGACGATTCTCGGTTCTCTGGACACGAAATATACTCAGAACAAAAGTTGCTCCTAATTCGCTGCAAAAGCTATATACCAGGAGTTTGGAGCGTGGGGAACAAGAATATCACAAAAACTTTGCAAATTGGCGTGTCGATTTTTCATCGATTCTCGTTTCCCTGGACACGAAATATACTCAGAACAAAATTTGCTCAAATTCACTGTAAAACATATATACGAGCAGTTTATAGTGTGGGG
Source organism: Hymenopus coronatus (assembly GCA_030762935.1). Taxonomy (NCBI): domain Eukaryota; kingdom Metazoa; phylum Arthropoda; class Insecta; order Mantodea; family Hymenopodidae; genus Hymenopus; species Hymenopus coronatus. Next base: position 134,331,220 of record CM060894.1, read on the forward strand.
AACAAGAATATCAAAAATATTTTTAATTTCGCATGGGTCGATTTTTCGACGATTATCGATTCCCTGGACACGAAATATACTCAGAACAAAAGTTGCTCCAAATTCGCTGCAAAAGCTGTATACGAGCAGATTGGAGTATGGGGAACAAGAATATCACAACATTATTTCATTACGTGTAAGTGGATTTTTCGACAATTCTCGGCTCTCTGGACACGAAATATATTCAGAACAAAAGTTGCTCCAAATTAGCTGCAAAATCTACATAGGAGCAGTTTGGAGTGTGGGGAACCAGAATATCAAAAATTTTTCATTTCGCGTGTCAATTTTTAGACGATCCTCGGTTCCCTGGACAGGAAATATACTCAGAACAAGTTGCTCCAAATTCAATGCAAAAGTTATATTCGAGCAGTTTGGAGTGTGTGGAACAAGAATATCACAAAAATTATTCATATCGCGTAAGTCGATTTTGTGACGATTCTCGGCTGCCTGGACACGAAATATTTTCAGAACAAAAGTTGCTCCTAATTCGCTGCTAAAACTATATACCAGATGTTTTTAGCGTGGGGAACAAGAATATCATCAAAACTTTTCAATTCGCGTGTCGATTTTTCTACGATTCTCGGTTCCGTTGACACGAAATATACTCAGTACAAAAGTTGCTCCAAATTCGCTGCAAATGCTATATACGAGCAGTTTGGAGAGTGTGGAATCAGAAGATCACAAATATTTTTCATATCGCGTAAGTCTATTTTGTGACGATTCTCGGCTGCCTGGACACGAAATATTTTCAGAACAAAAGTTGCTCCTAATTCGCTGCAAAAGCTATATACCAGCAGTTTGGAGCGTGGGGAACACGAATATCACAAAAACTTTTCAATTCTCGAGGCGATTTTTCGACGATTCTCGGTTACCTGGACACGAAATATACTCAGAACAAAAATTGCTCCAAATTCACTGCAATACTTATATACGAGCAGTTTATAGTGTGGGGAACAAGAATATCAAAAAATGTGTAATTTCGCATGTGTCGATTTTTCGGCGATTCTTGGTTCCATGGACACGAAATATTCTCGGAACAAAAGTTGCTCCAAATTCGCTGCAAAAACTATATACGAGCATTTTTTAGTATGAGGAACAGGAATATCACAAAAATATTTCATTACGTGTAAGTTGACTTTTCGACGATTCTCGGCTCCCTGGATACGAAAAATTTCAGAACAAAAGCTGCTCCTAATTCGCTGCAAAAGCTATATACCAGCAGTTTAGAGTATGGGGAACAAGAATATCACAAAAATATTTCATTTCGCGTGTCGAATTTTAGACGATCCTCGGTTCCCTGGACAGGAAATATACTCAGAACAAAAGTTGCTCCAAATTCACTGCAAAAGATATATACGAGCCGTTTGGAGTGTGGGGAACAAAAATATCACAAAAATTTTAATTTCGCATCTGTCGATTTTTCGACGATTCTCGGTTCCCTGGACACGAAATATACTCAGAACAAAAGTTGCTCCAAATTCACTGCAAAAGCAGTATACGAGCAGATTGGAGTATGGGGAACAAGAATGTCACAAAAATGTTTCATTTCGTATAAGTGCATTTTTCGACGATTCTCGACTGCCTGGGCACGAAATATTCTCAGAACAAAAATTGCTCCAAATTCGCTGCAAAAGCTATATAGGAGCAGTTTAGAGTGTGGGGAACAAGAATATCACAAAAATGTTTCATATACGTGTAAATCGATTTTGCGACGATTCTTGGCTCCCGGAACACGAATTATTCTCAGAACAAAAGTTGCTCCAAATTCGCTGCAAAAGCTATATACGAGCATTTTGTAGTATGGGGAACAAGAATATCTCAAAAATGTTTCATTACGTGAAAGTGGATTTTTCGACGATTCTCTGCTCCCTGGACACGAAATATACTCAGAATAAAAGTTGCTACAAATTCGCTGCAAAAGCTACATACGAGCAGAATGGAGTAAACGGAACAACAATATCACAAAAATGTTTCATTACGTGAAAGTGGACTTATCCACAATTCTCGAATGCCTGGACACGAAATATACTCAGAACAAAAGTTGCTCCAAATTCGCTACAAAAGCTATATATGAGCAGATTGGAGTGAGGGGAACAAGAATATTACAATAATATTTCATTACGGGTAAGTGGATTTTTCGACGATTCTCGGTTCTCTGGACACGAAATATACTCAGAACAAAAGTTACTCCAAATTCGCTGCAAAAGCTATATACGAGCAGTTGGGAGTGTGGGGAACAAGGATATCGTAAAAATGTTTCATTACGTGTTATTCGATTTTTCGTCGATTCTCGGCTCCCTGGACACGAAAAATATTCAGAACAAAAGTTGCTCTAAATTCGCTGCAAAAGGTACATACGAGCAGTTTGGAGTGTGTGGACCAAGATAATCACAAAAATTTTTCATTTCGCGTGTAGCTTTTTAGACGATCCTCGGTTCCCTGGACAGGATATATACTCAGAACAAAAGTTGATCCAAATTCACTGCAAACGCTATATACGAGCAGTTTGGAGTGTGGGGAACAAGAATATCACAAACATGTTTAATTTCGCATTTGTCGATTTTTCGACGATTCTCGGTTCCCTGGTCACGAAATATATTCAGAACAAAAGTTGCTCCAAATTCACTGCAAAAGCTGTATACGAGCAGATTGGAGTGTGGGGAACAAGAATATCACAAAAATGTTTCATTACGTGTAAGTCGATTTTTCGTCGCTTCTCGGCTCCCTGGACACGAAATATACTCAGAACAAAAGTTGCTCCAAATTAGCTGCAAATGCTATATACGAGCAGTTTGGAGAGTGTGGACTCAGAAGATCACAAACATTTTTCAAATCGCGTAAGTCTATTGTGACGATTCTCGGCTGCCTGGACACGAAATATTTTCAGAACAAAATTTGCTCCTAATTCGCTGCAAAAGCTATATACAAGCAGCTTGGAGTGTGGGGAACAAGAATATCACAAAAACTTTTCAATTCTCGTGGCGATTTTTCGACGATTCTCGGTTCCCTGTACACGAAATATATTCAGAACAAAAGATGCCATAAATTCACTGCAAAACATATATACGAGCAGTTTATAGTGTGGGGAACAAGAATATCACAAAAATGTTTAATTTCGCATGTGTCGATTTTTCGACGATTCTCGGTTCCCTGGACACGAAATATATTCAGAACAAATGTTGCTCCAAATTCACAGCAAAAACTGTATACGAGCAGATTGGAGTAAGGGGAACAACAATGTCACAAAAATGTTTCATTTCGTGTAAGTGGATTTTTCGACGATTCTCGACTGCCTGGACACGAAATATTCTCAGAACAAAAGTTGCTCCAAATTCGCTGCAAAAGCTATATACGAGAAGTTGGGAGTGTGGGGAAGAAAATATCACAAAAATGTTTAATTTCGCATGTGTCGATTTTTCGACGATTGTCGGTTCCCTGGACACGAAATATATTCAGAAAAAAAGTTGCACCAAATTCACAGCAAAAGCTGTATACGAGCAGGTTGGAGTGTGGGGAACAAGAATATCACAAAAATGTTTCATTACGTATAAGTCGATTTTTCGACGATTCTCGGTTCCATCGACACGAAATATTATCAGAACAAAAGTTAATCCAAATTCGCTGCAAAACCTATATACGAGCATTTTGTAGTATGAGGAACAGGAATATCACAAAAATGTTTCGTTACGTGTAAGTTGACTTTTCGACGATTCTCGGCTCCCTGGACACGATATATACCCAGAACAAAAGTTGCTACAAATTCGCTGCAAAAGCTATATACGAGCAGATTGGAGAATGGGGAACAAGAATATCACAAAAACTTTAAATTCTCGTGGCGATTTTTCGACGATTCTCGGTTCCGTGGACACGAAATATACTCAGAACAAAAGTTGCTCCAAATTCACTGCAAAAGCTATATACCAGCAGTTTGGAAAATGGGGATCAAGAATATCACAAAAATATTTCATTTCGCGTGTCGATTTTTAGACGATCCTCGGTTCCCTGGACAGGAAATATACTCAGAACAAAAGTTGCTCCAGATTCGCTGCAAAAGCTATATAGGAGCAGTTTAGAGTGTGGGGAACAAGAATATCACAAAAATGTTTCATTACGTGTAAGTCAATTTTTCGGCGATTCTGGGTTCCCTGAACACGAATTATTCTCAGAACAAAAGTTGCTCCAAATTCGTTGCATGGACACGAAATATTCTCAGAACAAAGTTGCTCCAAATTCGCTGGTAATGCTATATACTAGCATTTTGTAGTATGGGGAACAAGAATATCACCAAAATGTTTCATTACGTGTAAGTTGACTTTTCGACGATTCTCGGCTCCCTGGACACGAAATATTCTCACAACAAAAGTTGCTCCAAATTCGCTGCAAATGCTATATACGAGCAGTTTGGAGAGTGTAGAATCAGAAGATCACAAAAATTTTTCATATCGCGTAAGTCTATTTTGTGACGATTCTCGGATGCCTGGACACGAAATATTTTCAGAACAAAAATTGCTCCTAATTCGCTGCAAAAGCTATATACCAGCAGTTTGGAGCGTGGGGTACAAGAATATCACAAAAGCTTTTCAATTCTCTTGGCGATTTTTCGACGATTCTCGGTTCCCTGGACACGAAGTATACTCCGAACAAAAGATGACATAAATTCACTGCAAAACATATATACGAGCAGTTGATAATGTGGGGAACAAGAATATCACAAAAATGTTTAATTTCGCATGTGTCGAATTTTTGACGATTCTCGGGTCCCTGGACACGAAATATATTCAGAACAAAAGTTGCTCCAAATTCACAGCAAAAACTGTATACGAGCAGATTGGAGTAAGGGGAACAACAATGTCACAAAATGTTTCATTACGTGTAAGTCGATTTTACGACGATTCTCGGCTCCCTGGACACGAAATATGCCTATAACAAAAGTTGCACCTAATTCGCTGCTAAAGCTATATACGAGCAGTTTGGAGTGTGGGGAACAAGATAATCACAAAAACTTTTCAATTCTCGTGGCGATTTTTCGACGATTCTCGGTTCCCTGGACACGAAATATACTCAGAACAAAAGTTGCTCCAAATTCACTGCAAAACATATATACGAGCAGTTTATAGTGTGGGGAACAAGAATATCACAAAAATGTGTAATTTCGCATGTGTCGATTTTTCGACGATTCTCGGTTCCATGGACATGAAATATTCTCAGAACAAAAGTTGCTCCAAATTCGCTGCAAAAACTATATACGAGCATTTTTTAGTATGAGGAACAGGAATATAAAAAAAATATTTCATTACGTGTAAGTTGACTTTTCGACGATTCTCGGCTCCCTGGACACGAATATTTTCAGAACAAAAGTTGCTCCTAATTCGCTGCAAAAGCTATATACCAGCAGTTTAGAGTATGGGGAACAAGAATATCACAAAAATATTTCATTTCGCGTGTCGTTTTTTAGACGATCCTCGGTTCCCTGGACAGGAAATAGAACAAAAGTTGCTGCAAATTCACTGCAAACGCTATATACGAGCAGTTTGGAGTGTGGGGAACAAGAATATCACAAAAATGTTTAATTTCGCATGTGTCGATTTTTCGACGATTCTCGGTTCCCTGGACACGAAATATTTTCAGAACAAAAGTTGCTCCAAATTCACAGCAAAAACTGTATACGAGCAGATTGGAGTAAGGGGGACAACAATGTCACAAAAATGTTTCATTTCGTGTAAGTGGATTTTGCGACGATTCTCGACTGCCTGGACACGAAATATTCTCACAACAAACGTTGCTCCAATTTCGCTGCAAAAGCTATATACGAGAAGTTGGGAGTGTGGGGAACAAAATATCACAAAAATGTTTAATTTCGCATGTGTCGATTTTTCGACGATTCTCGGTTCCCTGGACACGAAATATTCTCAGAAAAAAAGTTGCTCCAAATTCGCTGCAAAACCTATATACGAGCATTTTGTAGTATGAGGAACAGGAATATCACAAAAATGTTTCATTACGTGTAAGTTGACTTTTCGACGATTCTCGGCTCCCTGGACACGATATATACCCAAAACAAAAGTTGCTCCAAATTCGCTGCAAAACCTATATACGAGCAGTTTATAGTGTGGGGAACAAGAATATCACAAAAATGTTTAAATTCGCATGTGACGATTTTTCGACGATTCTCGGTTCCATGGACACGAAATATTCTCAGAACAAAAGTTGCTCCAAATTCGCTGCAAAAACTATATACGAGCATTTTGTAGTATGAGGAAGAGGAATATCGCAAAAATATTTCATTACGTGTAAGTTGACTTTTCGACGATTCTCGGCTCCCTGGACACGAAATATTTTCAGAACAAAAGTTGCTCCTAATTCGCTGCAAAAGCTATATACCAGCAGTTTGGAGTATGGGGAACAAGAATCTCACAAAAATATTTCATTTCGCGTGTCGATTTTAGACGATCCTCGGTTCCCTGGACAGGAAATATACTCGGAACAAAAGTTGCTCCAAATTCACTGCAAAAGCTATATACGAGCAGTTTGGAGTGTGGGGAACAAGAATATCACAAAATTGTTTAATTTCGCATGTGTCGATTTTTCGACGATTCTCGGTTCCCTGGACACGAAATATATTCGGAATAAAACTTGCTCCAAATTCACAGCAAAAAATGTATACGAGCAGATTAGAGTAAGGGGAACAACAATGTCACAAAAATATTTCATTTCGTGTACTTTGATATTTCGACGATTTCCGGCTCCCTGGACACGAAATTTATATATAACAAAAGTTGCTCCAAATTCGCTTCACATGCTATTTATGAGCAGTTTGGAGCGTGGGGAACAAGAATATCATAAAAATGTTTCTTTACGTATAAGTCGATTTTACGACGATTCTCGGCTCCCTGGACACGAAATATGCCTATAACAAAAGTTGCACCAAATTCGCTGCAAAAGCTATATACGACCAGCTTGGAGTGTGGGGAACAAGATAGTCACAAAAATTTTTCATTTCGCGTGTCGATTTTTAGACGCTTCTCGGTTCCCTGGACAGGAAATATACGCAGAACAAAAGTTTCTCCAGATTCGCTGCAAAAGCTATATAGGAGCAGTTTAGAGTGTGGGGAACAAGAATATCACAAAAATGTTTCATTACGTGTAAGTCAATTTTTCGGCGATTCTGGGTTCCCTGAACACGAATTATTCTCAGAACAAAAGTTGCTCCAAATTCGCTGCATGGACACGAAATATTTTCAGAACAAAGTTGCTCCAAATTCGCTGCAAATGCTATATACTAGCATTTTGTAGTATGGGGAACATGAATATCACCAAAATGTTTCATTACGTGTAAGTTGACTTTTCGACGATTCTCGGCTCCCTGGACACGAAATATTCTCAGAACAAAAGTTGCTCCAAATTCGCTACAAAAGCTATATACGAGCTGATTGGAGTATGAGGAACAGGAATATCACAAAAATATTTCATTACGTGTAAGTGGATTTTTGACGATTCTCTGTTTTCTGGACACGAAATGTACTCAGAACAAAAGTTGCTCCAAATTCGCTGAAAAAGCTACATACGAGCATTTTGGAGTGTGGGTAATAAGAATATCACAAAAATTTTTCATTTAGCGTGTCGAATTTTAGACAATCCTCGTTTCCCTGGACAGGAAATATACTCAAAACAAAATTTGATACAAATTCGCTGCAAATGCTATATACGAGCATGTTGGAGCGTGTGGAATCAGAATATCACAAAAATTTTTCATATCGCCTAAGTGGATTTTGTGACGATTCTCGGCTGCCTGGACTCGAAATATATACAGAACAAAAGTTGCTCCAAATTCGCTGCAAAAGCTACATACGAGCAGTTTGGAGTGTGGGGGACAAGAATATCACAAAAATTTTTCATTTCGCGTGTCGATTTTATGACGATCCTCGGTTTCCTGGGACAGGAAATATACTCAGAACAAAAGTTGCTCCAAATTCACTACAGAGAATTTTGAGCAACTTTTGTTCTGAGTATATTACGTGTCCAGGGAGCCGAGAATCGTCGAAAAGTCAACTTACACGTAATGAAACATTTCTGTGATATTCTTGTTCCTCATACTACAAAATGCTCGTATATAGGTTTTGGAGCAACTTTTAATCTGAGAATATATCGTGTCCAGTGAACCGAGAATCGTCGAAAAATCGACTTACACGTAATGAAACATTTTTGTGATATTCTTCTTCCTCACACTCTAAACTGCTCCTATATAGCTTTTGCAGCGCATTTGGAGAAACTTTTGTTCTGAGAATATTTCGAGTCCAGGGAACCGGGAATCGACGAAAAATCGACTAACACGTAATGAAAAATTTTTGTGATATTCTTGTTCCTCACACTATAAACTGGTCGAATATGTTTTGCAGTGAATTTAGAGCAACTTTTGTTCCGAGTATATTTCGTGTCCAGGGAACCGAGAATCGTCGAAAAATCGACACGCGAATTGAAAAGTTTTTGTGATGTTCTTGTTCCCCACGCTCCAAACTGCTGGTATATAGCTTTTGCAGCGAATTAGGAACATTTGTTCTGAAAATATTTCGTGTCCAGGCAGCCGAGAATCGTCACAAAATCGACTTACGCGATATGAAACATTTTTGTGATATTCTGATTCCACACGCTCCAAGCTGCTCGTATATAGCATTTGCAGCGAATTTGGAGCAACTTTTGTTCTGAGTATATTTCCTGTCCAGGGAACCGAGGATCGTCTAAAATTCAACACGCGAAATGAAAAATTTTTTTGACATTCGTATTCCCCACACTCCAAACCTCGTATGTAGCTTTTGCAGCGAATTTGGAGCAACTTTTGTTCTGAGTATATTTCGTGTCCAGAGAGCCGAGAATCGTCGAAAAATCCACTTTCACGTAGTGAAATATTTTTGTGATATTCTTGTTCCCCACGCTCCAAACTGCTGATATATAGCATTTGCAGCGAATTAGGAACAACTTTTGTTCTGAAAATATTTCGTGTCCAGGCAGCCGAGAATCGTCACAAAATCGACTTACGCGATGTGAAAAATGTTTGTGATATTCTGATTCCACACGCTCCAAAATGCTCGTATATAGTATTTGCAGCGAATTTGTAGCAAATTTTGTTCTGAGTATATTTCCTGTCCAGGGAACCGAGGATTGTCTAAAATTCGACACACTAAATGAAAAATTTTTGTGATATTCTTATTCCCCACACTCCAAACTGCTCGTATGTAGCTTTTACAGCGAATTTGGAGCAACTTTTGTTCTGAGTATATTTCGTGTCCATGGCGCCAAGAATCGTCGAAAAGTCAACTTACACGTAATGAAACATTTTTGTGATATTCTTGTTCCCCACACTCTAAACTGCTCCTATATAGCTTTTGCAGCGAATATGGAACAACTTATGTTCTGAATATATTTCGTGTCCAGAGAACAGAGAATCGTCGAAAAATCCACTTACACGTAATGAAATATTTTTGTGATATTCTTGTTCCCCATACTCCAATATGCTCGTATATAGCTTTTGTAGCGAATTTGGAGCAACTTTTGTTCTGGGTATATTTCGTGTCAAGGGAGCCGAGAATCGTCGAAAAGTCAACTTACACGTAATGAAACATTTTTGTGATATTCTTGTTCCCCACACTCTAAACTGCTCCTATATAGCTTTTGCAGCGAATATGGAACAACTTATGTTCTGAATATATTTCGTGTCCAGAGAACAGAGAATCGTCGAAAAATCCACTTACACGTAATGAAATATTTTTGTGATATTCTTGTTCCCCATACTCCAATATGCTCGTATATAGCTTTTGTAGCGAATTTGGAGCAACTTTTGTTCTGGGTATATTTCGTGTCAAGGGAGCCGAGAATCGTCGAAAAGTCAACTTACACGTAATGAAACATTTTTGTGATATTCTTGTTCCCCACACTCTAAACTGCTCCTATATAGCTTTTGCAGCGAATTTGGAGCAACTTTTCTTCTGAGAATAATTCGCGTTCAGGGAACCGAGAATTTTCGAAAAATCGACTTACACGTATTGAAACATTTTTGTGATATTCTTGTTCCCCACACTCTATAGTGCTCCTATATAGCTTTTGCAGCGAATTTGGAACAACTTTTGTTCTGAGAATATTTCGTGTCCAGGCAGACGAGAATCGTCGAAAAATCCACTTACACGAAATAAAACATTTTTGTGACATTGTTGTTCCCATTACTCCAATCTGCTTGTATACAGCTTTTGCAGTGAATTTGGAACAACTTTTGTTCTGAATATATTTCGTGTCCAGGGAACCGAGAATCGTCGAAAAATCAACACGCGAATTGAAAAGTTTTTGTGATACTCTTGTTCCCCACGCTCCAAACTCCTGGTATATAGCTTTTGCAGTGAATTAGGAGCAACTTTTGTTCTGAAAATATTTCGTGTCCCAGCATCCGAGAACCGTCGAAAAATCCACTTACACGTATTGAAACATTTTTGTGATATTCTTGTTCCCCACACTCTAAAGTGCTCCTATATAGCTTTTGCAGCGAATTTGGAACAACTTTTGTTCTGAGAATATTTCGTGTCCAGGCAGTCGAGAATCGTCGAAAAATCCACTTACACGAAATGAAACATTTTTGTGACATTGTTTCCCCTTACTCCAATCTGCTCGTATACAGCTTTTGCAGTGAATTCTGAATGTATTTCGTGTCCAGGGAACCGAGGATCGTCGAAAAATCGACACATGCGAAATTAAACATTTTTGTGATATTCTTGTTCACCACACTATAAGCTGCTCGTGAATTTGAGCAACTTTTGTTCTGGGTATATTTCGTGTCCAGGGAACCGAGAATCGTTGAAAAATCGACACGCGAAATGAAAAATGTTTGTGATATTCTGGTTCCCCACACTCCAAACTGCTCGTATGTAGCTTTTGCAGCGAATTTGGAGCAACTTTTTTTCCCGGTATATTTCGTGTCCAGGGAACCGAGAATCGTCGAAAAATCGACACGTGAAATGAAAAATGTTTGTGATATTCTGGTTCCCCACACTCCAATCTGCTCGTATATAGCTTTTGTAGCGAATTTGGAGCCACTTTTGTTCTGTGTATATTTTGTGTCCTGGGAGCCGAGAATCGTCGGAAAGTCAAATTACACGTAATGAAACATTTTAGTGGTATTCTTTTTCCCCACACTCTTAACTGCTCGTATATGGCATTTGAAGCGAATTTGGGGCAACTTTCGTTTTGAGTATATTTCGTGTCCATGGAGCCAAGAATCCTCGAAAAGTCAACTTACACGTAATGAAACATTTTTGTGATATTCTTGTTCCCCACATTCCAAACTGCTCGTATATAGCCTTTGCAGCGAACTTGGAGCAACTTTTGTTCTGAGAATATTTCGTGTCCAGGCAGTCGAGAATCGTCGAAAAATCGACTTACGCGATATGAAATATTTTTGTGATATTCTTGTTCCCCACACTCTAAACTGCTCCTATATAGCTTTTGCAGCGAATTTGGAACAACCTTTGTTCTGAGAATATTTCGTGTCCAGGCAGTCGAGAATCGTCGAAAAATCCACTTACACGATATGAAAAATGTTTGTGACATTGTTGTTCCCCTTACTCCAATCTGCTCGTATACAGCTTTTGCAGTGAATTTGGAGCAACTTTTGTTGTGTATATATTTCGTGTCCAGGGAACCGAGAATCGTCTAAAAATCGACACTAGCGAAATTAAACATTTTTGTGATATTCTTGTTTCCCACACTATAAACTGCTCGTATATATGTTTTGCAGTGAATTTGGAGCAACTTTTGTTCTGAGTATATTTCATGTCCAGGGAACCAAGTATCGTCGAAAAATCCCCACGCGAATTGAAAACTTTTTGTGATATTCTTGTTCCCCACACTCCAAACTGCTCGTATGTAGCTTTTGCAGCGAATTTGGAGCAACTTTTGTTCTGAGTATACTTCCTGTCCAGGGAACCGAGGATCGTCTAAAATTTGACACGCGAAATGAAAAATTTTTGTGATATTCTTATTCCCCAATCTACCAAACTGCTCGTATGTAGCTTTTGCAGCGAATTTGGAGCAACTTTTGTTCTGAATATATTTCGTGTCCAGAGAGCCGAGAATCGTCGAAAAATCCACTTACACGTAATGAAATAATGTAATATTCTTGTTCCCCATACTCCAATCAGCTCGTATTCTTGTTCCTCATACTACAAACTGCTGATATATAGCTTTTGCAGCGAAAAAGGAACAACTTTTGTTCTGAAAATGTTTCGCTTCCAGGCAGCCGAGAATCGTCAGAAAATCGACTTACGCGAAATGAAAAATTTTTGTGATATTCTTATTCCCCACACTCCAAACTGCTCGTATGTAGCTTTTGCAGCGAATTTGGAGCAACTTTTGTTCTGAGTATATTTCGTGTCAAGGCAGTCGATAGTCGTCGAAAAATCGACTTACGCGATATTAAATATTTTTGTGATATTCTTGTTCCCCACACTCTAAACTGCTCCTATATAGCTTTTGCAGCGAATTTGGAACAACTTTTGTTCAGAGAATATTTCGTGTCCAGGTAGTCGAGAATCGTCGAAAAATCCACTTACACGAAATGAAACATTTTTGTGACATTGTTGTTCTCCTACTCCAATCTGCTCGTATACAGCCTTTGCAGTGAATTTGGAGCAACTTTTGTTCTGAATATATTTCGTGTCCAGGGAACCGAGAATCGTCGAAAAATCGACACATGCGAAATTAAACATTTTTATTATATTCTCGTTCCCCACACTCCAAACTTGTATATAGCTTTTGTAGTGAATTTGGACCAACTTTTGTTCTGAGTATATTTCCTGTCCAGGGAACCGAGGATCGTCATAAAATCGACACGCGAAAAGAAAAAAGTCTGTGAGATTCTTGTTCCCCACACTCCAAACTGCTCGTATGTAGCTTTTTCAGCGAATTAGGAACAACTTTTGTTCTCAAAATATTTCGTGTCCAGGCAGCCGAGAATCGTCACAAAATCTACTTACGCGATATGAAAAATTTTTGTGATATTCTGGTTCCACTCTCTCCAAAGTGCTCCTATATAGCATTTGCAGCGAATTTCCTGTCCAGGGAATCGAGGATCGTCTAAAACTCGACACGCTAAATGAAAATTTTTTGTTATATTCTTATTCCCCACACTCCAAACTGCTCGTATGTAGCTTTTGCAGCAAATTTGGAGCATTTTTTGTTCTGAGTATATTTAGTGTCCACGGAGCCGAGAATCGTCGAACAGTCAACTTACACGTAATGAAACATTTTTGTGATATTCTTGTTTATCATACTACAAAATGCTCGAATATAGGTTTTTTTAGCGAATTTGGAGCAACTTTTGTTCTGAGAATATTTCGAGTCCAGGGAACCGAGAATCGTCCAAAAATCGACTTACACGTAATGAAACATTTTTGTGATATTCTTGTTTCCCACACTCTAAACTGCTCCTATATAGCTTTTGCAGTGAATTTGGAGCAACTTTTGTTCTGAATATATTTCGTGTCCAGGGAACCTAGAATAGTCGAAAAATCGACACATGCGAAATGAAAATTTTTTTGATATTCTTGTTCCACACACTCCAAACCGCTCGAATATAGTTTTTGCAGCGAATTTGGAGCAGCTTTTGTTCTGAGTATATTTCGTGACCAGGGAGCCGAGAATCGTCCCAGATCGACTTATGCGAAATGAAAATTTTTGTGATATTCTTGTTCCACATACTCCAACTGCTGGAATATAACTTTAACAGCAAATTTGGAGCAACTTTTGTTCTCAGTATATTTCGTTTCCAGGGAGCCGAGAATCATCGAAAAATCGACTTATGCGAAATGATAATTTTTGTGATATTCTTGTTCCATACACTCCAAACAGCTCGAATATAGCTTTTGCAGCGAATTTGGAGCAACTTAATGTTCTGAGTATATTTCGTGTCCAGGGAGCCGAGAATCATCGAAAATCGACATGCGAAATTATAATTTTTGTGATATTCTTGTTCCACACACTCCAAATTGCTCTTATATATCTTTTCATGCTATTTGAAGCAAATTTTGTTCTGAGTATATTTGGTGTCCAGGGAGCAGAGAATCGTCGTAAATCGACTTATGCGAAATGAAAATTTTTGTGATATTTTTGTTCCTCACAATCCAAACTGTTCATATATAGCTTTTGCAGCGAATTTGGAGAAATTTATGTTCTGAGTATATATCGTCTCCTGGGAGCAACGAATCATCGAAAAACGGACTTACGTGTAATGCAACATTTAAATGTTTGTGATACTCTTGTTCCACACACTCCAAACTGTTCGAATATAACTTTTGCAGCGAATTTGGAGCAAATTTTGTTCTATTTCCTGTCCAGGGAGCCGAGAATCCTCATAAACTCGACTAGCGTGAAATGATAAATTTTTGTGATATTCTTGTTCCCCACACTCCAAACTGCTCATATATAGCTTTTGCAGCGAATTTGCGGCAACTTTTGTTCTGAGTATGTTTCGTGTCCAGGGAGCCGAGAATCGTCGTAAATCGACTTATGCGAAATAATAATTTTTGTGATATTCTTGTTCCACACACCCCAAACAGCTCGAATATTGCTTTTGCAGCGAATTTGGAGCAACTTTTGTTTTGAGTATATTTCGAGACCAGGGAGCCGAGAATCGTCGCATATCGACTTATGCGAAATGAAAATTTTTGTGATATTCTTGTTCCACACACTACAAACAGCTCGAATATAGCTTTTGTAGCGAATTTGGAGCAACTTTTGTTTTGAGCATATTTCGAGACCAGGGAGCCGAGAATCGTCGCAAATCGACTTATGCGAAATGATAATTTTTGTGATATTCTTGTTCCACACACTCCAAACAGCTCGAATATAGCTTTTGCAGCGAATTTGGAGATAATTATGTTCTGAGTATATTTCGTGTACTGAGAGACAAGAATCATCGAAAAACGGACTTACGCGTAATGCAACACTTAAATGTTTGTGATATTCTTGTTCCCCACTGCTCGTATATATCTTTTCATGCGAATTTGAAGCAAATTTTGTTCTGAGTATATTTCTTGTCCAGGGAGCCGACAATCATCGTAAAATCGACTTATGCGAAATGATAATTTTTGTGATATTCTTGTTCCACACACTCCAAACAGCTCGAATATAGCTTTTGTAACGAATTTGGAGCAATTTATGTTCTGAGTATATTTCGTGTCCTGGGAGCCTAGATTCATCGAAAAACGGACTTGCGCGTAATGCAACATATATATGTTTATGCTATTCTTGTTCCACACACTACAAACTGCTCGAATATAGCTTTTGCAGCGAATTTGGAGCAACTTTTGTTCTGAGTATATTTCGTGTCCAGGGAGCCGAGAATCATCGAAAAATCGACATACGAAATTATAATTTTGGTGATATTCTTGTTCCACACACTCCAAACAGCTCGAATATAGCTTTTGCAGCGAATTTGGAGCAAATTTTGTTCTGAGTATATTTCGTGTCCAGGGAGCCGAGAATCCTCATAAACTCGACTTACGCGTAATGATAAATTTTTGTGATATTCTTGTTCCCCACACTCCAAACTGATCATATATAGCTTTTGCAACAAATTTGGAGCAACTTTTGTTATGAGTATATTTCGTGTCCTGGGAGTGAAGAATCATCGAAAAATGGACTTACACGTAATGCAACATTTAAATGTTTGTGATATTCTTGTCCCCACACTACAAACTGCTCGTATATAGGTTTTGATGCGAATTGGAAGCAAATTTTGTTCTGAGTATATTTCGTGTCCAGGGAGCCGAGAATCGTCGTAAATCGACTTATGCCAAATTACAATTTTTGTGATATTCTTGTGCACAACTCCAAGCAGCTCGAATATAGCTTTTGCAGCGAATTTGGAGCAACTTATGTTCTGAGTATAATTCGTGTTCTGGGTGACAAGAATCATCGAAAAACGGACTTACGCGTAATGCAACATTTAAATGTTTGTGATATTCTTGTTCCCCACACTCCAAACTGCTGGTATATAGGTTTTGATGCGAATTGGAAGCAAATTTTGTTCTGAGTATATTTCGTGTCCAGGGAGCCGAGAATCGTCGTAAATCGACTTATGCGAAATGAAAATTTTTGTGATATTCTTGTTCCACACACTCCAAACTGCTCGAATATAGCTTTTGCAGCGAATTTGGAGCAACTTTTGTTCTGAGTATGTTTCGTGTCCAGGGAGCCGAGAATCATCGTAAATCGACTTATGCGAAATGAAATTTTTTGTGATATTCTTGTTCCTCACACTCCAAACTGCTCATATTAAGCTTTTACAGCGAATTTGGAGCAACTTTTGTTCTGAGTATATTTTGTGTCCAGGGAGCCGAGAATCGTCGTAAATCGACTTAGGCGAAATGAAAATTTTTTTAATATTTTTGTTCCACACACTCCAAACTGTTCGAATATACCTTTTGCAGGGAATTTGAAGCAACTTTTGTTCTGAGTATATTTCGTGTCCAGGGAGCCGAGAATCATCGAAAAATCGACTTAAGCGAAATTATAATTTTTGTGATATTCTTGTTCCACACACTCCTAAAAGCTCGAATATAGCTTTTGCAGCGAATTTGGTGCAACTTATTTTCTGAGTATATTTCGTGTCCTGGGTGCCAAGAAACATCGAAAAACGAACTTACGCGTTATGCAACATTTAAATGTTTGTGATATTCTTGTTCCCCACACTCCAAACTGCACGAATATAGTTTTTGCAGCGAATTTGGAGCAGCTTTTGTTCTGAGTATATTTCGTGACCAGGGAGCCGAGAATCGTCGCAGATCGACTTATGCGAATTGAAAATTTTTGTGATATTCTTGTTCCACATACTCCAAGCTGCTGGAATAAAACTTTTACAGCAAATTTGGAGCAACTTTTGCTCTCAGTATATTTCGTGTCCAGGGAGCCGAGAATCATCGAAAAATCGACATGCGAAATTATAATTTTTGTGATATTCTTGTTCCACACAATTCAAACTGCTCGAATATAGCTTTTGCAGCGAATTTGGAGCAGCTTTTGTTCTGAGTATATTTCGTGACCAGGGAGCCGAGAATCGTCGCATATCGACTTATGCGTAATGAAAATTTTTGTGATATTCTTCTTCCACACACTCCAAACTGCTGGAATATAACTTTTGCAGCAAATTTGGAGCAACTTTTTTTGTAAGTATATTTCGTGTCCAGGGAGCCGAGAATCGTCGTAAATCGACTTATGCGAAATGAAAATTTTTTTGATATTCTTGTTCCACACACTCCAAACTGCTCGAATATAGTTTTTGCAGCGAATTTGGAGCAGCTTTTGTTCTGAGTATATTTCGTGACCAGGGAGCCGAGAATCGTCCCAGATCGACTTATGCGAAATGAAAATTTTTGTGATATTCTTGTTCCACATACTCCAACTGCTGGAATATAACTTTAACAGCAAATTTGGAGCAACTTTTGTTCTCAGTATATTTCGTTTCCAGGGAGCCGAGAATCATCGAAAAATCGACTTATGCGAAATGATAATTTTTGTGATATTCTTGTTCCATACACTCCAAACAGCTCGAATATAGCTTTTGCAGCGAATTTGGAGCAACTTAATGTTCTGAGTATATTTCGTGTCCAGGGAGCCGAGAATCCTCATAAACTCGACTAGCGCGAAATGATAAATTTTTGTGATATTCTTGTTCCCCACACTACTAACTGCTCATATATAGCTTTTGCAGCGAATTTGCGGCAACTTTTGTTCTGAGTATGTTTCGTGTCCAGGGAGCCGAGAATCGTCGTAAATCGACTTATGCGAAATAATAATTTTTGTGATATTCTTGTTCCACACACTCCAAACAGCTCGAATATAGCTTTTGCAGCGAATTTGGAGAAAATTATGTTCTGAGTATATTTCGTGTACTGAGAGACAAGAATCATCGAAAAACGGACTTACGCGTAATGCAACACTTAAATGTTTGTGATATTCTTGTTCGCCAATGCTCGCATATATCTTTTCATGCGAATTTGAAGCAAATTTTGTTCTGAGTATATTTCTTGTCCAGGGAGCCGACAATCATCGTAAAATCGACTTATGCGAAATGATAATTTTTGTTATATTCTTGTTCCACACACTCCAAACAGGTCGAATATAGCTTTTGTAACGAATTTGGAGCAATTTATGTTCTGAGTATATTTCGTGTCCTGGGAACCTAGATTCTTCGAAAAACGGACTTGCGCGTAACGCAACGTATATATGTTTATGCTATTCTTGTTCCACACACTCCAAACTGCTCGAATATAGCTTTGGCAGCGAATTTGGAGCAACTTTTGTTCTGAGTATATTTCGTGTCCAGGGAGCCGAGAATCATCGAAAAATCGACATACGAAATTATACTTTTGGTGATATTCTTGTTCCACACACTCCAAACAGCTCGAATATAGCTTTTGCAGCGAATTTGGAGCAAATTTTGTTCTGAGTATATTTCGTGTCCAGGGAGCCGAGAATCCTCATAAACTCGACTTACGCGTAATGATAAATTTTTGTGATATTCTTGTTCCCCACACTCCAAACTGATCATATATAGCTTTTGCAACAAATTTGGAGCAACTTTTGTTATGAGTATATTTCGTGTCCTGGGAGTGAAGAATCATCGAAAAATGGACTTACACGTAATGCAACATTTAAATGTTTGTGATATTCTTGTTCCCCACACTACAAACTGCTCGTATATAGGTTTTGATGCGAATTGGAAGCAAATTTTGTTCTGAGTATGTTTCGTGTCCAGGGAGCCGAGAATCGTCGTAAATCGACTTATGCCAAATTACAATTTTTGTGATATTCTTGTTCCACAACTCCAAGCAGCTCGAATATAGCTTTTGCAGCGAATTTGGAGCAACTTATGTTCTGAGTATAATTCGTGTTCTGGGTGACAAGAATCATCGAAAAACGGACTTACGCGTAATGCAACATTTAAATGTTTGTGATATTCTTGTTCCCTACACTCCAAACAACTGGTATATAGGTTTTGATGCGAATTGGAAGCAAATTTTGTTCTGAGTATATTTCGTGTCCAGGGAGCCGAGAATCGTCGTAAATCGACTTATGCGAAATGAAAATTTTTGTGATATTCTTGTTCCTCACACTCCAAACTGCTCATATATAGCTTTTACAGCGAATTTGGAGCAACTTTTGTTCTGAGTATATTTCGTGTCAAGGGAGCCGAGAATCGTCGTAAATCGACATGCGAAATTATAATTTTTTAATATCCTTGTTCCACACACTCCAAAAAGCTCGAATATAGCTTTTGCAGCGAATTTGGAGCAACTTATGTTCTGAGTATATTTCGTGTCCTGGGAGCCAGGATTCACCGAAAAACGGATTTACGCGTAATGCAACATTTAAATGTTTGTGATGTTCCCCACACTCCAAACTGCTCGTTTTGATGCGAATTGGAAGCAAATTTTGTTCTGAGTATATTACGTGTCCAGGGAGTTGAAACCCGTCGTAAATCGACTTATGCGAAATGAAAATGTTTGTGATATTCTTGTTCCACACACTCCAAACTGCTGGAATATAACTTTTGCAGCAAATTTGGAGCAACTTTTGTTCTCAGTATATTTCGTGTCCAGGGAGCCGAGAATCATCGAAAAATCGATTTATGCGAAATGATAATTTTTGTGATATTCTTGTTCCACACACTCCAAACAGCTTGAATATTGCTTTTGCCACGAATTTGGAGCAACTTATGTTCTGAGTATATTTCGTGTACTGAGAGACAAGAATCATCGAAAAACGGACTTACGCGTAATGCAACATTATGCTGCTCGTATATACGTTTTGATGCGAATTGTAAGCAAATTTTGTTCTGAGTAGATTTCGTGTCCAGGGAGTTGAGAACCGTCGTAAATCGACATATGCGAAATGAAAATTTTTGTGATATTCTTGTTCCACACACTTCAAACTGCTCGAATATAGCTTTTGCTGCGAATTTGGAGCAGCTTTTGTTCTGAGTATATTTCGTGTCCTGGGAGCCGAGAATCTACGAAAAATCGACTTATGGGAAATTATAATTTTTGTGATATTCTTGTTCCACACACTCCAAAAAGCTCGAATATAGCTTTTGCAGCGAATTTGGAGCAACTTATATTCTGAGTATATTTCGTGTCCTGGGTGCCAAGAAACATGGAAAAACGGACACGCGTAATGCAACATTTAAATGTTTGTGATATTCTTGTTCCCCACACTCCTAACTGCTCGAATATAGTTTTTGCAGCGAATTTGGAGCAGCTTTTGTTCTGAGTATATTTCGTGACCAGGGAGCCGAGAATCGTCGCAGATCGACTTATGCGAAATTAAAATTTTTGTGATATTCTTGTTCCAGATACTCCAAACTGCTGGAATATAACTTTTGCAGCAAATTTGGAGCAACTTTTGTTCTCAGTATATTTCGTGTCCAGGGAGCCGAGAATCATCGAAAAATCGACTTATGCGAAATGATAATTTTTGTGATATTCATGTTCCATACACTCCAAACAGCTCGAATATAACTTTTGCAGCAAATTTGGAGCAAATTTTGTTCTGAGTATATTTCGTGTCCAGGGAGCCGAGAATCCTCATAAACTCGACTAGCGCGAAATGATAATTTTTTGTGATATTCTTGTTCCCCACACTCCAAACTGCTCATATATAGCTTTTGCAGCGAATTTGCGGCAACTTTTGTTCTGAGTATATTTCGTGTCCAGGGAGCCGAGATTCGTCGTAAATCGACTTATGCGAAATGAAAATTTTTTTGATATTCTTGTTCCCCACACTCCAAACTGCTCGTATATATCTTTTCATGCGAATTTGAAGCAAATTTTGTTCTGAGTATATTTCGTGTCCAGGGAGCAGAGAATCATAGAAAAACGGACTTACGTGTAATGCAACATTTAAATGATTGTGATACTTGTTCCACACACTACAAACTGCTCGAATATAACTTTTGCAGCGAATTTGGAGCAAATTTTGTTCTGAGTATATTTCGTGTCCAGGTAGCCGAGAATCCTCATAAACTCGAGTTACGCGAAATGATAAATTTTTGTGATATTGTTGTTCCCCACACTCGAAACTGCTCATATATAGCTTTTGCAGCGAATTTGGAGCAACTTTTGTTCTGAGTATATTTCGTGTCCAGGGAGACGAGAATCATCGAAAAATCGACATGCGAAATTATAATTTTTGTGATATTCTTGTTCCACACACTCCAAAAAGCTCGAATATAGCTTTTGCAGCGAATTTGGAGCAACTTATGTTCTGAGTATATTTCGTTACCTGGGAGCCAAGAATCGTCGGAAGTCGACTTAAGCGAAATGAAAATTTTGGTGATATTCTTGTTCCACACACTCCAAACTGCTCGAATATAGCTTTTGCAGCAAATTTGGAGCAGCTTTTGTTCTGAGTATATTTCGTGACCAGGGAGCCGAGATTCGTCGCATATCGACTTATGCGAAATGAAAATTTTTGTGATATTCTATTTCCACACACTCCAAACTGCTGGAATATAACTTTTGCAGCTAATTTGGAGCAACTTTTGTTCAAAGTATATTTCGTGTCCAGGGAGCCGAGAATCATCGAAAAATCGACTTATGCGTATTGCAACATTTAAATGTTTGTGATATTCTTGTTCCCCACACTCCATACTGCTGGTATATAGGTTTTGATGCGAATTGGAAGCAAATTTTGTTCTGAGTATATTTCGTGTCCAGGGAGCCGAGAATCGTCGTAAATCGACTTATGCGAAATGAAAATTTTTTTGATATTCTTGTTCCACACACTCCAAACTGCTCGAATATAGCTTTTGCAGCGAATTTGGAGCAACTTTTGTTTTGAGTATATTTCGTGTCCAGGGAGCCGAGAATCGTCGTAAATCGACTTATGCGAAATGAAATTTTCTTTGATATTCTTGTTCCACACACTCCAAACTGCTCGAATATAGCTTTTGCAGGGAATTTGAAGAAACTTTTGTTCTGAGTATATTTCGTGTCCAGGGAGCCGAGAATCATCGAAAAATCGACTTATGCGAAATTATAATTTTTGTGATATTCTTGTTCCACACACTCCAAAAAGCTCGAATATAGCTTTTGCAGCGAATTTGGAGCAACTTATTTTCTGAGTATATTTCGTGTCCTGGGTGCCAAGAAACATCGAAAAACGGACTTACGCGTAATGCAACATTTAAATGTTTGTGATATTCTTGTTCCCCACACTACAAACTGCACGAATATAGTTTTTGCAGCGAATTTGGAGCAGCTTTTGTTCTGAGTATATTTCGTGACCAGGGAGCCGAGAATCGTCGCAGATCGACTTATTCGAAATGAAAATTTTTGTGATATTCTTGTTCCACACACTCCAAACTTCTGGAATATAACTTTTGCAGCAAATTTGGAGCAAATTTTGTTCTGAGTATATTTCGTGTCCAGGGAGCCGAGAATCATCGAAAAATCAACTTATGCGAAATGAAAATTTTTGTGATATTCTTGTTCCACACACTCCAAACAGCTGGAATATAACTTTTGCAGCAAATTTGGAGCAAATTTTGTTCTGAGTATATTTCGTGTCCAGGGAGCCAAGAATCCTCATAAACTCGACTAGCGCGAAATGATAAATTTTTGTGATATTCTTGTTCCCCACACTCCAAACTGCTCATGTATAGCTTTTGCAGCGAATTTGCGGCAACTTTTGTTCTGAGTATATTTCGTGTCCAGGGAACCGAGAATCGTCGTAAATCGACTTATGCGAAATGAAAATTTTTTTTGATATTCTTGTTCCAACCACTCCAAACTGCTCGAATATTGCTTTTGCAGCAAATTTGGAGCAACTTTTGTTCTCAGTATATTTCGTGTCCAGGGAGCCGAAAATCATCGAAAAATCGACTTCTGCTAAATGATAATTTTTGTGATATTCTTGTTCCACACACTCCAAACAGCTCAAATATAGCTTTTGCAGTGAATTTGGAGCAACTTATGTTCTGAGTATATTTCGTGTGCTGGGAGCAAAGAATCATCGAAAAACGGACTTACGCGTAATGCAACATTTAAATGTTTGTGATATTCTTGTTCCACACACCCCAAACTACTCGAATATAACTTTTGCAGCGAATTTGGAGCAAATTTTGTTCTGAGTATATTTCGTGTCCAGGGAGCCGAGAATCCTCATAAACTCGACTAGCGCGAAATGATAATTTTTTGTGATATTCTTGTTCCCCACACTCCAAACTGCTCATATATAGCTTTTGCAGCGAATTTGCGGCAACTTTTGTTCTGAGTATATTTCGTGTCCAGGGAGCCGAGATTCGTCGTAAATCGACTTATGCGAAATGAAAATTTTTTTGATATTCTTGTTCCCCACACTCCAAACTGCTCGTATATATCTTTTCATGCGAATTTGAAGCAAATTTTGTTCTGAGTATATTTCGTGTCCAGGGAGTGAGAATCATCGAAAAACGGACTTACGTGTAATGCAACATTTAAATGATTGTGATACTTGTTCCACACACTCCAAACTGCTCGAATATAACTTTTGCAGCGAATTTGGAGCAAATTTTGTTCTGAGTATATTTCGTGTCCAGGTAGCCGAGAATCCTCATAAACTCGACTTACGCGAAATGATAAATTTTTGTGATATTGTTGTTCCCCACACTCGAAACTGCTCATATATAGCTTTTGCAGCGAATTTGGAGCAACTTTTGTTCTGAGTATATTTCGTGTCCAGGGAGACGAGAATCATCGAAAAATCGACATGCGAAATTATAATTTTTGTGATATTCTTGTTCCACACACTCCAAAAAGCTCGAATATAGCTTTTGCAGCGAATTTGGAGCAACTTATGTTCTGAGTATATTTCGTGTCCTGGGAGCCAAGAATCGTCGGAAGTCGACTTAAGCGAAATGAAAATTTTGGTGATATTCTTGTTCCACACACTCCAAACTGCTCGAATATAGCTTTTGCAGCAAATTTGGAGCAGCTTTTGTTCTGAGTATATTTCGTGACCAGGGAGCCGAGATTCGTCGCATATCGACTTATGCGAAATGAAAATTTTTGTGATATTCTTTTTCCACACACTCCAAACTGCTGGAATATAACTTTTGCAGCTAATTTGGAGCAACTTTTGTTCAAAGTATATTTCGTGTCCAGGGAGCCGAGAATCATCGAAAAATCGACTTATGCGTATTGCAACATTTAAATGTTTGTGATATTCTTGTTCCCCACACTCCATACTGCTGGTATATAGGTTTTGATGCGAATTGGAAGCAAATTTTGTTCTGAGTATATTTCGTGTCCAGGGAGCCGAGAATCGTCGTAAATCGACTTATGCGAAATGAAAATTTTTTTGATATTCTTGTTCCACACACTCCAAACTGCTCGAATATAGCTTTTGCAGCGAATTTGGAGCAACTTTTGTTTTGAGTATATTTCGTGTCCAGGGAGCCGAGAATCGTCGTAAATCGACTTATGCGAAATGAAATTTTCTTTGATATTCTTGTTCCACACACTCCAAACTGCTCGAATATAGCTTTTGCAGGGAATTTGAAGAAACTTTTGTTCTGAGTATATTTCGTGTCCAGGGAGCCGAGAATCATCGAAAAATCGACTTATGCGAAATTATAATTTTTGTGATATTCTTGTTCCACACACTCCAAAAAGCTCGAATATAACTTTTGCAGCGAATTTGGAGCAAATTATTTTCTGAGTATATTTCGTGTCCTGGGTGCCAAGAAACATCGAAAAACGGACTTACGCGTAATGCAACATTTAAATGTTTGTGATATTCTTGTTCCCCACACTACAAACTGCACGAATATAGTTTTTGCAGCGAATTTGGAGCAGCTTTTGTTCTGAGTATATTTCGTGACCAGGGAGCCGAGAATCGTCGCAGATCGACTTATTCGAAATGAAAATTTTTGTGATATTCTT
This sequence comes from Hymenopus coronatus, assembly GCA_030762935.1. Lineage (NCBI taxonomy): Eukaryota > Metazoa > Arthropoda > Insecta > Mantodea > Hymenopodidae > Hymenopus > Hymenopus coronatus. The sequence continues at coordinate 134,356,221 of CM060894.1, forward strand.
GTTCCACACACTCCAAACTTCTGGAATATAACTTTTGCAGCAAATTTGGAGCAAATTTTGTTCTGAGTATATTTCGTGTCCAGGGAGCCGAGAATCATCGAAAAATCAACTTATGCGAAATGAAAATTTTTGTGATATTCTTGTTCCACACACTCCAAACAGCTGGAATATAACTTTTGCAGCAAATTTGGAGCAAATTTTGTTCTGAGTATATTTCGTGTCCAGGGAGCCGAGAATCCTCATAAACTCGACTAGCGCGAAATGATAAATTTTTGTGATATTCTTGTTCCCCACACTCCAAACTGCTCATGTATAGCTTTTGCAGCGAATTTGCGGCAACTTTTGTTCTGAGTATATTTCGTGTCCAGGGAACCGAGAATCGTCGTAAATCGACTTATGCGAAATGAAAAATTTTTTTGATATTCTTGTTCCAACCACTCCAAACTGCTCGAATATTGCTTTTGCAGCAAATTTGGACAAACTTTTGTTCTCAGTATATTTCGTGTCCAGGGAGCCGAAAATCATCGAAAAATCGACTTCTGCTAAATGATAATTTTTGTGATATTCTTGTTCCACACACTCCAAACAGCTCGAATATAGCTTTTGCAGTGAATTTGGAGCAACTTATGTTCTGAGTATATTTCGTGTGCTGGGAGCAAAGAATCATCGAAAAACGGACTTACGCGTAATGCAACATTTAAATGTTTGTGATATTCTTGTTCCACACACCCCAAACTACTCGAATATAACTTTTGCAGCGAATTTGGAGCAAATTTTGTTCTGAGTATATTTCGTGTCCAGGGAGCCGAGAATCCTCATAAACTCGACTAGCGCGAAATGATAATTTTTTGTGATATTCTTGTTCCCCACACTCCAAACTGCTCATATATAGCTTTTGCAGCGAATTTGCGGCAACTTTTGTTCTGAGTATATTTCGTGTCCAGGGAGCCGAGATTCGTCGTAAATCGACTTATGCGAAATGAAAATTTTTTTTTGATATTCTTGTTCCCCACACTCCAAACTGCTCGTATATATCTTTTCATGCGAATTTGAAGCAAATTTTGTTCTGAGTATATTTCGTGTCCAGGGAGCTGAGAATCATCGAAAAACGGACTTACGTGTAATGCAACATTTAAATGATTGTGATACTTGTTCCACACACTCCAAACTGCTCGAATATAACTTTTGCAGCGAATTTGGAGCAAATTTTGTTCTGAGTATATTTCGTGTCCAGGTAGCCGAGAATCCTCATAAACTCGACTTACGCGAAATGATAAATTTTTGTGATATTGTTGTTCCCCACACTCGAAACTGCTCATATATAGCTTTTGCAGCCAATTTGGAGCAACTTTTGTTCTGAGTATATTTCGTGTCCAGGGAGACGAGAATCATCGAAAAATCGACATGCGAAATTATAATTTTTGTGATATTCTTGTTCCACACACTCCAAAAAGCTCGAATATAGCTTTTGCAGCGAATTTGGAGCAACTTATGTTCTGAGTATATTTCGTGTCCTGGGAGCCAAGAATCGTCGGAAGTCGACTTAAGCGAAATGAAAATTTTGGTGATATTCTTGTTCCACGCACTCCAAACTGCTCGAATATAGCTTTTGCAGCAAATTTGGAGCAGCTTTTGTTCTGAGTATATTTCGTGACCAGGGAGCCGAGAATCGTCGCATATCGACTTATGCGAAATGAAAATTTTTGTGATATACTTTTTCCACACACTCCAAACTGCTGGAATATAACTTTTGCAGCTAATTTGGAGCAACTTTTGTTCTAAGTATATTTCGTGTCCAGGGAGCCGAGAATCATCGAAAAATCGACTTATGCGTATTGCAACATTTAAATGTTTGTGATATTCTTGTTCCCCACACTCCATACTGCTGGTATATAGGTTTTGATGCGAATTGGAAGCAAATTTTGTTCTGAGTATATTTTGTGTCCAGGGAGCCGAGAATCGTCGTAAATCGACTTATGCGAAATGAAAATTTTTTTGATATTCTTGTTCCACACACTCCAAACTGCTCGAATATAGCTTTTGCAGGGAATTTGAAGCAACTTGTTCTGAGTATATTTCGTGTCCAGGGAGCCGAGTATCATCGAAAATCGACTTATGCTAAATTATAATTTTTGTAATATTCTTGTTCCACACACTCCGCGAAATGAAAATTGTTGAGATATTCTTGTTCCACACACTCGAAACTGCTCATATATAGCTTTTGCAGCGAATTTGGAGCAACTTTTGTTCTGAGTATATTTCGTGTTCAGGGAGACGAGAATCATCGAAAAATCGACATGCGAAATAATAATTTTTGTGATATTCTTGTTCCACACACTCCAAGCAGCTCGAATATAGCTTTTGCAGCGAATTTGGACCAACTTATGTTCTGAGTATATTTCGTGTACTGAGAGACAAGAATCATCGAAAAACGGACTTACGCGTAATGCAACATTTAAATGTTTGTGATATTCTTGTTCCCCACACTCCAAACTGCTCGTACATATCTTTTCATGCGAATTTGAAGCAAATTTTGTTCTGAATATATTTCGTGTCCAGGGGGCCGAGAATCGTCGTAAATCGACTTATGCGAAATGAAAATTTTTGTGATATTCTTGTTCCACACACTTCAAACTGCTCGAATATAGCTTTTGCAGCGAATTTGGAGCAACTTTTGTTTTGAGTATATTTCGTGTCCAGGGAGCCGAGAATCGTCGTAAATCGACTTATGCGAAATGAAATTTTCTTTGATATTCTTGTTCCACACACTCCAAACTGCTCGAATATAGCTTTTGCAGGGAATTTGAAGCAACTTTTGTTCTGAGTATATTTCGTGTCCAGGGAGCCGAGAATCATCGAAAAATCGACTTATGCGAAATTATAATTTTTGTGATATTCTTGTTCCACACACTCCAAAAAGCTCGAATATAGCTTTTGCAGCGAATTTGGAGCAACTTATTTTCTGAGTATATTTCGTGTCCTGGGTGCCAAGAAACATCGAAAAACGGACTTACGCGTAATGCAACATTTAAATGTTTGTGATATTCTTGTTCCCCACACTACAAACTGCACGAATATAGTTTTTGCAGCGAATTTGGAGCAGCTTTTGTTCTGAGTATATTTCGTGACCAGGGAGCCGAGAATCGTCGCAGATCGACTTATTCGAAATGAAAATTTTTGTGATATTCTTGTTCCACACACTCCAAACTTCTGGAATATAACTTTTGCAGCAAATTTGGAGCAAATTTTGTTCTGAGTATATTTCGTGTCCAGGGAGCCGAGAATCATCGAAAAATCAACTTATGCGAAATGAAAATTTTTGTGATATTCTTGTTCCACACACTCCAAACAGCTGGAATATAACTTTTGCAGCAAATTTGGAGCAAATTTTGTTCTGAGTATATTTCGTGTCCAGGGAGCCGAGAATCCTCATAAACTCGACTAGCGCGAAATGATAAATTTTTGTGATATTCTTGTTCCCCACACTCCAAACTGCTCATGTATAGCTTTTGCAGCGAATTTGCGGCAACTTTTGTTCTGAGTATATTTCGTGTCCAGGGAACCGAGAATCGTCGTAAATCGACTTATGCGAAATGAAAAATTTTTTTGATATTCTTGTTCCAACCACTCCAAACTGCTCGAATATTGCTTTTGCAGCAAATTTGGACAAACTTTTGTTCTCAGTATATTTCGTGTCCAGGGAGCCGAAAATCATCGAAAAATCGACTTCTGCTAAATGATAATTTTTGTGATATTCTTGTTCCACACACTCCAAACAGCTCAAATATAGCTTTTGCAGTGAATTTGGAGCAACTTATGTTCTGAGTATATTTCGTGTGCTGGGAGCAAAGAATCATCGAAAAACGGACTTACGCGTAATGCAACATTTAAATGTTTCTGATATTCTTGTTCCACACACCCCAAACTACTCGAATATAACTTTTGCAGCGAATTTGGAGCAAATTTTGTTCTGAGTATATTTCGTGTCCAGGGAGCCGAGAATCCTCATAAACTCGACTAGCGCGAAATGATAATTTTTTGTGATATTCTTGTTCCCCACACTCCAAACTGCTCATATATAGCTTTTGCAGCGAATTTGCGGCAACTTTTGTTCTGAGTATATTTCGTGTCCAGGGAGCCGAGATTCGTCGTAAATCGACTTATGCGAAATGAAAATTTTTTTGATATTCTTGTTCCCCACACTCCAAACTGCTCGTATATATCTTTTCATGCGAATTTGAAGCAAATTTTGTTCTGAGTATATTTCGTGTCCAGGGAGCAGAGAATCATCGAAAAACGGACTTACGTGTAATGCAACATTTAAATGATTGTGATACTTGTTCCACACACTCCAAACTGCTCGAATATAACTTTTGCAGCGAATTTGGAGCAAATTTTGTTCTGAGTATATTTCGTGTCCAGGTAGCCGAGAATCCTCATAAACTCGACTTACGCGAAATGATAAATTTTTGTGATATTGTTGTTCCCCACACTCGAAACTGCTCATATATAGCTTTTGCAGCGAATTTGGAGCAACTTTTGTTCTGAGTATATTTCGTGTCCAGGGAGACGAGAATCATCGAAAAATCGACCTGCGAAATTATAATTTTTGTGATATTCTTGTTCCACACACTCCAAAAAGCTCGAATATAGCTTTTGCAGCGAATTTGGAGCAACTTATGTTCTGAGTATATTTCGTGTCCTGGGAGCCAAGAATCGTCGGAAGTCGACTTAAGCGAAATGAAAATTTTGGTGATATTCTTGTTCCACACACTCCAAACTGCTCGAATATAGCTTTTGCAGCAAATTTGGAGCAGCTTTTGTTCTGAGTATATTTCGTGACCAGGGAGCCGAGATTCGTCGCATATCGACTTATGCGAAATGAAAATTTTTGTGATATTCTTTTTCCACACACTCCAAACTGCTGGAATATAACTTTTGCAGCTAATTTGGAGCAACTTTTGTTCAAAGTATATTTCGTGTCCAGGGAGCCGAGAATCATCGAAAAATCGACTTATGCGTATTGCAACATTTAAATGTTTGTGATATTCTTGTTCCCCACGCTCCATACTGCTGGTATATAGGTTTTGATGCGAATTGGAAGCAAATTTTGTTCTGAGTATATTTCGTGTCCAGGGAGCCGAGAATCGTCGTAAATCGACTTATGCGAAATGAAAATTTTTTTGATATTCTTGTTCCACACACTCCAAACTGCTCGAATATAGCTTTTGCAGCGAATTTGGAGCAACTTTTGTTTTGAGTATATTTCGTGTCCTGGGAGCCAAGAATCGTCGGAAGTCGACTTAAGCGAAATGAAAATTTTGGTGATATTCTTGTTCCACGCACTCCAAACTGCTCGAATATAGCTTTTGCAGCAAATTTGGAGCAGCTTTTGTTCTGAGTATATTTCGTGACCAGGGAGCCGAGAATCGTCGCATATCGACTTATGCGAAATGAAAATTTTTGTGATATACTTTTTCCACACACTCCAAACTGCTGGAATATAACTTTTGCAGCTAATTTGGAGCAACTTTTGTTCTAAGTATATTTCGTGTCCAGGGAGCCGAGAATCATCGAAAAATCGACTTATGCGTATTGCAACATTTAAATGTTTGTGATATTTTTGTTCCCCACACTCCATACTGCTGGTATATAGGTTTTGATGCGAATTGGAAGCAAATTTTGTTCTGAGTATATTTTGTGTCCAGGGAGCCGAGAATCGTCGTAAATCGACTTATGCGAAATGAAAATTTTTTTGATATTCTTGTTCCACACACTCCAAACTGCTCGAATATAGCTTTTGCAGGGAATTTGAAGCAACTTGTTCTGAGTATATTTCGTGTCCAGGGAGCCGAGTATCATCGAAAATCGACTTATGCTAAATTATAATTTTTGTAATATTCTTGTTCCACACACTCCGCGAAATGAAAATTGTTGAGATATTCTTGTTCCACACACTCGAAACTGCTCATATATAGCTTTTGCAGCGAATTTGGAGCAACTTTTGTTCTGAGTATATTTCGTGTCCAGGGAGACGAGAATCATCGAAAAATCGACATGCGAAATAATAATTTTTGTGATATTCTTGTTCCACACACTCCAAGCAGCTCGAATATAGCTTTTGCAGCGAATTTGGACCAACTTATGTTCTGAGTATATTTCGTGTACTGAGAGACAAGAATCATCGAAAAACGGACTTACGCGTAATGCAACATTTAAATGTTTGTGATATTCTTGTTCCCCACACTCCAAACTGCTCGTACATATCTTTTCATGCGAATTTGAAGCAAATTTTGTTCTGAATATATTTCGTGTCCAGGGGGCCGAGAATCGTAGTAAATCGACTTATGCGAAATGAAAATTTTTGTGATATTCTTGTTCCACACACTTCAAACTGCTGGAATATAACTTTTGCAGCTAATTTGGAGCAACTTTTGTTCTAAGTATATTTCGTGTCCAGGGAGCCGAGAATCATCGAAAAATCGTCTTATGCGTATTGCAACATTTAAATGTTTGTGATATTCTTGTTCCCCACACTCCATACTGCTGGTATATAGGTTTTGATGCGAATTGGAAGCAAATTTTGTTCTATTTCATGACCAGGGAGCCGAGAATCGTCGTAAATCGACTTATGCTAAATGAAAATTTTTTTGATATTCTTATTCCACACACTCCAAACTGCTCGAATATAGCTTTTGCAGCGAATTTCGAGCAGCTTTTGTTCTGAGTATATTTCGTGACCAGGGAGCCAAGAATCGTCGCATATCGACTTATTCGAAATGAAAATTTTTGTGATATTCTTGTTTCACAAACTCCAAACTGCTGGAATGTAACTTTTTCAGCGAATTTGGAGCAACTTATCTTCTGTGTTTATTTCGTGTCCAGGGAGCCGAGAATCATCGAAAAATCGACATGCGAAATTATAATTTTTGTGATATTCTTGTTCCACACACTCCAAACTGCTCGTATATAGCTTTTGATGCGAATTGGAAGCAAATTTTGTTCTATTTCGTGACCAGGGAGCCGAGAATCGTCGTAAATCGACTTATGCGAAATGAAAATATTTGTGATATTCTTGTTCCACACACTCCAAACTCCTCGAATATAGCTTTTGCAGCGAATTTCGAGCAGCTTTTGTTCTGAGTATATTTCGTGACCAGGGAGCCGAGAATCGTCGCATATCGACTTATGCGAAATGATAATTTTTGTGATATTCTTGTTCCAAACACTCCAAACAGCTCGAATATAGCTTTTGCAGCGAATTTGGAGCAATTTATGTTCTGAGTATATTTCGTGTCCTGGGAGCAAAGAATCATCGAAAAACGGACATACGTGTAATGCAACATTTAAATGCTTGTGATACTCTTGTTCCACACACCCCAAATTGCTCGAATATAACTTTTGCAGCGAATTTGGAGCAAATTTTGTTCTGAGTATATTTCGTGTCCAGGGAGCCGAGAATCCTCATAAACTCGACTAGCGCGAAATGAAAATTTTTTTGATATTCTTGTTCCACACACTCCAAACTGCTCGAATATAGCTTTTGCAGCGAATTTGGAGCAACTTTTGTTTTGAGTATATTTCGTGTCCAGGGAGCCGAGTATCATCGAAAATCGACTTATGCGAAATTATAATTTTTGTAATATTCTTGTTCCACACACTCCGCGAAATGAAAATTTTTGAGATATTCTTGTTCCACACACTCCAAACTGCTGGAATATAACTTTTGCAGCAAATTTGGAGCAACTTTTTTCTCAGTATATTTCGTGTCCAGGGAGCCGAGAATCATCGAAAAATCGACATATGCGAAATGATAATTTTTGTGATATTCTTGTTCGACACACTCCAAACTGCTCATATATAGCTTTTGCAGCGAATTTGCGGCTACTTTTGTTCTGAGTATATTTCGTGTCCAGGGAGCCGAGAATGGTCGTAATTCGACTTATGCGAAATGAAAATTTTTTTGATATTCTTGTTCCACACACTTCAAACTGCTCGAATATAGCTTTTGCAGCGAATTTGGAGCAACTTTTGTTCAGAGTATATTTCGTGTCCAGGGAGCCGAGAATCGTCGTAAATCGACTTATGCGAAATGAAAATTTTTTTAATATTCTTGTTCCACACACTCCAAACTGCTCGAATATAGCTTTTGCAGGGAATTTGAAGCAACTTTTGTTCTGAGTATATTTCGTGTCCAGGGAGCCGAGAATCATCAAAAAATCGACTTATGCGAACTTATAATTTTTGTGATATTCTTGTTCCACATACTCCAAACTGCTGGAATATAACTTTTGCAGCAAATTTGGAGCAACTTTTGTTCTCAGTATATTTCGTGTCCAGGGAGCCGAGATTCATCGAAAAATCGACTTATGCGAAATGATAATTTTGTGATATTCATGTTCCATACACTCCAAACACCTGGAATATAACTTTTGCAGCAAATTTGGAGCAACTTTTGTTCTCAGTATATTTCGTGTCCAGGGAGCCGAGAATCATCCAAAAATCGACTTATGCGAACTTATAATTTTTGTGATATTCTTGTTCCACACACTCCAAACTGCTCGTATATAGCTTTTGATGCGAATTGGGAGCAAATTTTGTTCTGAGTATATTTCGTGTCTAGGGAGCCGAGAATCGTCGTAAATCGACTTATGCGAAATGAAAATTTTTTTGATATTCCTGTTCCACACACTCCAAACTGCTCGAATATAGTTTTTGCAGCGAATTTGGAGCAACTTTTGTTCTGAGTATATTTCGTGTCCAGGGAGCCGAGAATCGTCGTAAATCGACTTATGCGAAATGAAAATTTTTTTGATATTCTTGTTCCACACACTCCAAACTGCTCGAATATAGCTTTTGCAGGGAATTTGGAGCAGCTTTTGTTCTGAGTATATTTCGTGACCAGGGAGCCGAGAATCGTTGCATATCGACTTATTCGAAATGAAAATTTTTGTGATATTCTTGTTCCACACACTCCAAACTGCTGGAATATAACTTTTGCAGCAAATTTGGGCAATTTGTGTTCTGAGTATATTTCGAGAACAGGGAGCCGAGAATCGTCGCAAATCGACGTATGCGAAATGATACTTTTTGTGATATTCTTGTTCCACACACTCCAAACAGCTTGAATATTGCTTTTGCCACGAATTTGGAGCAAGTTATGTTCTGAGTATATTTCGTGTACTGAGAGACAAGAATCATCGAAAAACGGACTTACGCGTAATGCAACAATTAAATGTTTGTGATATTCTTGTTCTTCACACTCCAAACTGCTCGAATAAAGCTTTTGCAGCGAATTTCGAGCAGCTTTTGTTCTGAGTATATTTCGTGTCCAGGGAGCCGAGATTCATCGAAAAATCGACTTATGCGAAATGATAATTTTGTGATATTCATGTTCCATACACTCCAAACAGCTGGAATATAACTTTTGCAGCAAATTTGGAGCAACTTTTGTTCTCAGTATATTTCGTGTCCAGGGAGCCGAGAATCATCAAAAAATCGACTTATGCGAACTTATAATTTTTGTGATATTCTTGTTCCACATACTCCAAACTGCTGGAATATAACTTTTGCAGCAAATTTGGAGCAACTTTTGTTCTCAGTATATTTCGTGTCCAGGGAGCCGAGATTCATCGAAAAATCGACTTATGCGAAATGATACTTTTTGTGATATTCTTGTTCCACACACTCCAAACAGCTCGAATATTGCTTTTGCCACGAATTTGGAGCAAGTTATGTTCTGAGTATATTTCGTGTACTGAGAGACAAGAATCATCGAAAAACGGACTTACGCGTAATGCAACAATTAAATGTTTGTGATATTCTTGTTCTTCACACTCCAAACTGCTCGAATAAAGCTTTTTCAGCGAATTTGGAGCAACTTATCTTCTGTGTTTATTTCGTGTCCAGGGAGCCGAGAATCATCGAAAAATCGACATGCGAAATTATAATTTTTGTGATATTCTTGTTCCACACACTCCAAACTGCTCGTATATAGCTTTTGATGCGAATTGGAAGCAAATTTTGTTCTATTTCGTGACCAGGGAGCCGAGAATCGTCGTAAATCGACTTATGCGAAATGAAAATATTTGTGATATTCTTGTTCCACACACTTCAAACTCCTCGAATATAGCTTTTGCAGCGAATTTCGAGCAGCTTTTGTTCTGAGTATATTTCGTGACCAGGGAGCCGAGAATCGTCGCATATCGACTTATGCGAAATGATAATTTTTGTGATATTCTTGTTCCAAACACTCCAAACAGCTCGAATATAGCTTTTGCAGCGAATTTGGAGCAATTTATGTTCTGAGTATATTTCGTGTCCTGGGAGCAAAGAATCATCGAAAAACGGACATACGTGTAATGCAACATTTAAATGCTTGTGATACTCTTGTTCCACACACCCCAAATTGCTCGAATATAACTTTTGCAGCGAATTTGGAGCAAATTTTGTTCTGAGTATATTTCGTGTCCAGGGAGCCGAGAATCCTCATAAACTCGACTAGCGCGAAATGAAAATTTTTTTGATATTCTTGTTCCACACACTCCAAACTGCTCGAATATAGCTTTTGCAGCGAATTTGGAGCAACTTTTGTTTTGAGTATATTTCGTGTCCAGGGAGCCGAGTATCATCGAAAATCGACTTATGCGAAATTATAATTTTTGTAATATTCTTGTTCCACACACTCCGCGAAATGAAAATTGTTGAGATATTCTTGTTCCACACACTCCAAACTGCTGGAATATAACTTTTGCAGCAAATTTGGAGCAACTTTTTTCTCAGTATATTTCGTGTCCAGGGAGCCGAGAATCATCGAAAAATCGACATATGCGAAATGATATTTTTTGTGATATTCTTGTTCGACACACTCCAAACAGCTCGAATATAGCTTTTGCAGCGAATTTGGAGCAACTTATGTTCTGAGTATAGTGTCCTGGGAGCAAAGAATCATCGAAAAACGGAATTACGTGTAATGCAACAATTAAATGTTTGTGATATTCTTGTTCCACACACCCCAAACTGCTCGAATATAACTTTTGCAGCGAATTTGGAGCAAATTTTGTTCTGAGTATATTTCGTGTCCAGGGAGCCGTGAATCGTCATAATCTCGACTAGCGCGAAATGATAAATTTTTGTGATATTCTTGTTCCCCACACTCCAAACTGCTCATATATAGCTTTTGCAGCGAATTTGCGGCTACTTTTGTTCTGAGTATATTTCGTGTCCAGGGAGCCGAGAATGGTCGTAATTCGACTTATGCGAAATGAAAATTTTTTTGATATTCTTGTTCCACACACTTCAAACTGCTCGAATATAGCTTTTGCAGCGAATTTGGAGCAACTTTTGTTCAGAGTATATTTCGTGTCCAGGGAGCCGAGAATCGTCGTAAATCGACTTATGCGAAATGAAAATTTTTTTAATATTCTTGTTCCACACACTCCAAACTGCTCGAATATAGCTTTTGCAGGGAATTTGAAGCAACTTTTGTTCTGAGTATATTTCGTGTCCAGGGAGCCGAGAATCATCAAAAAATCGACTTATGCGAACTTATAATTTTTGTGATATTCTTGTTCCACATACTCCAAACTGCTGGAATATAACTTTTGCAGCAAATTTGGAGCAACTTTTGTTCTCAGTATATTTCGTGTCCAGGGAGCCGAGATTCATCGAAAAATCGACTTATGCGAAATGATAATTTTGTGATATTCATGTTCCATACACTCCAAACAGCTGGAATATAACTTTTGCAGCAAATTTGGAGCAACTTTTGTTCTCAGTATATTTCGTGTCCAGGGAGCCGCGAATCATCCAAAAATCGACATACGAAATTATAATTTTTGTGATATTCTTGTTCCACACACTCCAAACTGCTCGTATATAGCTTTTGATGCGAATTTGCGGCAACTTTTGTTCTGAGTATATTTCGTGTCCAGGGAGCCGAGAATCGTCGTAAATGGACTTATGCGAAATGAAAATTTTTTTTGATATTCTTGTTCCAACCACTCCAAACTGCTCGAATATAGCTTTTGCAGCGAATTTGGAGCAAGTTTTATTTCTGAGTATATTTCGTGTCAAGGGAGCCGAGATTCTTCGAAAAATCGACATGCAAAATTATAATTTTTGTGATATTCTTGTTCCACACACTTCAACAAGCTCGAATATAGCTTTTGCAGCGAATTTGGAGCAACTTATGTTCTGAGTATATTTCCTGTCCAGGGAGCCAAGAATCACCAAAAAACGGACTTACGCGTAATGCAACATTTAAATATTTGTGATGTTCCCCACACTCCAAACTGCTCGTATATAGGTTTTGATGCGAATTGGAAGCAAATTTTGTTCTGAGTATATTTCGTGTCCAGGGAGTTGAGAACCGTCGTAAATCAACTTATGCGAAATGAAAATTTTTGTGATGTTCCACACACTTCAAACTGCTCGAATATAGCTTTTGCAGCGAATTTGGAGCAACTTATGTTCTGAGTATATTTCGTGTCCTGGGAGCCGAGAATCGTCGCATATCGACTTATGCGAAATGAAAATTTTTGTGATATTCTTGTTCCACCCACTGAAAACTGCTGGAATATAACTTTTGCAGCAAATTTGGACAAACTTTTGTTCTCAGTATATTTCGTGTCCAGGGAGCCGAAAATCATCGAAAAATCGACTTCTGCTAAATGATAATTTTTGTGATATTCTTGTTCCACACACTCCAAACAACTCGAATATAGCTTTTGCAGTGAATTTGGAGCAACTTATGTTCTGAGTATATTTCGTGTCCTGGGAGCAAAGAATCATCGAAAAACGGACTTACGCGTAATGCAACATTTAAATGTTTGTGATATTCTTGTTCCACACACCCCAAACTACTCGAATATAACTTTTGCAGCGAATTTGGAGCAAATTTTGTTCTGAGTATATTTCGTGTCCAGGGAGCCGAGAATCCTCATAAACTCGACTAGCGCGAAATGATAAATTTTTGTGATATTCTTGTTCCCCACACTCCAAACTGCTCATATATAGCTTTTGCAGCGAATTTGCGGCAACTTTTGTTCTGAGTATATTTCGTGTCCAGGTAGCCGAGAATCGTCGTAAATCGACTTATGCGAATTGAAATTTTTTTTGATATTCTTGTTCCACACACTCCAAACTGCTCGAATATAGCTTTTGCAGGGAATTTGAAGCAACTTTTGTTCTGAGTATATTTCGTGTCCAGGGAGCCGAGAATCGTCGTAAATCGACTTATGCGAAATGAAAATTTTTGTGATATTCTTGTTCCACACACTCCAAACTACTCGAATATAGCTTTTGCAGCGAATTTGGAGCAACTTATTTTCTGAGTATATTTCGTGTCCTGGGTGCCAAGAAACATCGAAAAACGGACTTACGTGTAATGCAACATTTAAATGTTTGTGATATTCTTGTTCCCCACACTCCAAACTGCTCGAATATAGTTTTTGCAGCGAATTTGGAGCAGCTTTTGTTCTGAGTATATTTCGTGACCAGGGAGCGGAGAATCGTCGCAGATCGACTTATGCGAAATGAAATTTTTTTTGATATTCTTTTTGCACATACTCCAAACTGCTGGAATATAACTTTTGCAGCAAATTTGGAACAACTTTTGTTCTCAGTATATTTCGTGTCCAGGGAGCCGAGAATCATCGAAAAATGGACATGCGAAATTAAAATTTTTGTGATATTCTTGTTCCACACACTCCAAAAAGCTCGAATATAGCTTTTGCAGCGAATTTGGAGCAACTTATGTTCTGAGTATATTTCGTGTCCAGGGAGCCGAGAATCATCGAAAAATCGACATGCGAAATTATAATTTTTGTGATATTCTTGTTCCACACACTCCAAACTGCTCGTATATAGCTTTTGATGCAAATTGGAAGCAAATTTTGTTCTGAGTATATTTCTTGTCCAGGGAGTTGAGAACCGTCGTAAATCAACTTATGCGAAATGAAAATTTTTGTGATGTTCCACACACTCCAAACTGCTCCATTATAGCTTTTGCAGCGAATTTGGAGCAGCTTTTGTTCTGAGTATATTTCGTGACCAGGGAGCCGAGAATCGTCGCATATCGACTTATGCGAAATGAAAATTTTTGTGATATTCTTGTTCCACACACTCCAAACTGCTGGAATATAACTTTTGCAGCAAATTTGGAGCAAATTTTGTTCTGATTATATTTCGTGTCCAGGGAGCCGAGAATCCTCATAAACTCGACTAGCGCGAAATGATAAATTTTTGTGATATTCTTGTTCCCCACACTCCCAACTGCTCATGTATAGCTTTTGCAGCGAATTTGCGGCAACTTTTGTTCTGAGTATATTTCGTGTCCAGGGAGCCGAGAATCGTCGTAAATCGACTTATGCGAAATGAAAATTTTTTTTGATATTCTTGTTCCAACCACTCCAAACTGCTCGAATATAGCTTTTGCAGCGAATTTGGAGCAAGTTTTTTTCTGAGTATATTTCGTGTCAAGGGAGCCGAGATTCTTCGAAAAATCGACATGCAAAATTATAATTTATGTGATATTCTTGTTCCACACACTCCAAAAAGCTCGAATATAGCTTTTGCAGCGAATTTGGAGCAACTTATGTTCTGAGTATATTTCCTGTCCAGGGAGCCAAGAATCACCGAAAAACGGACTTACGCGTAATGCAACATTTAAATATTTGTGATGTTCCCCACACTCCAAACTGCTCGTATATAGGTTTTGATGCGAATTGGAAGCAAATTTTGTTCTGAGTATATTTCGTGTCCAGGGAGTTGAGAACCGTCGTAAATCAACTTATGCGAAATGAAAATTTTTGTGATGTTCCACACACTTCAAACTGCTCGAATATAGCTTTTGCAGCGAATTTGGAGCAGCTTTTGTTTTGAGTATATTTCGTACCAGGGAGCCGAGAATCGTCGCATATCGACTTATGCGAAATGAAAATTTTTGTGATATTCTTGTTCCACCCACTCAAAACTGCTGGAATATAACTTTTGCAGCAAATTTGGACAAACTTTTTTTCTCAGTATATTTCGTGTCCAGGGAGCCGAAAATCATCGAAAAATCGACTTCTGCTAAATGATAATTTTTGTGATATTCTTGTTCCACACACTCCAAACAACTCGAATATAGCTTTTGCAGTGAATTTGGAGAAACTTATGTTCTGAGTATATTTCGTGTCCTGGGAGCAAAGAATCATCGAAAAACGGACTTACGCGTAATGCAACATTTAAATGTTTGTGATATTCTTGTTCCACACACCCCAAACTACTCGAATATAACTTTTGCAGCGAATTTGGAGCAAATTTTGTTCTGAGTATATTTCGTGTCCAGGGAGCCGAGAATCCTCATAAACTCGACTAGCGCGAAATGATAAATTTTTGTGATATTCTTGTTCCCCACACACCAAACTGCTCATATATAGCTTTTGCAGCGAATTTGCGGCAACTTTTGTTCTGAGTATATTTCGTGTCCAGGTAGCCGAGAATCGTCGTAAATCGACTTATGCGAAATGAAAATTTTTTGATATTCTTGTTCCACACTCTCCAAACTACTCGAATATAGCTTTTGCAGCGAATTTGGAGCAACTTGTTTTCTGAGTATATTTCGTGTCCTGGGTGCCAAGAAACATCGAAAAACGGACTTACGCGTAATGCAACATTTAAATGTTTGTGATATTCTTGTTCCCCACACTCCAAACTGCTCGAATATAGTTTTCGCAGCGAATTTGGAGCAGCTTTTGTTCTGAGTATATTTCGTGACCAGGGAGCCGAGAATCGTCGCAGATCGACTTATGCGAAATGAAAATTTTTTTGTTATTCTTGTTCCACATACTCCAAACTGCTGGAATATAACTTTTGCAGCAAATTTAGAGCAACTTTTGTTCTCAGTATATTTCGTGTCCAGGGAGCCGAGAATCATCGAAAAATCGACATGCGAAGTTATAATTTTTGTGATATTCTTGTTCCACACACTTCAAACTGCTAGTATATAGCTTTTGATGCAAATTGGAAGCAAATTTTGTTCTGAGTATATTTCGTGTCCAGGGAGCCGAGAATCGTCGTAAATCGACTTATGCGAAATGAAAATTTTTTTGATATTCTTGTTCCACACACTCCAAACTGCTCGAATATAACTTTTGCAGCAAATTTGGAGCAACTTTTGTTCTGAGTATATTTTGTGTTCAGGGAGCCGAGAATCATCGAAAAATCGACATGCGAAATGATAATTTTTGTGATATTCTTGTTCCACACACTAAAAACAGCTCGTATATAACTTTTGCAGCGAATTTGGAGCAAATTTTGTTCTGAGTATATTTCGTGTCCAGGGAGCCGAGAATCGTCGTAAATCGACTTATGCGAAATGAAAATTTTTGTGATATTCTTGTTCCACACACTCCAAACTACTCGAATATAGCTTTTGCAGCGAATTTGGAGCAACTTATTTTCTGAGTATATTTCGTGTCCTGGGTGCCAAGAAACATCGAAAAACGGACTTACGTGTAATGCAACATTTAAATGTTTGTGATATTCTTGTTCCCCACACTCCAAACTGCTCGAATATAGTTTTTGCAGCGAATTTGGAGCAGCTTTTGTTCTGAGTATATTTCGTGACCAGGGAGCGGAGAATCGTCGCAGATCGACTTATGCGAAATGAAATTTTTTTTGATATTCTTTTTGCACATACTCCAAACTGCTGGAATATAACTTTTGCAGCAAATTTGGAACAACTTTTGTTCTCAGTATATTTCGTGTCCAGGGAGCCGAGAATCATCGAAAAATCGACATATGCGAAATGATAATTTTTGTGATATTCTTGTTCCATACACTCCAAACAGCTCGAATATAGCTTTTGCAGCGAATTTGGAGCAACTTATGTTCTGAGTATATTTCCTGTCCAGGGAGCCAAGAATCACCAAAAAACGGACTTACGCGTAATGCAACATTTAAATATTTGTGATGTTCCCCACACTCCAAACTGCTCGTATATAGGTTTTGATGCGAATTGGAAGCAAATTTTGTTCTGAGTATATTTCGTGTCCAGGGAGTTGAGAACCGTCGTAAATCAACTTATGCGAAATGAAAATTTTTGTGATGTTCCACACACTTCAAACTGCTCGAATATAGCTTTTGCAGCGAATTTGGAGCAACTTATGTTCTGAGTATATTTCGTGTCCTGGGAGCCGAGAATCGTCGCATATCGACTTATGCGAAATGAAAATTTTTGTGTTATTCTTGTTCCACCCACTGAAAACTGCTGGAATATAACTTTTGCAGCAAATTTGGACAAACTTTTGTTCTCAGTATATTTCGTGTCCAGGGAGCCGAAAATCATCGAAAAATCGACTTCTGCTAAATGATAATTTTTGTGATATTCTTGTTCCACACACTCCAAACAACTCGAATATAGCTTTTGCAGTGAATTTGGAGCAACTTATGTTCTGAGTATATTTCGTGTCCTGGGAGCAAAGAATCATCGAAAAACGGACTTACGCGTAATGCAACATTTAAATGTTTGTGATATTCTTGTTCCACACACCCCAAACTACTCGAATATAACTTTTGCAGCGAATTTGGAGCAAATTTTGTTCTGAGTATATTTCGTGTCCAGGGAGCCGAGAATCCTCATAAACTCGACTAGCGCGAAATGATAAATTTTTGTGATATTCTTGTTCCCCACACTCCAAACTGCTCATATATAGCTTTTGCAGCGAATTTGCGGCAACTTTTGTTCTGAGTATATTTCGTGTCCAGGTAGCCGAGAATCGTCGTAAATCGACTTATGCGAAATGAAATTTTTTTTGATATTCTTGTTCCACACACTCCAAACTGCTCGAATATAGCTTTTGCAGGGAATTTGAAGCAACTTTTGTTCTGAGTATATTTCGTGTCCAGGGAGCCGAGAATCATCGAAAAATCGACTTATGCGAAATTATAATTATTGTGATATTCTTGTTCCACACACTCCAAAAAGCTCGAATATAGCTTTTGCAGCGAATTTGGAGCAACTTATTTTCTGAGTATATTTCGTGTCCTGGGTGCCAAGAAACATCGAAAAACGGACTTACGCGTAATGCAACATTTAAATGTTTGTGATATTCTTGTTCCACACACTCCAAACTGTACGAATATAGTTTTTGCAGCGAATTTGGAGCAGCTTTTGTTCTGAGTATATTTCGTACCAGGGAGCCGAGAATCGTCGCATATCGACTTATGCGAAATGAAAATTTTTGTGATATTCTTGTTCCACCCACTCAAAACTGCTGGAATATAACTTTTGCAGCAAATTTGGACAAACTTTTGTTCTCAGTATATTTCGTGTCCAGGGAGCCGAAAATCATCGAAAAATCGACTTCTGCTAAATGATAATTTTTGTGATATTCTTGTTCCACACACTCCAAACAACTCGAATATAGCTTTTGCAGTGAATTTGGAGAAACTTATGTTCTGAGTATATTTCGTGTCCTGGGAGCAAAGAATCATCGAAAAACGGACTTACGCGTAATGCAACATTTAAATGTTTGTGATATTCTTGTTCCACACACCCCAAACTACTCGAATATAACTTTTGCAGCGAATTTGGAGCAAATTTTGTTCTGAGTATATTTCGTGTCCAGGGAGCCGAGAATCCTCATAAACTCGACTAGCGCGAAATGATAAATTTTTGTGATATTCTTGTTCCCCACACACCAAACTGCTCATATATAGCTTTTGCAGCGAATTTGCGGCAACTTTTGTTCTGAGTATATTTCGTGTCCAGGTAGCCGAGAATCGTCGTAAATCGACTTATGCGAAATGAAAATTTTTTGATATTCTTGTTCCACACTCTCCAAACTACTCGAATATAGCTTTTGCAGCGAATTTGGAGCAACTTGTTTTCTGAGTATATTTCGTGTCCTGGGTGCCAAGAAACATCGAAAAACGGACTTACGCGTAATGCAACATTTAAATGTTTGTGATATTCTTGTTCCCCA
Source organism: Hymenopus coronatus (assembly GCA_030762935.1). NCBI lineage: Eukaryota > Metazoa > Arthropoda > Insecta > Mantodea > Hymenopodidae > Hymenopus > Hymenopus coronatus. The sequence continues at coordinate 134,375,192 of CM060894.1, forward strand.
CACTCCAAACTGCTCGAATATAGTTTTCGCAGCGAATTTGGAGCAGCTTTTGTTCTGAGTATATTTCGTGACCAGGGAGCCGAGAATCGTCGCAGATCGACTTATGCGAAATGAAAATTTTTTTGTTATTCTTGTTCCACATACTCCAAACTGCTGGAATATAACTTTTGCAGCAAATTTAGAGCAACTTTTGTTCTCAGTATATTTCGTGTCCAGGGAGCCGAGAATCATCGAAAAATCGACATGCGAAGTTATAATTTTTGTGATATTCTTGTTCCACACACTTCAAACTGCTAGTATATAGCTTTTGATGCAAATTGGAAGCAAATTTTGTTCTGAGTATATTTCGTGTCCAGGGAGCCGAGAATCGTCGTAAATCGACTTATGCGAAATGAAAATTTTTTTGATATTCTTGTTCCACACACTCCAAACTGCTCGAATATAACTTTTGCAGCAAATTTGGAGCAACTTTTGTTCTGAGTATATTTTGTGTTCAGGGAGCCGAGAATCATCGAAAAATCGACATGCGAAATGATAATTTTTGTGATATTCTTGTTCCACACACTAAAAACAGCTCGTATATAACTTTTGCAGCGAATTTGGAGCAAATTTTGTTCTGAGTATATTTCGTGTCCAGGGAGCCGAGAATCGTCGTAAATCGACTTATGCGAAATGAAAATTTTTGTGATATTCTTGTTCCACACACTCCAAACTACTCGAATATAGCTTTTGCAGCGAATTTGGAGCAACTTATTTTCTGAGTATATTTCGTGTCCTGGGTGCCAAGAAACATCGAAAAACGGACTTACGTGTAATGCAACATTTAAATGTTTGTGATATTCTTGTTCCCCACACTCCAAACTGCTCGAATATAGTTTTTGCAGCGAATTTGGAGCAGCTTTTGTTCTGAGTATATTTCGTGACCAGGGAGCGGAGAATCGTCGCAGATCGACTTATGCGAAATGAAATTTTTTTTGATATTCTTTTTGCACATACTCCAAACTGCTGGAATATAACTTTTGCAGCAAATTTGGAACAACTTTTGTTCTCAGTATATTTCGTGTCCAGGGAGCCGAGAATCATCGAAAAATCGACATATGCGAAATGATAATTTTTGTGATATTCTTGTTCCATACACTCCAAACAGCTCGAATATAGCTTTTGCAGCGAATTTGGAGCAACTTATGTTCTGAGTATATTTCCTGTCCAGGGAGCCAAGAATCACCAAAAAACGGACTTACGCGTAATGCAACATTTAAATATTTGTGATGTTCCCCACACTCCAAACTGCTCGTATATAGGTTTTGATGCGAATTGGAAGCAAATTTTGTTCTGAGTATATTTCGTGTCCAGGGAGTTGAGAACCGTCGTAAATCAACTTATGCGAAATGAAAATTTTTGTGATGTTCCACACACTTCAAACTGCTCGAATATAGCTTTTGCAGCGAATTTGGAGCAACTTATGTTCTGAGTATATTTCGTGTCCTGGGAGCCGAGAATCGTCGCATATCGACTTATGCGAAATGAAAATTTTTGTGATATTCTTGTTCCACCCACTGAAAACTGCTGGAATATAACTTTTGCAGCAAATTTGGACAAACTTTTGTTCTCAGTATATTTCGTGTCCAGGGAGCCGAAAATCATCGAAAAATCGACTTCTGCTAAATGATAATTTTTGTGATATTCTTGTTCCACACACTCCAAACAACTCGAATATAGCTTTTGCAGTGAATTTGGAGCAACTTATGTTCTGAGTATATTTCGTGTCCTGGGAGCAAAGAATCATCGAAAAACGGACTTACGCGTAATGCAACATTTAAATGTTTGTGATATTCTTGTTCCACACACCCCAAACTACTCGAATATAACTTTTGCAGCGAATTTGGAGCAAATTTTGTTCTGAGTATATTTCGTGTCCAGGGAGCCGAGAATCCTCATAAACTCGACTAGCGCGAAATGATAAATTTTTGTGATATTCTTGTTCCCCACACTCCAAACTGCTCATATATAGCTTTTGCAGCGAATTTGCGGCAACTTTTGTTCTGAGTATATTTCGTGTCCAGGTAGCCGAGAATCGTCGTAAATCGACTTATGCGAAATGAAATTTTTTTTGATATTCTTGTTCCACACACTCCAAACTGCTCGAATATAGCTTTTGCAGGGAATTTGAAGCAACTTTTGTTCTGAGTATATTTCGTGTCCAGGGAGCCGAGAATCATCGAAAAATCGACTTATGCGAAATTATAATTATTGTGATATTCTTGTTCCACACACTCCAAAAAGCTCGAATATAGCTTTTGCAGCGAATTTGGAGCAACTTATTTTCTGAGTATATTTCGTGTCCTGGGTGCCAAGAAACATCGAAAAACGGACTTACGCGTAATGCAACATTTAAATGTTTGTGATATTCTTGTTCCACACACTCCAAACTGTACGAATATAGTTTTTGCAGCGAATTTGGAGCAGCTTTTGTCTGAGTATATTTCGTGACCAGGGAGCCGAGAATCGTCGCAGATCGACTTATTCGAAATGAAAATTTTTTTGACATTCTTGTTCCACACACTCCAAACTTCTGGAATATAACTGTTGCAGCAAATTTGGAGCAAATTTTGTTCTGAGTATATTTCGTGTCCAGGGAGCCGAGAATCATCGAAAAATGGACATGCGAAATTAAAATTTTTGTGATATTCTTGTTCCACACACTCCAAAAAGCTCGAATATAGCTTTTGCAGCGAATTTGGAGCAACTTATGTTCTGAGTATATTTCGTGTCCAGGGAGCCGAGAATCATCGAAAAATCGACATGCGAAATTATAATTTTTGTGATATTCTTGTTCCACACACTCCAAACTGCTCGTATATAGCTTTTGATGCAAATTGGAAGCAAATTTTGTTCTGAGTATATTTCGTGTCCAGGGAGCCGAGAATCGTCGTAAATCGACTTATGCGAAATGAAAATTTTTTTGATACTCTTGTTCCACACACTCCAAACTGCTCCATTATAGCTTTTGCAGCGAATTTGGAGCAGCTTTTGTTCTGAGTATATTTCGTGACCAGGGAGCCGAGAATCGTCGCATATCGACTTATGCGAAATGAAAATTTTTGTGATATTCTTGTTCCACACACTCCAAACTGCTGGAATATAACTTTTGCAGCAAATTTGGAGCAAATTTTGTTCTGATTATATTTCGTGTCCAGGGAGCCGAGAATCCTCATAAACTCGACTAGCGCGAAATGATAAATTTTTGTGATATTCTTGTTCCCCACACTCCAAACTGCTCATGTATAGCTTTTGCAGCGAATTTGCGGCAACTTTTGTTCTGAGTATATTTCGTGTCCAGGGAGCCGAGAATCGTCGTAAATCGACTTATGCGAAATGAAAATTTTTTTTGATATTCTTGTTCCAACCACTCCAAACTGCTCGAATATAGCTTTTGCAGCGAATTTGGAGCAAGTTTTTTTCTGAGTATATTTCGTGTCAAGGGAGCCGAGATTCTTCGAAAAATCGACATGCAAAATTATAATTTATGTGATATTCTTGTTCCACACACTCCAAAAAGCTCGAATATAGCTTTTGCAGCGAATTTGGAGCAACTTATGTTCTGAGTATATTTCCTGTCCAGGGAGCCAAGAATCACCGAAAAACGGACTTACGCGTAATGCAACATTTAAATATTTGTGATGTTCCCCACACTCCAAACTGCTCGTATATAAGTTTTGATGCGAATTGGAAGCAAATTTTGTTCTGAGTATATTTCGTGTCCAGGGAGTTGAGAACCGTCGTAAATCAACTTATGCGAAATGAAAATTTTTGTGATGTTCCACACACTTCAAACTGCTCGAATATAGCTTTTGCAGCGAATTTGGAGCAGCTTTTGTTTTGAGTATATTTCGTACCAGGGAGCCGAGAATCGTCGCATATCGACTTATGCGAAATGAAAATTTTTGTGATATTCTTGTTCCACCCACTCAAAACTGCTGGAATATAACTTTTGCAGCAAATTTGGACAAACTTTTGTTCTCAGTATATTTCGTGTCCAGGGAGCCGAAAATCATCGAAAAATCGACTTCTGCTAAATGATAATTTTTGTGATATTCTTGTTCCACACACTCCAAACAACTCGAATATAGCTTTTGCAGTGAATTTGGAGAAACTTATGTTCTGAGTATATTTCGTGTCCTGGGAGCAAAGAATCATCGAAAAACGGACTTACGCGTAATGCAACATTTAAATGTTTGTGATATTCTTGTTCCACACACCCCAAACTACTCGAATATAACTTTTGCAGCGAATTTGGAGCAAATTTTGTTCTGAGTATATTTCGTGTCCAGGGAGCCGAGAATCCTCATAAACTCGACTAGCGCGAAATGATAAATTTTTGTGATATTCTTGTTCCCCACACACCAAACTGCTCATATATAGCTTTTGCAGCGAATTTGCGGCAACTTTTGTTCTGAGTATATTTCGTGTCCAGGTAGCCGAGAATCGTCGTAAATCGACTTATGCGAAATGAAAATTTTTTGATATTCTTGTTCCACACTCTCCAAACTACTCGAATATAGCTTTTGCAGCGAATTTGGAGCAACTTGTTTTCTGAGTATATTTCGTGTCCTGGGTGCCAAGAAACATCGAAAAACGGACTTACGCGTAATGCAACATTTAAATGTTTGTGATATTCTTGTTCCCCACACTCCAAACTGCTCGAATATAGTTTTCGCAGCGAATTTGGAGCAGCTTTTGTTCTGAGTATATTTCGTGACCAGGGAGCCGAGAATCGTCGCAGATCGACTTATGCGAAATGAAAATTTTTTTGTTATTCTTGTTCCACATACTCCAAACTGCTGGAATATAACTTTTGCAGCAAATTTAGAGCAACTTTTGTTCTCAGTATATTTCGTGTCCAGGGAGCCGAGAATCATCGAAAAATCGACATGCGAAGTTATAATTTTTGTGATATTCTTGTTCCACACACTTCAAACTGCTAGTATATAGCTTTTGATGCAAATTGGAAGCAAATTTTGTTCTGAGTATATTTCGTGTCCAGGGAGCCGAGAATCGTCGTAAATCGACTTATGCGAAATGAAAATTTTTTTGATATTCTTGTTCCACACACTCCAAACTGCTCGAATATAACTTTTGCAGCAAATTTGGAGCAACTTTTGTTCTGAGTATATTTTGTGTTCAGGGAGCCGAGAATCATCGAAAAATCGACATGCGAAATGATAATTTTTGTGATATTCTTGTTCCACACACTAAAAACAGCTCGTATATAACTTTTGCAGCGAATTTGGAGCAAATTTTGTTCTGAGTATATTTCGTGTCCAGGGAGCCGAGAATCGTCGTAAATCGACTTATGCGAAATGAAAATTTTTGTGATATTCTTGTTCCACACACTCCAAACTACTCGAATATAGCTTTTGCAGCGAATTTGGAGCAACTTATTTTCTGAGTATATTTCGTGTCCTGGGTGCCAAGAAACATCGAAAAACGGACTTACGTGTAATGCAACATTTAAATGTTTGTGATATTCTTGTTCCCCACACTCCAAACTGCTCGAATATAGTTTTTGCAGCGAATTTGGAGCAGCTTTTGTTCTGAGTATATTTCGTGACCAGGGAGCGGAGAATCGTCGCAGATCGACTTATGCGAAATGAAATTTTTTTTGATATTCTTTTTGCACATACTCCAAACTGCTGGAATATAACTTTTGCAGCAAATTTGGAACAACTTTTGTTCTCAGTATATTTCGTGTCCAGGGAGCCGAGAATCATCGAAAAATCGACATATGCGAAATGATAATTTTTGTGATATTCTTGTTCCATACACTCCAAACAGCTCGAATATAGCTTTTGCAGCGAATTTGGAGCAACTTATGTTCTGAGTATATTTCCTGTCCAGGGAGCCAAGAATCACCGAAAAACGGACTTACGCGTAATGCAACATTTAAATATTTGTGATGTTCCCCACACTCCAAACTGCTCGTATATAGGTTTTGATGCGAATTGGAAGCAAATTTTGTTCTGAGTATATTTCGTGTCCATGGAGTTGAGAACCGTCGTAAATCAACTTATGCGAAATGAAAATTTTTGTGATGTTCCACACACTTCAAACTGCTCGAATATAGCTTTTGCAGCGAATTTGGAGCAGCTTTTGTTTGGAGTATATTTCGTACCAGGGAGCCGAGAATCGTCGCATATCGACTTATGCGAAATGAAAATTTTTGTGATATTCTTGTTCCACCCACTCAAAACTGCTGGAATATAACTTTTGCAACAAATTTGGACAAACTTTTGTTCTCAGTATATTTCGTGTCCAGGGAGCCGAAAATCATCGAAAAATCGACTTCTGCTAAATGATAATTTTTGTGATATTCTTGTTCTACACACTCCAAACAACTCGAATATAGCTTTTGCAGTGAATTTGGAGCAACTTATGTTCTGAGTATATTTCGTGTCCTGGGAGCAAAGAATCATCGAAAAACGGACTTACGCGTAATGCAACATTTAAATGTTTGTGATATTCTTGTTCCACACACCCCAAACTACTCGAATATAACTTTTGCAGCGAATTTGGAGCAAATTTTGTTCTGAGTATATTTCGTGTCCAGGGAGCCGAGAATCCTCATAAACTCGACTAGCGCGAAATGATAAATTTTTGTGATATTCTTGTTCCCCACACTCCAAACTGCTCATATATAGCTTTTGCAGCGAATTTGCGGCAACTTTTGTTCTGAGTATATTTCGTGTCCAGGTAGCCGAGAATCGTCGTAAATCGACTTATGCGAAATGAAATTTTTTTTGATATTCTTGTTCCACACACTCCAAACTGCTCGAATATAGCTTTTGCAGGGAATTTGAAGCAACTTTTGTTCTGAGTATATTTCGTGTCCAGGGAGCCGAGAATCATCGAAAAATCGACTTATGCGAAATTATAATTATTGTGATATTCTTGTTCCACACACTCCAAAAAGCTCGAATATAGCTTTTGCAGCGAATTTGGAGCTACTTATTTTCTGAGTATATTTCGTGTCCTGGGTGCCAAGAAACATCGAAAAACGGACTTACGCGTAATGCAACATTTAAATGTTTGTGATATTCTTGTTCCACACACTCCAAACTGTACGAATATAGTTTTTGCAGCGAATTTGGAGCAGCTTTTGTTCTGAGTATATTTCGTGACCAGGGAGCCGAGAATCGTCGCAGATCGACTTATTCGAAATGAAAATTTTTTTTACATTCTTGTTCCACACACTCCAAACTTCTGGAATATAACTTTTGCAGCAAATTTGGAGCAAATTTTGTTCTGAGTATATTTCGTGTCCAGGGAGCCGAGAATTATCGAAAAATGGACATGCGAAATTAAAATTTTTTTGATATTCTTGTTCCACACACTCCAAAAAGCTCGAATATAGCTTTTGCAGCGAATTTGGAGCAACTTATGTTCTGAGTATATTTCGTGTCCAGGGAGCCGAGAATCATCGAAAAATCGACATGCGAAATTATAATGTTTGTGATATTCTTGTTCCACATACTCCAAACTGCTCGTATATAGCTTTTGCAGCAAATTTGGAGCAAATTTTGTTCTGAGTATATTTCGTGTCCAGGGAGCCGAGAATCCTCATAAACTCGACTAGCGCGAAATGATAAATTTTTGTGATATTCTTGTTCCCCACACTCCAAACTGCTCATGTATAGCTTTTGCAGCGAATTTGCGGCAACTTTTGTTCTGAGTATATTTCGTGTCCAGGGAGCCGAGAATCGTCGTAAATCGACTTATGCGAAATGAAAATTTTTTTTGATATTCTTGTTCCAACCACTCCAAACTGCTCGAATATAGCTTTTGCAGCGAATTTGGAGCAAGTTTTTTTCTGAGTATATTTCGTGTCAAGGGAGCCGAGATTCTTCCAAAAATCGACATGCAAAATTATAATTTTTGTGATATTCTTGTTCCACACACTTCAACAAGCTCGAATATAGCTTTTGCAGCGAATTTGGAGCAACTTATGATCTGAGTATATTTCCTGTCCAGGGAGCCAAGAATCACCGAAAAACGGACTTACGCGTAATGCAACATTTAAATATTTGTGATGTTCCCCACACTCCAAACTGCTCGTATATAGGTTTTGATGCGAATTGGAAGCAAATTTTGTTCTGAGTATATTTCGTGTCCAGGGAGTTGAGAACCGTCGTAAATCAACTTATGCGAAATGAAAATTTTTGTGATGTTCCACACACTTCAAACTGCTCGAATATAGCTTTTGCAGCGAATTTGGAGCAGCTTTTGTTTTGAGTATATTTCGTACCAGGGAGCCGAGAATCGTCGCATATCGACTTATGCGAAATGAAAATTTTTGTGATATTCTTGTTCCACCCACTCAAAACTGCTGGAATATAACTTTTGCAGCAAATTTGGACAAACTTTTGTTCTCAGTATATTTCGTGTCCAGGGAGCCGAAAATCATCGAAAAATCGACTTCTGCTAAATGATAATTTTTGTGATATTCTTGTTCCACACACTCCAAACAACTCGAATATAGCTTTTGCAGTGAATTTGGAGCAACTTATGTTCTGAGTATATTTCGTGTCCTGGGAGCAAAGAATCATCGAAAAACGGACTTACGCGTAATGCAACATTTAAATGTTTGTGATATTCTTGTTCCACACACCCCAAACTACTCGAATATAACTTTTGCAGCGAATTTGGAGCAAATTTTGTTCTGAGTATATTTCGTGTCCAGGGAGCCGAGAATCCTCATAAACTCGACTAGCGCGAAATGATAAATTTTTGTGATATTCTTGTTCCCCACACACCAAACTGCTCATATATAGCTTTTGCAGCGAATTTGCGGCAACTTTTGTTCTGAGTATATTTCGTGTCCTGGTAGCCGAGAATCGTCGTAAATCGACTTATGCGAAATGAAAATTTTTTTGATATTCTTGTTCCACACTCTCCAAACTACTCGAATATAGCTTTGGCAGCGAATTTGGAGCAACTTGTTTTCTGAGTATATTTCGTGTCCTGGGTGCCAAGAAACATCGAAAAACGGACTTACGCGTAATGCAACATTTAAATGTTTGTGATATTCTTGTTCCCCACACTCCAAACTGCTCGAATATAGTTTTCGCAGCGAATTTGGAGCAGCTTTTGTTCTGAGTATATTTCGTGACCAGGGAGCCGAGAATCGTCGCAGATCGACTTATGCGAAATGAAAATTTTTTTGTTATTCTTGTTCCACATACTCCAAACTGCTGGAATATAACTTTTGCGGCAAATTTAGAGCAACTTTTGTTCTCAGTATATTTCGTGTCCAGGGAGCCGAGAATCATCGAAAAATCGACATGCGAAGTTATAATTTTTGTGATATTCTTGTTCCACACACTTCAAACTGCTAGTATATAGCTTTTGATGCAAATTGGAAGCAAATTTTGTTCTGAGTATATTTCGTGTCCAGGGAGCCGAGAATCGTCGTAAATCGACTTATGCGAAATGAAAATTTTTTTGATATTCTTGTTCCACACACTCCAAACTGCTCGAATATAACTTTTGCAGCAAATTTGGAGCAACTTTTGTTCTGAGTATATTTCGTGTTCAGGGAGCCGAGAATCATCGAAAAATCGACATGCGAAATGATAATTTTTGTGATATTCTTGTTCCACACACTAAAAACAGCTCGTATATAACTTTTGCAGCGAATTTGGAGCAAATTTTGTTCTGAGTATATTTCGTGTCCAGGGAGCCGAGAATCGTCGTAAATCGACTTATGCGAAATGAAAATTTTTGTGATATTCTTGTTCCACACACTCCAAACTACTCGAATATAGCTTTTGCAGCGAATTTGGAGCAACTTATTTTCTGAGTATATTTCGTGTCCTGGGTGCCAAGAAACATCGAAAAACGGACTTACGTGTAATGCAACATTTAAATGTTTGTGATATTCTTGTTCCCCACACTCCAAACTGCTCGAATATAGTTTTTGCAGCGAATTTGGAGCAGCTTTTGTTCTGAGTATATTTCGTGACCAGGGAGCGGAGAATCGTCGCAGATCGACTTATGCGAAATGAAATTTTTTTTGATATTCTTTTTGCACATACTCCAAACTGCTGGAATATAACTTTTGCAGCAAATTTGGAACAACTTTTGTTCTCAGTATATTTCGTGTCCAGGGAGCCGAGAATCATCGAAAAATCGACATATGCGAAATGATAATTTTTTTGATATTCTTGTTCAATACACTCCAAACAGCTCGAATATAGCTTTTGCAGCGAATTTGGAGCAACTTATGTTCTGAGTATATTTCTTGTCCAGGGAGCCGAGAATCATCGAAAAATCGACATGAGAAATTATAATTTTTGTGATATTCTTGTTCCACACACTCCAAACTGCTCGTATATAGCTTTTGATGCAAATTGGAAGCAAATTTTGTTCTGAGTATATTTCGTGTCCTGGGAGCAAAGGATCATCAAAAAACGGACTTACGTGTAATGCAACATTTAAATGTTTGTGATACTCTTGTTCCACACACTCCAAACTGCTTGAATATAACTTTTGCAGCGAATTTGGAACAAATTTTGTTCTGAGTATATTTCGTGTCCAGGGAGCCGAGAATCATCGAAAAATCGACATGCGAAATTATAATTTTTGTGATATTCTTGTTCCACACACTCCAAAAAGCTCGAATATAGCTTTTGCAGCGAATTTGAAGCAACTTATGTTCTGAGTATGTTTCGTGTCCAGGGAGCCGAGAATCATCGAAAAATCGACATGCGAAATTATAATTTTTGTGATATTCTTGTTCCACACACTACAAACTGCTCGTATATAGCTTTTGATGCAAATTGGAAGCAAGTTTTGTTCTGAGTATATTTCGTGTCCAGGGAGCCGAGAATCGTCGTAAATCGACTTATGCGAAATGAAAATTTTTTTGATACTCTTGTTCCACACACTCCAAACTGCTCGAATATAGCTTTTGCAGCGAATTTGGAGCAGCTTTTGTTCTGAGTATATTTCGTGACCAGGGAGCCGAGAATCGTCGCATATCGACTTATGCGAAATGAAAATTTTTGTGATATTCTTGTTCCACACACTCCAAACTGCTGGAATATAACTTTTGCAGCAAATTTGGAGCAACTTTTGTTCTGAGTATATTTCGTGTCCAGGGAGCCGAGAATCATCGAAAAATCGACATGCGAAATTATAATTTTTGTGATATTCTTGTTCCATACACTCCAAACAGCTCGAATATAGCTTTTGCAGCGAATTTGGAGCAACTTATGTTCTGAGTATATTTCGTGTCCAGGGAGCCGAGAATCATCGAAAAATCGACATGCGAAATTATAATTTTTGTGATATTCTTGTTCCACACACTCCAAACTGCTCGTATATAGCTTTTGATGCAAATTGGAAGCAAATTTTGTTCTGAGTATATTTCGTGTCCAGGGAGCCGAGAATCGTCGTAAATCGACTTATGCGAAATGAAAATTTTTTTGATATTCTTGTTCCACACACTCCAAACTGCTCGAATATAGCTTTTGCAGCGAATTTGGAGCAGCTTTTGTTCTGAGTATATTTCGTGACCAGGGAGCCGAGAATCGTCGCATATCGACTTATGCGAAATGAAAATTTTTGTGATATTCTTGTTCCACACACTCCAAACTGCTGGAATATAACTTTTGCAGCAAATTTGGAGCAACTTTTGTTCTGAGTATATTTCGTGTCCAGGGAGCCGAGAATCATCGAAAAATCGACATGCGAAATAATAATTTTTGTGATATTCTTGTTCCACACACTCCAAACAGCTCGAATATAGCTTTTGCAGCGAATTTGGAGCAACTTATGTTCTGAGTATATTTCGTGTACTGAGAGACAAGAATCATCGAAAAACGGACTTACGCGTAATGCAACATTTAAATGTTTGTGATATTCTTGTTTCACACACTCCAAACTGCTCGTATATATCTTTTCATGCGAATTTGAAGCAAATTTTGTTCTGAGTATATTTCGTGTCCAGGGAGCCGAGAATCATCGAAAAATCGACTTATGCGAAATGATAATTTTTTTGATATTCTTGTTCCATACACTCCAAACAGCTCGAATATAGCTTTTGATGCGAATTGGAAGCAAATTTTGTTCTATTTCATGACCAGGGAGCCGAGAATCGTCGTAAATCGACTTATGCGAAATGAAAATTTTTTTGATATTCTTATTCCACACACTCCAAACTGCTCGAATATAGCTTTTGCAGCGAATTTCGAGCAGCTTTTGTTCTGAGTATATTTCGTGACCAGGGAGCCAAGAATCGTCGCATATCGACTTATTCGAATTGAATATTTTTGTGATATTCTTGTTTCACACACTCCAAACTGCTGGAATATAACTTTTTCAGCGAATTTGGAGCAACTTATCTTCTGAGTTTATTTCGTGTCCAGGGAGCCGAGAATCATCGAAAAATCGACATGCGAAATTATAATTTTTGTGATATTCTTGTTCCACACACTCCAAACTGCTCGTATATAGCTTTTGATGCGAATTGGAAGCAAATTTTGTTCTATTTCGTAACCAGGGAGCCGAGAATCGTCGTAAATCGACTTATGCGAAATGAAAATATTTGTGATATTCTTGTTCCACACACTCCAAACTCCTCGAATATAGCTTTTGCAGCGAATTTCGAGCAGCTTTTGTTCTGAGTATATTTCGTGACCAGGGAGCCGAGAATCGTCGCATATCGACTTATTCGAAATCAAAATTGTTGTGATATTCTTGTTCCACACACTCCAAACTGCTGGAATATAACTTTTGCAGCAAATTTGGAGCTACTTTTGTTCTGAGTATATTTCGAGAACAGGGAGCCGAGAATCGTCGCATATCAACTTATGCGAAATGAAAATTTTTGTGATATTCTTGTTCCACACACTCCAAACTGCTGGAATATAACTTTTGCAGCAAATTTGGAGCAACTTTTGTTCTGAGTATATTTCGTGTCCAGGGAGCCGAGAATCATCGAAAAATGGACATGCGAAATTATAATTTTTGTGATATTCTTGTTCCACACACTCCAAAAAGCTCGAATATAGCTTTTGCAGCGAATTTGGAGCAACTTATGTTCTGAGTATATTTCGTGTGCTGGGAGCCAAGAATCACCGAAAAACGGACTTACGCGTAATGCAACATTTAAATGTTTGTGATATTCTTGTTCCACACACTCCAAACTGCTCGTATATATCTTTTCATGCGAATTTGAAGCAAATTTTGTTCTGAGTATATTTCGTGTCCAGGGAGCCGAGAATCATCGAAAAATCGACTTATGCGAAATGAGAATTTTTGTAATATTCTTGTTCCATAAACTCCAAACAGCTCGAATATAGCTTTTGCAGCGAATTTGGAGATTTATGTTCTGAGTATATTTCGTGTCCTGGGAGCAAAGATTCATCAAAAAACGGACTTACGTGTAATGCAACATTTAAATGTTTCTGATACTCTTGTTCCACACACTCCAAACTGCTCGAATATAACTTTTGCAGCGAATTTGGAACAAATTTTGTTCTGAGTATATTTCGTGTCCAGGGAGCCGAGAATCATCGAAAAATCGACATGCGAAATTATAATTTTTGTGATATTCTTGTTCCACACACTCCAAACTGCTCGTATATAGCTTTTGATGTAAATTGGAAGCAAATTTTGTTCTGAGTATATTTCGTGTCCAGGGAGCCGAGAATCGTCGTAAATCGACTTATGCGAAATGAAAATTTTTTTGATATTCTTGTTCCACACACTCCAAACTGCTCGAATATAACTTTTGCAGCAAATTTGGAGCAACTTTTGTTCTGAGTATATTTCCTGTCCAGGGAGCCGAGAATCATCGAAAAATCGACATGCGAAATAATAATTTTTGTGATATTCTTGTTCCACACACTCCAAACAGCTCGAATATAGCTTTTGCAGCGAATTTGGAGCAACTTATGTTCTGAGTATATTTCGTGTACTGAGAGACAAGAATCATCGAAAAACGGACTTACGCGTAATGCAACATTTAAATGTTTGTGATATTCTTGTTCTTCACACTCCAAACTGCTCGAATAAAGCTTTTGCAGCGAATTTCGAGCAGCTTTTGTTCTGAGTATATTTCGTGTCCAGGGAGCCGAGAATCATCGAAAAATCGACTTATGCGAAATGATAATTTTTTTGATATTCTTGTTCCATACACTCCAAACAGCTCGAATATAGCTTTTGATGCGAATTGGAAGCAAATTTTGTTCTATTTCATGACCAGGGAGCCGAGAGTCGTCGTAAATCGACTTATGCGAAATGAAAATTTTTTTGATATTCTTATTCCACACACTCGAAACTGCTCGAATATAGCTTTTGCAGCGAATTTCGAGCAGCTTTTGTTCTGAGTATATTTCGTGACCAGGGAGCCAAGAATCGTCGCATATCGAATTATTCGAAATGAATATTTTTGTGATATTCTTGTTTCACACACTCCAAACTGCTGGAATATAACTTTTTCAGCGAATTTGGAGCAACTTATCTTCTGAGTTTATTTCGTGTCCAGGGAGCCGAGAATCATCGAAAAATCGACATGCGAAATTATAATTTTTGTGATATTCTTGTTCCACACACTCCAAACTGCTCGTATATAGCTTTTGATGCGAATTGGAAGCAAATTTTGTTCTATTTCGTGACCAGGGAGCCGAGAATCGTCGTAAATCGACTTATGCGAAATGAAAATATTTGTGATATTCTTGTTCCACACACTCCAAACTCCTCGAATATAGCTTTTGCAGCGAATTTCGAGCAGCTTTTGTTCTGAGTATATTTCGTGACCAGGGAGCCGAGAATCGTCGCATATCGACTTATTCGAAATCAAAATTGTTGTGATATTCTTGTTCCACACACTCCAAACTGCTGGAATATAACTTTTGCAGCAAATTTGGAGCAACTTTTGTTCTGAGTATATTTCGAGAACAGGGAGCCGAGAATCGTCGCATATCGACTTATGCGAAATGAAAATTTTTGTGATATTCTTGTTCCACACACTCCAAACTGCTGGAATATAACTTTTGCAGCAAATTTGGAGCAACTTTTGTTCTGAGTATATTTCGTGTCCAGGGAGCCGAGAATCATCGAAAAATCGACATGCGAAATTATAATTTTTGTGATATTCTTGTTCCACACACTCCAAAAAGCACGAATATAGCTTTTGCAGCGAATTTGGAGCAACTTATGTTCTGAGTTTATTTCGTGTCCTGGGAGCCAAGAATCACCGAAAAACGGACTTACGCGTAATGCAACATTTAAATGTTTGTGATATTCTTGTTCCACACACTCCAAACTGCTCGTATATATCTTTTCATGCGAATTTGAAGCAAATTTTGTTCTGAGTATATTTCGTGTCCAGGGAGCCGAGAATCATCGAAAAATCGACTTATGCGAAATGAGAATTTTTGAAATATTCTTGTTCCATAAACTCCAAACAGCTCGAATATTGCTTTTGCAGCGAATTTGGAGATTTATGTTCTGAGTATATTTCGTGTCCTGGGAGCAAAGGATCATCAAAAAACGGACTTACGTGTAATGCAACATTTAAATGTTTGTGATACTCTTGTTCCACACACTCCAAACTGCTCGAATATAACTTTTGCAGCGAATTTGGAACAAATATTGTTCTGAGTATATTTCGTGTCCAGGGAGCCGAGAATCATCGAAAAATCGGCATGCGAAATTATAATTTTTGTGATATTCTTGTTCCACACACTCCAAAAAGCTCGAATATAGCTTTTGCAGCGAATTTGAAGCAACTTATGTTCTGAGTATATTTCGTGTCCAGGGAGCCGAGAATGATCGAAAAATCGACATGCAAAATTATAATTTTTGTGATATTCTTGTTCCACACACTCCAATCAGCTCGAATATAGCTTTTGCAGCGAATTTGGAGCAACTTATGTTCTGAGTATATTTCGTGTACTGAGAGACAAGAATCATCGAAAAACGGACTTACGCGTAATGCAACATTTAAATGTTTGTGATATTCTTGTTCTTCACACTCCAAACTGCTCGAATAAAGCTTTTGCAGCGAATTTCGAGCAGCTTTTGTTCTGAGTATATTTCGTGTCCAGGGAGCCGAGAATCATCGAAAAATCGACTTATGCGAAATGATAATTTTTTTGATATTCTTGTTCCATACACTCCAAACAGCTCGAATATAGCTTTTAATGCGAATTGGAAGCAAATTTGTTCTATTTCATGACCAGGGAGCCGAGAATCGTCGTAAATCGACTTATGCGAAATGAAAATTTTTTTGATATTCTTATTCCACACACTCCAAACTGCTCGAATATAGCTTTTGCAGCGAATTTCGAGCAGCTTTTGTTCTGAGTATATTTCGTGACCAGGGAGCCAAGAATCGTCGCATATCGACTTATTCGAAATGAATATTTTTGTGATATTCTTGTTTCACACACTCCAAACTGCTGGAATATAACTTTTTCAGCGAATTTGGAGCAACTTATCTTCTGAGTTTATTTCGTGTCCAGGGAGCCGAGAATCATCGAAAAATCGACATGCGAAATTATAATTTTTGTGATATTCTTGTTCCACACACTCCAAACTGCTTGTGATGCAAATTGGCAGCAAATTTTGTTCTGAGTATATTTCGTGTCCAGGGAGCCGAGAACCGTCGTAAATCGACTTATGCGAAATGAAAATTTTTTTGATACTCTTGTTCCACACACTCCAAACTGCTCGAATATAGCTTTTGCAGCGAATTTGGAGCAGCTTTTGTTCTGAGTATATTTCGTGACCAGGGAGCCGAGAATCGTCGCATATCGACTTATGCGAAATGAAAATTTTTGTGATATTCTTGTTCCACACACTCCAAACTGCTGGAATATAACTTTTGCAGCAAATTTGGAGCAACTTTTGTTCTGAGTATATTTCGTGTCCAGGGAGCCAAGAATCATCGATAAATCGACATGCGAAATAATAATTTTTGTGATATTCTTGTTCCACACACTCCAAACAGCTCGAATATACCTTTTGCAGCGAATTTGAAGCAACTTATGTTCTGAGTATATTTCGTGTCCAGGGAGCCGAGAATGATCGAAAAATCGACATGCAAAATTATAATTTTTGTGATATTCTTGTTCCACACACTCCATACTGCTCGTATATAGCTTTTGATGCAAATTGGAAGCAAATTTTGTTCTGAGTATATTTCGAGTCCAGGAAGCCGAGAATCGTCGTAAATCGACTTATGCGAAATGAAAATTTTTGTGATATTCTTGTTCCACACACTCCAAACTGCTGGTATATAACTTTTGCAGCAAATTTGGAGCAACTTTTGTTCTGAGTATATTTCGTGTCCAGGGAGCCGAGAATCATCGAAAAATCGACATGCGAAATTAAAATTTTTGTGATATTCTTGTTCCACACACTCCAAAAAGCTCGAATATAGCTTTTGCAGCGAATTTGGAGCAACTTATGTTCTGAGTATATTTCGTGTCCTGGGAGCCAAGAATCACCGAAAAACGGACTTACGTGTAATGCAACATTTAAATGCTTGTGATACTCTTGTTCCACACACCCCAAACTGCTCGAATATAACTTTTGCAGCGAATTTGGAGCAAATTTTGTTCTGAGTATATTTCGTGTCCAGGGAGCCGAGAATCCTCATAAACTCGACTAGCGCGAAATGAAAAATTTTTTGATATTCTTGTTCCACACACTCCAAACTGCTCGAATATAGCTTTTGCAGCGAATTTGGAGCAACTTTTGTTTTGAGTATATTTCGTGTCCAGGGAGCCGAGAATCGTCGTAAATCGACTTATGCGAAATGAAATTTTTTTTGATATTCTTGTTCCACACACTCCAAACTGCTCGAATATAAATTTTGCAGGGAATTTGAAGCAACTTTTGTGCTGAGTATATTTCGTGTCCAGGGAGCCGAGAATCATCGAAAAATCGACTTATGCGAAATTATAATTTTTGATATATTCTTGTTCTACACACTCCAAAAAGCTCGAATATAGCTTTTGCAGCGAATTTGGAGCAACTTATTTTCTGAGTATATTTCGTGTCCTGGGTGCCAAGATACATCGAAAAACGGACTTACGCGTAATGCAACATTTAAATGTTTGTGATATTCTTGTTCCCCACACTCCAGACTGCACGAATATAGTTTGTTCAGCGAATTTGGAGCAGCTTTTGTTCTGAGTATATTTCGTGACCAGGGAGCCGAGAATCGTCGCAGATCGACTTATTCGAAATGAAAATTTTTGTGATATTCTTGTTCCACACACTCCAAACTGCTGGAATATAACTTTTGCAGCAAATTTGGAGCAAATTTTGTTCTGAGTATATTTCGTGTCCAGGGAGCCGAGAATCATCGAAAAATCGACATGCGAAATTAAAATTTTTGTGATATTCTTGTTCCACACACTCCAAAAAGCTCGAATATAGCTTTTGCAGCGAATTTGGAGCAACTTATGTTCTGAGTATATTTCGTGTCCAGGGAGCCGAGAATCATCGAAAAATCGACATGCGAAATTATAATTTTTGTGATATTCTTGTTCCACACACTCCAAACTGCTCGTATATAGCTTTTGATGCAAATTGGAAGCAAATTTTGTTCTGAGTATATTTCGTGTCCAGGGAGCCGAGAATCGTCGTAAATCGACCTATGCGAAATGAAAATTTTTTTGATACTCCTGTTCCACACACTCCAAACTGCTCCATTATAGCTTTTGCAGCGAATTTGGAGCAGCTTTTGTTCTGAGTATATTTCGTGACCAGGGAGCCGAGAATCGTCGCATATCGACTTATGCGAAATGAAAATTTTTGTGATATTCTTGTTCCACACACTCCAAACTGCTGGAATATAACTTTTGCAGCAAATGTGGAGCAACTTTTGTTCTGAGTATATTTCGTGTCCAGGGAGCCGAGAATCATCGAAAAATCGACATGCGAAATAATAATTTTTGTGATATTCTTGTTCCACACACTCCAATCAGCTCGAATATAGCTTTTGCAGCGAATTTGGAGCAACTTATGTTCTGAGTATATTTCGTGTACTGAGAGACAAGAATCATCGAAAAACGGACTTACGCGTAATGCAACATTTAAATGTTTGTGATATTCTTGTTCCCCACACTCCAGACTGCACGAATATAGTTTGTTCAGCGAATTTGGAGCAGCTTTTGTTCTGAGTATATTTCGTGACCAGGGAGCCGAGAATCGTCGCATATCGACTTATGCGAAATGAAAATTTTTGTGATATTCTTGTTCCACACACTCCAAACTGCTGGAATATAACTTTTGCAGCAAATTTGGAGCAACTTTTGTTCTGAGTATATTTCGTGTCCAGGGAGCCAAGAATCATCGATAAATCGACATGCGAAATAATAATTTTTGTGATATTCTTGTTCCACACACTCCAAACAGCTCGAATATAGCTTTTGCAGCGAATTTGAAGCAACTTATGTTCTGAGTATATTTCGTGTCCAGGGAGCCGAGAATGATCGAAAAATCGACATGCAAAATTATAATTTTTGTGATATTCTTGTTCCACACACTCCATACTGCTCGTATATAGCTTTTGATGCAAATTGGAAGCAAATTTTGTTCTGAGTATATTTCGAGTCCAGGAAGCCGAGAATCGTCGTAAATCGACTTATGCGAAATGAAAATTTTTGTGATATTCTTGTTCCACACACTCCAAACTGCTGGTATATAACTTTTGCAGCAAATTTGGAGCAACTTTTGTTCTGAGTATATTTCGTGTCCAGGGAGCCGAGAATCATCGAAAAATCGACATGCGAAATTAAAATTTTTGTGATATTCTTGTTCCACACACTCCAAAAAGCTCGAATATAGCTTTTGCAGCGAATTTGGAGCAACTTATGTTCTGAGTATATTTCGTGTCCTGGGAGCCAAGAATCACCGAAAAACGGACTTACGTGTAATGCAACATTTAAATGCTTGTGATACTCTTGTTCCACACACCCCAAACTGCTCGAATATAACTTTTGCAGCGAATTTGGAGCAAATTTTGTTCTGAGTATATTTCGTGTCCAGGGAGCCGAGAATCCTCATAAACTCGACTAGCGCGAAATGAAAAATTTTTTGATATTCTTGTTCCACACACTCCAAACTGCTCGAATATAGCTTTTGCAGCGAATTTGGAGCAACTTTTGTTTTGAGTATATTTCGTGTCCAGGGAGCCGAGAATCGTCGTAAATCGACTTATGCGAAATGAAATTTTTTTTGATATTCTTGTTCCACACACTCCAAACTGCTCGAATATAAATTTTGCAGGGAATTTGAAGCAACTTTTGTTCTGAGTATATTTCGTGTCCAGGGAGCCGAGAATCATCGAAAAATCGACTTATGCGAAATTATAATTTTTGATATATTCTTGTTCTACACACTCCAAAAAGCTCGAATATAGCTTTTGCAGCGAATTTGGAGCAACTTATTTTCTGAGTATATTTCGTGTCCTGGGTGCCAAGATACATCGAAAAACGGACTTACGCGTAATGCAACATTTAAATGTTTGTGATATTCTTGTTCCCCACACTCCAGACTGCACGAATATAGTTTGTTCAGCGAATTTGGAGCAGCTTTTGTTCTGAGTATATTTCGTGACCAGGGAGCCGAGAATCGTCGCAGATCGACTTATTCGAAATGAAAATTTTTGTGATATTCTTGTTCCACACACTCCAAACTGCTGGAATATAACTTTTGCAGCAAATTTGGAGCAAATTTTGTTCTGAGTATATTTCGTGTCCAGGGAGCCGAGAATCATCGAAAAATCGACATGCGAAATTAAAATTTTTGTGATATTCTTGTTCCACACACTCCAAAAAGCTCGAATATAGCTTTTGCAGCGAATTTGGAGCAACTTATGTTCTGAGTATATTTCGTGTCCAGAGAGCCGAGAATCATCGAAAAATCGACATGCGAAATTATAATTTTTGTGATATTCTTGTTCCACACACTCCAAACTGCTCGTATATAGCTTTTGATGCAAATTGGAAGCAAATTTTGTTCTGAGTATATTTCGTGTCCAGGGAGCCGAGAATCGTCGTAAATCGACCTATGCGAAATGAAAATTTTTTTGATACTCCTGTTCCACACACTCCAAACTGCTCCATTATAGCTTTTGCAGCGAATTTGGAGCAGCTTTTGTTCTGAGTATATTTCGTGACCAGGGAGCCGAGAATCGTCGCATATCGACTTATGCGAAATGAAAATTTTTGTGATATTCTTGTTCCACACACTCCAAACTGCTGGAATATAACTTTTGCAGCAAATGTGGAGCAACTTTTGTTCTGAGTATATTTCGTGTCCAGGGAGCCGAGAATCATCGAAAAATCGACATGCGAAATAATAATTTTTGTGATATTCTTGTTCCACACACTCCAATCAGCTCGAATATAGCTTTTGCAGCGAATTTGGAGCAACTTATGTTCTGAGTATATTTCGTGTACTGAGAGACAAGAATCATCGAAAAACGGACTTACGCGTAATGCAACATTTAAATGTTTGTGATATTCTTGTTCTTCACACTCCAAACTGCTCGAATAAAGCTTTTGCAGCGAATTTCGAGCAGCTTTTGTTCTGAGTATATTTCGTGTCCAGGGAGCCGAGAATCATCGAAAAATCGACTTATGCGAAATGATAATTTTTTTGATATTCTTGTTCCATACACTCCAAACAGCTCGAATATAGCTTTTGATGCGAATTGGAAGCAAATTTTGTTCTATTTCATGACCAGGGAGCCGAGAATCGTCGTAAATCGACTTATGCGAAATGAAAATTTTTTTGATATTCTTATTCCACACACTCCAAACTGCTCGAATATAGCTTTTGCAGCGAATTTCGAGCAGCTTTTGTTCTGAGTATATTTCGTGACCAGGGAGCCAAGAATCGTCGCATATCGACTTATTCGAAATGAATATTTTTGTGATATTCTTGTTTCACACACTCCAAACTGCTGGAATATAACTTTTTCAGCGAATTTGGAGCAACTTATCTTCTGAGTTTATTTCGTGTCCAGGGAGCCGAGAATCATCGAAAAATCGACATGCGAAATTATAATTTTTGTGATATTCTTGTTCCACACACTCCAAACTGCTTGTGATGCAAATTGGCAGCAAATTTTCTTCTGAGTATATTTCGTGTCCAGGGAGCCAAGAATCGTCGCATATCGACTTATTCGAAATGAATATTTTTGTGATATTCTTGTTCCACACACTCCAAACTGCTGGAATATAACTTTTGCAGCAAATTTGGAGCAACTTTTGTTCTGAGTATATTTCGTGTCCAGGGAGCCAAGAATCATCGATAAATCGACATGCGAAATAATAATTTTTGTGATATTCTTGTTCCACACACTCCAAACAGCTCGAATATAGCTTTTGCAGCGAATTTGAAGCAACTTATGTTCTGAGTATATTTCGTGTCCAGGGAGCCGAGAATGATCGAAAAATCGACATGCAAAATTATAATTTTTGTGATATTCTTGTTCCACACACTCCATACTGCTCGTATATAGCTTTTGATGCAAATTGGAAGCAAATTTTGTTCTGAGTATATTTCGAGTCCAGGAAGCCGAGAATCGTCGTAAATCGACTTATGCGAAATGAAAATTTTTGTGATATTCTTGTTCCACACACTCCAAACTGCTGGTATATAACTTTTGCAGCAAATTTGGAGCAACTTTTGTTCTGAGTATATTTCGTGTCCAGGGAGCCGAGAATCATCGAAAAATCGACATGCGAAATTATAATTTTTGTGATATTCTTGTTCCACACACTCCAAAAAGCTCGAATATAGCTTTTGCAGCGAATTTGGAGCAACTTATTTTCTGAGTATATTTCGTGTCCTGGGTGCCAAGATACATCGAAAAACGGACTTACGCGTAATGCAACATTTAAATGTTTGTGATATTCTTGTTCCCCACACTCCAGACTGCACGAATATAGTTTGTTCAGCGAATTTGGAGCAGCTTTTGTTCTGAGTATATTTCGTGACCAGGGAGCCGAGAATCGTCGCAGATCGACTTATTCGAAATGAAAATTTTTGTGATATTCTTGTTCCACACACTCCAAACTGCTGGAATATAACTTTTGCAGCAAATTTGGAGCAAATTTTGTTCTGAGTATATTTCGTGTCCAGGGAGCCGAGAATCATCGAAAAATCGACATGCGAAATTAAAATTTTTGTGATATTCTTGTTCCACACACTCCAAAAAGCTCGAATATAGCTTTTGCAGCGAATTTGGAGCAACTTATGTTCTGAGTATATTTCGTGTCCAGGGAGCCGAGAATCATCGAAAAATCGACATGCGAAATTATAATTTTTGTGATATTCTTGTTCCACACACTCCAAACTGCTCGTATATAGCTTTTGATGCAAATTGGAAGCAAATTTTGTTCTGAGTATATTTCGTGTCCAGGGAGCCGAGAATCGTCGTAAATCGACCTATGCGAAATGAAAATTTTTTTGATACTCCTGTTCCACACACTCCAAACTGCTCCATTATAGCTTTTGCAGCGAATTTGGAGCAGCTTTTGTTCTGAGTATATTTCGTGACCAGGGAGCCGAGAATCGTCGCATATCGACTTATGCGAAATGAAAATTTTTGTGATATTCTTGTTCCACACACTCCAAACTGCTGGAATATAACTTTTGCAGCAAATGTGGAGCAACTTTTGTTCTGAGTATATTTCGTGTCCAGGGAGCCGAGAATCATCGAAAAATCGACATGCGAAATAATAATTTTTGTGATATTCTTGTTCCACACACTCCAATCAGCTCGAATATAGCTTTTGCAGCGAATTTGGAGCAACTTATGTTCTGAGTATATTTCGTGTACTGAGAGACAAGAATCATCGAAAAACGGACTTACGCGTAATGCAACATTTAAATGTTTGTGATATTCTTGTTCTTCACACTCCAAACTGCTCGAATAAAGCTTTTGCAGCGAATTTCGAGCAGCTTTTGTTCTGAGTATATTTCGTGTCCAGGGAGCCGAGAATCATCGAAAAATCGACTTATGCGAAATGATAATTTTTTTGATATTCTTGTTCCATACACTCCAAACAGCTCGAATATAGCTTTTGATGCGAATTGGAAGCAAATTTTGTTCTATTTCATGACCAGGGAGCCGAGAATCGTCGTAAATCGACTTATGCGAAATGAAAATTTTTTTGATATTCTTATTCCACACACTCCAAACTGCTCGAATATAGCTTTTGCAGCGAATTTCGAGCAGCTTTTGTTCTGAGTATATTTCGTGACCAGGGAGCCAAGAATCGTCGCATATCGACTTATTCGAAATGAATATTTTTGTGATATTCTTGTTTCACACACTCCAAACTGCTGGAATATAACTTTTTCAGCGAATTTGGAGCAACTTATCTTCTGAGTTTATTTCGTGTCCAGGGAGCCGAGAATCATCGAAAAATCGACATGCGAAATTATAATTTTTGTGATATTCTTGTTCCACACACTCCAAACTGCTTGTGATGCAAATTGGCAGCAAATTTTCTTCTGAGTATATTTCGTGTCCAGGGAGCCAAGAATCGTCGCATATCGACTTATTCGAAATGAATATTTTTGTGATATTCTTGTTCCACACACTCCAAACTGCTGGAATATAACTTTTGCAGCAAATTTGGAGCAACTTTTGTTCTGAGTATATTTCGTGTCCAGGGAGCCAAGAATCATCGATAAATCGACATGCGAAATAATAATTTTTGTGATATTCTTGTTCCACACACTCCAAACAGCTCGAATATAGCTTTTGCAGCGAATTTGAAGCAACTTATGTTCTGAGTATATTTCGTGTCCAGGGAGCCGAGAATGATCGAAAAATCGACATGCAAAATTATAATTTTTGTGATATTCTTGTTCCACACACTCCATACTGCTCGTATATAGCTTTTGATGCAAATTGGAAGCAAATTTTGTTCTGAGTATATTTCGAGTCCAGGAAGCCGAGAATCGTCGTAAATCGACTTATGCGAAATGAAAATTTTTGTGATATTCTTGTTCCACACACTCCAAACTGCTGGTATATAACTTTTGCAGCAAATTTGGAGCAACTTTTGTTCTGAGTATATTTCGTGTCCAGGGAGCCGAGAATCATCGAAAAATCGACATGCGAAATTATAATTTTTGTGATATTCTTGTTCCACACACTCCAAAAAGCTCGAATATAGCTTTTGCAGCGAATTTGGAGCAACTTATGTTCTGAGTATATTTCGTGTCCTGGGAGCCAAGAATCACCGAAAAACGGACTTACGTGTAATGCAACATTTAAATGCTTGTGATACTCTTGTTCCACACACCCCAAACTGCTCGAATATAACTTTTGCAGCGAATTTGGAGCAAATTTTGTTCTGAGTATATTTCGTGTCCAGGGAGCCGAGAATCCTCATAAACTCGACTAGCGCGAAATGAAAATTTTTTTGATATTCTTGTTCCACACACTCCAAACTGCTCGAATATAGCTTTTGCAGCGAATTTGGAGCAACTTTTGTTTTGAGTATATTTCGTGTCCAGGGAGCCGAGAATCGTCGTAACTCGACTTATGCGAAATGAAATTTTTTTTGATATTCTTGTTCCACACACTCCAAACTGCTCGAATATAAATTTTGCAAGGAATTTGAAGCAACTTTTGTTCTGAGTATATTTCGTGTCCAGGGAGCCGAGAATCATCGAAAAATCGACTTATGCGAAATTATAATTTTTGATATATTCTTGTTCTACACACTCCAAAAAGCTCGAATATAGCTTTTGCAGCGAATTTGGAGCAACTTATTTTCTGAGTATATTTCGCGTCCTGGGTGCCAAGATACATCGAAAAACGGACTTACGCGTAATGCAACATTTAAATGTTTGTGATATTCTTGTTCCCCACACTCCAGACTGCACGAATATAGTTTGTTCAGCGAATTTGGAGCAGCTTTTGTTCTGAGTATATTTCGTGACCAGGGAGCCGAGAATCGTCGCAGATCGACTTATTCGAAATGAAAATTTTTGTGATATTCTTGTTCCACACACTCCAAACTGCTGGAATATAACTTTTGCAGCAAATTTGGAGCAACTTTTGTTCTGAGTATATTTCGTGTCCAGGGAGCCGAGAATCATCGAAAAATCGACATGCGAAATTATAATTTTTGTGATATTCTTGTTCCACACACTCCAAAAAGCTCGAATATAGCTTTTGCAGCGAATTTGGAGCAACTTATGTTCTGAGTATATTTCGTGTCCTGGGAGCCAAGAATCACCGAAAAACGGACTTACGTGTAATGCAACATTTAAATGCTTGTGATACTCTTGTTCCACACACCCCAAACTGCTCGAATATAACTTTTGCAGCGAATTTGGAGCAAATTTTGTTCTGAGTATATTTCGTGTCCAGGGAGCCGAGAATCCTCATAAACTCGACTAGCGCGAAATGAAAATTTTTTTGATATTCTTGTTCCACACACTCCAAACTGCTCGAATATAGCTTTTGCAGCGAATTTGGAGCAACTTTTGTTTTGAGTATATTTCGTGTCCAGGGAGCCGAGAATCGTCGTAACTCGACTTATGCGAAATGAAATTTTTTTTGATATTCTTGTTCCACACACTCCAAACTGCTCGAATATAAATTTTGCAGGGAATTTGAAGCAACTTTTGTTCTGAGTATATTTCGTGTCCAGGGAGCCGAGAATCATCGAAAAATCGACTTATGCGAAATTATAATTTTTGATATATTCTTGTTCTACACACTCCAAAAAGCTCGAATATAGCTTTTGCAGCGAATTTGGAGCAACTTATTTTCTGAGTATATTTCGTGTCCTGGGTGCAAAGATACATCGAAAAACGGACTTACGCGTAATGCAACATTTAAATGTTTGTGATATTCTTGTTCCCCACACTCCAGACTGCACGAATATAGTTTGTTCAGCGAATTTGGAGCAGCTTTTGTTCTGAGTATATTTCGTGACCAGGGAGCCGAGAATCGTCGCAGATCGACTTATTCGAAATGAAAATTTTTGTGATATTCTTGTTCCACACACTCCAAACTGCTGGAATATAACTTTTGCAGCAAATTTGGAGCAAATTTTGTTCTGAGTATATTTCGTGTCCAGGGAGCCGAGAATCATCGAAAAATCGACATGCGAAATTAAAATTTTTGTGATATTCTTGTTCCACACACTCCAAAAAGCTCGAATATAGCTTTTGCAGCGAATTTGGAGCAACTTATGTTCTGAGTATATTTCGTGTCCAGGGAGCCGAGAATCATCGAAAAATCGACATGCGAAATTATAATTTTTGTGATATTCTTGTTCCACACACTCCAAACTGCTCGTATATAGCTTTTGATGCAAATTGGAAGCAAATTTTGTTCTGAGTATATTTCGTGTCCAGGGAGCCGAGAATCGTCGTAAATCGACCTATGCGAAATGAAAATTTTTTTGATACTCTTGTTCCACACACTCCAAACTGCTCCATTATAGCTTTTGCAGCGAATTTGGAGCAGCTTTTGTTCTGAGTATATTTCGTGACCAGGGAGCCGAGAATCGTCGCATATCGACTTATGCGAAATGAAAATTTTTGTGATATTCTTGTTCCACACACTCCAAACTGCTGGAATATAACTTTTGCAGCAAATTTGGAGCAACTTTTGTTCTGAGTATATTTCGTGTCCAGGGAGCCGAGAATCATCGAAAAATCGACATGCGAAATAATAATTTTTGTGATATTCTTGTTCCACACACTCCAATCAGCTCGAATATAGCTTTTGCAGCGAATTTGGAGCAACTTATGTTCTGAGTATATTTCGTGTACTGAGAGACAAGAATCATCGAAAAACGGACTTACGCGTAATGCAACATTTAAATGTTTGTGATATTCTTGTTCTTCACACTCCAAACTGCTCGAATAAAGCTTTTGCAGCGAATTTCGAGCAGCTTTTGTTCTGAGTATATTTCGTGTCCAGGGAGCCGAGAATCATCGAAAAATCGACTTATGCGAAATGATAATTTTTTTGATATTCTTGTTCCATACACTCCAAACAGCTCGAATATAGCTTTTGATGCGAATTGGAAGCAAATTTTGTTCTATTTCATGACCAGGGAGCCGAGAATCGTCGTAAATCGACTTATGCGAAATGAAAATTTTTTTGATATTCTTATTCCACACACTCCAAACTGCTCGAATATAGCTTTTGCAGCGAATTTCGAGCAGCTTTTGTTCTGAGTATATTTCGTGACCAGGGAGCCAAGAATCGTCGCATATCGACTTATTCGAAATGAATATTTTTGTGATATTCTTGTTTCACACACTCCAAACTGCTGGAATATAACTTTTTCAGCGAATTTGGAGCAACTTATCTTCTGAGTTTATTTCGTGTCCAGGGAGCCGAGAATCATCGAAAAATCGACATGCGAAATTATAATTTTTGTGATATTCTTGTTCCACACACTCCAAACTGCTTGTGATGCAAATTGGCAGCAAATTTTGTTCTGAGTATATTTCGTGTCCAGGGAGCCGAGAACCGTCGTAAATCGACTTATGCGAAATGAAAATTTTTTTGATACTCTTGTTCCACACACTCCAAACTGCTCGAATATAGCTTTTGCAGCGAATTTGGAGCAGCTTTTGTTCTGAGTATATTTCGTGACCAGGGAGCCGAGAATCGTCGCATATCGACTTATGCGAAATGAAAATTTTTGTGATATTCTTGTTCCACACACTCCAAACTGCTGGAATATAACTTTTGCAGCAAATTTGGAGCAACTTTTGTTCTGAGTATATTTCGTGTCCAGGGAGCCGAGAATCATCGAAAAATCGACATGCGAAATAATAATTTTTGTGATATTCTTGTTCCACACACTCCAAACAGCTCGAATATAGCTTTTGCAGCGAATTTGGAAATTTATGTTCTGATTATATTTCGTGTCCTGGGAGCAAAAGATCATCAAAAAACGGACTTACGTGTAATGCAACATTTAAATGTTTGTGATACTCTTGTTCCACACACTCCAATCTGCTCGAATATAACTTTTGCAGCGAATTTGGAGCAAATTTTGTTCTGAGTATATTTCGTGTCCAGGGAGCCGAGAATCATCGAAAAATCGACATGCGAAATTATAATTTTTGTGATATTCTTGTTCCACACACTCCAAAAAGCTCGAATATAGCTTTTGCAGCGAATTTGAAGCAACTTATGTGCTGAGTATATTTCGTGTCCAGGGAGCCGAGAATCATCGAAAAATCGACACGCGAAATTATAATTTTTGTGATATTCTTGTTCCACACACTCCAAACTGCTCGTATATAGCTTTTGATGCAAATTGGAAGCAAATTTTGTTCTGAGTATATTTCGTGTCCAGGGAGCCGAGAATCGTCGTAAATCGACTTATGCGAAATGAAAAATTTTTTGATACTCTTGTTCCACACACTCCAAACTGCTCGAATATAGTTTTTGCAGCGAATTTGGAGCAGCTTTTGTTCTGAGTATATTTCGTGACCAGGGAGCCGAGAATCGTCGCACATCGACTTATGCGAAATGAAAATTTTTGTGATATTCTTGTTCCACACACTCCAAACTGCTGGAATATAACTATTGCAGCGAATTTGGAGCAAATTTTGTTCTGAGTATATTTCTTGTCCAGGGAGCCGAGAATCCTCATAAACTCGACTTACGCGAAATGATAAATTTTTGTGATATTATTGCTCCCCACACTCCAAACTGCTCGAATATAGCTTTTGCAGCGAATTTGCGCTAACTTATGTTATGAGTATATTTCGTGTACTGAGAGCCAAGAATCATCGAAAAACGGACTTACGCGTAATGCAACATTTAAATGTTTGTGATATTCTTGTTCCCCACACTCCAAACTGCTCGTATATATCTTTTGATGCGAATTTGAAGCAAATTTTCTTCTGAGTATATTTCGTGTCCAGGGAGCCGAGAATCATCGAAAAATCGACTTATGCGAAATGATAATTTTTGTGATATTCTTGTTCCACACACTCCAAACAGCTCGTATATAGCTTTAGCAGCGAATTTGGTGCAACTTTTGTTATAGGCATATTTCGTGTCCAGGGAGCCGAGAATCATCGTAAAATCGACTTACACGTAATGAAACATTTTGTGACATTGTTGTTCCCCTTACTCCAAACTGCTCGTATATAGCTTTTGCAGTGAATTTGGAGCAACTTTTGTTCTGAGTATATTTCCTGTCCAGGGAACCGAGGATCGTCTAAAAATCGCCACGAGAATTGAAAAGTTTTTGTGATATTCTTGTTCCCCACGCTCCAAACTGCTTTTGCAGCGAATTTGGAGCAACTTTTGTTCTGAGAATATTTCGTGTCCAGGGAGCCGAGAATCGTCGAAAAGTCAACTTACACGTAATGAAACATTTTGGTGATATTCTTGTTCCCCATACTACAAAATGCTAGTATATAGCATTTGCAGCGAATTTGGAGCAACTTTGTTCTGAAAATATTTCGTGTCCATGCAGCGAATTTGGAGCAACTTTTGTTCTGAGAATAATTCG